>OX336398.1:82211464-82836464 GCA_946902985.2 Meconema thalassinum
AGACATGAGATGTGATTCCTACTATAAACTGAAAAGGAAAGCAGAGAAATGAGAAGAATGGAGAATTGCTGCCACATGGCAGAGAGAGAGAGAAAGGTTCTACTTCTAGGGTGAACATGAAACTCACTGTCTTCACAGATGAAGGGCTTGCGATGAATACAGGCTACGTCGTGCCAGCGGATCCCATCCGAGTGAACGTTGTTGAGCAGTGCGAGACATTCTTCACTCGGTCCTCCCTCCTTGCGCTCTCGATCATCAGGTTGGGGCAATCCTAACCTGAAACAAGAAGCGTTCTTTTTTCTTATCGTCTGGGGAACATGCCTCGTTATTCATTCATTGTATTGTATTTTATTCTAGGTTGTTGCTTATTTTAGGGGCTGCGACATTGTGGTCATAAGCCCCGTGAATTTGGATGCATGTGTGGAATTTGTGTGATAACCTGTGTTATTATGAAGGCTGTACTAGTGTAAATTTAGGATGGGATTGGGAAGGAGACGGCTGTGACCTTCAGTTAGAAACCAATGCAGCATTTTCCTGGAGCAGAAGTGGGAATAAATAATGGAATCCAGCCGAAAGAAATCAGAAACTGCTATTGACAACAAATTGGCAGGGGAAAAGCTAAAGGAAGTAGGAGACTACTGCTACTTAGGAAGCAAAATAACCAGTGATGAACAAAGCAAAGAGGATATAAAAAGTAGGTTAGTACAGGCAAGGAAAGCATTTCAATGAATCGAGTCGAAGGAAAACCTGCCATCCGTGCACTTTTTAAGCTTACGCTGGGTAAGCAGTTAAAAATATGAATATACTATGGGTGTAAGAATTGTTCAGCATGAAAAGTTCTACAAAACGTCCGTGAGAGCATCTTTAAGGGGGCTGATACTCCTGGAAATATGAATTTTTTTCATTTTTTGTTTTTGATCTCGAATGAAAGAATAACCATTTCTTTATCTAAATCTGAAGTTTTATAGCGAAATTTCCAATTTTGACCGAGATATTACGATTTAAATCCATGCATGTACTGAACTGTCTGCTGAGTGTTATGTGTAAGTGGAAATGTATATACAATGTTTAGAGCCATTTTTCCAAAAGTTTAATTTTTTCACACAAAAAACACAATAACTCAAGAACTAATGGTCCAAAATGCATTAAATTTGGAATTCCCCTTGTTGGAACTACGTTATCGAGGATGAACCTCAATTATTGAATTCTTTTGAGAAAGATGCTCAGTGCATATAAAACACCATGTTAAATTCTTATTTTTTTCAATATTCAAATGAAATACCTATAAAAGTGTAACTTATTCTTCTACTAAGTTCATAGAGGTCTATCCTGGGTAATTTAGTGTTGTCTTTAAGGAAAAAAATTGTTTTTGCCAATCACATTGATAGTTTTCAAGAAATGATGTATTTTGTAACATTCCAAAAATAAATTTTTAATATTTTAATATGCAAATTTTATTACACTCGTACATACTGAATTTTAAAACTTCATACATCAAATGAAAGACCAGCATTTGTACTATAAGTGTTCAAAGTTTAATTCAAATCCCTGTTATGGTTCCATAGATATAGAGTAATTTAAAAAAAGGCATGCATTCCAGGTGTATCAGCCCCCTTAATACATCGCCCACTATAAGTGTTTTTATGTTTCCATATCTTCCGACAATCTCCATTCAGTGGAAATTTAAATGACTAGCTTTGGAGTGATTTTACGAGCTAGCGAGCGAGCAAACCAATCACCCCAGCTTCGGCCAGCATCAAACTGTCGAGTCGTGTCGAGTTAAGACCTCAGAGAAGAGTATATGTGTTTGGAGTTTCGCTGTTCACCTCGGCTTTTCTGAATTACGTCTGAGACCTGGCGTCCGTGCGCCTTGTAAGCTTCTTCTTCGTCTTCTTTTTCTTTAGCATTTGTCCCACAAATTAGCAGGGTCTGCTTATTTGGTTCTCTGTCACCATCTTACACGATTGTGTGCCATGTCAGGATGAAGTCGGGTAATTTTTAAATCACCATGTAGAGTGTCAAGCCAAAGCTGTCTTGGTCGTCCTATTGATCTCTCCCCATCTATCCACAATGCCAATCCAGTGCCTGCAAGTGTCGTTTCAGTAGCCCGTAAGACATTGCCATACCAGCGGAGGCGGCTTTCCCTCATCTTTTCAGCAATTGGCGCTACTCCATGTAGCTTGCGAATGTCACTATTGCTGGGTAAACCGTTAAGGGTACCGGGCGAAGCCGGGGCAGGTTGCTAGTATATGTACATAATACAGGACATAAGTCCCTCTCTCATAAACAAAGGACAACTAAGGAAAAGTTTTGCTGTTGTACTAACCCTCCCGTTTCACTCCAGTCTGCATCCAACCTGTTTGTGGTAGGTGGTAACTTCCTGTGACTGCCCACCCAGAACCATCCATACACACTGACAGGCTTCAAGTCGGGACGATCACAGCCCTCGAAGCTACACTTACGACCTCCCGTCCATGCGTAGCGTTGATTGCCTGAAATTTAAAGGAAGAGGCATTTCGTAAAATATAATTGTAAATCTGTCCTCTCCATCAAAACTAATTTTATAAGAGGACATAATTCCTTGTTGTGTTTTGTTACATAGATTTGTACAACCTTAACATAGTTGAAGTTGATGTTCTGTTAAACTTAAGAGACTTAATATTCCAATTGAGCTGTTCAATATCAATTCAATTTAGAAAAAAAAGTGAGATTGTCCCTACAAATTTCTCTGGAAACATAGAACATCCTCTTGAATCCAATAGGGAGGCACTTTGTTTTGTATCATTGGAGGCGGATGGAGGGAATAAGAAATGAAGAGGTATTGGAGGAAATAGGAGAAGAAGGAATCATTTTAAAAAAGATACAAAAATGAAAACTGAATTGGACATTGCATAGGAGGAAATAGTTTGGTGACGAGCGTTGGAAGGGACAGTAAATTGTAAATTCAGAAAAGGAAGATACGGTTTCAGCTTATTGATAAATACTGTTACGTGCCACCCCCTAGTGGCACTTTTGTTAACTGGATTACGGTGGGGGTACAAAGCACAACACCAATTACTGTTTAAAGAAATAATTAACTTTATTGTGGCCAGAAAATTACACTAATCAGCAAATACAAGCAATTAGGAGCCTTCTCCAGTTTCCTCAAGTCTCTTCCTTATGCGCTCTTGGCCCCTTTCACTTGCAACAGACCACAGAAGTTAATCCGTCCTAATGAGTCCGGTGGCCTTGGCAGAAGCTACCTGCCCCTCTTCCTCAGGTACAACAAATACAGTTACTTACGAGCACTTGATGTACGCTGTTCACAAGCTGGGAGAAACAATGTCACAGGATTTCGTAACTCGCACAGCACTTCGTCACCACACTTCTGTCGCACAAGATAATCGCTCGCACTAGCTCGTAAAACACAACAACAGAAAACTCGGTCCCCTCACTGTTGAAGCCGCTTATATAGCAGGCTGGTGACTCAATAAATTCTAGAATCGTCCAGGACACACGGCTTCTCGACATTTCCTTCGCTGGTGGTGTCACGAAGATTCTGGACCATCCCTTTCACTTCGCAGTCCGTTGCGTAACGCGCATGCAATACACTGAGGGAGAGCAGTCCAGCCCTGGGGCAGTTTTGACTCATGCGGCGAGCGATGAAATGAACTCACAGCCGTAACACCACCCCCTTCCTAAAAAGGCTGATCGTCCCGATCAATCATTGGTCCGTCTGTGTCCCTCCGTAGGCTGCCAGGCGATCTCGATGCACGATCTTCATCTTCGCCCTCGGGCTCCGCTGGATCCTGTAGACGACATCGTTGATCCGTTTCACGACTCGGTACGGGCCCTCCCAGGACTTCTGCAGTTTGGATGACAGGCCTTTCTTCCGTAATGGGTTGAAGAGCCAGACCAGGTCGTCCTCGTGGAATCCGCCGGCATCCGTCTGCTGGTCGTATCGGGTCTTCATTCGGTCGGTCTCGATCCGCAGTTTCCTCCTCGCGAACGCGTGTACGTCCTCCAGTTGGTCGACCAGTTCTTGACAATACTGGCTTACCGGTATCGGATCATTCCCAGGTCGGCCGAAGGCAAGATCGACAGGTAGACGGAGCTCCCTCCCAAACATGGCCCGGGCTGGTGTGCACCCGGTGGCTTCATGCACGGCGGCGCGGTAGGCCAGGAGAAATAGTGGAAGATGCCTGTCCCAATCCCTCTGGTGCTCGCTGACGACTATTCGGAGATGGTTCTCGACGGTGCGATTGAATCGCTCTACCATCCCGTCGGACTGAGGGTGTAGCGGCGTTGTCCTTGTCTTCCGGATCCCCAGCAGCTGGCATAGGTTCTGGAACACCTGCGACTCGAAGTTCCTCCCTTGGTCGGAGTGCAGCTCCAGGGGTACTTCGTACCGGCTGACGAATTCCTTCACCAGGGTCTCTGCGATCGTCGCGGCTTCTTGGTTAGGGAGCGCATACGCCTCCGGCCATTTGGTAAAGTAGTCGCTGACGACTAATATGTAGCGGTTCCCTGCCTCGCTTAACGGGAATGGCCCAGCAACATCGATGGCCACTCTCTCCATGGGGCCGCCCACGTTGTAGGTCTTCAGTGGACCCCGTCGTCTTCGTCCTGGGCCCTTGCTGGCTGCGCAATCGTGGCACCTCGCGCAGTGGTTCTCCACGTCTGTTCGGCATCCGATCCAGTAGAACCGCTCTCTCAGCTTCTCCAGGGTCTTCTTTATCCCTAGGTGTCCACCAGATGATCCTCCATGAACTTCCTTCAGGACTTCCTCCGTCATAGCCTTTGGAACGACGACTTGTTCCCGAGATGTCTTCCCGTCGGTGCTCTCCCAGGTACGGCAGATGAGGCCATCCCTTACAATCAGCGAGTCCCACTGTGCCCAGTAGGACTTAAACTTTGGGCTGCAGTCACTCACAATGTTCCACCCGGGTCTGGGGACACAGGCCCTCTTCCATTCGGCTATCAGTCCCAGGTCATCATCTTCCGCTTGCGCCCGCGTGAAAGATTCGCGGCTCCAGCTCCCTTGAAGTTCCACGGTAGTCCTTCGGCACTGTATCCCGGTGTTCTCCTCCCTTCGGGCACAGAAGGTGCAGTCTTCGGGGCACGGTCTTCGTGACAGGGCGTCGGCGTTAGAATGCAGTTGGCCTTTCCTGTGCTGAATCTCAAAGTTATACTGTTGAAGCCTCTCTAACCACCGCGCGAGTTGACCCTCGGGCTGCTTGAAGTTCAGGAGCCACCGCAGGGATGCATGGTCGGTCCTGATGAGAAATTCTTGCCCGTACAGGTACTTGTGGAAGTGTTCAATGGTCTTCACGATGGCGAGAAGCTCCTTCCTGGTGACGCAGTAGTTCCTTTCTGGCTTTGACAAGGCCTTGCTGAAGTAGGCCACTACTCTCTCCTCGCCGTCCACTACCTGCGACAGGATTCCCCCTATGCCAAAGTCGCTGGCATCGGTATCGACGATGAACCTTGTTCCAGGTCTGGGGTAGGCCAGAATAGGCGCGGTGCACAGAGCCTGCTTGAGTTGTTCGAAGGCACTGTGGCATTCTGCTGTCCACGTGAAGAGTTGGTCCTTCTCAGTCAGGCGATGTAAAGGTTTGGCGATGTCGGCGAATCCCCTCACGAAGCGACGGTAATAAGTGCAGAGTCCCAGGAAGCTTCGTAGTTGGGACTTGTCCTTCGGAACTGGCCACCCCCTCACAGCTGCGGTCTTCTCTGGGTCGGTGCGCACCCCTTCCTCGGAGACGATATGCCCAAGGTACTGGTCCCGCTTCTGGAAGAGCTGACACTTCTTGGGGCTCAACTTCAGCTGGGCAGCCCGTAGCTTCAACAAGATCTCCTTCAGGTTGCTGTGGTGCTCCTCGAAGCTTCTCCCCAGAACGATGACGTCGTCTAGGTAGACCAGGCAGGTCTTCCAGTGTAGTCCCCTCAGAATGGACTCCATTAGCCTTTCGAAGGTCGCAGGGGCGTTGCACAGACCGAATGGCATGACGGTGAACTGCCAGAGCCCGCTGCCCACAGAGAACGCCGTTTTCTCGCGGTCCTTAGGGTGGACCTCCACCTGCCAGTAGCCACTCTTCAAATCCAAGGTGGAGAACCATCTTGACCCTGATATGGTGTCCAGCGTGTCGTCGATCCGGGGTAGAGGATAGCTGTCCTTCTTCGTGACGTCGTTCACCCGCCTGTAGTCCACGCAGAACCTGGTGGAACCGTCCTTCTTCTTCACAAGCACGACCGGAGAACTCCAAGGACTATGTGATGGCTCGATCACCCCTTGCTCCTTCATCTCTTCTACCATCCGGTCGACTTCGGCTTGCTTGGCGAGCGGGACACGTCGGAATGGAGCCCTAATAGGTGCGCTGTCCCCAACGTCGATTCTGTGCTGGACCAAGCTTGTCCTGCCGAAGTCTTTGCTCCCCACGGAGAAGACATCCTGGAATTCGCGTAGCAGGTCCTGAAGTTGGCGTGATTGTTCCTCGTCTAAATGGTCCTGGGATCCTTGGTACAGCTTCTGTAGTTCTTCTGGCAGTGTGCGTCTTCTTCGGTTGTCCGTCTGCAGGTGTCCGTCCGTCGTGTCGGTGATGCGGGCAATCCAGGTAACGGGCTCGCAGACTCCTAGGTTGGTGTCCCGGTGAACCGTAATGTCGTAGTCATTCAGGTTGGACAAGCGGACGTACGGCCGAGACGTCGTGTTGATGAGGGTCTTGGCAACTAGCAATCCTTTTGTCAGGATGTCCTCATATTTTGGCTCGATGACAGCCGCCACTCCATCAGCAGTTCCGTCGACAATTACGGCAGCGCTGACCTCCGTCCTGGCGGGAACGATGACGTCTTCTCTCAGCCTTACTCGTCGTGCGGTGATGGACTCGTGCGCAGGTTGCAAAGCAAGTTCCTCACCTCCGAAGTGCAGAGTGTTGGTACTCAGATCCAAGATGATGTTGTTCTGGTCCAGGAAGTCCAGTCCGACGATCACTTCATTTGATACGTCAGCCACAAGCACTGGATGCTTTATCGCCCGTCGACCAATGACGAACTCCAGTGATGCTTCGCCGTGTACCGGTGCGGTCTCTCCGGTCGCGGTTATTAGCTGGAGGTTCCTTTGGGTGTGTTGAACTCTCCACTTCGGGATCACGGTGGGACTGACGATGGTCCTCGATGCTCCCGTGTCGATTAGCATGGGCCAGCTCTCTCCGTTGACGACTCCGTCGACCATCAGGCTGCTATTATCCCTCCGTAACTGCGTCACACGAACTTGGACTGCCGGGGCTTGACGACTGTCACAAGCCAACCTTTGCCCCCCTAGGCTGGCTGATACTTGCTTTCCTGGGCCGCGCGGTTTCCCTACGACTGACTGTCCCGACGGAAACCCTTGGCGGCGGCGATCACCGCAGTCCTTGCTCAGGTGGCCTCTCTTACGGCAGGTCCAGCAGGTCGGTAGTCCTCTTCCGGGCCGCCTCTCCGGATGTCCTTCGGCTACGTTTTTGTTGGTGGTACTGCGATTCTTGAAGAAACGGCTTAGCGCCTCCATCAATTCGTCGGCCAGGGGCTTGGTCTCGTTGGTTTTTACTGGTTCGTCGACGTCCACTTGACGCACCCGCGCGTGCATTCTGGATGCCTGTTTTGCCGTCTCGAACTCAAGTGCGTGGCTCAGCGCATCTGCCAGGGTCTTATTGCGCGCGAGTCGCAGCGCCTGTTGAGTGTCCGAGTCCCGTAGCCCGTCGGTGAAAGTCTGCGTCGCTATCTGCTCCAGAAAGTCGGCCGGCGCTGTTGGGTAGGCGAGCCTTACGAGGCGTGCGATGTCCATCTCGAACTCCTGCAGGGTTTCCGCGTTCTTCTGTACCCGGGTCCGGAGCTGCATCTGGTAGGCCTGCTGAAGATGGCTATCTCCATATCGGGACTCCATATGGGCGATCAGTGAAGCGTAGTCCTGGCCTGAAGGACGTTAAGGGCGTCACCTCTCAGCGCTACAATGAGAGCTGTAGCCTTTTCTGTGTTGTTCCAGTTATTTATGGAACAGGCCGCCTCGAACTGACGTAAGTAGGTGCTCCACGGGACCTTTCCGTCGAAGGTTGGGGGCGTCACTCTGCTATGTCCCGTTCCTGATATTCCCGGTGTAACGGTGGGCGGGCGTTGGCGCAGCTCGGCAACTTCCTCTTGTAGGGCTTTGACTCTCTCATCCACCCCGGTCGGCGGGCGTCGGCGCAGCTCGGCGACTTCCTCTTGTAGGGCTTTGAATCTATCTTCCATCCCTGTCGGCGGGAGTCGGCGCAGCTCAGCAAATTCCTTTTGTAGAGCGTTGAATCTCTCTTCCACCCCCATCAGCGGTCGTTGGCACAGCTCGGCAACTTCCACTTGCAAGGCGTTGAATTTCTCCTCCACCCCCATCAGCGGGCGTTGGCGCAGCTCGGCAACTTCCACTTGCAAGGTGTTGAACTTCTCCTCCACTGCCGCGACTTCCTCACGTAGGCCCTGTTCTAATTTCCTTTGGCTCTCCTCTAATTTCGTCAGCAGACACTCTTCCAGATTTTTCTGGCCATCCAGAAATTTGGCGGTTAGGTCCTCTGCTAACTTATTCTGGCTGTCTTCCATCTGCTTCAGGTCCTCCGCTAACTTATTTTGGCCTTCTTCTAATTTGGAAGTTAGGTCCTCTGCTAACTTATTTTGGCTGTCCTTCAGGTCCTCTGCTAACTTCTTCTGGCCATCCTCCATCTTCTTCTGGCCGTCTTCCATTTTGGCAGTTAGGTCCTTGGTTAAATTCTTCTGGCCGTCCTCCATCTTGGTTTCCATGCCATTTAACTTTTCTAGCAGTGCTGCCAATTTCTCCTCCATTTTAGTTGTTTGTCTTGTAAAGGGCATGCACTCACAGGAAAATTAGAGAAAATGACCTGCTCGGGTTTTGAAACCAGGACCGTCAGGTGTTGTGCTTGAGTTCGTAATCCCACTTCTGACACCAGTTGTTACGTGCCACCCCCTAGTGGCACTTTTGTTAACTGGATTACGGTGGGGGTACAAAGCACAACACCAATTACTGCTTAAAGAAATAATTAACTTTATTGTGGCCAGAAAATTACACTAATCAGCAAATACAAGCAATTAGGAGCCTTCTCCAGTTTCCTCAAGTCTCTTCCTTATGCGCTCTTGGCCCCTTTCACTTGCAACAGACCACAGAAGTTAATCCGTCCTAATGAGTCCGGTGGCCTTGGCAGAAGCTACCTGCCCCTCTTCCTCAGGTACAACAAATACAGTTACTTACAAGCACTTGATGTACGCTGTTCACAAGCTGGGAGAAACAATGTCACAGGATTTCGTAACTCGCACAGCACTTCGTCACCACACTTCTGTCGCACAAGATAATCGCTCGCACTAGCTCGTAAAACACAACAACAGAAAACTCGGTCCCCTCACTGTTGAAGCCGCTTATATAGCAGGCTGGTGACTCAATAAATTCTAGAATCGTCCAGGACACACGGCTTCTCGACATTTCCTTCGCTGGTGGTGTCACGAAGATTCTGGACTATCCCTTTCACTTCGCAGTCCGTTGCGTAACGCGCATGCAATACACTGAGGGAGAGCAGTCCAGCCCTGGGGCAGTTTTGACTCATGCGGCGAGCGATGAAACGAACTCACAGCCGTAACAATATTATGACCTAATGATATGTTGTGCAGAAGACCAGATGAGGTGGAGAGAAAGACAATGAGTAAACCTGCCATTAGGCAGATAAACTAAATTGGATAACTTTTTTATAAATATTAAAAAAAAAAACTTCTTCTTTCATTTTTTTTATCTGACAAGGGAAGTATTAGGTAAAAGAGGTCGAAACCTATCTTGAAACTTTGTGGACGCAATCCTTATTACTATAAGGGGACAATGTGCGGAAAATCAGCCACCAGATTGAGCTGTAAGGCTCCAAAATAATGTGGTGAAACTCTCATATAATCAATGGGAGGTAGCGAGTACCGTACATGTTGGAATGGACAGCCCTGACCGCCCCAGCACTCAAGGCTGGTGGGAAGGAGCCGCAAGCTCCAGTCAGTATATACGCCCCGCCTCGCTACTATTCCGAGTGCCACAGGGATGTCCAGCTCTGCCAGCCATCATGCCTGCATACCAGGATGTCAGGCACGATTTCGGAGCCACTGCCCTGGCAACATCTTCAGACCTCAAGAGCATATTCGTTTATGAATTGCACAAGAACAACTACGATATGGCTGTATTGATCTTTTCCTATGCCAACAAAAGAAAAGAAAGAAAAAGGAAAAAGAATAAAACATTGCATTGTTGAACGATAGCGATGGCGCGTACAACTTTCTACGGGAAACAGCATCATGTCAAAGAATTGCTATTGTTAAGTGAAACAATGGCATGAAGAATGGTAATGCATTCATGAAACCAATTAACCTTACTTCCATGCTATAATTACAGTACGTACTGTACTAGGCCTATATCGTTCATATTTATGATTTGAATGAAAGTAATGTTGAATTTTTCAAGTGATGTTTTTTTTTGCCAGTCAGTGTATATATGTGGTAGTCAGATAGTGAAATGCGTCATTTCATGAAAATCCTAGGCACTTCATGAAGTAGCGGTAGTGGCGATCACGTGTGAGGGAAGTGTGATTTCCAAGAATTAATCGGATAAAACTGTGTACACTGAAGGGCTGTTATTTCCTCAGAAAGTGAACACTGTGACATATGGTACAAATGTCTAATGGTCTTGTATGTGTGTATTCATTTATTTAGGCTATTTATTTATTTAACAATATTAAGGTACCCATTGTCATCTTGGCTGACACGCCTGAGGATTTGAATGAGTTTTTGAATGGTATGGACTCTGTCTTGAGGAAAGAATTCATGATGAAATTTAATAAATGTAAAACAAAAATATTGGAATGCAGCCGCAATAAATCAGAAACCTCTATGGACATCAAATTGGCAGGTGAAAAGCTGAAGGAAGTAGGAGACTTCCGTTACTTAGGAAACAAAATAACCAGTGATGGACGAAGCAAAGAGGACATAAAATGTACGGTGGCTCAGGCAAGGAAAGCATTTCTACAAAAAAGGAATCTGTTGACATCGAATATAGATTTAGGTATTAGGAAGTCATTTTTGAAAGCCTTTGTCTGGAGCATGGCGCTCTATGGAAGTGAAACTTGGACTATTGGTGCAGCAGAAAAGAGGAGAATTGAAGCATTTGAAATGTGGTATTACAGGAGAATGATGAAGATCAGATGGGTAGATAGGGTTACAAACAAAGAGGTATTAAGACGAGTGGGAGAGGAGAGGAGAGATGTTTTGGCGACTAAGAGATAGGTTGGTAGGACACATACTAAGACACCTAGGAATAGCAAGCTTAGTTATGGAAGGAAGGGTCGAGGACAAGAACTGTAGGGGTAGACCAAGGTTAGAATATGTTAAACAGATTGCTTCCGATGTAGGGTGTGGTAGCTATGTAGAGATGAAATGATTAGTTCAAGACAGGGAGGCATGGAGAGCTGCATCAAACCAATCAAAAGACTGAAGACTCAAACAACAACAACAACAACAACAGCAACAGCAACAGCAACAACAACAACAACAACAACAGGTACCCAGTTATGTTTCTTCTTGACATATCAAGCTCAAAAATACAAATTGTATCAAAGGAAGAAGAGAGAACAAATAGCTTGTAGTTTAACGTGACCGTTAAAAGAGAAAGAACAAAAAGATAAACTACAAAAGAAATTATGAAAGTATGCATTACAGATTAGAAAAAAATACTGTACAAATAAAAAATATAAAAATTAAAATACAAAAAGAAAAGAGTAAAGAGTACTTGGTAAGATTTATTTATTTATTTCTTGGGATAGAACCATTAAAAGAATAATTAATGTTCGGCCTCATTGTGTCAGTCATTTTATGAAGTGCCGAATCAACAAACACCGGATCTTCATAAAGCACCTCGTCAGATAATGTAAAACCATTTCTTGCACCATCTGCCTAAATCGGTCCATCACTTCATGAAGAAATGCGTTAGATGGTGTAACTATCCCTTTGTACATCATATGCCAGCTCTTAATGAAGTGCCCAGGATTTTCATGAAATGACGGATTTCAATATCTGACTATGACATGTATAAACTTTTGAACTGATTGTATAAGGTGCGTTCAAAAAGTAACGAGCCGGAGACTGGAATGCGCAAACCGGTGACTACATCGGCTAATCGTGGCGTGTGTAACGAGGTGTGGTTCCGACCAGAGCGTGGAAAGTCACAGCCCGTCGCTAGAGGGCACGCGTGCACGTCACGTGACTATACAAAGCGAGCAGCAGCATGCGTCAATCGTCCAACGCTGCCAGTCGCTTTGCAAACAGTGACATGGAGGCGTCAGCCGAAGAGCAAAGAGGTGTTGTTCGGTTTCTGACAGCGGAATAGAGTAGGGGGAACGGACATTCATCGCCGAATGTCACAATTGTACGGCGAACACTGCATGTCCCTTGCAAGGGTCAAGGCATGGCACAAGCGTTTCAGGGAAGGACGGGTGTCGTTAGGCGATGATACTCGGTCTAGGGCCCCCCCCTTGCATTACCGATGACAACGTCCAGCTGGTTGATGCACTCATTACCCAGGACCGCCGAGTGACAGTGAACGCCATAGCCACCGTGGTCGCTCCACGACCTCATATGGCCAACACAGTCGCGGCACTCCTGCAGAAATTCAAATGGGAGGCTCTCGGCCACCCTCCATACAGTCCAGACCTCTCTCCCTGTGATTACGCCATGTTTGGTCCCCTGAAAAGGGCTCTGCGGGGCCAACGATTCACCTCAGACGCCGACGTCCAGCTGTACGTGCGGAACTGGTTCACATCGCAGCCCAGGGAATTTTATGAGACAGCCATTCACCGCCTCGTGTCACAGTGGGACAAGTGCCTCAACTTCAAACATACAGGTACTGGTTTCTGTAATTATGCCTCCGGCTCGTTACTTTTTGAATGCACCTTTTAGTTTTAGGGTCTGGGGGATGTGAAACACAAAGATATGTCGACATTTTTCAGAAGTCGCAACATGGTACCTATAGCAATAGGTAGCTTTCTCACAAAATCTACCTAAAATGGGGGTTCGCATTTAAGATTTTTTAAAATCCCCTCCGCTACCTCCCAAGAGGAAGGGGATGGAGGTTGAGTTGGATATCATTGGATGGCCCCCCACCCCCCTTTGAGATGAACTACTTTAATTCACACCTTTGTTTGATCCAATGCCTACTTTTTGAGATATGCAGGTCCATCGATTTAAATGGATCTGCCTGTACAGGGTCATTGAAAATGGTTGCAGCAATTTAAAAAAATCATATCTTCCGTTATCATCATCATCATCTTGCACAGTTTCCAGCCACTGGCCGGGTCTGTTTGGAACACAAGCCTCTCCAACGTCTTCTGTCTTCCCACCATCTCTCAGCCTCCACCCTTGTCCAGTCTTCTCCTCTCTTCTTCACGCTTTCTCCCACCCCCTTCAGCCACCTGTCTCTCAGTCTTCCTCTCGGTCTCTTTCCTTCCCACTTCGATAGGCCCAGCAAGCCAGGAGTGGATGAAACCACATGCTTTCAAGAATGGAACGAGTCTCGGACATCTCCCATTGCAAGTGAGATAAATTAATAATTCGACCTGGAACTCATCGAGTTTTAGTTTTAGATGTTACTGTACTCCGCCCGTGACCTTCAGCCAATGTACAGAATGACTGCGCGACAGGAAGCTGCTATGCCGGTCCTATTCAATGGCCTCCTAGAAGCCCCGACTTGACACCCCTAGACTTTATTTTATGGGAATACGTAAAAAACATTGTAGTCAGAGATCTGCAACATTTAAGACAACACATCACCACTGCTGTCGCTACAATCATGCCTGAGATGATCCAGCGCACTTGGGCCAAAATCGACTATCAACTGGATGTTGGTAGAGCAACCAAGGGAGCGCATATAGAAACATTATCAGTAGGGTTCGGAAGTTTAACACCTAAAGAAGTACAAAATATGCAAGCAAATATGCCCTAAAAACTATAAAATATGACCTAAAAAACTACGTCTCTTCTCCGAACTCTTTCACATACTTTCTGAACTTTACAGCTTCACTACACTTCACATTCAGCATAATGGGGTTCACTGCAGTACTACAAGTGTGAACAATCTGTTAAAATCCGTTGGTAGTGAAAAAGCAAGGGACTTTTCACTCGGCCCTGCAAGGAAGAACTGGTCGAGATATAACAAGACATTTCCTTGTTTGCTAGCTACTTGCTTCTGAGCTAAATATATCTACTGGAGTGACATCCTGTTGAAAGGCGGAAGCACACTATCGTCATGTTCCGTGACCTCATGCGTACAGTGTCGCACTCTAATTTGTCCAGAAAGATGTGCTAAAAGACGTCCGTAGAGGAGCGCCATCTTGGAATCAGGTCTTCTAAACCTGCTATCTGCCTGTTCCGGGAAAAGAAAGAAAAATATATCTACTACACTATTCGGAAATCCTGTGTTTGAAACTCGATGCAGATAGCACGTACCTTGTTAACGACGCCTCAATTTAAACAAAAATGCTGAAATTATAACCAAACATGACCTTATATCACTAAAATATGACCAAATATGACCAAAACAATAAACAAGGCCGAAATATGCATTTATTGGCAACATCAAATTGCTTTAAACGTGGTCAGGGACCCGCCATTCAAACTTACTTTTTCAGATTTCGGGTAAAATGAGCTCTGGGAAAAAATATTACTTTTCCTTAACATCCGAACCTTAATGATCAGGTATGAGAAAAAACCTTTTTGAGTTGGTGATTTTAACAAAACAAAAAAAATACTCGTTTTAATATCTGAAATAGTTCCTGAGCTATGCTTTTTTGAAATTGTTGCGACCTTTTTCGGCGACCCCGTATTTCTGGTTATTTATCTCATAAAAAAGAATTGAGAAAAGAAAGTAATTTATGATGTCTTGAAAGCATAATGTTGTAATTGCAGACAGAGCAGTTAGAGACTTACCTTTGCCTAACCTCTCCTTGATAACACTATTCTCTTCCAGAGTCTCCAGGCTCACCAGATCCATGCAGTGTGACCGACAGAAGTCTCTGGCCTCGGACCAGCTCAACTCCAGTTGCCAGGTGCGAGGGTCTTCCCAAGAGAACATGTAGCCATGGTTGCCGTAAGACAAGTGCACCACACCTGCCAAGTAACGTTAACTTATATTATAAACTAAACATACTAGCATATTTTGATTACTTTTTAGGCTTTGACACATTCACTCTTTTTGAGGCTATAAAATGCGTGCTCTAGGTTGCTGGGCCATGACAAGCACATACTAAGCATGGCCCCCTTATGCTAGTCAAAGTGTACAATATTGTTCTTGAAAACAGTTATGCTTTCCAGATTCCTATAACAGGAGGCTTCGACGGAAGTATTGCCTTCTAGACTCCTATAATTGGAGGCTTTGACAGAAGTATTGCCTTCTAGAAGATTTTGTTGAGAAAGCTTCTTCTGGATTCCAATAATGGGAGGCTTTGATGTGAGAAGCTTTCTAGATTCCAATAATGGGAGGCTTCGATATAAGCATTCCCTTCTAGATTCTTATAATGGGAGGCCTTGATATGAGAAGCTTTCTAGAATCCAATAATGGGAGGCTTTGATATAAGATGCTTTCTAGAATCCAATAATGAGAGGCTTTGATATGAGAATTGCCTTCTATGTTCCAATAATGGGAGGCTTTGATATAAGAATTCCCTTCTAGATTCTTATAATGGGAGGCCTTGATATGAGAAGCTTTCTAGAATCCAATAATGGGAGGCTTTGATATGAGAATTGCCTTCTAGATTTCAATAATGGGAGGCTTTGATATAAGAATTCCCTTCTAGATTCAACAAAATTTTAGTGTCAACAAAAAGTTACTAAAATCAAATCAATTTGATTTTACATCCCTCTTAACAACCCCTGAACAGGCTCAATGTGGAGTGGATATCTGTCGTCAGCTTATCGGTAACCCCATGGATGATAGATTTATTAGGAGAATTGTCACATGTGATGAAAAATGGGTCTATTACCGCAACGCTGACGCCTCGAAACAGTGGTTCAGTCCTCGTCAACCTGCTTAAGTCATCGTTAAAAACGATCGGTTCAGCCCCAAAGTGAAGTCGTGTGTCTGGTGTAATTTTGAAGGAGTGATTCACCGGGAGTTTGTTCTAAACGGGCGAGCAGTCAATGCGGATCTTTCACAACAACTGGAACGAGTTCATGAAATTTTGAGACGGAGATACCCAGAATTAGTTAACCGAAATAAGAGTTTTCTTGCAGCAGGACAATGCGAGACCTCAAACTGCACGAACAACCATTGCAATAATTCAGGAATTGGGTGGAGTCTAACTGCTCTAACTGATCTTGTGCCTTAAGATTACCATGTTTTTCGATCCATGGCCTATTTCTTGCGTGGAAGAAATTTCAAAACCATTGAAGCTGTGGAAGTGGGTCTCACCGAATTCTTCGCATCAAAACTCAGAGACTGGTACCGTCGTGAGATAAGAAACCTCGCTGATAGATGGCTCAAGACCATAGAATCTGATGGTCTTTACTTTGAAGAATAGTTTAATTTCTTGTCAGAAAACTTTCCAAATAAAAGTTTCTTAAAAAAAAACACATATTACCCTTTCACGAATTGATTGCTGGTGGTCGAGATGGGAACTATTCTCTGTTTACTTGTGTCCCACGTCACTCTGCTTCGTTGACAGGTATAGTTGCGTGAGTAGGATATGACTCAGCTCCAGTAGCCTCAGTCATCGTTTACCTGTCCGTGGTGACATATATATAAATATATATTTGAATCAGAAACAAATACAATGTATGGTATCATTAAAGCAAAATGAAGTGAAAGAATTACAAGACTATACTAATCTCGATCAGAATCTCGCCACTTCAATTGCAATCGGTGTCGCACGCAGAATATCATCATCTGTGCAAGATGCAGAGCATAGCTGACAATCCAGTCGATGTTCCATGGTCTGTGGTTCTCCGCAATCACAGTTGATAGAATCCACAGCAAAGTGCCACTTCTGGAGATTACATCTGGATCTTCCAACTCTGGGACGAAGCAATTGAGTGCCCTCCACACGATCCAATTCTGTTCATGCCCAGGTGGGAGAGTTTCCAAAGGGGGATGCCAGACAGAGTTATTTTCAAGTCGAGAGATCCTCAATTGTTTCCTTGCCGTAGCTGGAGTTGTTTGCAAGACTGAAGTGGTCTTGAGGAAGCTTCTTCTGGATTTCAACCTTGGGGCTGCTGGAACGTGCCCATTTAATGAGGGTTTTTTCTGATGGGCCAGATTTGTTCTCTCCACATCGGCAGCTACTTTACAACGGATATCTGGCGGCGCTATGCCAGAGAGTTGGTACAGTTTTGCAAGTGGCGTAGGTTTCAAACAACCAGTAATAAGCCTACACATTTCATTCAGAGCCTTAACAACTATGTTTGTGTGGGTGGATTTGTACCAAACAGGGCACACATAATTGGCAGCACTGTAACATGTTGCTAGTGCCGTCGTTCCCAAAGTTTGCTGTCGAGAATCCCACGTACTACCAGTGATCTTGCGAAGGATATTATTTCTGGTTTCCACCTTCATTCTCGTATTCTTGCAATGCTGCTTGTAGGTCAGAGTACGATCCAGAGTAACTCCCAGATATTTTGGATGGGTCGTATTTACTAACGGTACACCTTCATTGAATTGCTTCTGGGGCAATGACATGAGCTCCTGTGATGCTTATCTGCGCTTTTAAGACAGGTATCGTGCACAATGCTGCTCGATTTATGTGCAGACTGCATTCTGTCATCACTGTGTCCTCCGATTCACCTCATGGGGCTCCTGCTACAATAATCCACAAACGCTGGCGCAGCCACGCTCAGCGGCAATCAAATCTTAAATGGATAATAACTTAAGAGACATCCCATGTAGCAAGTAACCTAAGATGTTCTTATAGCAACATATAGATGTCTCGACTGAACTACACTAGTGTCCACAAGTTAAGCATAAGTTACGAATATGTAGGGCAACAAGAAATAGACCGCAAATCGCACGACATATGCACCTACCAACCATGCGTGTTCGCTCTGTATAGGAAAGGAGTATTCCCTGCGTTGACTAGCGGTCTAACCGCAAGGTAAACCCAGCCAGTGCCTGCGCCCCATATTCCCTCAGTCGTGCTTGCCCTGTTATAGTGTGCAGAGTGTAGCCTCGTGGTGAACGTGACAACATAATGGCAAAACGATGCCATTTGGACCCCGTTTTGCAGGGTAGAATACTCGGCTGCCTGGAAGCAGGCCAGACACAGATCGAAGTCGCCGTATCCTTGAATGTGCCACAAAGTGTTATTTCCAGGCTTTGGAGACGATTTCGAGACACAGGAGATGTTAGTCGTAGGCCAGTACCAGGTCGACAAAGAGTAACCACCCCACAGCAGGACCGATATCTGGCCTTAACTGCCCGACGAAATCGGAGTGCATCTGCAAGACTGTTGCTGGCAGAGCTTGCAGACATCTCAGGGGTTGCCGTTTCTCGGCAAACTGTGTATCGGAGGCTTTGAACAGCAGGGCTGTTTGCCAGAGTCCAGTGTGTGCGTCCTGTTCACTCCTGCACAGAGACGGGCCTGTTTACTGTGGAGCCGTCAACGTCGAAACTGGACCATGAATGAATGGAGGCATGTACTCTTCACAGATGAATCCCGCTTCAGTTTGCAGAACGATTCCCGTCGCACATTAATCTGGAGAGAACCGGGTAGCCGATACCACAGGAACATCGTGGAACGGGACCAGTATGGTGGTGGTGGCATCATGGTGTGGGACGGCATCATGTTAAATGGTCGTACGGACCTGCACATCTTCATGGGTGGTCTGAGGAACTCTGTGAACACTCGGAGATACAGGGATGAGGTACTGAGACCACATGTTCAACTCTTCAGAGGTGCGGTTGGTCCAGACTTCCTCTTAATGGACGATAATGCCGAACGCACCACGCTGCTCTGGTGGATGAATTTCTGGCTGAGGAGACATTCATCGCATGGATTGGCCAGCGAGGTCTGCGGATCTGAATCCTATAGAACATGCCTGGGATGCATTGGGGAGGCGAATTGCATCCCGTCGGCCTCCACCAAGGACCCTCGAAGACCTTCGCATTGCCCTTTTGGAGGAATAGGATCGACTGCCACAAGACCTCTTGGACGATCTGATAGAGAGCATGCCATGTCGCTGCGAAGCATATGTGGCCATTAGGGGTAACCATACACCCTATTAACAGCATATTTTGTTGTGGAAGACATTGTCAAGTTTTGTTAGTTGTTGTCAAGCTATTAGAACCTTTCTGACACTGTATTTTTGGACAAGTTGGGAAATGACAAAGAGATTATGGAACGTGGCAGACAGGCAGAAGCATTAGGAGCTTAGTGTGGAATAAAGATGTCCCACAAAAAAGCAAAGAAGTGTTATACAGAAGCTACTATATCCCGATACTGACCTATGCATCAGAAATGTGGATAATGAAGAAAAGAGACATAAGCAGAATACAGGCAAGTGAAATGAAGTTCCTGCAAAGTAGGATCAGAATAACAAGAAGAGACAGGGTGAGGTATGAAAAGGTCAGGGAAATAGTGAAAGAGCAGCCCTTTCAAGGTAGGATTGAGACATCAAGACTGAGGTGATATGGATGCTTAAAGAGAATGGAAGAGAAGAAGATTCCCAAGAGGATACATGAGATGCAGATGCAGAAGAAACGACCAAGGGGAAGACCAAGAGATAGATGGCTGAAAGGAGTGGAGGAATGTGTCAAGAAGAGAGGCGAGGACTGGACCAGAGTGACAGCGGAGAGGGGGTGGGAAGAAAGGACTACTGTCCACCAAAGTATTATGTGCACTCCAGTTTGAAGGTTGTTTGTTAAGTAACCTACAGACTTACATAAAATCCAATAACATCATCATTTTCGTCGTTCTATTTTACGTTAGTTCATGTAGGTTTGGAATTTTTAATTTATATTTTAATATTTTTATCGCAGTTGGAACACAAAAAGTGCTCGTTTTTAAGCGTGTTTCAACCATGCGTCACATTTAAGAATTATTATCTCAAAAAACCGTCATCAGATCGAATCCAAATTTTAACACAATATACATTGGAATATTGTATAACTGGTTTATTAATTCCAAAATTTTGCGTCTCTCTCTGAAGTGAACGGCTCCATCTCAGCAACGCTGTACAGCTTTCCGCTGAGCGGCTAGCTGGTGAACCATGCCTTATTTCCCAGAACAAATACAAACCGATATAAAACAAGTGAATTAATTTACGTACTTCACAGTCATACAGCATAACTTTTTGATGTATGCGACCAATAACTACATTTTTTAACCACCCCGAGCCGAGAAAAAGTTACCTTACAAAAATGATAACAACTCTGTTTCTTGGACATATAAAATTTTGGAATTAAGAAACCAGTTATAAAACATTCCAATGTATATTGTGTTAAAATTTGGATTCGATCTGATGACGGGTTTTTGAGATAATAATTCTTAAATGTGACGCATGGTTGAAATACGCTTAAGAACGGGCACTTTTTGTGTTCCAATTGCGATAAAAAATATTAAAATATAAATTAAAAATTCCAAACCTCTTGAACTAACGTAAAATAGAACGACGAAAATGATGATGTTATTGGATTTTATGTAAGTCTATTGGTTACTTAACAAACAACCTTCAAACTCGAGTGCACATAATACTTTGGTCGACAGTAAGTGGCGAGGCTTATGTTCCAAACAGACTGGAAACTGCACAAGATGATGATGATGTGTGATTCAGCTTCCGTTTGTTCAGCAATCCGTCTGACATTCCTATCAGGCGGTATGGCCTTTTAGACACTAGTGTAGATGGACAACACTTGTTGCCATGGTAACCACCAGATATCCACATTGAAATAGCTTCAAAGCTTTTTCTAGCCTGTACTTACGGTTGGTGCATACTGGAGTGTTGTTGGCTGGCAGCCCCTCTCCCGTAACCACAGTAAACCCCAGCAGGAGAAACAGCAGCATCTCTGCTGTAGTTGTGAACAACACTGATAACCTAATGTCCTGTCCACTAGACTATATTGGTCCCTGATGATGTCGGCCATTAACTCACTGATATGCATACCAGCTATTAGCCTGATGAAGTTCACAGGGTGCAAGAGCATTCCTCACTTATCAAATTCCTTTTGCTACCTGTCATCTTTCTTCTCCTCCATTTCCCAGTTTCAGTGATCTGCCTTTACCAGCTCGCAGGAATAGCACCAACGAGAAATAGCTGCAAACAAGGAAAGGAAGAAAGTTGTCCAGGAAGCAACCCATCCTCTACATGGGCATGAACTACATGCTCAGAGGCTGAAGTCTAGGAAGAGTTTCCTAAGAACATCCAAAGAATTGAAGACTACATGTGAAAAAGCCAGGCTAGAATTATGGAAAGTTAAGAAATCTCCTCTCCTGGGCAGGAAAAGGATAGCCGAAACTTTTCCTTCTGGTCATGATCAAGATTGGGTAACATGAAAATCCTTGAATAGATTAAGATCAGGAGTGGGCAGATCTAAGATCAATCTTGCAAAATGGGGCTACATTAAGGAAGATGACAGTCAGTGTAGACTGTGCCCTACCTCCTGCACAGAAGATGAACTTTATAAAGCATCACAGAATGCAGTGGAAGTGGCCAAGTTTTGGTCAAATATTATATAATGTTTCTAGTCATAGTATTTGTATCTATGTTTTATTTGATGTTTTCTGACTCGAGAATAATAATAATAATAGTGATCTGGGTCGGGGTGTGAATCAAGGACCTCCATACTTTGTCTCTCCACCACTCTCGTCCTTCCCCTCAGGGGCTCATATCTAGTGAGTTGGTGACCAAGGGACCCCAGCTGACTCTGGCATTGCTTCCACTCGTGCTGGGCTCCTCTCTGTCTTCTTTTCCTGTCAGTCTCTCTTGGTCAATTCTTGTTCTCTTCCGACCCCGACGGTATTAGGGTATAATCAAATGTTCTTGAAAGAGAATCAAAATGAGTATTGTCCGTTGAGCCATTATAATTAACACAAAAAGTGATAAAAATGTCCAACATAACTCAACACATTGCTAGCGTTTCGCCCCAGCGTGCCAATTGGGCTCTTCAGTTGGTAAAGGCACACCTACCAAGACACGTAGCAGTTACACACTGAGAACAATAAACAATAAACCTTGCTTTGGTGCACTGGCATGCTCGTGACGTGGCTAGATATGTGGCGAGGCGTCTTGCATGGCCTTCTCAGTGTGTAACTGCTACGTGTCTTGGTAGGTGTGCCTTTACCAACTGAAGAGCCCAATTGGCACGCTGGGGCGAAACGCTAGCAATGTGTTGAGTTATGCTGGACATTTTTATCACTTGTGGTATTAGGGTATCCGAGGTCTAGGGAGTCTTTCACTTTCCCGCCTTAATTGGCCCTTCTCTTATCTTTCCTGATCCCCTCCAGGGGCTCACATCTAGTGGGACGTGGGTTGGCGACCACGGGACCCCAGCTGAGTCCGGCATTGCTTCCACTTACTTGTGCCGGGCTCCTCTCCGTCTTCTTTCCTATCGACCTCCCTTGGTCAACTCTTGTTCTCTTCCGACCCCGACGGTATTAGGTTATCCGAGGCCTAGGGAGTCTTTCACTTTCCCGCCTTCATTGGCCCTTGTCTCATCTTTCCTGATACCCTCCTTCTGTGAGAGGTCAGCCTTCTTTTTCTTTTCCTTTTACCTCCTGCCTTGTGCTCAAGGCCCTTAAGGAGGCAGGGTGTATGTAGTCCCACCACTTCCGGTGCACCCTAGATAATGCTACACCCTCAGGGGCTCACGGATGGTGAGTTCGGGAGTTGGCGACCCCAAGGGATTCCTGAGCTGGGTCCGTTTTCTCCTTTTGTCCCTTACCTTGTGGGCAGTCCTTCTCCTCTTTTCATTATATTTACTTTACTCTTTAAGATTCTCACACTGTTTTTGTAACTTGGTTCACCATGTATCTAAATTCCCTTCTAGCGATTTTTTAAGGCATTTTTAATCTATGTTGCTTTTTGTATGTTTTTTCGATCTAAATTACATCTTGCGATTGTTTTCAACCTCAATTGCATTTTGTAAAGATTGACAATCTAAATTGCTTTTTAGTAAGTCTTTCAATATGGCGGAGGGACCTTTGTGAGTATTTTGAATTTCAATTGCATTTTGTAAGTACTGTATTTTGAACCTCAATTGCATTTTGAACATATTTTCAATTTCATTTTGTAAGTATTTTGAATTTCAATTGGATTTTGTTGTGTATTTCGAATCTACATTGCATTTTGAACGTATTTTGAACCTTAACTACATTTTGTGAGTCATTTTAATCCGAGTTCCATTTTGTAAGTATTTTCCGTCCAACGTAATTTTTGTTATGGTTTCCATTTCGTTGTTATTTTCGCTATCACCCAGGTCATTAGGAGCCAATAATCTAGATATTAGGTCTCTCTCATCGCCGAGCATCATAAAAATTTTTCTCTCAAATTGTTAGAATAAGGCCAATGTCAAAGCCTGTGAGTGGGAAGGGGGAGCAGTGTAGTGGGAGGGGAGGAGAAGGATTTGGTTTCGCTGCAGTTGAAGAAGTGTAATACGCGTACACGCTTCCAGGCTGTCTTGTCTAAACATGCCGGTTAAAGGCACAGCTGATAAGCAGGTTTTTTCAAGCCAGGAAAATAAGCAGGATGTCTACCAAAACAAGAGCCTCCGTGGCTTAGACGGCAGCCCGACGGCCTCTCACCGCTGGGTCCGTGGTTCAAATCCCGGTCACTCCATGTGAGATCTGTGCTGGACAAAACGGAGGCAGACAGGTTTTTCTCCGGGTACTCTGGTTTTCCCTGTCAAAATTTCATTCCAGCAACACTCTCCACTATCATTTCATTCCATCTGTCATTCATTTAATCATTGCCCCAGAGGAGTGCGTCAGGCCTCGGCAGCCGGCACATTTCATATCCTCGCCGCTAGATGGGGGCTTCATTCATTCCATTCCAGACCCGGTCGGAGATTGGAAGCAGGCCGTGGATTTTTTTTCTACCAAAACAAACTAACAGATTTTCCTAACAATTCCCTGAGTAACAGTAGCGGCCATAATAAATATATTAAACAGAGTTTGTCCATAAAGAGCATTTCAAAAAGTGCTTGAACAATAAAGGGTAGCATGACAAAGTTGGAAAAAAAAAAACGTAAAATATATTTTGCCAATTTCTAAAGTTTTCATCCAGAAATCTATTTTACTTGTGAGCAACAAAAGTAGCTCGTCAATAATGATGCTCTCAAAAATAATACAGTTGCACATTTATAAACAAACTACCAGTAGTGCCCAGCTTTGCCCAGTGGATTTATTTGTTTTATGGGTCATGAGCGAACCCGGCTCAAAAAGATGGTGAGTTACGAAGAATTGGCACACTGAATGTAGGAACAATGACTGGGAAAGGAAGGGAAAGGAGAAAGGTGAAAATATTGTGTGTGCAAGAGACTAGATGGAAGGGAAATAGGGCTAGAGTGTTGGGTAGTGGCTATAAGCTACTATACAGTGGAGCAGACAAGGATGGGAGGAATGGAGTGGGAATAATCCTCTCCCAAGACATAAAGGAGACCATAGTTCAAGTTAAGAGAAGGAGTGACAGGATAATGAGCATCAAACTGTGTCTTGATGGACAATTGGTAAACATTGTGTGTGTTTATGCTCCACAAGTGGGTTGCGATGAGGAAGAGAAAATATCCTTCTGGGAAGATATGGATCGTGAGCTTGGAGATATACCAGCGAATGAAAGATTGATAGTGGGTGGTGACTTAAATGGACATGTCGGAAGGAGTCGAGATACAATCGAAAGAGTACATGGAGGCTGGGGAGTAGGAGTGAGGAATGATGAAGGACATAGAATCGTGGATTGTGCGATGGCATATGATTTGGAGATTGTGAATACATGGTTCGAGAAAAACACAGATCAATATATGACTTACAAAAGTGGGACCAGAGAAAGCCAGATTGACTTCTTAATGTGTAAAAGGTCTCAATTAAGGCAAATCCAAAACTGTAAAGTTTTTAATGGTGAAGCAGTGGCAGCACAGCATAGGACGGTAGTCATGGACTGGAAAATGAGGATTAGGAAGAAAGGCAGACCTGTACGAGTCTTAAATGGAGATTAAATGAAGAGGCATTGAAGGAGCAGTTTAAAGAGAAAGTACTCAATGGAGTGGTTCTTTGCAATTATGTGCAGGAGTGGTGGACGCACAACAGTAGTTTGATAAGGAGGGTAGGAACTGAAGTGCTAGGGAGAACTTCTGGCAAGAAACCACTAGCTGACAAAGAAACATGGTGGTGGAATGAGGAGGTACAGAAGATCGTGAAAGCCAAAAGTGATGCAAAGAAGTTATGGGATAAGTCAGGTAGACAAGAGGATAAAGAGAACTACACGAGATGTAATAAGGAAGCAAAGAAGGTAGTAGCACAGTCAAAGGCACAAATGATGGATCGGCTGTACGAAGAGTTGGAAACTACAGAAGGTGAAAGAAAAATTTTCAGAATTTTCAGAATACAGGCAAGAGATAAAGACAAGAAGGACTACACCCAAATAAAGCAGATCAAAGATGAAAATGGTCTAGTATTAACGGACCATTCCGACATCAAGTGCAGATGGAGAAACTACTATGGAAAACTTCTCAATGAAGAGAACCCAAGGGTATATTTAGGAGAAGGAGAAAAACACCAGGGTCTGACAATGGATATTAGAAAAGAAGAAGTAACATTAGCACTTAGGAAAATGAAAAACGGAAAGGCAACAGGACCCGATGAAATTCCAGTTGAAGTGTGGAAGTATCTGGAGAAAGATGGGATCGACATGTTGCTGGATTTAATGCAAAAAATGTACTCTCAGGAAATAATACCTGATGAATGGAGAGAAAGAATTTTAGTGCCTATATATAAAGAGAGTGAGGAAAGCAATGGCAAACTACCTCCCTCCTCACCTTGCCTAGTACGCCTCAATATAGTGGGTATCTACCCACATAACCTAACGGCGGTACTTTTTGAGGATCCAACCAGCCTTCAGGCGGACTACCTAACAGAGACACATATAAAGAGAAGGGGGATATTCAGGACTGTGCTAACTACAGGGGCATTAAGTTAATGTCCCATACCATGAAAATCTGGGAAAGAGTGATAGACAAGAGGATCCGGGATGAGACTAGCATTGGCGAGAAACAATTTGGCTTCATGCCAGGAAAAGGGACCACAGATGCATTGTTTGCCCTGAGACAAGTAATGGAAAAGTATCGTGAAAGACAGAAGGGATTACACTTCGCATTCATGGACCTAGAGAAAGCATATGACCTGGTGCCCTGAGGAGAAGTCTGGAGATGTTTACGAACGAAGGGAGTCCCAGAGAAGTACGTGCAGTTGGTTCATGAAATGTACAAAGAAACAAGAACACAGGTTAGAAGCAGCGTTGGACTTACAGATTGGATTCCGGTTCGAGTAGGTTTACACCAAGGTTCGGCTTTAAGTCCATATCTGTTTGACCTCATTCTGGACGAAATGTCTTGTGGATTAAGAGACCAAGCCCCCTGGTGCATGATGTTTGCGGACGACATTGTGTTGTGCAGTACCACCAAAGATGTCATAGAGGAAAAACTGGAACAGTGGAGGGCAGCCTTGGAAGACAGAGGACTCAGGATTAGCAGGAAGAAGACGGAGTATATGAGGTTCAATACAGATCAAGACTGTGAGATCAGAATGCAAGGGGAAATGTTAAATAGAGGGGATGAGTTCAAATACGTGGGTTCGGTGGTGACTGGAGATGGAAATCTGAATGTGGAAGTGTCACACAGGATTCAGGTAGGATGGATGAACTGGAGGAAAATGTCAGGAGTGCTCTGTGACCACAGGATCAAGCCTAAGGTTAAGGGGAAAATATATAAAACTGTCGTAAGACCTGCATTGCTGTATGGCTCTGAAACATGGCCTGCACGCAAAACGCACACAAACAGGCTTGACGTCATGGAAATGAAAATGCTCAGGTGGATAAGTGGAGTGACTAAGCGTGATAGAGTGGAAAATGTCAAAATAAGAGGAACATTGAAGGTTGTGGAAATATCTAAGAAGATACAAGAAAAGCGACTTCAATGGTACGGGCATGTGAGAAGAAGGGAGGAATCCTACGTGGGGGGGGGGGGGGAAGATGCTAGACACGCAAATACAGGGAGTGAGAATGCGAGGCAGACCTAAACGAAGATGGATGGATTGTGTACAGGAGGACCTCAGAGAAAAACAGTTGTCAGAAGAGGATGTGCATGACCGGGTTAAATGGAGGAGAGCTGTCAGAAACATCGACCCCACATAGGAGTGGGAATGATGTAAAGAGAAAGAAGATGGATGATAATGAATACTACTACAGAACTGGAGCGCTCAAGGTTAAGGATCGGATAGCACCAACACTTATTGCAGCTGACTGCAGTTTATAAGCAGCTCGCCATTCTGCACCATAACACTGGTAGGGGCGTTGTGATGCAGCCCGCATTGCCAGGCAACAATAGACTTGGGTATTATTGAAGCTGTTCGGGAGCGCTTGTTCTTCCGACTTACTGAACAAAAATCAATCCTTAAGGTTACCTGGGGCCAAAGGCCTAGCCGTGTTGAAACACCGGAACTCATGAGAACTCCACAGTTAAGCAACATTGGGTGCAGTCGGAACTTGGATGGTATGCCGGTTCTAGGTACTGCGCGCTGTTGGCCAACATAAGGAGGAGCTGAAAGGCCCTGGCCACCCTACCGCACATAAACTCCGGCTGGGGGTAGCCTCTTCGGAGGCTCAGACCTGCCTTCGGGCAGAATACCGATTAAATTAAATTATTAAAGGTTACCTGAGAGGTGTAGCCTAAACTATTCCTCTTGAATCAGGCTATTATATACAAAAATAATTTTTTGAGTCCGACTGGTAGTTCCAGAGATTTGCGCGTTTAAACATACAAACAAACTCTTCAGCTTTATTATATTAGTATAGATAGGGTATCTAATCCTAGTTTAAATTTCAAATCTTCATTCTTTAATAAAATCCATTTAATTTAATTTTTTATCTTGCAAGAAATGGGAGCTTACTGATTTAATGTCATTAAGAACAATAATCACCAGACTGCACTTGAATGAGTAATTTCCAATTATTCAAGGTAAAACTAAAATTCCCTGAGTGTCATAAAAATACCCTGATAATTCCATGAATTTTTCCGGTGTTAAAAATTCCCTGTTTTCCAGAGTAGTAGACACCCTGATGAGTGATATTGTGGATTTAATTGAAGCAGTTATCGCATTTGTGGACCATAATAATAATGTAGAAGTTCCAAATACAGAGAAAAGAACAGAAACAGTAGAAGTAGTACAATTTTGTATGCTTTCAAAATAACATTGAATGGGCTGTGAGATGTAATATTTTTCTGGATAATTTTGTGATTATTGTGTCGGCACACTTCACGTACATTTTGATTATTTGCTGGCTAATTTGACCTCCATCGGGGTTTCATCTTACAAAATAATTACTTTGTTTGTTCATTTATGTTCGTTCTATGATGTTGAAATGTAAATATTATATGTCAGAAAACTGTACTATAATGAGGGTCATGAAAGTACTAGTTTTCATTATGATACAGTTTCTCCCACTAATCAGAGCTCAAGATTTTCATTATGAAACAGTTGTGTGAACAACTAGGTACTTGATGCTTCGCACATACAGTAAACTCCCGATTATCCGCGGAATTGACTGGCTTGGATACCGCGGATAAGCCGCAAAATTGCTGGTAATGGTTAAACAAAGGTCGAAGGCACTAAAAAACAACACACAAGTGCTTTAAATAAGTTTATTATACAATAAAAGGACGCACATGATAACAAAACTCAGTCAATGTTATATGTGTTATTAAAAAGTCTTGTTAACTATTTAACAAAAACAATCCGTCATTTGCTTTTGCTTTTTCATAGTGAAACACTTTTTCTTTATTTGTGATTTGAGTTTTCTGAACACCATCTTGTCACAAAGTGATGAGTCGTCTTGCTCTTCAAGGTATTGAAGAATCCTTTCAATGTGTCCTAATGCTGCATCAAGAGTAACGGTCCTCTGCATCTGAGTATCCTCATTGTCTTACGATTCAATCAGTCGTACTTGATTTATGATATTTTCATCGGTGAGGTGCTCAAAGCCCGGTTCATTGGCATCACATTCGATCCACTCAACGATATTTTCTTCATTTACATCAACACCTCCGGCAACAGAATTAGCTAAATTAGCTAGGATGCTGAGTGGAACGTGGTCTTCGTCTTCCTCTCCCTCTTGAGTGATCTCTATAGCCGGCAAAATCTTCAGGATTTCATTAGAGTAATTTTCGGTTTCAAAACCTTCCTTTTTTATAAAGATGTTCTCCTACAGGCACAGCGGATAATAGAGTTGACTGTAATAACTAAGGCCCGGATAGTTATGTGTTTAAATATTTTTTATTTAATTAAATATTTTCTATATATTTACATATTTTTACGGTTTTTATAAATAAATACATATTCTGGCGTGTTTATTCATAAGCACATATTTCCTATATTTGGTCGTATGTTGTACTTCTTGGATGACTGCTGCCCACATTTTCGACCCTTTGAAATTCCAGTAATTGGCTTCCCTATTTCGTCAGAGCTTCATTGTCTCCATACTGTAGTAGTATTTCAAGACAGGGATTTCCCGGTCATTAAGTACAACAGGGGGGGCTGGAGTTAACAAGCTCAATAAGCCTCCACTAGTCCTTACCTAGACAGAAAATTTTACTTGAAATCACAGTGGTCTGCGAAGCTTGTGAGTATACTGACAGTGGCGTTCTCGTTTCAACGAATACGATGCGTCCCCAAAGTGCGAAATGTGTTACTTTGAATCGTTTAGTGCGAGAGTTCGGAGACGTTTTTTGAACTGATGGAACTGTTTTATTTTGCAACATTTGTGAGAAACCCATAGCGGCAGACATGCGTTCACAAGTTACGCAACATGTTGCGACAGCGAGACACGTGAAATGTGCATTTTTAAAGAAGTCGACACAACGTTTGCTTTCCAAAATGCAGGATGTGAGATCTGGTCCAGCAAACTGCCAGTTCTCACAAGACATTTGTCATGCATTTCTTGCGGCTGATATACCACTGAACAAACTGCAGAATACAGTGCTAGTACGTCAAAATTCCTCTCCCTGACGAGTCAATACTACGTAAGAACTATTTATCTAAACTTTACTCAGAGGCAGTGCACAGAATTCGTAGTGAAATTGGCGACAACGCTGTGTGGATTACAATGGACGAGACGACCGACGATATTGGCCGTTACGTAGCCAACATCATAGTTGGTGCGTTAAAATGCGATCCATCACAGTCATTTTTACTGACAGCTATTCATCTTGAGAAAACCAACAGTTACACAATAGCTAAAGCTTTCAAAACATAAATATGGTACAAATTTAAGAACATATTTTGGAAACTTAAGCACATAAATAAATACATATTTCTGAAAAGTTAAGCACATAACTATCCGGGCCCTAGTAATAACAAAATGCATGTCGGACATGAATTACATGATTTGAAAATTGACATTATAAAGCAAATCTGATCAATCCATATACAAACTGGGGAATATGACAAAGAAATAGCACTGAAACTCTAATTTCTACACAGCACATTTTCGTTGACAATTTTAGTGAATGCTGTTGTTGATATAACCACACTAAACGTCATGGAGGCTGGAAACTTAATGACATTTGATCCATGGAAATCAATACCCCAGCTCTCTGTTCAGTAAAGGGATTTCTTATGCGAAACTTTTCTGCCAGACCCATTCCTATAATCATCATCATCATCATTTCCCCTTATCCAGCTCCTGCCGGGTCGGGGTATTTATGGCACTTCTCCACTTTCCTCTGTCCTTCCACCATTCTTCTTCCACGATCTTGTCCCAGTCCAGATTTCTTTTTCTTACGCTGTTCTTCACTGAATCAATCCACCTTGTTCTTGCTCGCTTACCCTTGCACTTTGCCTCCAGCATCTGTCTTGGTATTCTATTTTCCTCCATCCTCTTTACATGTCCAAACCACCTTAGTTCATTCTTCTCAATTCTCTCATTTAGTTTTCCCATCCCAACTTCCTTCCTAACATCTTCATTCCTCACTCTGTCTTTCCTTGTCTTACCTATCATACTTCTTAGGAATTTCATTTCACTGGCTTGGATTCTACTCTCTTGCCTGCTTGTCAGGGTCCAAGTCTCAGCTGCAAAAGTTAATATGCGAACATAGTACACTTTATACATTACCTCCTTGCTTTTCCTTGGTACTTCCTTATCCCAAACAAGTTTTCTTACACTTTGATAGAATGCATTGCTCTCATGTCCAACCTACCAGTTTGCATCAATTCACTTCCTAGGTATTTGAACATGTCCACAATTTCCAAACTCTGACTTCCAATTTTCACAGTGCCCTTTCCTTGTCTGTCCCCTCTTGTCATCACCATGGTCTTGCTTTTCTCTATACTGATTTTCAGGCCGTACTTCTGAATATTTTCGTTCAGTGCATCTAGTTGTTTTTGCACTTCTTCGGTGTTCCTTCCCCAGACCACAATATCATCTGCAAATAACAGTAACTTCATTTCTTTATGTCCATATGCTTCCTTTGTTTCCTTTACAATTTCATCCTTCACCATTATGAACAAGAGAGGTGACAGCACACTCCCCTGTCTTAGTCCAGTCTTGTTCCTAAACCAATCTGTCTTTCCAACTGGGGTCAGTACCCTGCTAACACAGTTGTTGTACATTGCTTGTACCATTTCCAACATTTCTCTTCCCAGTCTCTTCTTAACCATGGTTTCCCATACCTTCTCTCTGGGGACACTATCATATGCCTTTTCTAGATCTATGAAAGTCATGATCAAATGCTCTATAAATCGGACAATAAAACAACTGGCTAAGAGATTCAAACGTACAGGATCAGTAAACAATAAAAATAGACGTAAAGGTTGTTATTTCCTTACTGAAGCTAAACTAACCGGAAACTTCATAATGAGATGCCATTTATGTTTGGCAGAGGATGGGGAACATTTTCAGCATCTACTGTAAACATGGTGAATAAGAATGCATGGTACTGATTTTAAGCACCGTACTCTGCCATACATAGGCGCGCGCGGCAGCCGGCAAGTGAGCCGTCACTGGCGGAGCGCATGAGTGAGAATGCCCTTGCCAAGCAAATGTGGAGACCCTGTATATAGTAGCCAGTTAATAACTACGTTATTTCATGCATTAAAATGTTTGTAACGAAGATAACACACAAGGTTTTAAGAATGTATGTTTGTGAAGGAAATATACCGTATAATGTTCCAAAACACCTACTTTTAAGAACCAATAATCACATGTACTGACAAGGCGGAAAATTGTAGATCATTTACTTTTTTTTAGGAGTCGTTTCGGCCATCAATGGACCACGATGTTCTTCACTCATATGATCACTGTAATGCTTGTTTTCTTGTCTGCCAGTAGATCTTCATTCTTGACGAATGTTCAGCTCTCCTTTCTTCCGTCCACTTGCAGTGAGGGCGAGGCATCACAGATGTTAAAGGGTGTAGATTACTGGTTGATTTAACCGCCTTTCTGAACAGGTTCCTATCCCAAACCAGAGCTTGATTGATTCGAGCTTCGGTTAGGTCCTTTTTAACTTGCAACGACCATTTACAACAGGAATTTGTTTTAGAGACTGATGAGTGTATTCGATATGAAAGTCGATGATGCTCCATCCGCTCCAAATGTCCAAAGAAAGACATTCTCCTTTTTCTCATCACACTCACCAAATCTTCTATATGTTCAAATAATTCAGTGCTATGTCTTCTTCTGTAAGTACCATTATCATTAAAAGGTCCTAATATTTTCCTTAGAATTTTCCGATCCTTAAGTTCTAATTTTCTCAATGGGTCTTTGTTTGTCATCTGTAAGCATTCTGCGGTATACAGTGCTGACGGCCTAATTACTGTGTTATAATGACAAAGTTTGACATTTTACTTTTGTAAATGTTTTTTGCAGGTTTGAAAGGCACCTTCCAATTTGTTACATCTGCTCTCAATGGCAGCTATTTCTGAATTATTAGGGGTAATCCATTCCCCTAGGTATTTAAATTTTCGGACTTTTTTGATTTTTTGCATTTACTAATTTATGACATTTCTAATTGTTGTTGGAAACACATACCATCCACATCAGAAATAACTCAAACCTTGTATAATATAAAATACAACAATTTAATAGTAAATATTTTATTTGTACATTGATCACTTCTTTCCTTCCACCATGATAATATGATAACCAAACTTGGTCTTGACAGGAGGATCCGTATACACAGGGCTATTCACATTGGAGATGGGCAGAGCAAACGCTGCGTCCTGGAAGGGTCCGACCATGGAGCCTCGCGTCATCCAGCCGAGGTCACCCTGTAGCAGAAAGAGGAGGCAATCTTATCTAGGCTATAAAAATAATTGGGAAGGAGTTCCACCTTTTACTAAAACTGAAATATCTTGACATATAATAGTGCTACGACAACCTTTGTTGGCTTGAGACATTATGCACCTTGCATTCTGTTATCCATGTATTAAAATAATTGCAAATTTTGACCTATGGCTGTGAAACTTGGACCATGAGGAAGAAAGAAGAGAGAAGGATTCAGGCAGCGGAGATGAGATTTGTCAGAGCCATGGTTGGTACGACAAGGAAAGACAGAATTCGTAATGAGTAAGGTTCGGATCAAGGAGGATATATGGGTAGAGCTGCAACTTAATGCAAAATTTTGACCCCAACCTATTGCTCGACGCAAATAGTTCCAACTGACAATATGAGATGGCGTGACGATGCACATTCGAGCGCGATCCGTCCCCGACCTGGCCTACTCGCTCCTCTCCCCTCCCGGCCCGTGCCTACCCCTCCTTTTCCCCTACTCTATCCCCCCCACCTCTACCTTATATTCCTTTCTTTCTTTCTTTCATATTTTAGTAATTGGTCTAATAATAGGCGATTTCTTCCCCCTGTGATATCAGGTAGAGAAGAAAACATAGGCTCTATCAGAATAGTTGTGGATGTTTCCACAAAGCACATATCATGACATAGGCCTACCCCACAGATATGTACAAATAGAAAGAGTAGGCTACTATACTACAGTATTAAAAATGAATTGTAAGACAAAATTACAGCTGCACTTATCACTCACCAGTATTATTTAATTGTCCGTGCTGTACTTCCTATCAATCGAATTAAGAAATATCACGTTTGAATTACGGGAAGCGTTGGAACAACCAGCCACCAGCTCTTACTTTGAATTATATCGATAGTATCTGATATCGTTTTCGAGCGCAGTGTATCGACTAAAATCGATGTGTGATTCAATATAATTTAATTTTTTCGTATAATATTGTTCGAAACCGATTGTATTCCTTTCTAAGCACTGCAATATGTATTTACTATTGATATATATTCAAATATTAATTAAATACACAACATTAACAAGAATACTCACCAATTTTCCGATTTTGCTGCCATCTATAGAAGTACAACTCAACTACATCGTCGTACGCGATGACAGCTAGCGTTTTTAACGTTGTCAGCAGGTACTACTACAAGGCAAGCTAGCGTTGGTACCAAAACACCCTATAAAGTTTCACCCGGTCGGTTCGGATGTTAAGGAAAAGTCATATTTTTTTCCCGAGCTCATTTTAACCGAAATCTGAAAAATAAGTTTGAATGACGGGTCTCTGACCACGTTTAAAGCAATTTGATATTGCCTATAGATTCATATTTCGGCCATTTTTATTGTTTTGGTCATATTTGGTTATAATTTCAGCATTTTTGTTAAAACTGAGGCGTCGTTAATAAGGTACGTGTTATCTGCGTCGGGTCTCAAACACAGGATTTCCGAATAGTGTAGTAAATAAACCGAGGAAGAACTGCATCTCAAGGCTATGCTACTGAATGAATGTTGAACATTTTAATGTACTGTAGCTCTCTGTCAGTTTGTATGATTAAATGTGTCTGGTGTTTTATAGCTGATCACTTTTGGCACTTAAGACGATTACTGTACTTTAGTGATACTCTACCTATCCCAAAAATTCATGTCACATTTCATAGTTTTTTTTAGGACATATTTTATAGTTTTTAGGGCATATTTGCTTGCATATTTTGTACCTCTTTGGGTCTTAAACTACCGAACCCTAGTAATGAGCATATCAAAGAATTGGTTCCGGTCGACAAACTACAGGATAAAATAACCTTGAAAAGACTCATGTGGTTTGGCCATATGCGAAGGATGGATGTTAACAAAATTCCAAGACAAATGTATATGAACTGCAGCTTCATGACCGAAGACAGAGAGGACGGACAAGAATGAGATATGCAGACATGGTGAGAAATGACATCCAACAATTGGGTCAGGACTTGGACAGCATTGAAGAAGTACAGAGACGGAAATTGGTGGAGGGGCCTCATTCGCCGACTCATCTAATAGATGGAATGACGTGGGATATGTATGTATGTATTCACATGATGAGGACAGAAGAGGAGAGAGTACAAAAGAAAGCTTTTTCCGAAAAGATGACAGGGAAGAGACCACGAGGAGATGGAAGGATCCAGTCTGGAAGTGCATAGAGAAGAGGGGAAGAAAACCTGAAGATGTACTTAAAAAAGGAGAGGAGTGGTGGAGAGACAGGCAGCGATGGAGGTCTTTAATTCACAACCCGACCCAGGGAGCTGGAAACGGGAAATGAAGATGATTAATTTCACCAAGGTTATTCTGGTCCAGCTGTGAGTAGTGAAGCGTTGCGTTCTGTAACACGGATGTCCAACACGCATGCATCCAGGAGACAGACAACCTTACTCGCTGAAAACTGGCTGCTTGGCACATTTTATTTCAGTTTTCATTCATAGAGGTTGTGTGTTCAATCTTCACAGTGATTATGTCTGAATGTAGCTATGTTTGTAAAGTTTGGAAGCTATTTTTCAGTGATGTCTATACGCAGCTCTTCAGTCAGTACAATGTACACTGAACGGCAAAGAATACCGATCACTTGAATGATTCAACATACAGTAGAACCCCTCTCGTCTGCCCTCGGCTGGTCCGCCGCTCCCGTTGATCTGACCGTGCTCGAGCCGGTTGGTTTTATGTCCTTGTTCTTCTGTGTTCGTACATTACTGTACAGTTATTTGTTTTATGTACATTGTGTGTACTGTACAGTTGTGTGTGTTTTTTCAACACGACGGGAGTGAAACGTAAACACGCTACTCTTTCATGAAATGAAAAATTAGTAATGCTACAAAGACAGCACAAAGGGGAATCACTCCGAAAATTTGCCAAGGAGCTCAATGTAGGCGTTACGACAGTAAAAGATTGGAAAAGAAATCTGAAAGGCATTGAATCATGTACAGTGACGATCTAGATGGTGAAAATGCTCTTAAGAATCGCAAAACATTTAAATAGTCTAAACTTGAACTGCTTGACAACGCATTGTGGATGTGGTTCAACCAAGAAAGAAGGAAAGGAACCCCGATATCTTGAGTTCAGAGATTGTTTATTTTAATGTAAATCGGAATTTTTCTGTACTTTCTGATAATCCGACCTTTCTTGCGTTCCGACCATACCCTCAGTCCCCAAGGTGACGGATTACAGGGGTTGTATTGTACTTTCATTTAAATCATGAATATGAACGCTCAAGGTCTATTACAGTACTTACTGTTTATAGCATGGAAGTAAGGTTTCCTGGATGTATTATCATTCTTCATGGCACTGTTTCACCATTTTCGATCAGAGCCACTGCTCTGGCAACATCTTCAGGCCTCAAGCACATATTCGTTTCTGAATTGCACAAGAACTACTGAGGATATGGCTGTATTGATCTTCTCCTATGCAAACAAGTGGCAAAAAAAAAGGTGCATAGAACATCGCATTGTTGACGATAGCGATGGCGCGCACATCTCTCCGCGGGAAACAGCATCATGCCACAGAATCGCTATTGTTAACTGAAACAATGACATGAAGAATGTTAATGCACCCAGGAAACCAATTAACCCTTTTAGTGCCAGAGTCGCTGTGAGCAATCCTCATAAAATGAACTTAACTTGCCAGCGTCGCTCTGAGAGACGCTTCGTTTTTGTATTCTTAGAGGGGCTTATAGACCTAAAATGGCGTCTAAACTTGACGTGACCATTAAAGAGAGTTCTAGCTACCATTTTCTGGCAAACATCTTTTGTTTTCCGTCTATCGATATACGAGCGATATTTGAAGTTCCTTGACTTGTTTACGTGTGACTCGTAAAAGCATAGCTTCCGAGGGAAGGAAGCATTGTTTGAGAGAGGAAGAAATTGAAGAATTAATGATTGATGAGTCAAGTGGTGAACTCTTGGACTTCGTGGACAGTGATTGCGATTTTGTGTGTGACGAATCAAGTGCCGATTCCGCTTCGGACAATGAATTACCTGCGCTGAATGCGATCGTACATAACCAAACAAGTGATAGTGATGGTAATGATGTTGATAGTAATAGTGACTGGGAAGAAAGGAATGTTGACCAGGACAATCCTCCACAGGCTACACAACCACAAATGTGAAAGATAAAACTACAGCGTGCCCTTCTGTTTATTTATTTTCACTGTAATTATTTTTATTTTATTTATATCAACAATGTCATTGTTGGTGTACGGTATTTTATGAATATGCTAGATTTTAGAATTTCGGATTTTGACACCCCTGCTGATATTTTTTAAACTAAAAACTGCATTTCCTGGTACTTTTGTTATGTATGTCTGCTCTCCAGTGTTAATTTTTACTCCATTTATAAGCGTGTGGTAATAGGAATAATCAAACTTTCTAATTTTTATTTTACAGAATAAATTATTTTAATTAATTAATTAATAAAGAAAGAAATAAGTTTCATAATGATCTGAAAAAATGCCTGAATTTAGATAGCTATGTTTTACACTCCCTGACTAAATTTCGCTTTCGTATCTTTCAAAACAGGGGATGCACATATTTTTTTCTGAAAGCCTACATTTTCCATTAAAACAGCCTGGCACTTTTAGACTTCACCTTTACCTTTTCGCCTGGCACTAAGAGGGTTAACATTACTGCCATGCTACCGTTCCTATTTATGATTTGAATGAGAGTAATGTTGAATTTTTCAAGTGATCGTTTTTTTTTCTGCTGGACAGTGTATATAATATGTAAGAACACTCCTGGAAAAAAATACGTATTAATCAGTTAATCATCACTATTAAAATGGGGCAATTTAGGTTTGGACGTTTCGACCTTCAAGCGGCCATCATCAGATCCTGATAACTGCCTTGAGGTTTAACTTATGCACCAATATATTTTAGTGCAGATGGCACTTGTCCATCAACTCATACTGGTTCGTTGTTTACAGAACAACTGCCAATCGTCAAATTGAGAGCTTCATCTAACAATTATGCCGCTATAATTTTTTATTTTTTAACTAGTTTTTGAAATTTTTATTATCATCCATCATTTCATCTTCAATTTTCAGGATGTCTACCAAAACCAACTAACAGATTTCCCTGACAATTACCTGATTTTTCCAGGATAAATCAGAAAATTCCCTGAGTAACAGTAGCGGCCATAATAAATATATAAAACAGAGTTTCTCCATAAAGAGCATTTTGAAAAGTGCTTGAACAATAAAGGGTAGCATGGCAAAGTTGAAAAAAAAATAAATAAATAAATAAATAAATAAATAAATAAATAATAATAATAAAAAAACTATATTTTGTCAATTTATAAATTTTTCATCCAAAAAAGCTATTGTACTTGCGAGTATTGAAAGTAGCTGGTCAATAGTAATGCTCTCATACAGTTACATATTTATATAGAAATACACATATAAATTGTGGTCTCATGCTAGAAATGATTGTTATATTATTGTTGTTTTAAGGGGCGGAACTATGAGGTCATCTGCCCGTGTGCTAGAAATGAGAACTTACTGATTTAACGCCATTACGAACATACATCTACAACAATCATCACCAAAATATACTTTTCCCCCATCAAAATTTAAATGATTAACTTCCAATTATTCCAGGTTGGGCTTTGTAAGACTAAAATACCCTGATAATTCCCTGAGTTTTCCCTGTTTTCCAGAGTAGTAGACACCCTGTTTTTATGTATTTTAACGTGTTTGACTTTCACCGGTCTGGTGAATATTTTAGACTGAGATCTTAATGAATTAGGCTGAAGAAGGACCCCCTGTTGTTCAAAAACATGTACCTGAAGAGGACATAGCACCTCATACAAAGTAAGTTGTCTTGCAAAGTGGGAATAACAAGTAGTAGATTTATAATCAAAGACTCCACAAACAGATCTCATTTCAGTGGATCCCTTCTCATGTTGGAATAGCAGGTAATGAAGAGGCAGACAGATTAGCAAAAAGGATCTTGAAAAATACTATCAAAAACAGGTATGAAGAAATGGCAAAGAAAACAGCAGAAACCAAATTATGGAAGGACATTGATGGTAAATGGGATCAATATAAATTAACACCAAGAAGAGAAGCTGTAGCCTTCTTCAGACTTAACACTGGCCATGACTGCCTTGCAGCTCATCTGAAACGAATCAACATCCTGAGATCTGAAGAATGCACACTTTGTCACGAACCTGGAAGTAAACTGGATAAGGGGCACCTGCTACATTGCAACAAACTTGATGTGACTGCTAGAACTTCAGGAAACCTCACACAACTCTATTGGAACGCAAGAAAGCTGATGGATTGGAATCCGGGTTAGCCATAGGAAACAACAACAACAACAAGATTTATAATCATAATCAACATCATCTTCTACAGTTTCCAGCCCCTGACTAGGTCTGCTTGGAACATAAGCCTCTCCATAATCCTCCCACCAGATTTCACTTTCACTCTGTCCCACTCCTCTCCTCTTTCCTTCACACCGACAATCCACCTATCTCTCTCTTGGTATCCTGCCCTCCTAACATGTCCGTACCAACTAATCCTCGACTTCTCATGATCTCTTGTATGGGGTCCTCTTCCACAATCTCTCATTTCTTACTCTATCCTTTTTGTTATTCCTAATCTGCTTCTTTGAAATTTCATTTCGCAAGCCTGGGTCCTGCTCACCTGTCTCTTCTTCATAACCCACATTTCTGATGCGAAGGTGAGTATTGGGGCATAATACGTTCGATACAATACCCGTTTGCTCTTCTGGGGCACGTCCCTGCTCCATACCAGACCTCTCACACTCTGCAGGAATCCATGGGCTTGCCTTCCTCTCTTCACTGATCTCCTTGTCATTTCTACCACTTACTTCTATTACACTCCCTATCCACCTTCTTTAGTACTTCTCCTCCTATCATTGTATCTGTTGTTAATCTTCTTTATAATACAATTCTCAATTTCAATCTCGTTATACGATTGGTTTCTTTTGTCTTGTCAATTACGTGAGTAATGGTATATACGCACGTGTATACAATTTGGAATAACACAATACAGGGTCTTTATATTTGCTTGGCAAGGACATTCTCACTCATGCTCACGCGCTGTCAGTGACGGCTCAGTTCCCGGCTGCTGCGCGCTCATATGTATGGCAGAGTACGGTGCTTAAAATCAGTATCATGCATTTTTACTCACCATGTTTACAGTAGATGCTGAAAATGTTCCCCATCCACTGCCAAACATAATCGGCATCTCCTTATGAAGTTCTTTAAGTCTATTTTTATTGTTTACTGAAACTGTACGTTTGAATCTCTTAGCCAGTTGTTTTATTGTCCGATTTATAGAAATGGGTCTCCTTGGAAATTTCAATCGAAACTTCTGTCTTGTTATAGTGCACGATTTTCTACACTTTCTGTACGTATTGTGCAGATATACACGTTCACGAAACGAATATTTCACATAAGACAATACATCATCATCGACTTTAACTCGAATCCGAGTATAAATCTTCTTCCTTCAGTCCGGTTTGTGGATGTATTTACGGTGACTTAAGAGTCCAATCCTGGCATGGAACAAGCGACCACACAAGTCACATAGTATTGCTAGAGGAGGACGTGGTTGGGCTGCTCGAAGTTTCCTAGCTTGACGCTTGGCCTCTTCATGTGTGCGTCGATCCCTTTCAAATGTCTTTACAGTATCCGAGATGGTACGGCGCCAAGTTGAGCGGTCTTCAGCCAGCATGTCCCAGGTTTGTGAATCAAGACCTGACAATTTCAGGGTCTGCTTAAATTGGTCCTTGTAGCACCTCTTAGGACCACCATGAGGTCTGGTGCCATAGCATAACTCACCATATAGCATTTGACGCGGTAATCTCACATCATCCATCCGATGAACATGACCAATCCATCTAAATTGGTGACCTATTATGGATGATTCTATGCTGTTGATTTGAGCCTTTTCCAGAACAGCAATATTGGTAATGCGGTCTTCCCATTTAATCCTAAGGATTGATCAAAGTTTTTGTAGGTAGAAACGCTCAAGCTTCCTAAGATCACGTCGGTAAAGGGTCCACGTTTCACAACCATACAACAATGTAGAAATGACTACTGCTTTGTACACCATAAGCTTTGTACTCATAGACAGATCTTTATTCTTGAAGACCCGGTGCGCTAATCGTCCATACGCTGCGTGGGCTGCGCCAATTCTCTTATCCACATCCTGCTCACAGGTACAGCTCACAGAAATACAGCACTGTACACAATCACAATAAAACAACTGGCTAAGAGATTCAAACGTACAAGTTCAGTAAACAATAAAAATAGACGTAAAGGTCGTTAGGCCTATTTCCTTACTGAAGCTAAATTAACCGGAAACTTCATAAGGAGATGCCGATTATGTTTGGCAGACGATGGGGAACATTTTCAGCATCTACTGTAAACATGGTGAGTAAAAATGCATGATACTGATTTTAAGCACCGAACTCTGCCAGCAACTGAGCCGTTACTGGAGGAGCGAGAATGTTCTTGGCAAGCAAATATGGAGACCCTGTATAATAAATAATATTAATGAAAAAAATAGCATGCACTAGAATTCTATTTATACCTGTTTACTTATCTCAGTAGAGCTATCACCGCACGGCATTTGTCTTGTCGCCAGGCTCGTCCCTACTGCCGAGGCGAGAGCCAGACACAGCTTAGTTTGAATAACGTTATGAGCGACATCTGTTATCGGAAGTAGTAACTGAGGTTGGAATGATTTATAGAATAGTGTATGTTATACAGGGTTATTATAAATGATTGAAGCGATTTCATAAATTCACTGTAGATACATTAATTGGCATATTGTCACAAAACTCTTACAAAGAAAAACTCAAAAAGTTTTGTATTGTTGCACCCACACTTCAGATTTCTGCCACAAGAGCACAGAAGAGAGCAGTTAGGCAAGATGGCGGCAGGTGCCGAGAAAGCTTATATTGTGCTTGAAATGCATTCACATCAGCCTGCCGTAACTTCCATCATGATGTTCGAGAATGTTTAAACAGGAAATTGCAAAACCGATGGAATGGTCGTGGTGGTTTGATGATCAGTAATTCATGTCATGGCCTCCACGCTCTCCTGACCTAACTCTTTTTTTTTTTTTTGGGTGAGGTGTGTGAAAGATTCAATGTTTACATTGCTTCTACCAACAAACCTACCAGAACTGCGAGCTCGCATTAACAGTACTTTTGAACAAATTGATAGGCACATGCCTATGAACGGGGGAAATAACTTGATTATCGACATGATATCTGCACAATCACTAGAGGGAACATATGGAGCACTTGTAATATGTTAAAAAAAAAAACTATTTGAGTTTTTCTATGTGTGTGCAAAGCCCTTTGACAATATGTCAAATAATAAAGGTACGGCAGAGCTGTGAAATTGCTTCAATCATTTATAAAAACCCTGTAGATTCTGGAACGGTTTTCATTACTATTGCAGGCCATCTCCCACAGTGTGGGTACCTACTCAGTCATTGGACAAATTAATGTTGACCAACTGAGGAGCTACAAATGACACAATGTTTGGTAATAAATTCAATATGTTACTACACCTCTTTTTCTATAATGGGCATTGTAGGTTGAAAAAGAAACCCCTCGTACATATTATAAGTGAAAAGGACAACTTGCTTTTCTAATGTGTGCACTGGTGTCAATAATTCTGGAAAATAAAAAAAATACAGACAGGAGATTCTGGAAGAGAATCTCTTCCTATCCATTGCTCTCTAAGGTCAAATGGAGATAATGTAGTATTTCAGCAGGATGGTGCGCCATGCCATGCTGCCAAACGTGTTATGCAGTAGTTTGAGAAGAAGAACAAACAGTTTTAAAGTGGCTTTGGAATATCAAGGATTTCAACCAAATTCGGCACTTACTTTGGGACAAAAATATACCCTTGACAGCAAAGGCAACGTTGTATCACACCTACTTTGTTCCAATCCTTACTTATGGTATGGACATATACATTGCTAAGTAAGGATTACAGTAGAATTCAAGCCACAGAAATGAGATTTATTAGGACTATGAACCAAAGTACCAGGAGAGACAAGATCAGAAATGAGGTACACAGAGCAACAGCAGGCATCAGGGTTCCCGTTATCAACTTTCTGGAGAAACTCAGACTTCAGTGGTATTGCCATGTAATGAGGAAGGATAGCTCTAGAACAGCTAAGAAGAACTTCTACCTGGATGTCAGAGGGATGAGACCAAGGAGAAGATGGATAGAGACAGTTCGATCGGAGGTGGAGAAGAATGGTTTTAACTGGGACGATGTCCAAGAACAAATGATGTACCAAGATCGGGCAAGATGGAGAGCGGTTGTTTGCCACACCCGGGCAAATTGGAGATGGAAAATGATGATGATGATGAAAATCTCTGGTTACAGGTAGAAACATTTTGTGTCGGACAGAAATGCAAGCAAAAAAATTCAGTTGATTGAAGCCATTGCCAACAACTGGTTTCGGGTGTCAACATGATATGCAATGTCAAACGGACTCTATGCCCCGCGGAATTGATGCTGGGCTTGAAAGTAAAGGTTATTGGACAAAGTGCTAACATACGGCCCTACAAATTAAATCACATAAGAACTTGCTTACATTTTCTCTAAGTTGATTGGTGGTGTTGCTTATTTTTAGGGCTGTGACATAGTGGTTATATAGCCCCGTGAATTTGTGTGATAACCTGTGCTATTGTGATAATAATAATATTGTATGGCCATGGGTGCCGGGTGCAAGCTTTGTTATTTGACGCCCAGAGGGCAGCTTTCATGTCGAATTTTGTTGTTGCCTGGAACGCTATGAAAGTCAAGGAGGTTAGATATCTAAGCTCCTTGATAGTATAGCGCTTTCTAGCAGAGAAAGCAGGAACTTTTTTGTGTTGGCGGAAAATCCCGAGATTAATTTTGCCATTACGAACACGGCCTACTGAATTCAAATGGGTTCTTTAACATGCCACCACCGTATGTCATGAGGGCTGTAATTTTTGTCTCCTTTCAAAAATCACTCACCATGGCCAGGAGCGAACCTGCAAGCTTGGGGTTGGAGGTCCGACACGATAACACTCATCCACTGTGGCAAGCGCTATTGTGATAACCTGTGCTAGTGTGTGTATTTGTAAATTGGGGAACAGGATTGGGAAGGAGGTGGCCATGGCCTTAAATTAGGAACCATCCCAGCATCTGCCAGGAGTAGATGTGGGGAAACAATTGAAAACCACTTCCAGGATGGCTGAGTTGGGAATCGAACCGTCCTCTTCCCGGTTTTGCCTCACGAGTCTGAGTGTATCCCATTCCAGCTCTCTCACCAGAATTAAATTTCTTGGCAGAGCCGGGAATCGAACCCGGACATCGGGAGTAAAGCCAAATGTCTGTTATCGACACCAGGATTGTGCAATCATACAGCCTGAAGGGAAGATGTCACTAATGTACAGTGGAAACTTTCTAATGCTGTTGCAACTAGTTTGGGCCTCAGGGCACTCAACTCTTCCAATAATAACACAGCTATTAAACACTTTTACTTTCCTCATTGCAAAGATGCATGGGCAAATTGTTTCTCGCTTAACCCTTTATAGGACAGTGGTATATATATTAACCACCTACTATAAAAAGAGTTTGTAGGCTATTATCAAAGGTGATAATAGTTGAAACTTTCAGCCTAATTACAACAAAATTTCTTGAAGATGTAATACACTCACCGGCAAAAAAACAACGCAACACTTGATTTTTTAAATTAAAACTTGCGTATTAGCTGCATTCTTTCTCAATTATGTCACTTTATACTATTATCAGACCTTTCTCTGTTCAGAGTGTTTACCATCCATTTCCTTTAAATTATCGATATAAAGTTTGATTTATGACACCCCAGGCAGACGGTACGCCTCCATTTCCATTAGTTCATTTCCTGCAATAAACTTAAAGTGCTTGAGTGATAAGTCTCATCCCTACAAACGAAATTTGCTTTGTTTGATTAAATGTATTTTTCAAATCATTTCTCATCAGTTTTTAAGTTCTTCTTCCAAAGGAATCTTGGTTCGTACAAGCGAAGAAGCTGCAAGAGCTGTAGCCTTGATTGAAGATGGAAGAAGCATGTGATACGTTGCAAGACAGTTAAATGTCAATGTTTCGACCATCCAAGGACATACCAACGGTATAGCGCGAACTTGGAACATACTCCAGGAGGCGTGGATCAGGCCGCAGAAGGGCAATATCAGACAGAGATGACCAGTATCTGCGACTCCCAAGTTCTGAGGGACTGACACACCACAGCTGTAGAAGTAAGAAATCGGCTTCAGCAGGCGACAGGTGTGATTGTTAGTGAGAGGACAGTAAGGAGAAGATTAAGAGGTGTAGAAATCTTCTCCAGAAGACCTGCTACCGGCCCCAGATTGGAACCTCAACATCGCAGGGCACATCTTCACTTCACTCGCCTCCATCAGCAATGGACACAACAGCAATGGCAAGCTGTTCTCTTCACAGGCGAGAAGAGATTCGGTCTCAGATCGCCTCACGGGAGAGAAAGAGTGTGGAGGAGGGTTGGAGAAAGGTTTTCTCCTGTAACTTTTTCCTCCAGGACTGCATTCGACGGGGGTTCTGTCATGCCCTGGGCCGGGGTCAGTATGGATGCCAGGACTGAACTTGACGAAATTGAGAATGGGACTCGCACAGCTGACCGGTACATCATGGAAGTCCTTGAAAACCATGTTGTACCATTTGTCGCCTGATGCACGACAACGCACGAGCACACACTGCCCGATGTGTCCAGCAGTACCTGCATGTGGGTGGAATCCACGCACTGGACTGGCCAGCTAGGAGCCCTGACCTCAATCCAATTGAACATGTTTGGGATATGTGGGCTAGAAATGTTCGGCAACGTGCTCCTGAGACCCTCCAGCAACTTCGGGTGATGCTGCATGAGGAGTGGGAACGCATCCCTCAGGAAAGCATTTCACAAATCATCGCAAGTATGGCAGAGAGGTTACGCGAGGTGATTCGTGCTAGGGGTGGAAATACCTGTTTTTAAGTGTTCAGTTCTTGTGTCAGTACCCAAAGAAATGAATGAATTCTGTAATGATACATTTTGGAACTCAGATTAACATTTTTAAATGACTCTGTAATTTACTAAAAATTTCAGACATTTTCACTTTTTTTCTTATTCTAGAAAATGGAACAGATTTTTTATTTGAAGCACTTTTTTGTGTGTAAAATGGTTTTCAAATGTTCAGAACAATCAATTATGAATAATTTTTACATGAGAATAATTTTAATGCATTAAATTATGAGAATAATTTAAAAATACAAGTGTTGCATTTTTTTTGCCGGTGAGTGTATTTCTGATAAGCAAATATTATATCTGTCTAGTTTTATGGTGCTGGATAAAATTTTAACTAGTAAATATCATCAAAAATATTAAAATTAAACAATGAACTAAACATGAATATACAAATTAAAATAAAACACACTAAAAAATTAAAATATAACACACTAATTTTACATCCTGTTTCCTTTGGGAAAAGATATTTCCAATATGGATTAGCAAGGTAAGCTAACATTATTTTTGAAAGGAAGTTTTGACTTCCGTAGTACATTGGCGCTGCTCGTGGCGACATTTTGTGCCTTGCAGCGGCCTTCTCAGCAAATAGGCCTAAAACATTTAACAGTTAACAGTACAGCACGCGCTTCTGCCAGCACCACGTGTGCATTGTTGACGTCGACAATGGCTACTCACTCCCCCAACCCCCCAGCTTACGAGTTCCGTGTCTCGCGTCCCGCACGGCCGTGTGTAGTGTACAATTAAGAAGCGTGCAGTACACAAGCAGGACTGAAAATGAGTAAGAGAAAGAGGTTTTACGGTATACTTCAATTTGAAAATGCTAGAATTTGCTGCAGAAAATGGAGTGAAAGCGGCGAGTCGTAAATACAAAGTGCAGCAGTGTATGATTCGTTATTGGTGCAACCAGATGGACAAATTATTGGGAAACAAGAAAACTTCTAAGTCCTTCAGCGGTGTGAAAAAAGGAAAGTACCAAAATGTGGTCAGTATTAGAAAAAAAACAACTTCCGTATTTCAGTTAGTTGCCGCGTAACACTGCGTAACCTTGAACTTGATGCACTCAATGCTGTGCGACTGCAGCGCTGCCTTAGTCCCGTGGCCAATCAGCTGTGATGATGCAAGAGAGTGGTTATTTAAATGGACTATTATCACTTTTATCATAAATAAAGTCTAGGTTAAAATAACTATTTTGTGTGTTGATTTAAAGACGCTAGGGGCTCCTTTGTGTGCCTTTATACCACGCCATCCTAACCTATATCAAGGGAAATTTTCACCTATTATACCCTCCCCCTATTTTTGAAGCCGAAAATCCGGAAAGAAAAGGGGGTGTTAGATGCGAGTAAATACGGTATAATGTCATATGCAGAAGAAACCTGGACAGTAACACAGAGATGGTTGGTTGGTTCCTTAGTTTAGGGGCTGCGACAACGCGGTCATGTAGCCTCTGTCTGATAACCGGTGTTAATTGTGATGACTGTATTAGTGTGTGTATCTGTTTTTTTAATTCAAGTAGGGACTGAAACTTTGAATTTTCAAATAGTTCCTACTTTTGCCGCCAAACGCCACCGTCAACGACTACTAGGCCTAGTTCAGAACTAGCTACTAGATGCCACCGCAGTCGGCTCTTGGCAACGAACGTAGCAACCAAAGAGCGTTGTTTACATTCTTAACCTATCCAATTTAGTTTCACACAGGTGTAATTAATGGAAAGATATTTAACATGCCATAAATCTATGACATGGGACCGCCGGCTTTACTTCCCCTCCGAAGGAAGGCATACTGAGGGATTTTTAACGCTCTTAAAAAATCCGACGGCTTCGGCCGGGTTAGTAACACAGAGAGATGAAAGCAAAGTACGAGCAGCAAAGCTGGAATTCCTGAGGAGTATGTTAATGCGAGTATAGACTTGCGAGCTGAACGGCAAATGAGCCACTCTCACTACCAGCGTCACCAGTGGGTACCGGCTTCTGATTGTAGTTGGCACTGACTTTGAGTCTGTTTTTCCGGTGAGCACAAAGGGACGTTCAGTGTTAGTGCGGATGGCTAAGAAACTTGATTGCAAGTCTGTACCTGATTTTTGCGAGCCAAAAAATTGTGGCCTGGTCGGATAAAGATGTGCTTACGCTAACCGACATGTATCTGTCACTTTACGTTTTATGAGACCATTATTTCCATGACCATTTGAATACAGGCGCAAATTTTAAAAACACAAGGGACGGCTACCATAGTCACATTTCGAAATTCGGTCTATCTTCCAAAGGAGGCTTATAGGTATAAATTACTATAATCACGACAAACGGATGTTATGAATTGAGAAATCCATTATGATTTGGTGCAAAATTACTTAAGCTATGAAGATCTTTATACAACAACTTTCAAAAGCTGGACATCAATAGTGAATATTTTGCATGATATTCAAATGTGTCTTTTTTAATTTAATTTACCAACAATAACACATTGAAGAACATTTTCCAGAAGCAGATATTATTTCATTAGTTTTCAACTTCAAGATTTTTATTAGCAATATTTTTATAATGTTTTTTAATTATCATTAAATATTCCAAGTCAGGAATCTCCTTTAATATCAAAAACAACATTGTACCAACAACAATATATGGCCTGGAAACGTGCACCATTAATAGAAGGGATAACAGCAGACTTCAGGCTGAGGAAATGAGATTTCTGAGGACAATGCTTCAGAAAACGAGACGTGATAAGATCAAGAATGACACACAAGGGAAATCACTTAAGGCAACTAGAGCAACATCAGGGTTGAGATGGTTCGGTCACTTGAAGAGGCTGGATCTAATGAGAGTAGCATGGAAATGGTTTGATAAGGACATAAAAGGATAGCGACCTAGGGAAGACCAAGGACACGATGGATCTCCCAAATAAAGATATCTGGAAGATAGAGGAGTGGAATTGTGTAAGGTTGAAGAAGAAGAAGAATTGTACTTGCATGGGACTGAAATGGAGAGCGCTCTTCCACCGCACCTGGGAAACTGGACACGGTTAAATGATGATGATTCTGAGGTATTGGATAGGGGATATGATGGAAAGAAGGAAGTTGGATTTATTGGGATTGGCAGAAACAAAGTGGAAAGGGGAAGGAAGGAGAGAACTGAGAAAAGGCTATAGACTGTACTGGAGTGGGAACGAAGAGGGAAAGAGGAATGGAGTGGGAGTAGTAGTACGAGATGGTTTAAAAGAAGAAGTGAGGAGAATAAGTGATAGGATGATGAAAGTGAAAGTAGCACTGAGGGGAGAGACCGTAGAAATAGTGCAAGTGTATGCTCCACAAGTAGGCTGTGCCTCTGAAGAGAAGGAGGAGTTTGAAGAGGAATTGCAGAAGCAGCTGGTAGGAAGAAATATGATTGTTATGGGGGATCTGAATGCCCATGTAGGAAGAGAAAGACAAGGTTATGAGAGTGTTCTAGGACCAGAAGGTTGGGGCGGAAGAAATGAGGAAGGAAAGAGACTGTTGGACTTCTGCCAAAGGAACAGCCTGCTAGTTGGGAACTCCTGGTTCAAGAAAAGAGAGAGCCACACAGTCACATGGTACAGTGATGACTTGACCAGGAAGTCGGTGGTCGACTATATACTGTATGAGAAAGAACTATATAAGAACATCACGGACATCAAGGTTATACCATCGGAGTACCTGGATAGCGACCATCGATTGCTGGTAATGAACCTGAGAGGGAGTAAGGAGAAGAAAGGGACTGAGAACCAGGAAAGACGTATAAGGATATGGAAACTGAAAGAAGGGGATAGAAGGGTCGAGTACCTCAAAATGGTAAAGGAAGGAATTCCAACAGATGAAGAAAGAGGGGTGGAAGAGGAATGGGCTAGATTTAAGAAGACACTAGTAGGTGCAGCAGAAGCAGTATGTGGGAGGACAAGTAGTAAGAAGAGATGGACGGAAACACCATGGTGGAATGAGAAGACAAAAGATATAGTAAGGGAAAAGAATAGAGCCTTTAGGAGGTGGTATCAAAATAGGAGGGTAGAGACAAGGGAAGAGTACTAGGAAAGAAAGAAGGAGGCGAAGAGAGTAGTGGCTGAGGAGAGAAGAAAGTGGATGGAAGAGTGGACAAAGATGATGGAGGAGGATAGTGAAGGTACAAAAAGGTCCTGTATGGGACGGTAAAAAATAAGAGGCGGAAGGATCCTACGGATTATGTTAGAATGGTGAACAAAAGGGGACAAGAGATAGAAAATAGGGAAGAACTGAAGAAAATGTGGAAAGAATATTTTGAAGAACTTCTGAACCCAAATGGAAAAGATGGTGAGGAGGAAGAAATCGGGGAAGAGGAAGATGAACTGCAAACAGAAAAGGACTTAACATGGAAAGAAGTGGAAGATGCAGTGTAAAAGATGAAAGGAGGGAAGGCACCGGGTGTGGATGAGTTGAGTGTGGAGATGGTGAGAGAAGCAGGAGAGGTGGGGATACAGTGGTTGTACCGAGTGATGAGGACAGCATGGAAGAAAAGGAAGACCCCAGAGGACTGGGAAAAAGGAATAATTGTCCCGATCTTCAAGAAAGGTAGTAGAACAGATTGCAGAAACTATCGGGGAATAACACTGATGAGTCATTGTGCAAAGATCTTCGAGAACATTTTGGAAAAGAGAATTAGGACAAGGATAGAAGGAGGGATGAGGGAAGAACAACATGGCTTCAGAGCAGGAAGGTCCACAGTGGATTTGATTTTTGCTGTAAGGCAGTTACAAGAACAGCACTATGAGTATGGAACAGATCTACTGATGGCCTTCCTGGACATTGAGAAAGCATATGACAGTGTATGCAGAAACAAAGTATGGAAGTCCCTGGAGGATAGAGGAGTAGAGAAATGGACTATAAAGAGGATAAAGAAGATGTACAAGGGAAGCGTGAGCTGTGTGAAAGTGGGAGGAGAGAGATCAGACTGGTTGGAACAGAGAAACGGCCTGAAACAAGGAAGTGCACTGTCACCGTTACTTTTCATTGTGGTGATGGATGACATAATGACCCGAGTGGCACAAGTAATTGGGGAAGGAAAGATGAAAGCAATGGTGTTTGCAGATGATTTGATGATTTGGGGAAACAAGGAGGAGGAGGTACAGGAACAGTTGGACGTGCGGGAAGGAATAATACAAGGATATGGGATGAAATTTAGCATAAATAAGAGTGAGATGGTGATCACAACAAGGAAGAAGGAAAGAACCACAACAGGAATAACAATTGGTGGGGAACAGCTGAAGAAAGTGGAGAGTTTCAAGTATCTGGGAAGCCTGATACAAGATAATGGAAGAAACGATAGAGAAATAAATGAGTGGGGGAGGCAGGCAGAAGCATTTCGGAGGAGTGTGAGAAGCATGTTATGGAGCAAGGATGTCCCTCAGAACAGCAAAAAGATCATATATCGGACGTACTATGTCCCTATCCTGACGTATGCCTCGGAGACCTGGGTTATGAAAGGAAGGGAGAAGAGCAAAATACAGGCCAGTGAGATGAGGTTCTTGAGAAGCAGTATTGGAGCTACAAAGATGGACAGAATAAGCAATGAGAAGACCAGAGAATTAATGAAGGAGGAACCATTACAGGATGGTATAGAGAAATCTAGACTTAGATGGTATGGACATGTAAAACGAATGGAGGAGAAGAGGATACCCAGGAGAGTACACGAGACGAAGTAGGAAGGAAAGAGACCGAGAGACAGGTGGCTGAAGGGGGTGGAAGAAAGCGTGAAGAAGAGAGGAGAAGACTGGACAAGGGTGGAGACTGAGAGATGGTGGGAAGACAGAAGACATTGGAGAGGCTTGTGTTCCAAACAGACCCGGCCAGTGGCTGAAAACTGTGCAAGATGATGTATTAATAAAAAACAATAATGAAATAACCGTTCTCTTTGCACGAAAACTATTTTTGGCCTCATTATATTTTCAAGGTACATTTTATAGAGCTGTTCAAGACCTCATATGGAACCAAAAAGTGCCTCTGCAATGTAAACGAGCGATCTATCAGTCTTATTATGTGCCCATTTTGACCTATGGCTGTGAAACTTGGACCATGAGGAAGAAAGATGAGAGAAGGATTCAGGCAGCAGAGATGAGATATGCCAGAGCCATGGTTGGTAAGACAAGAAAAGACAGAATTCGCAATGAGCATATCAGAAAATTGGTTCAGGTCGACAAACTACAGGATAAAATAACCTTGAAAATGCTCATGTTGTTTGGCCATATGCGAAGGATGGATGTTACCAGAATTCCAAAACAAATGTATGAACTGCAGCTTCATGACCGAAGACCAAGAGGATGACCAAGAAGGAAATATGCAGACATGGTGAGAAATGACATCCAACGATTGGGCCAGGACTTGGACAGCATTGAAGAAGAAGTGAAGTACAGAGACAGAAATTGGTGGAGGGGCCTCATTCGCCGACCCATCTAATAGATGGAACGACGTGGGATATGTATGTATGTACAGGGTGAGGCAATGAAACGGTACGATTTCAACTCCAGCTGACGGGCGGGGTGGAGGGTTACGGAAGTAGGGGATATGGTCTTGAGCGTTTAGGCAAGTGGAACTTTCAGTTGCCATGGAGCGTTGGACGGGTGCATAACGTGCGTTTGCTGTAAAGGCATATTACAAAAACGTGGATAGTGTGGTTTGTGCTCAGCGCGCTTTCCGTCGTGAGTTCAATCTACTGCCACGCGCTCCCGTGCCGTCCAGGAAAGCTATCCTCCTTTGGGTGGATAACTTGGAAGCCACTGCTAGCACGACAAAGAAAAGCGGTGGTAGTGAAAAAACAGTCCTGATCCCAGAGAACATTGATCGTGTGCGCGAAGCATTGCAACGAAGTTCTCGAAAATCAGCGAGACGTCACAGCGCAGAACTTGGACTCAGCAATCGATCGGTGAGACGGATTTTAAAGAATGACCTACACTATCATCCATACAAAATACAGATAGAGCATACCCTACAACCTCATGATTACAATAATCGCATAAGCTTTCGCCGAACGATGCTTAATGTTCTCGGAAGAAATGAAGAAAGAGTGCACAACTTATGGATGAGTGATGAAGCTCACTTTCATCTAAGTGGCTACGTGAACAAGCAGAACTTCCGATATTGGTCCGAACATAACCCACGTGGGACCCTATTTTTTTGAAGATGAACATGGCAACACGGTGACGGTAAACTCTCAAAGTTATTCTGACATGTTGGTAACGTTTGGATTGCCTGAAATCGATCAGTATCATCCAAATGAAGAAACACTCTTCCAGCAAGATGGTGCAACAAGCCATACTGCTAATGTTTCTATGGATTTACTGAAACTCGCATTTCCTGGACGCCTTATCAGCAAGAATGGTGATATCCCTTGGCCTGCCCGTTCACCAGACTTAACAGCTCCAGATTTCTTTCTTTGGGGCTATCTTAAGTCCAAAGTCTTCCAGGAAAATCCACCAAGAACAAAAGAAGACCTGAAGGAGCGAATTCGGCAGGAAATTAACAACATTCCTTTGCAGATGCTACAAAACGTCATGGGTGGATTTCATCTCAGACTCCGACAATGCGTGCAAAACCAAGGACACCATCTTACTGGCACTGTATTCAAAAAATAATAATGTTTTTATGGTTAAACATTAATTTCCACTCATGTACTTAAGATTTATGTTAAAACAATTATCCTTTTTTTCTAAATAAATTATTTGTGGGTTTTCAAAATTGTGCCGTTTCATTGCCTCACCCTGTATATTTTCGACACAATAAAATAATGAAAAAAAAGAATATATTAAAAAAATATGGAAAACAGTAACTCAATATTAAAACTGAAACAATGCAGTGGTATCATCATCATGACCATAGTTATGTGGTTGCTTATAATATTGATATTATGTGAGAGAAAAATTATGTTTTGCTCTCCGAGTTTCTACTGCCATTACTATCGACTCTCAAAATCTGCCAATCTTGATAACTCTATCTGTATCATTAATTGGAATAAATTTCAGAAACTCCTCTTTTACGGAATTATCTTTAACGAAACGGACACACAATTAAAGCAACCCGAAGCGACATGAAAAAGGTTACAGATCACACACTTGAACAGTAAAACTGATCCATGGGTAGCTCCAACACTGAAGGAGGAATCTCGCTGCGAGTACAGTGCAGGACATTTACCAAGTGAGGAACGTGATCACTTTTAAAATATATACAAGAGTTAAGACGCCCCACTAGCGATAGTGTAAAACAGGTGATAGATGGGATAATATAAAGATTCAAGTAAAGAAATGTCTCTGGCCATGATGAATAGCCAACCTTCGTTAGAAGATGGTACACCAAGAAGAAGAAGAAGAAGAAGAAGAAGAAGAAAGGAAGGTGCCTCTGTTGGTACCCCAGTTATGAAATGAATAAGAACAGCTAACTTACTTACCCCTTGCCTAGCCTTGTCTTCACTGTATTGTGTTGCTACTTCAGGGAACTTCACTCCTGCCTTCAGCTTCTCCATTGCCTCGAGGACTTTCGACTGCTTTTCACACAGAATATGTCGCACCTGTAAGAAAACATATGAATTGTAGCCTGCATTTGCAAAACATACCAACATATTCATCCTTCAGGTATATTTCTTGAATAGAGTACAGTAAGATACCAGTATCATATACAGCATGATTATTTTGGCTTGGTTGATGGGTTTAATTCAAAATACAGTATATGTTTTCTTTCTACCTAGTTGATACTTTCTCATACAAATTATAAAACTGTGTACAATTGTTTCATGTTCAATTTCGAACCTCTCTTCAGCACAAACAAAAAGTAAATCAAATACCAAATTGTGCCATAAAGAATAAGAACATTTAAACCTCATCCACGGAATCTGTGAAGTAGGTTTGCGCATGACGTCACACGGAGGTAGTGAAAAGAGAATGCGATGGGCGGAGCTGGACAGCCTACCCATTGCGAGAGTTGGGTGAAGCCAAGGACGCGTCACCCTCCTGTGCTAATTATTCAGTGGCATCTAGCTTCATTGGACCAGTCAGTCAAGTCACTCCTGCGCGCAGACTACGTGGTTTCACACTGGGACTTCGCAGATTGCTTGGACGGAGTATAGAAACAGCTAAATAAAATAAATAGGTGAAATGTCGTGGGTAACTTAAGTTGAAATGAACACTCCTTTTATGAGGACAATATTTCTTTACAATACGATATACAAATTCAGCAAGAAGGGTCATTGGACTCCTAAAAGGGTTCATTGTACTGACTAATTATATTAAGAGGATAAACCTAGGCAGACCTATTTTTCTTAGGTTTAGGCCTATCCCCTTAAAATTTGTCTGTGTCCTTTGGTCCAAGGCTACCAACTGGCTGCGTGGCACGGCAGTAACGTTCTCGCCTGCTGTTTTCAAGGTTACAGAATCAAATCCTGGCATAGTCATTTGGCATTTGAGGGTGCACAAATGTGAGGGAGCCATCAGTAGATTTACTGGCGCATTAAAGATCCCCTTCGAGGCAAAATTCCAGCACCTCGGCATCCCTAAAAGCCGCAGTAGTTAAAAGAAGGGACGTAAGTTAATACCAATAACATTATTGGTCTATACCTTATTCCATATAAGTTGAGAGTAATTACAACACGCCAGAGCCGTGAACAAGAGCTGTTACCTATACTAACACACAACCTTCCATTGAAATATTACAGACACTGTATCAATTGTAAACTAGCTTGCCACAGAGGGTGAGTGGTTATCATGTCGGACTACCAACCCCAAGCTTGCAGGTTCGCTCCTGGCCATGGGAAGTGAATTTTGAAAGGCGACAAAAATCTTGGCACGCATATTATACGTTGTTGGCATGTTGCATTCAGTAGGCCCTGTTCATGACGGTAAATTAATTTCGGGATTTTCCGCCAACACAAAGTTCCTTCTTTCTCTACTAGAAAACACTGTAGTGTCAAGGAGGTTAGATATCTAACCTTCTCGACTTTCATAGCGCTCCAGGAACGACAAAAATTCGACATGCAAGCTGCCCTCTGGGCATCAAATAACAAAGCTTGCACCCGGAACCCGAGGCCATACGATTTTATTATTAATCATAAGCGGCTTCGGTGGCTTAGTTGGTAGCATGCTGAACTGCTGTGTCCAAGATAGTGAGTTCAAACGCGGCCGAAGTCGTCAGATTTTTTAAGAGGATTAAAATCCTTCAGTATGCCTTCCTTCGGAGGGGAAGTAAAGCCGGCGGTCCCATGTCATAGATTTATGGCATGTTAAAGATCTTTCCACAGACTAAACTTGTGTGAAGCTAAATTTCTAGGTAAGATTTTGTTGGAACGCTTCAAACGTTCCAAAGTTCACTTTTTGGTAGTGCAAGTTGGAACTACTTGAAATTGAACAGAACTTGTAGCTTACCCTATGGGTGTCCACTTGGAACAGCTACAGCCTCTGGCGAGCCGAATATATACTCGGACACTCCCAGCATTAAAAGCCATACGATAAATAAAATGAATCGTAAACTGGCTTTAACTTCACGTCAGTAAGAGCTCTTCTCCGCGGCTCTGGCGTATTGCCATTTGACTCTCAACTTATATGGAATAAGGTATAGGGCTAGGTTCAATCTTTGGCTGGGTTAGGGGTGGTTTTCCGATGAGGTTTCATAGTGAAATCGTCACTAAATTAATCAAGTCATATATTCAATGTAAGATCATCTCATAATTTTCACTCTAATAGCGCTCTTCCGAGCAAAGGTCATACCCGTGCTTACATACGGACTAGAGTTAACATAGGAGTCCCTCAACTACAAATAGTCGGAAGAACTCGAAAAGGTGAAATCCAGATATCTGAAAAGAGCCCTCGGAGTACACAGGACAGTCAAATGCTGACCGGTATTTGAGATTGCGAGAGGGACATTCCTCATGGAGGATCTTGGGACACTTCTACTACTGCCATCTACAGAAAGCTACAAAATGTTACTCCAAGATCTGAGGAACAAAGAGCTAGACATTTCAACAGAATAGGCCTACTATGCAACAGATGCAATGTTAGATAGAAGATGGATGCAACTACTAACAGAAATGAGACAAGTCATCTCGGTCCATGGATTCCACCACAATGTCTGTTCACGTACGACATTCGATGATCCAGACGAGAGCTGTGTAAGGGCGCATGCGGGAGGTACCACATCATTACATGCTTCAACAGAACTATGACAATAGCAAGTTATAGTAAGAACTAAACATTTCAGGGAATCATTGAATGTTCTAAGCGCATCCATCTGTAATATGCAATATGGCCACCTGGCTGCAATAAAGGCTATTATGATAATTTTCATACTGCCACTAAAAAAAAAAGGTATGTCACGGACCAAAGAAAGATTTGTATGATATGTAGGAGCTAGTAGCTTACTGGTATTTGATGTGGATATTTTAATGCTTTAATTGTTATTTCTACAGGAACTGTTGATATATATACAGCCTCAAATAACATAGCTGTATCATTCTACATACGCCATAAGGGGGCGCAATAAGTATTTTTCTTTGGGTGACTCAATGTTGAGAGTGAGGAAAAACTCTGGTGAGAGGCGGGAGAACAGGTACGACAAAAACACTAAATAATGTTGGTTGTCTGCGCCAAGATTCGACTCGACTTTCAGATCTCTGGCGCTCCACTACCCAGTTCAATCGTAAAGGGAGCCTTAGACCACTCGGCCTGTGTACAAAATAATAGGCTGTCCCAAAAAGAATAACACTTAAACATAACCTAACATTTCCCCCAAAACAAAGGACTACGACTGCAATAACATTCAAACCTTCACAACAGTTCCTCCTTTCTTTTCCTTTCCACCTCCTTTACTTTCTTCATCTCCCTTATCACCCTTTCCTTTGGGTTTTGCTCCCCCTCCGCCTCCCTTTTTTGGAGGCATATTCAATTCTGGTAAACGTAACCTAAAAGCCTGACGAAACTCGGCAAGTTCGCAAGTTTGCGTAAATGTTGTGTTGCCTAGTTTCTGTCTGAAATTCCAAGACCTACAACCTTTGAAAACTTGTTGGTAATCTGCTCCATGAATTTAATGGCATATATTCGTATAGCAAACAAATAAATTCTTCAAATATATAAATTACATTCAATTCATTCTTTATTATGTACAAGAGATTACTAATTTCCAGAACGTGACGGAATGGAATTACAATCAAGATTACAATATTGCGTTGGCTCCCTGACTGATTGCCGACTGTATTGCTAATGTCCAGGGTAGCCAAATCCAGTGTAAAAAAATCGCCAAGCAGGAATTAAAAGCCGCTAGGTTCCTGCGTTATCAGTAGAGAAACAATACATTTGTCGTTAGTGGGAGTTTAAATAGTTGATAAATTCCTACCCAAGAAATACCTAAATTTGAAATATTTTGTCACCAAAATTTTCGGAAAAGTCTCGCGTCTTAGTCGCCAACTTGGCAATACAGGCAGTGCCTCGTAAAACAATAGATTAAAGTTACAGTTTAGCCAACAAAGAAGTGTTCTGGCGAAATCTGTATAACCTGTTTAAAGGGCGTTTATACCCGAAGCGAAGACACGTTTCACAAAATATTCATTATCTCGCAAAAAATTCGAGAGATTTTCTTCAATGTTGGCTCACATATTTGTACAGCATGAATAAAAATGGATTTTGTATGATGCGATTGGGTTTCATTGCCTTTCCAAAATGAACCTCCTTAACTACAGACTCATAATTGCCTTACAAACTTCCTGTTGTTGCTTCATTTGAAGGGCTTTGACATCGGTGTCATTTAGCCCCGTGTAGTTGGGTGTATTTATGCATGTAGAATTTGTCTGATAATTTTTAGCAGTCAGGAATCAAACCCGGCTGTCGCAACCATGAATGCTAGCGGGATGGTCTATTTTATGTCTATACGTTTTATAATTAGGCCTATTATAGTCGGCATCATCTTACTTTACCCACAAAAGAGAACAAAGTTAGTTATTCTGTGGAGAAAATTCATTTCACTTCACTTCCGTGACAATGCTGCCAACATAGGCCTAGATATTTACTTTTGGGTGAGTTTTTTTAAGCGAAAAGTTTAAGTGCTGCATCAAAGAGAAGTAAAGCGCTACATCGAAGCTAGCTGAAAATAAAAGCGGCAAAGGTTACCAGATAACAAACAACGTGTAGTAAGTTATCAATATGGAAAACTCTTGAGCTTTAATTAGAATAGATTTTGCTTTAGATAGAAGTTAAAGAAGACTCCATCAAAGGGTCGAAATATGAACTATAATTCAATTGAATTTAGGCGTTCCTGACCAGAAAGGCGAAATCGACATGTGAATTTTTTAATTTTTATTTATGCGTTCGTCTCGATTGATAACAGTGAACATTATTGTAGATGAAATTGAAATTGAACGGAACTTGTAGCTCGCCCTTTAGGGTGTCCGCTGGAAGCAGCTACAGACTCAGGCGAGCCGAACATGTCCTCGGACACTCCCGGCACTAAAAGCCATACGATAGATAGATAGATAGATATTGTAGATGAATGTAGTGGAGTTCGTACTGATATACCATAATACCGGTACTATGAAAAATAGACAAATTCAAATCAGGGGAGTTCGGCTCGACCAGTAGCTGCGCGGAACTCCCCACTCCAAACCCACTTTTCACCAGATACTCGAAGCGTACACTCATCCTCGTGAAGCCAAACTGAGGAGAGGGGTATTCATTTCCCACCTCAGCCATCCGTGGTTTCCCATTTCTACGCCAGGGAAATGCCGGGACGGTTCCTAACGTATGGTTAATCTTATCCCCAATTTGCGAATACACACACTAGTACAGCCATCACAATAACACAGGTTATCACCCAAAATCTACACACACCCAAGTACACGGGACTAGATGACCAAGATGTCACAAAACCCCTTAAATAAGCTAAAACAACAATAAAAAATTGTTCAACCAGCACAAATGGCATCGCATAGTGTGAAGGCGTTAGTTTTGTATCGATTGTACGCATTCTTTTGTATTATTATTATTATTATTATTATTATTATTATTTATTATTATTATTTTCATTTCGGTCATCTAGGGACCACGGTGCCAATTTGTCCTTTGCTGTCCTTTTTCTTCCTCCAGTGTTCCTTCATCATCTCACTATGTTTCATCTTCCTTTCCCCAGACGATTTCGAGCCGGTTTTCTTTCCCTTCCTCCCGGGGAATCCTTAAATTTTTAGCACTTTTTGCCTAAAAATATCTCTCTGTGGTGTATCTTCTTCTCTGATATTGTTTCTTTCCAAATCCTGTTTGACTTCTTTTACCCAGGTTGTTGTTGACTATTTGTTCCACAGGAATGTGAAGATATGTTTGGTTAACCTACTGTCATCCATCCTGTACAAATGTCCAAAAAGTAGCAATCACCTCTTCCGTATTGTTTCTGATATGTTTTCTTTTTTTCGATATACTGTATTTCATCGTTATTTCTTAAGCTCATGTTATGCCTCGCCATTGTCAACAATTCGCGGTCTAAAATAAGCCTTGTAAACGAGGGATTTCTTGTTATACTCATAAATAGTAGTGGAGTAAGGCCGATTCTAACGAGTGTCATGGCCGCCGCGTGAGTCAAAGCCAATATCTCGCGAACCCATGGTCGGATTTTAACAAATAAAGTGTCGTTGGACTCGAGCTGACGTCCTCTTTCATATGGACCACTCGTTATATTTTTGATTTTTTTTGAAAATTTTTGTTTTCGAAAGTAGGTGATAGATTGAAAACCAAACATGATAGAACGTTGTGCCATTGCTCAAACGAATGGTCTTTATGACCTTTATTTTCTATAATAAAAAAAATTATTTTTGTTATTTTGAAAACACTCGAATTTTGAAAATCCTATATTTTGGAAACTAGGAAGTTTACTAAAAAGTTTGTTTGACGTAAATCAATGATCCCTACCCCCTCTACCCCCAAAATAAATTTCAAGTCTCTAGGATAAAAACCTGACAGTAGTGTGCTGGAGGGGAAGCTGCGCCACTTAGGAAGTTGTGAGCCCCTGCGACCTTGGAATGGAAGGAGTCATGCTAGGAAGGCGTGATTGGATTCGTTTTTTTCGTCTCGTTGCGCTGTTTACGGAAATGTAGGTGTCGAAAGGGTGAAAATCTGGAAACATGTTTTTTGGGGTAAAACCGTGTTTTTAAACTTTTTGCTATATTTCGCGAACCAATCATGCTAGAGGCGTGTACGACGTGTCCAATACTCGGGGTGACATTCTACTTGCTATGGACCACTCGTTATAATTTTTAAAAAATATTGGAAACTCGATTTTGGGGTAAACACGTGTTTTTTGTGATTTTTGCCGATATCTCACGAACCAATAACGCTAGAGACGTGTACGAGGTGTCCTAGGACTCGGGCTAACGCCCCCTTTCAAATGTGGTCGATATTTTTTCCGAAACATAATTCTCAAAGGGCCTAACGCCATACATGTTGAAAAAACTTTTTATTTTTCTTTACCTGTTTATAATGTTCATGAAGCGTGGTGGTTGAGAGAGACGATACGGCTGGGTGTGTGTGTGTGTTTCAACGAACCTGTCGCTAACCACAATGACCATGCTTAATAGAACAATCGCTATTTCGGCGGGTCGGTTTATGACAGAGCGAGGGTGCGTTTTTTCTGACATTTTACCCCCGAAGAGAGCCTTTAACGTGTAAACGGTGATGAGAACTTAGTTCTATGTTGGTTGAAGCGAGTACAGAAAACAAACTTGCAGACGAGCAGTAGGCGAATGTCATTTGAGCTTATTGGAATGCGCTGATCTGACTTGACAACAGGGGCAATGGAAAATGACAAAGACGCGGATGACGCTTCAAGGTTAAATAATCTGACAATCGTGGTGGCAGGGAAGAGCAAAAGGCATGTGAACACATGTGAAACCACATGAGGGCTAAACAAGTTACATCCTGTTTGCTTCGTACGAGACAAAATGCAAGTTCATGTCTGGCACAGCAAATGGTTGTAGAATATAAAACCCTATAACATTCGGTCGACCAAGCAATGTGCGTGAATGCAAAGCACCAAAACTGTATGGTCATTCCCCAAAGATTTTATAAACTATTCATTGGACATAGTGAAAGTGTATGATTAATGTGTACATGTATTGAGGATGGCCGCTTGCTAATAATTATTATTACAGTAAAATGTTTAAGACACACATGTTTTCATTGCTAGCACACACAGTCTTGCTTGCTCACACTCAATACACGACCTGGCCAGGCCTTGTCAGAGCGACTGCTGATAACACAAGAATGTCTATGTGGGCAGGAAGTAACGGGTCAGGTTACTTGGCTGGTAGAGGCTAGCAGGTCTGTCGTTTAAACAGACCTGGTAGAGGCTAGGAGGTCTGGCGTTTAAACAGAGAGACCGCCATTTTGGTTCCTAGACAGCCGTACTACCGATGTATAAGAGGCAGCCATTTTGGTTCCTTATTAAAAACATGAAACTACTATAAGGTACACGAATCTTATTCAGATTGAGGAATGTGAAGAGGCGTGGGAACATGTGTGAGAGAGAACCCATTTCAAGTTCAAAACGCTGAGAAAATGCAACCCTCTCTGTTGCTAGGCTAACTGATAACGATTGCGTTAGTAATGCACTTGCCATTTTACCAAACAGACGTATACAGTAGAGCTCTGAACTGAACTTTGGAAGAAAAAATCCTTTTATTTTTTGGTAAGTACTTATGAATGATTATTTTAATAATGTAATGCTAATGAACCTTAAATTTGTAGTTATTGATTGGGTAATTAATGATTTTTATTTATTTATTTATTTGTTTGCAGATAACCGGTATACCTTACATGCCTGAGAGAGAAGAAACCATTGCACTTTTGAGCCCACTAAAAGGAAACAGCAACAAGCCACTGCAAGTGAAGGTGAGATGATTTTTTTTAAACTAACTTGTTTCATTTTTTTGTTTTATGTTTTATTTATGAAATGCATGTATTAACTTGAATTTAGGTATTTATAGCGGTTTATTTTATTTATTTTTAGAAACTTGGAAAGAAAAGGCTTACCGCCGTAGCAGTTGCTGAAAAAAAAAACCGAAACGCACTCAAGCGAAACCATTGCCAAAGAGTGAACTGTTTAAAACTCAGGTAAGTCTAACTTAAAAATGCTATTCCATTTTACCACTACTGAAAACTCGTAGACAAAAAAAAAATCATTACCTGTACATGACTGGGACAATGATTGCTTTCTTGATTAATGGCTATGTTGTTGTTGACTGGGAAAAGTACAAGGCCATGTTGGATTTTCTAAAAACAAAAAAATTTAATTTAATTTATGGGTGGTTCCCTATGGACTCAACGAATATCCACAGTTTTGAACATGTTAATGTGAACAAAATGACATGACATTCATTTTTGTTTATATATTGGTTAAAGGGGGGGATGTAAATGACTGTAGCTTTATAAAAAGAAAGTAAGTACATGTGTTACTGTTAGTGCCAACATACAGTTTATTTTTAATGGTGTTTTGATATATTAATGCCAATTAATGTTAACGTTTTATTTACAAGTATTGATTGATTGATTGATTGATTGATTGATTGAGTGATGGGTTATTTTGTTTGCTTTTAGGTGTCGTCATGCGCCATTAACGTAATGAACAGACAGTGAACAAGCATACATTGTGCTTTTAAAGTACTCTGTGCAACGTTAATAACTTACAATAAGAAAAAGTTTTATTATAACACATGGCGTTAGTACCTAATACAACAAGTGAGCAAGTTGGTTTACCACGTGGGTTAAATTTAAAATCAGAACATGACCGTTGGTTAACATTTGAATCCTGGCCTGTAGGCTTTTTGTCGACACATGAACTTGCAAAAGCCGTTTTTTTTTTTACTTGAACCGAGAAGATGTGGTGCGCTGTGTGTTTTGTCGTATTGAACTTTCACACTGGGAAGAAGGGGATGATCCCTTTAGAGACCATTTGCGATGGTCTCCTTGTTGTCCTTACATGCTTGGAAAACAAGTGGGCAACATACCTGTGTATTCATTTTACCGAACCACAAGACCATTGGCCGCTACTTACGTTGCTGAATCACAAATAAATAATAATGATGTATTACCAGCCAACAACGGTAGTGTCGATACATGTGGTCCATATGCCATAGACAGTGTTGAATTGGCATGTGGTTTTGAAAAATTGGGAGTTTGCAAGACTAAAGCACTAGCACACTCAGAGTACAGCTCTGTTGAAAAACGTTTAGAATCTTATAAAAATATTTGGCCATTAATATTAAAACACTTTACCAAACAACTAAGTGAAGCTGGATTTTTTTTATACTGGTGAAGGGAATAAAACAATATGTTTTTATTGTGGATTTGCTTTAAAGGATTGGCAAATGACTGATGACCCTTTTGTGCAACACGCTCGTTGGTTACCTAACTGCAAATACATGGTGTTGCTTAAAGGTCAGGAATTTGTGAACACTATTCGTAAAGAAAACATGATTGCAGTACAAGACTTAAAAGTGCCTTTAGAGTTAGAACATGAGGAGCAAATACACGAGGCTGAAAGGAAAGACTTGTCTCACGAACAGATACAAAAGTGTGACCAGCAATTATGTAAAATTTGTTATCAAGATGAACTAGGTGTTGTATTTTTGCCTTGTGGACACATGATAGCCTGTGTCAAGTGTGCATTAGAACTCAACACTTGTGCTATATGCAGAAAAGCATCTGCTACAGTTGGGGCATTTCTTGCATAACTCGTATAATTTATTAGCCATGCATAGTGCAATATCCCTAATTGCACAATATTATTAAAGCTGTTTTAGAGTGTAATAGATATGCTTTTCTTTTGTTTATAGACTACTACAATGAATGTTTTGAATGCTGGGGGTCAAGCATGTGGCTTAGAGACAAAGAAGCTCAGCGAATTGCCAACGCATATTCCATTCCGCATTATCAAGATTCGGAAATTGAAAACAGCATATGGTGATCGTGTACTTTGTGCATGTGAAAACTTTGAGACATTTCTGCCTACACGGTTTAATGATATGGCGGAGAGTGTTTTTGATGAAGTCAATAATGCTGTACAACATGTACACTTAATTTATGAAGGTTTTAAAAACAATAGGTGCATGGTTCGTTTTAATTAAATATATAAAAAAACAAATGTCAAATAATAATGAAAGATATAAGTCATGACAATGGACTGAAAGAAAAATATGTGTATAGATAATAATGTTTTTGTGTTTAGTATTGTCTTAAAAATATTATCATGAAACAAAACAAAATGTATATAAAGTTTGTAAATAAATGAAAATAATTGTACAATGTTGTTTTATTTTCTATAGAAGTCAGAATATTTAACATTGCAGAGTATACATGATTATGACAATAAAAATCACACTTAATACAAGTCTTTGCCTTTACGATAGTGTGTTATAGTTTTAAAAACAAAGCTTGTTGTAGATGTTTTTTCTTCCACGATGAACAATAGGCATACAAACGTTATTGTCTTGTTTTGGATCATTATCACTATCATAATCATAAGCAGCATGATCTATATCACTAATATTATAATCACTATAATTATCCTCAACATTACTAAACCCAGTTAAATATTCCTGGTCCTCTTCCTGTTCCTCTTCCTCTACAGTGTCCTCATGTAGAGTCTGCGTGGCTTTTGATAATGTTAAGGGTTTTTTGAACATTGAACTATTTTGAGCAGCAATATTATTTTCTTGTACTCGCTTTTTAACATTTTCATGATTTTCTATTGAGAGCAACAGTGTTTCATGCAGTGCACTACATTGATAATCACTGACACTTAAAACCTCACTATTTTTACTTTCTATCTCACTGCGACATTGTTTTGAACGTTGTTTAGAACAACGCCAAATAACAGTTCCATTTTTATTGGTTCGTTTCACAATATATGAATACCCTTTATAGATTTCATGAGGCTTACCATACCTAGTCACAGATACTTCCATATCAACTGGCAAGCATAGACTAAGCTCTAGTAAAGTCAACTTGGTAATAAGAACAATAGTTTAATGTGTGAGCATATATGGGTGCAAATGTGGGAGCAAAAAAGAGGGAGCAAAAAGTGGGGAAAAAATTGGGAGCATAAAGTGGGAGCAAAAAGTGGAAGCAAAAATTGAGAGCAAAAAGTGGGAGCAAAAACAAAGTAGGAGCAAGTATGGGAGCAAATGTGAAAGCAAAAGTGGGAGCAAGTATGGGAGCATATGTGAAAGCAAAAGTGGGAGCAAAAAGTGAGAGAAAAAATGTGGGAGAAAAAAGTGTAAGCAAAAGTGGGAGAAAATATGAGAGCAAAAAATAGTGTGAACAAATATGGGAGCAAAAATTGGGAGCAAAAGTGGGAGCAAAAAGTGAGAGAAAAAAGTGGGAGCAAAAAGTGTAAGCAAAAGTGGGAGCAAAACAGTAGGAGCAAGTATGGGAGCAAATGCGAAAGCAAAAGTGGGTGCAAAAAGTGTGAGAAAAAAAGTGGGCAGCAAAAAGTGTAAGCAAAAGTGGGAGCAAATATGAGAGCAAAAAAAAGTGTGAGCAAATGTGGGAGCAAAAAGTGGGAGCAATAAGTAAGAGCTAAAAGTGTAAGCAAAAGTGGGAGCAAAAAATTGGGAGCAAAAAGTGGGAGCAAAAAGTGGGATCAAAAGAAAGTAGGAGCAAGTATGAGAGTAAATGTGAAAGCAAAAGTGGGAGCAAGTATGGGAGTAAATGTGAAAGCAAAAGTGGGAGCAAAAAGTGAGAGCAAAAAGTGTAAGCAAAAGTGGGAGCAAATATGAGAGCAAAAAAAAGTAGGAGCAAGTATGGAAGCAAATGTGAAAGCAAAAGTGGGAGCAAAAAGTGAGAGAAAAAAGTGGGACCAAAAAGTGTAAGCAAAAGTGAGAGCAAATATTAGAGCAAAAAAGTGGGAGCAAAAATGTGGGAGCAAAAAGTGGGATCAAAACGTGTAAGCAGAAGTGGGAGCAAACAAGTGTGAGCAAATATGGGAGCAGAAAGTGGGAGCAAAAAGAGCGAGCAAAAGTGAGTGCACAAAGTGGGAGCAAAATGTGTGAGTAAAAAGTGGGGGCAAATGTGGTGTTTAACTAAAACAATCTCCCCTAACCTAACCTAACCTAACTTCACCTAACCTAACCTTCCAACTCTCAGATCAAAAATTAAATTCTGGCCATAGTCGAGTTGGAACCCAAAACCTCTGGGATAACACCCAAGTATACTAGCCACTACACTGCGAAATGTGCAAATTATCCTGCAACACAACACAAAAATAAAAAGTTTCCTGTAGTGTAACTCATTGGCTGACAACCATAGTTGAGAATTCAAACCCAAGACCTCAGGACTTTGTTTTGAACATTGTCAGAAATATTATTGCAATCATGTTTTCTTTACGAATAGTGTTCACAAATTCCTGACCTTTAAGCAACACCATGTATTTGCAGTTAGGTAACCAACGAGCGTGTTGCACAAAAGGGTCATCAGTCATTTGCCAATCCTTTAAAGCAAATCCACAATAAAAACATATTGTTTTATTCCCTTCACCAGTATAAAAAAAATCCAGCTTCACTTAGTTGTTTGGTAAAGTGTTTTAATATTAATGGCCAAATATTTTTATAAGATTCTAAACGTTTTTCAACAGAGCTGTACTCTGAGTGTGCTAGTGCTTTAGTCTTGCAAACTCCCAATTTTTCAAAACCACATGCCAATTCAACACTGTCTATGGCATATGGACCACATGTATCGACACTACCGTTGTTGGCTGGTAATACATCATTATTATTTATTTGTGATTCAGCAACGTAAGTAGCGGCCAATGGTCTTGTGGTTCGGTAAAATGAATACACAGGTATGTTGCCCACTTGTTTTCCAAGCATGTAAGGACAACAAGGAGACCATCGCAAATGGTCTCTAAAGGGATCATCCCCTTCTTCCCAGTGTGAAAGTTCAATACGACAAAACACACAGCGCACCACATCTTCTCGGTTCAAGTAAAAAAAAAAACGGCTTTTGCAAGTTCATGTGTCGACAAAAAGCCTACAGGCCAGGATTCAAATGTTAACCAACGGTCATGTTCTGATTTTAAATTTAACCCACGTGGTAAACCAACTTGCTCACTTGTTGTATTAGGTACTAACGCCATGTGTTATAATAAAACTTTTTCTTATTGTAAGTTATTAACGTTGCACAGAGTACTTTAAAAGCACAATGTATGCTTGTTCACTGTCTGTTCATTACGTTAATGGCGCATGACGACACCTAAAAGCAAACAAAATAACCCATCACTCAATCAATCAATCAATCAATCAATACTTGTAAATAAAACGTTAACATTAATTGGCATTAATATATCAAAACACCATTAAAAATAAACTGTATGTTGGCACTAACAGCAACACATGTACTTATTTTCTTTTTATAAAACACAGTCATTTACACCCCCCCCTTTTTAACCAATATATAAACAAAAATGAATGTCATGTCATTTCGTTCACATTATCATGTTCAAAACTGTGGATATTCGTTGAGTCCATAGGGAACCACCCATAAATTAAATTTAATTTTTTTGTTTTTAGAAAATCCAACATGGCCTTGTACTTTTCCCAGTCAACAACAACAACATAGCCATTAATCAAGAAAGCAATCATTGTCCCAGTCATGTACAGGTAATGATTTTTTTTTTGTCTACGAGTTTTCAGTAGTGGTAGAATGGAATAGCATTTTTAAGTTTGACTTACCTGAGTTTTAAACAGTTCACTCTTTGGCAATGGTTTCGCTTCATTGCGTTTCGTTTTTTTTTCAGCAACTGCTACGGTGGTAAGGCTTTTCTTTCCAAGTTTCTAAAAATAAATAAAATAAACCGCTATAAATACCTAAATTCAAGTTAATACATGCATTTCATAAAATAAAACACAAAACAAAAAAAAATGAAACAAGTTAGTTTAAAAAAAATCATCTCACCTTCACTTGCAGTGGCTTGTTGCTGTTTCCTTTTAGTGGGCTCAAAAGTGCAATGGTTTCTTCTCTCTCAGACATGTAAGGTATACCGGTTATCTGCAAACAAATAAATAAATAAATAAAAATCATTAATTACCCAATCAATAACTACAAATTTAAGGTTCATTAGCATTACATTATTAAAATAATCATTCATAAGTACTTACCAAAAAATAAAAGGATTTTTTCTTCCAAAGTTCAGTTCAGAGCTCTACTGTATACGTCTGTTTGCTAAAATGGCAAGTGCATTACTAACGCAATCGTTATCAGTTAGCCTAGCAACAGAGAGAGTTGCATTTTCTCAGCGTTTTGAACTTGAAATGTTGTCTCTCTCACACGTGTTCCCACGCCTCTTCACATTCCTCATTCTGAATAAGATTCGTGTACCTTATAGTAGTTTCATATTTTTAATAAGGAACCAAAATGGCTGCCTCTTATACATCGGTAGTACGGCTGTCTAGGAACCAAAATGGCGGTCTCTCTGTTTAAACGCCAGACCTCCTAGCCTCTACCAGGTCTGTTTAAACGACAGACCTGCTAGCCTCTACCAGCCAAGTAACCTGACCCGTTACTTCCTGCCCACATAGACATTCTTGTGTTATCAGCAGTCGCTCTGACAAGGCCTGACCAAGTCGTGTATTGAGTGTGAGCAAGCAAGACTGTGTGTGCTAGCAATGAAAACACGTGTGTCTTAAACATTTTATTGTAATAATAATTATTAGCAAGCGGCCATCCTCAATACATGTACACATTAATCATACACTTTCACTATGTCCAATGAATAGTTTATAAAATCTTTGTGGAATGACCTTACAGTTTTGGTGCTTTGCATTCACGCACATTGCTTGGTCGACCGAATGTTATAGGTTTTTATATTCTACAACCATTTGCTGTGCCAGACATGAACTTGCATTTTGTCACGTACGAAGCAAACAGGATGTAACTTGTTTAGCCCTCATGTGGTTTCACATGTGTTCACATCAACGAGCTAGAGAAAGGTATATAGGGTGGAAATGGCGCCGCCATATTTGAAGCAGGTTGAACTGGCAGCCGCCATGATATACCCTGTCAAGAGGGTGGGAGGCAGGGAGGGAGAGGCGTGACTAACGAAGCGTAATATAAGATTAGGCCTACGCAAGACCTGACAATTTAATTTGTACATTGAACGAAAACTAACACAATCATCTTACAAGACAATACGCTACGTTGCTTATGCACAGTACATTGCATGATTTCATTGTCCTTTAAAAATAATATTTTTTGTGTACAACTGACGCACCTGTTGCCCTCTCTCACGTTGAGCTGTATTTCTGCAGAAGTGGTGAAGCCTGCATTTATAATACTGTTTCACAATTCGCTCGATGAGTGAAGCATAGTGAGACTTTTCCCCAGGTTCAGTAGCTGTAAATAGATGGTCAGATTTCTGAAACAGATAACCCGGCAGCATAGCATAGACATCTGTCTGCAACTTCAGCTTGAGACTCATCGTGTTCTTTCGCAACATACTGTCATTATTCCTGATGACAATCTCAGCTATTTTACATAATTTCACTACATCATATGATGGATTCAAAAGGCCGTCTTTCACGTCTTTCTCTTTAATCAGTCCTTCTTTCTGAATATCTTGACCCGATAAAAACACTTCTAGGCATTCAATACAAGTTAATTTTTTAGACACTTGGCGAACGACACTTCCTGCTATGCACTGAACAAAATTTTCTACATACATATCGTTCATATGCATACCCCGCCCAGGGCCTCACAACTTGTGGGACATGGATTGGCGACCATGGGACCTCAGCTGAGACTGGCATTGTTTGCAAATCCACCCGTCAACCTTCCTTAGTCACCTCTTGTTCTCTTCAGGCACTAACGGTATCCGAGACCTGGAGAGTCTTTCAAATTCATGTCTTATTTGGCCCTTGTCTCATCTTTCCTGATAGGGTATCAGAACTGATCTTTTCATTGTATCTCCTGCCTTGTGCACAAGACCCTAATAGAGGCACGGCGTGAGCAGCCTCTTGAGAATTAGGCATCGTTACCAACGAGCTACCCCCCAGGGGCTCACATCTAGTGGGACGTGGGTTGGCGACCACGGGGCCCTAGCTGAGTCCGGCATTGCTTCCACTTACTTGTGCCGGGCTCCTCTCTGTTTTCTTTCCTGTCGACCTCACTTGGTCAACTCTTGTTCTCTTCCGACCCTGACGGTATTAGGGTATCCGAGGACTAGGGAGTCTCTTCCTTTCCCGCCTTAATTGGCCCTTGTCTCATCTTTTCTAATACCCTCCTTCTGCGAGGGGTCAGCCTTCCTTTTCTTTTCCTGTTATCTCCTGCCTTCTACTCAAGGCCCTCAAGGAGGCAGGGTGTATGTAGCCCAACCACTTCTGGTGCACCCTGGATATTGCTACACCCTCAGGGGCTCACGGCTGGTGAGTTCGGGAGTTGGCGACCCCGAGGGATTCCTGAGCTGGGTCCGGTTTTCCTCCTTTTATCCAATACCTCAGGGGCGAACCCTCTCCTCTTTCACTTTCCTATCTGCCTTTCATGGCTTTCCTTCCTTCCAAGTCCATCAATCCTTAATCTTCGAGGGTTGAGGGCATTTCTTTTCCTCCTGTCCTTGATTTGCCTTATTCTCCTTTTATTTTCCGTTTCTTCTTCTAGTATATAAGTTAGTAGTTAGTTTTAGTTATAGTTTACATTTCATTTTCATCTTCACGATCACCCAAACCATTAGGGGCCGATAACTTAGATGTTAAGCCCCTTAAAACAACAATTATCATCATCATCATCACCAATGAGCTAGAGAAGGGTATATAGAGTGGAAATGTTAGTTCCTGCTTCTGCAAAGGGAATCTGAAATGTAAATATCACACAAACTTAAATTGCTGGATCACGCTTTCGTAAGAGTCTACCTCATTAATTTTTGAATTTGGATGACATTTCTTGCCTGAAATATGACACTCCTGTTGTCTTATTACTTCTATTCGAACAATTGAATGACGAACACACTGACGGCATGGTCTATGTATTTTTAAATAAATTTCATTCAACGCATGTTCCTGCACAGCCCGAATAATCGCAACAAGCTCTTGTCAGACGACGTTCTGAATCATGGCCGCCTTAACTCAGCTTGCCTCCGCCCAGAGCTCTCTATATACCTTTCTCTAGCTCGTTGGTTCACATGCCTTTTGCTCTTCCCTGCCACCACGATTGTCAGATTATTTAACCTTGAAGCGTCATCCGCGTCTTTGTCATTTTCCATTGCACCTGTTGTCAAGTCAGATCAGCGCATTCCAATAAGCTCAAATGGCATTCGCCTCCTGCTCGTCTGCTCCTCTGCAAGTTTGTTTTCTGTACTCGCTTCAACCAACATAGAACCAAGTTCTCATCACCGTTTACACGTTAAAGGCTCTCTTCGGGGGTAAAATGTCAGAAAAAAAACGCACCCTCGCTCTGTCATAAACCGACCCGCCGAAATAGCGATTGTTCTATTAAGCATGGTCATTGTGGTTAGCGACAGGTTCGTTGAAACACACACACACCCAGCCGTATCGTCTCTCTCAACCACCACGCTTCATGAACATTATAAACAGGTAAAGAAAAATAAAAAGTTTTTTCAACATGTATGGCGTTAGGCCCTTTGAGAATTATGTTTCGGAAAAAATATCTACCACATTTGAAAGGGGGCGTTAGCCCGAGTCCTAGGACACCTCGTACACGTCTCTAGCGTTATTGGTTCGTGCGATATCGGCAAAAATCACAACAAACACGTGTTTACCCCAAAATCGAGTTTCCAATATTTTTTAAAAATTATAACGAGTGGTCCATAGCAAAGAGAATGTCACCCCGAGTCCTTGAACCCGTCGTACATGCCTCTAGCATGATTGGTTCGCGAGATATAGCAAAAAGTTTAAAAACACGGTTTTACCCCCCCCCCCCCAAAAAAAAACATGTTTCCAGATTTTCCTCCTTTCGACACCTACATTTCCGTAAAGAGCGCAACGAGACGAAGAAAAACGAATCCAAGCCCGCCTTCCTAGCATGACTCCTTCCATTCCAAGGTCTCAGGGGCTCACAACTTCCTAAGTGGCGCAGCTTCCCCACTACCACACTACTGTCAGGTAATTTTTTCAACATGTATGGAGTTAGGCCCTTTGTGAATTATTTTTTGGAAAAAATATCTACCACATTTGAAAGGGGGCGTTAGCCCGAGTCCTAGGACACCTCGTACAGGTCTCTAGCGTTATTGGTTCGTGAGATATCGGCAAAAATCACAAAAAACACGTGTTTACCCCAAAATCGAGTTTCCAATATTTTTTAAAAATTATAACGAGTGGTCCATAGCAAGGAGAATGTCACCCCGAGTCCTTGGACCCGTCGTACACGCCTCTAGCATGATTGGTTCGCGAGATATAGCAAAAAGGTTTAAAAACACGGTTTTACCCCCCAAAAAAAACATGTTTCCAGATTTTCACCCTTTCGACACCTACATTTCCGTAAAGAGCGCAACGAGACGAAAAAAAAGAATCTAAGCACGCCTTCCTAGCATTACTCCTTCCATTCCAAGGTCGCAGGGGCTCACAACCTCCTAAGTGGCGCAGCTTCCCCACCAGCACACTACTGTCAGATTTTTATCCTAGAGACTTGAAATTTATTTTGGGGGTAGAGGGGGTAGGGACCATTTATTTACGTCAAACAAACGTTTTAGTAAACTTCCTAGTTTCCAAAATATAGGATTTTCAAAATTCGAGTGTTTTCAAAAAAACATAAAAAATAAAAAAGTTTTATTATAGAAAATAAAGGTCATAAAGACCATTCGTTTGAGCAATGGTACAACGTTCTATCATGTTTGGTTTTCAAACTATCACCTACTTTCGAAAACAAAAATTTTCAAAAAAAATCAAAAATATAACGAGTGGTCCATAGGAAAGAGGACGTCAGCTCGAGTCCAACGACACTTCATTTGTTAAAATCCGACCATGGGTTCGCGAGATATTGGCTTGGACTCACGCGGCGGCCATGACACTCGTTAGAATCGGCCTTACTCCACTAGTATAAATTCTTCCGATTTCACTGCTTTTACATTGTCTAATTCACAACAGCATACACTTTCTTCATTCGTATCATTTATGGTACACTTACACCAATTTCGAATGCCGGCTCGGCCTGTAGTATTTACTGTATCCATGTCATGATCGCTATCTGAATGGAAATCAGCAATATTGTCGTTCGTTCTGGCTCAAACTGATACGAACGAATGTTATTTACATCCATTATAAGTCTTTTGACTAACACTAACAATGGCAACAGAAGAACACGGCAGCAGCAGATGGAGTGCGGGAAAAGACTACCCGAGCGTATGCACAGCAACACGGCTGCTATGTAGATTCGATAGCGCAGTGACGTCACGAGCAGTTACAACTTTCGCACATAACTTGAGAACGGTTGGACGTAGAGGCACTGAATTAACGGCATTGTTATTAAATTTCCATGTTACATATTTAGCAATAAACAACGAAATATGTGTTTTTGCGTTGTGATCTCCTTCAAGTTTTAAGACCATTTAAGCTTCCTATATGGTTACCAAGGCAACAAGTATTCATCATCTAGATCTTAAGTGTAAAGACCATCTAGGCCTCCTATAAGGTTACCAAGGCAACAAGTATTCATCATCTAGATCTTAAGTGTAAAGACCATCTAGGTCTCCTATATGGTTACCAAGGCAACAAGTATTCATCATCTAGATCTTAAGTGTAAAGACCATCTAGGCCTCCTATAAGGTTACCAAGGCAACAAGTATTCATCATCTAGATCTTAAGTGTAAAGACCATCTAGGCCTCCTATAAGGTTACCAAGGCAACAAGTATTCATCATCTAGATCTTAAGTGTAAAGACCATCTAGGTCTCCTATATTGTTACCAAGGCAACAAGTATTCATCATCTAGATCTTAAGTGTAAAGACCATCTAGGTCTCCTATATGGTTACCAAGGCAACAAGTATCCATCATCTATATCTTAAGGGTAAAGACCATCTAGGTCTCCTATATGGTTACCTAGGCAACAAGTATTCATCATCTAGATCTTAAGTGTAAAGACCATCTAGGTCTCCTATATGGTTACCAAGGCAGCAAGTATTCATCATCTAGATCTTAAGTGTAAAGACCATCAAGGCCTCCTATATGGTTACCAAGGCAACAAGTATTCATCATCTAGATCTTAAGTGTAAAGACCATCAAGGCCTCCTATATGGTTACCAAGACAACAAGTATCCATCATCTAAGTCTGAAAAACATATCTATGATAAGATATTTCTCAATGTAGCGGATGAACTTTAATTTAATGGTTTCTATTGAAAAATGCTGGCCGTTGTGAACATTGCAGCCTACTCTAGCAGCCGCCACTAAATAATAATTTTAGATTAAATACCAAATCTACAAGATTAATTGGATACAGTAAGTTAGTTAAAATAAAATACAGAACTTGTTTATCCATGCAAATATGGGTTTACACGCTACATTACACGTGTGCCTTTGAATTCGTACGCACTTGGAAGAATTACACACCGTTTGGCAACCAGTTGGGCATAACGAAAGACTACACAGCCCGTAATTCATGTTAATTCTTGCCAGACCACACCTGTTCTGCTCTGTGCCTTGTGCTTTTGTTCAGCCCTTATGGCTTGCAACAAAAATAAGCGCATGTTGTGCTGTATATTGTGTCATTGTACAGACATGTTTGACTTACATCCTTTGATTACTCTAGGTTGGTTGGTTCCTCAGTTTAGGGGCTGCAACAACGCCGTCATGTAGCCCCGTGTACTTTGGGTGTGTGTAGAATCTGTCTGATAACCGGTGTTAATTGTGATGACTGTATCAGTGTGTGTTATCTGTTTTCAATTCAAGTAAGGACTGCAGACATTGAATTGTTTCAAGTAGTTCCTACTTTTGTTGCCAGACGCCAACGTCAACGACTACTAGTTCAGAACTAGGTGACCAGATGCCACCGCAGTCGGCTGCTGGCGACGAACGTTGGAACCTAAGAGCTTTAGTCAAATGTTTAACCTATAATTTAGCTTCACACAGGTGTAATTAGTGGATGGTTCTTTAACATGCCATAAATCTATGACATGGGACTCCTCCGAAGGAAGGCATACTGAGGGGTTTTTAACGCTCTTAAAAAATCTGACGACCTCGGCCGGGTTTGAACCCGTGACCTTGGGCATAGAAGCTCAGCATGCTACCAACTACGCCACCGAATTTGTTTTCGATTATTCTAGGGCAGTATAAACTTCGTAATACTGAATAATAACAAAGTGAAGACTGATGTAAGACATTTAGTGCACCAACTTTCACTCCTCCCTTATTACGGGCACACAGGTCACAACTTGTGAGACGTGCATATGGACGTAGGGTCAGAATTAGGGAGAAGGAGGACACACTTTTCACTGAAACTAATAATCTCTACTTAGTAGGCCTACAAAACAAAGTCGCCGATTTTTGGATATCACGGGTAATCTCGAGAACCAGTGAATGGATTTTGATGTGGTTTTCACCATTCTCTGAAGGATATCTTGAGGAAGGTTTCTGTAGAAAATAATTTATTTTTGATCAAACGAAGCCAAGCAGTAAAGACGTCAGTGAAAAATCGAAAAAACAAACCTGTCATCCGTGCACTTCTTAATCTTACGCTGGACAAACCGTCCGCGAGAGCATATCTCTATCTTCAATTCATCGCCCACTATAAGTGTTTTTTACGTTTTCATTTCTTCCAACAATCTCCATTAAATTATTGAGGCGACAGTTTACGAGCTAGCTAGGGGAGAGCCTATCTCCCCAGTTACAGCCTAGCTAGCGGGCGAGCCTAGTACCCTAGATACAGCCAGCAGCAAACTGTCGAGTCGTGTTGAGTTAAGACTTCAGAGAAGAGTGGTTGTGTTTGGAGTTTCCCTGGAAGTGCAAATCGGGTTTTCTTCATTTCATCTGCGCGGATAAACAAAACGTTATCCACATCCGCCCCGCATCCGCACAACTGTTATCCACATCCGTCCCGCATCCACATGGCATTTTTCTGCATTCGTACGTTTGTTATCTGAATCTACTGCATTACAGTAATATTTTTAATTAGATAAAGCATAAAGCAACACATTTAGGCATTTGAGGGAAAAGTCGTTCCCTTAGGCTTTGTATAACATGTGCTATGTTTAAAATGAATGTTATACAGACAGAAATGCAACCCGTTCATGTTCGGAGTGTTGATTATGCTTAATGGCTTAATTTGTGAAAAAGGAAAAACATAACGGAATAAGAAGTTACGTGACGAACTAAAGAGCCTACTTTTCTTAAAATTTAAGATTCATGCCAATCTATATAGACCTATCTAGAAAAATAGCGAAATTAAGTTGGTAATATCGAAATTTCTAATTAGTTCGAAATATACATGTAGCCTAATAGAGCACTACAGTTGGCAGCCCTGGTGACTGAATATATTGTTAGTTCCGTCTCTTAAGGTACAGAATACAATATTTGGCTGAAGTCCAAGGGATAGCATGGACGTTACATGCAGTTAGACATTGGATCTATCAGCGCGCGTAAAATCATGTTGGCAACAATGTCATGCATGTGTTGGTCTGAAATAATCTGAAATATTATGATCTCTTGTTGCACCAATTTTGGATGAAATCCATTTGCTAGCATAGAAGTTACTGGTATTTTAAAATTGGACCTATCAGCAGGCTTAGAGTCATGTTGGCAGCACTGACGTATATTAGTTTCTCCTAATTAATCTAGAATGTTAGGTACTATACGTGTGCAAATTTTAAAGCTGTTGGCTTACATACTTTCTGATATATTAATATTTGGGTAAAAAAAATAAAGACGGCATTTATTAACAGTTGGCAGCCCTGGTTGCTCTTAAGAATAAGCACAGTCATATATGTTATGGTACACATAGCATATACGAAATTTGGTCGAAATCCAATTGATAGTAGCCTATAGAAGTTACATGTATTTAAAATTGGTCCTATCAGCAGGCTTAGAATCATGTTGGTGGCACTGACGTATATAAGTTACTCCAAGTTAATCTAGAATGTTAGGTACTGCACGTGTGATAGTTTAAAGCTGTCGGCTTGCATACTTTATGATATATTGGTTTTTGGATAAAAGAATAGAGAGAACATTTATTGACAGTTGGCAGCCCTGATGGCTCTTAAGAATACGCTCAGTCATATCTGTTTATGTACTCATATAACATACAAAATTTGGTTGAAATCCAATTGATAGTATAGAAGTTATATGCATTTAAAAATTGGATCTATCAGCAGGCTTAGAATCATTTTGGCAACACTGCCATTTATGGCCTCCTGGAAATTACACTGAAATATTATTATCTATACGTGTGCCAATTTTGGAATAGCTTCCATGTATACCTTCCAAGATATCCAACATGGAGCTGAAATTTCAATTGTGGTTTTTCAGCAGTTGGTAGCACTGACATCATTTTCAAATATGGGCTTGAGATATTCAGGTATAAATCTTTACTCGTACCAAATTTGGATTCGATTGCTGCAGCAATTTAGGAGTTGATACACACACACACACACACACACAGCCAGCCAGCCAGACAGACAGACAGACAGACAGAAGGACAGACAGACAGACAGACAGACATTTGCCCGGATCGATCTCATAAGTCTACTTTTCCCTCATTTTTGCAAAATGTGAAAAGTAGGCTAAAAATATGATATGGCATAAACACCCGGGTGCTAATAATGATATTAAACAAGTTCTAAAAACTATCCGCAAATTTACTCCAAACATTATCCGCAGCTTATCCGCTATCCGCATGGCGAAACATTTTGCGGATATCCGCATCCGCGCAAGGCTTTAATGATAGGTACAAGAGTATGCCATGTCTGGCCTGCTGTTACGTTATTTCATCGTAAGTATGACAGTTTAGTACATTATGCAACGAGCCTATAATGGCTATAATTAAGACACGAGTAGTTTTATAATTTCCATACGAGTGTCTTAGTTACCATTATAGGCGAGTTGCATACGACTGTTTATGTTCGACGATAATTATAATTTTATTATATGTTTTAACATAAATATTCATAAATATCTGTTGAGAGTCAGCCACAAGAATTTTGTTATCGGAGAGCGAGCGCGAGACATCTCTCTGTCTTTCAAGATCTTTGAACGACCGACGCATGCGCTCTGTGTGCTTGCAAAGCCATACGCAAGCCATATGTTTACATCTGCCGTCCCTCAGTAATATTGTCACCGGAGTCGTTTGAATGCGCTGTGTAGAAATTAGTGTTGGAGATTTTAAGGTACAGTGCTATTTCTTGTTTCATATTCGTCAGTTTATTTACGCGAACATATGGACGGTGCGTATTCCATGTCGGTAATTTATTATAGTTCGATGCTGTGTTTATGTCCGACATGTTGGATTTTGAGCGCATGCGCGAAGGTATCGTTACCTCTAATTGGTCAATGAACGAGCTCTGATTGGCTGAAGAAACTGTATCATAATGAAAATAAGTGTTATAATGACTATCATTATGACACCGTTTTCTGACACATGATAGTGAGGGTCGAACATAAACAAAATTACGTATCTATTTTGGCAGCCTTGTCTGGGGATACAAATGATCTTCAAAGGAAAAATAACTTTTTTTATCATTCCAAATGATCTTGTCCACTTCATCGTTATGTTTTGGTCTACCGTTATGCAAGTCCACACCAAAGTTAATGAACAATGTTAATGAACAGTGTTAATGAAAACATTTCTCAACATGTTTACTAAACATTTGTTAACAAACTTCTTCAACATTAAATGAACTGTTTGTGAGGTTATAATGGATAGGGTCAGGAAGAAGAAAGTACTTACAGCTGCATCTTTCATTATTTTAGTGACTACAAAATTAGAGAAAAGCGCAGACGCAAGGTGTGGAAAAGAAAAATATTGGAAAGGCGTTTAGAATTAAGTTAATTAATATTCTCATGTGCTTCCTGGTATTTCATAATTTCGCGCAATATACGAGTCGCTTGCGATTCGATAGTCGATTTTTAGAGAAGTAAAAGAGCATCGTATTCCGCGCTACGAATTTACCTTAGACCATAAATTCAATAGATGGCTGATGACGTCACATTGTTGAAACCAACATCTCGATCAGCTGATTGAAGGGAACTGCGAATAGTGATAATAGAATTATCCAATATGGTGCTCCTTTTGTATTCCTTGACGTTGCTTAGCATTCGCCATTAGCCGTGTCAGCACATTTACTGGCACGTTAAAGATCCCCTTCGGGGCAAAATTCCGGCACCCCGGCGTCTCTAAAAGCCAGTGTAGTTAAAAGGGACGTAAAACCAATAACATTATTATTGAGCCATTACCCTTCAGTCAGCTGATCGAGATGTTGGTTTCACGTCACAGTACAGGCGCAGTGTGGCAATGCGCCCTCTATTGTATTTATGCTCTAAGGAATTTACAACCTTAATTGCGTCTTTGCGCATGCGCGAACCAAAATGTTAACGAAAACACGAAAAGTTAATGAAAAGTTTCGTTCACAAAAGTTAAAGAGATTTTGTTCATGAACATGCTCGAAAAGTTAACGAACACGCTATTTTGTTTATGAACAGTGTTCATTAACAAAGTTAACGAAAACATCTTGGTGTGGACGTACCTACGGTTACGGAGAGGAAATGTACTAAGGTTGCACTTGAGCACGGCCAACCAGAAAGACAGGCCATGGCGCGTAAACCTAATCCTTTTGTGACGTTGGCAATGTAGTGCTTGATGGTGCTTGTACGTTTAAGTCGAGAGCAATTGATGAGCAACAGAAATGCGAAATTTTATATCAATCTTCTTGAAATGCACCCAGCTTAGATGTTCCGTGTGTTTTGCAAGCACGATAAATTATACTGTGTAGGTTTACAAAACTACGCCACCTATAGATAACCTATTTATTACATGTTGAAGTTACTCGTACAAATTTCCACGCGAACTAGAATTCAAGGATTTGTTGTGTCTTTAATAGCTTCAACGAGTACAGTAAGTTGAGTTGTAGAGCCTGTGACCTTCGTTGTGAGTAACTTATGTGGGCATGAGCAGTGACATGAGTACAATTAGATCAAAGAAACTTGCAGTGAAAGTATTGTTGTTTTAAGGGGTGGAACAGAAATTAATACGTTTATAGAAGAGATCTGCGGAATACAACACTCGCCACCGGCTAACGACTCATATCAATACCTTCTATGAAGACAAGTGGTAAATTAATACTAGCATTTATACAGATTCAATGATAAAGACAAGATGACTACCACACCGGCAGTAAGACGAAGACGATAGAATATTATGTTCGTGAATATCTTTCTATTATAAAAACATTTGATAGGCCTACATTTATGTATATCGTTCAACTATAAGAGTTATACATGCATACAATGTCCGGCACTATTCATAGCTCTTCATAACCTTCCTGAAAGCTTCGTAACCGTCAAGTAATTCCACATAATTAACAAGAAACTGCCAGGGAAAGATAACATACTCCTGAAAAATATTACCTTGTGATCAACTACAACTATTAAAGATAAGTGATCTACTGGTTCTACTTAGAGTAATGAATAAATAAGTAAATTGTGGCGTAGTATTGGACTTCTTAAGATTGATCAGTGTAAGACTTGAGTTGTAATTACCATGTATGTTTTGCCAGAAGCCATGGTTGTGTTGAGTCAATGCTTTTTACAGCGTGTTTTCTGATATGATATGGGTTAAGTATTCTGTGATTTCAGCATCTTGTAGACAATACGGTTTATGTTCCCGCCATACATAACCCTACCGGAAGTGGTGCAACAGCACTACGTTGCTGACGTCACGAAAGCGCACCAAGGCCAGTATTTCTCGTTGGCCGTGGCACTTGAGCGTATGACGTCATCATGTTGTTCAGCGCATATGCACCGAGTCTGAGTTTACTCCTGGGCTATGGTGTTATTCGATACGGAGACGGAGAGCGTATGACGTCATCATGTTGTTCAGTGCATATGCACCGAGTCTGAGTTTACTCCTGGGCTAAGGCGTTATGCGATACGGAGACGGAGAGCGCGTGACGTCATGCAGCAGAGTGCACCTCCCGCTCTCCGTTCCCCGCGCGGGAAGTCTAAGTTAATGGGTAATGGAGTCTGTTGAAAGAGACCTGGGGCTTCGAGCGAAGCGAGAAGCCTTCCTGCCTTTCTAACATGTGTAGCATTTGTAGCATGCGTCATTTGAAATGATATAAAGTCTAGTCTTTCAGACTGACTGTAACTTTTTCTGTGGTTAAAGTAAGATGATTCTCACTACAGCGTTTTACTTTCAGTTCGACTATATTACAATGCAGTTTTCGTAGTTGTCCCATGTTTGATTGGCAATGTATTCGAGGATACTCTTAAATCTTTGGGGACATTCATTTACAGTTTATTGGTGACATTGAAAAATCGAGGTAAGATTTAGACTGTTCGACAACAAAGATTGATTTGATATCTATGTACCTAACGATTAATCGACTGCAATATGTGAGTGTGGCCATCTTACAGTGGTACCAACTTGATTGTACAAACACGATTATTTTGCTCTTTGTACAAGGATCGTACACACATTGCACAATCCTTGTACCGTGTATGTTATTTTATTCTACCAGTTTTATAAATGAGGAACCAAGTTTTGAAGCGAAATTATGTACCGGTAGTGAGAGGGTATTATTCAAGCAAAATTAATTTTGTCAAAGTGACTTCTACAGACAAAGTAAACCAATAATGCACCGTGTTGTTGGTAGTAATATAATAGCTACAGTAATTACTAAGTAATTATAATGGTTACCGTAGTCAAAATAAGAGCTGCTTACAAGCCAGATTATTGAAAATATATTATTATGATTCACATACCTTTCTAGTAGTCATTCATTACATGTTTATTTCAATTTGAATTGTCAATGCTGAACCGGAAATATTTGTTTCATTACGTAAATAAATGATTTTACTTCTAGCTCATTCGACGACGGCGGCCATGACACATTAACGTCCTACACTATGTCATACCCGTTGCCAACATGTCCGATACGAAATACACCACATGACACACGTAACTTCGTAATTATGTGAATAAAGAAATGAAAGGCAAAACCATTGGCCTGGATAAAGATTATTGATGCGTGACTACCCCCACTGTGCGTGACAAAAACCAGGGGTGTTTATATTAGCTAACGCGACTCGCAGGGCCGCGCTATCTAACAATAATATTATTGGTCTAGGCGAAAACCATTGGTCTGCCGGATGCGATATAGTACCGAATGCGTGGGGTTGGAAATACGGTACATGATGCTAAAATGGCTGAATCAGCTGGAATTTTGCTTATATAGGCTAAGTCGTGTTCATATTTGGGATAATGGGTGGGTCACAGACAGCGGAGGAGTAATCATCTATTACCACATGAGTCGTCCATTTGCAAAACTCGTGTAATCCACTTGTGAATAAGGATCATGTCGTAAAATTAGATATTGAATTATTTTATTTTATTTTATTTTATTTTACTTTATTTTTATTTTATTTTATTTTCTTTTGTTTTGTTTTGTTTATTTTGTTTTAAATTGTTTTGTTTTATTTTTTATTTTATATTTTTTATTTTTTGTTGTTTTATTTTGATTTTGTTTCGTAAATTTGTTTTATTTTATTTTGGTTTATTTTGATTTTCCAGAAAACAAACACAAAACCAAAAAGAAAAGACACGAAGCAAAAAAACAAAATTCAAAAGCAAAAGCAGAAAACAAAAAACAAAGAAACACAAAGCAAAAAAGCAAAATCCAAAAAAAGCAAATGCAGAAAACAAACACAAAACCAAGAAAGAAAAGCAAAAAGTAAAATTCAAAAGCAAAAGCACAAAGCAAACACAAAACCAAAAACACAAAGCAAAAATAAAAAAGTAGAAAACAACAAACACAAAAGATACGTGAGGCAAAGTCCAGAGAAACGTTTCTCATGAAAATGATTCTTATTCACAAGTGGATTAAACGGGTTTTGCAACTGGATGACTCAGTCATCATCTCCAGATATTTTCACGACTATTAATTAAGGTAATTTGTTTAATTTCAGTAGTTTAAGAATGTTGTACAGAAAAGTACCTCTTCTGAATTTTTACCGAATAATTTATGTACGATTTCCACTGAATTACGGTATAACTCACAAACTTTTTGAAGTAGTTGCACTATCCTAACAATTGGTGAAGTTGGCAACGCTGGGCTGTCAGCTTTTAACGCAGAACAGCCGTTGTTTATTAAGGTAAGTAAAATGTATAGCTGTTTGTGTTCATTGAGTTCTGGGTGGCAAGACGCAGACGCAGACGCAGACGCAGACGCAGACGGAGACTATTTCTGCTCCTGCTTCTGCAGTGCTGTTCAACGAACAGTATTCGTCTAGCAATGGGTTTGAAGAAGTTTCAGATACGGTTCGATAATCCGGAAGCAACTTATTATGGTGGACAAACTGTGTCGGGAAAATTACTTGTTAATCTTGACAGCAACAAGAAAATTCGAGGTTGGTAATGTTTTATTTATTAAGAAAATTTAGTGCTTTCTTACTATATAGGGGCTCGGATTTTTAGCTGCTAAAAATCGGAAAAATATTTATTTTTTATGTATTAAAAATACGTGAAATATGTGACATAAAAGTAAAAATATTTAATTATAATTTAGTTTATTAATGTGAATGTAAACAATATGCAGTACTCACGAATGCAATTTATGCTGTGTCTCACTGACTGCTGGTACACAACGGGATACATCTTCAGGTTGTCCATCACAAATGACCGACGATTATCGCGAAACGCTTCTTCTGAAGGCGCGAAATTGCGGCAATATGTTTCTTGCCCTCGAGGTGTTGTGTAACTTGAGATCGCTGTTCAGCCATGATTGCTTTCCCACATGGTTGGCAGAACAGAACGCCCCCATCATATGTAAACTTATCTTTAAATTCTGCAACAGACGATAACTTGTAGTTGTTTTTACTTTAGGCATCGTAGAACTGCCTTACACTTCACAGTGCCAGAAATGAACTGCATGTGATTGACACTGGTTCCAGGTAGCTGGGGGAGGGGGAGATCTAGCACGTGCTGCAATATGGCTATGGACAAGGAAATCCCCGGCTTCCACAGTGAGTGGCACGGGGCGACAAGTTAAGAATATCACAGTTGCAAGCTGACATACGCTCTGCATGAAGGTTCTTCCCCGTTGAAGTAACACGGAACAAAATTGCAATAAACTGAAAGATCTAGCATACATTTTTAAAAATGTAAATATTATGTCTTTTTTATGTGCTAATAAGTGAAAAGCAGGAATTTATATGTTTATAGAAAAAATGCTTAAAATATGTATTTACATAAAAAAATATATTTATTTACCTAAAAATCCGAGCCGTACTTATAAATATATTTTATTAATGTAGTAAGTCTGGCTGCGTGGCTCAGGGGTAACGTTCTCGCTTGCTGAGCCCAAGGTTGCAGGTTCGAAACCTGGCGCAGTCAGCTGGCATTTGAGGGTGCGCAAATGCGAGGGAGCCGTGTCGGTACATTTACTGGCACGTTAAAGATCCCCTTCGGGGCAAAATTCCGGCACCCCGGCGTCTCTAAAAGCCAGGGTAGTTAAAAGGGACGTAAAACCAATAACATTATTATTATTATTGTAGTAAAGGTTTTCTCGGTGATTTCTTGTGTTTCTGACCATGCAGTAGCGTTGTCCACAGTGTTGCAATGCCCACAAGCATGTCTACTTTTCTACTTATGAAGTTTATGAAATGTGTTTTTTCTATTTCTTGAATTTTACATCTTGTGTCATTTTAAAATATGATATTCGAGGATCTAGTTAACTGCATTCATAGCTGTCACCGAGGAGGCCTGGGTTTGATTGTCCATTCTGCCAAGAAATTTAATTATGGTCTGAGAGCTGGAACGGGGTACACTTAGTCTTGAAGATTACTACCTCAGCCTTCTTGGAAGTGATTTTCTGTGGTTTCCCACTTCTACTCCAGGCAGATACCGGGATGGTGCCTAACTTAAGGCCACGACCGTTTCCTACTCAAAATCTACCTCTATTACAAATACATACACACCAAAGTTCACGGGGATACATGCCGAGAAGCCCATAAGTATCAAATAACAACTTAAAAAGTAAACTGATGTAAGTACCAAAGTTGAGTTCGTTGCTAGATGTTGTTTGGTGCAACATGGCGGCTTCGGTGGCGTAGTCGGTAGCATGCTGAGCTTCTATGCCCATGGTCCGAGTATTGAATGCCGAGTCCTTAGAAGGACTTTTCGTGTCCTTGATGTGATGGTCCTAATGCTGTCAATAGTGTTTAAAATTGTAAATAGTGTATATACTGTAATTATTTTTCTGTCTTGTTAGCATCATACGCTAAATAAATAATAATGCCCATGGTCACGGTTTCAAACCCGGCCGAAGTCGTCAGATTTTTTAAGAGCGTTAAAAATTCCTCAGTATGCCTTCCTTCGGAGGTGAAGTAATGCCGGTGGGCCCATGTCATAGATTTATGGCATGAAAAAGACCTTCCATTAACTGCACTTGTGTGAAGCCAAACTGTAGGTTAGAATCGATAACGCTATATTAGTTCCAACATTCGCCGCCAGGTGCTGACTGCGATGGCATCTAGTACCCAAGTTCGTTAGCTAGGTGTCGTGGACGGTAGCATTTTTGGTAGCAAAAGTAGGAACTACGGTACTTGAAATTATCGTCTGCAATCCTTACTTAAATTAAAACAGACTAGCGGATCAGTGCGAGAAATCCCGCATCTTCATAAACCACACTTTCCCCAATAGATTTATAATGATAGACTTAAGGAGAAAGGTTATGTTTTTATTTCAACCAAATGATTATATCTCCGTGAATCTTTACTCCCACTTTACATTTTTCTCTAATTTCCTTCATTACTTGTTCAATGTACAGATTGAAAAGCCTTGCCTTACACCTTTTTGAATACCAGCTTCTCTCTCATGTCTTTATGCTCGAACGACTACTGTCTGGTTTCTGTATAGATTGTAGATCACCCTCCTATCCCTGTGCTTTATTCCAATCGTTTTTAAAATGTCAAACAACTTACTCCAATCAACGTTATCAAAAGCCTTTCCTACGTCTACAAATGTAATGAACGTTCTCTTATCTTTCCATATTCTAGCTTCCAAAGTAAGCCTAAGACTTACTGTAGTACAGCTTCCATTGTTCCTACATTTCTCCTGAAAACAATCTGGTTTCTATCTGTCTTTCCATCCTCTTGTAAATAGTTCCTGTTGTGTGTTGAGTGATTCTTAAATACCGGTATCGGAAGTGATTTGTTTGTTGAATTCCAACTAGTTTTATCCTGTCATCGTTAGAACTTATTGTCAAGTAAGATTGCGCTGGTGCTTACTGTCGACCAAAATATTATGTGTACTCGAGTTGGAAGGTTGTTTGTGAAGTAACCAATAGACCTACATAAAATCCAATAATATCATCATTTTCGTCGTACTATTTTACGTTAGTTCATGTAGGTTTAGAATTCTTAATTTATATTTTAATATTTTTTATCGCACTTGGAACACAAAAATTGCCCGTTCTTAAGCGTGTTTCAACCATGCGTCACATTAAAAATTATTATCTCACAAACCCATCATCAGATCGAATCCAAATTTTAACACAATGTACATTGGAATGTTGTATAACTGGTTTATAAATGTTAAAATTTTGTGTGTCCATGAAACAAAGTTGTTATCATTTTTGTAAGGTAACTTTTTCTCGGCTTCGGGTGGTTTGAAAATGTAGTTCTTGGTCGCGTTGTAATCCTTGTACATCAGAAAGGTATGCTGTATGATTGTGAAATACGTAAATTAATTCACTTATTTTATATCGGTTTGTATTTGTACGGGGAATTAAGACATTGTTCACCAGTTAGCCGCTCCGGTGAAAGCTGTACAGCGTTGCCAAGATGGGCTCCATCATGCGTCATGGCGCGCCTCGCTCGGAAGTGATGGGCTCCATATCAGCAACGCTGTACAGCATTTCCCGGAGCGGCTAGCTGGTGAACCATGTCTTAATTCCCCGTACAAATACAAACCGATATAAAATAACTGAATTAATTTACGTATTTCACAGTCATACAGCATAACTTTTTGATGTATAGGGATTACAATGCAACCAAGAACTACATTTTCCAACGACCCCGAGCCGAGAAAAAGTTACCTTACAAACATGATAACACCTTTCGTTGTTGAACACACAACATTTTGAAATTAATAAACCAGTTATACAACATTCCAAGGTATATTGTGTTAAAATTTGGATTCGATCTGATGACGGGTTTGTGAGATAATAATTCTTAAATGTGACGCATGGTTGAAACAGGCTTAAAAACGGGCACTTTTTGTGTTTCAAGTGCGATAAAAAATATTAAAATATAAATTAAAAATTCCAAACCTACATGAACTAACGTAAAATAGAACGACGAAAATGATGATTGTATTGGATTTTATGTAGGTCGATTGGTTACTTCAGAAACAACCTTCAAACTCGAGTGCACATAATATTTTGGTCGACAGTAGGAATGCGATGAAAACGTGGCGAATCATTGTATTCATTACTTTGCTTCCCCTAATTGAGAATTCCTCATCACGCTGCTGGTTGTGGAACTCTCCCTAATTGCGTGCTGATGTGACAGTTGAGTGCCACAATTGTTAAAGGTAACGCTATAAATTATTCAGCACTGTCCACATTTAACTGCCAAATTCACCGCTTGCCAAACGTTTGGATTGCATGGAATTCAAGGAGCTCAACACATACAGTACCAAAGAGAGTGTTGCATGTTTGATGGTTGGTTGGTCGGTTCTTTAGTTTAGGGGCTGCGACAACGTGGTCATGTAGCACCGTGTACTTTGGGTGTGTGTAGAATCTGTCTGATAACCGGTGATGGCTGTATTAGTGTGTGTTATCTGTAATTCAGGTAGAAGGACTGCTAACGATTAACTTTTTCAAGTAGTTCCTACTTTTGCTACCAAATGCTACCACCCACGACACCTAACTGCGGACGTGGTAACTAAATGCTATCGCAATCAGTACCTGGCGGCGAACGTTTGAACTAATAGAGAGTTATCAAACTAACCTACAAATTTTAGCTTCCACAAATGTAGTTAGTGGAAGGTTCTTTTTCATGCCATAAATCTATGACATGGGACCGTCGGCTTCACTTCCCCTCCGAAGGAAGGCATAATGAGGGATTTTTAACTCTCTTAAAAAGTCCGACGACTTCGGCCGGGTTTGAACCTGCTACCTGCTACCGAAGCCACTCCATAGTATTTATTTGACCCATGGTTTATTTCCAGTTGGCCAACATAAAATAATTCCAATTGCTGGATTATGTCAAAAAATACACACTGTAAATATATTTGAGACTGTTTTGTCTTCCAGGTTCTGGCACCAGTGTTAGCTACTGTAACTCTCAATGGATGGTCGCTGTTCATTGCTCCCGACAAGTGACCGGTGCCAAGGAACGACTCGCTATATGTGAGGGTGTTAAGGCCAGGCCATCAACTGTGCATTATTCTTGAGTGTTGCTGTTTTTTTTTGTGTGTGCCAGCAACACAATTAATTGCTTCCTGTCTGCTGTGTGTTGGAGGGAGTTCTAAATATACCCCCTCTATGTGCTTGTGCTCCTAGCTAGAACTCATTAACATTTACTTTATAGCTAGGGCTGGCCAAATGCGCATTGTTCACTCCAGGGGCGTCCATTAGCATTAGTTGGATAGAAGGTGCTGCTTACTTCATCGAAGGAACTGTTAGAACAAGCGTTCTCAACCTTTTTTGAGACCGTGAACACCGCCTTTACTCGAACACCATTAATTCGAATATAATAATAATAGTAATAATAATAATAATAATAAAGTAATAATAGTAAAGAAATTCAAATATCTGGGATAAATAATTCAAGAAAATGGTTTAGAAAAATCTTCGGTAGAAGAAAGGGTACACAAGATGGAAAGAGCATATGGTATCACTAAAAAAATTTATAACAAAAAGTGCTTATCTAAAATTCTTAAAATAAGGCACTACACTACAGTGGTGAAACCGGAATGCCTATACGCAAGTGAATGTCTGGTACTAAACTATAGATTAGATAAACTTGAAGTACTAGAAAGGAGAATCACGAGGGAAATTTTAGGCCCAGTAAAAACAGCAGAAGTATGGAAATTAAGATCTAATGATGAAATATACAGGAACATAGAAAATATAACAGAAACGATAAGAAAAAGGAGATTGCAATTTTTTGAACATATTTACAGAATGGATGATTACAGATTAACAAAAAGGATATTCAAGTACCTTTGGGAGAAAAGGGCAACAACTAGCTGGATTCAAGAAGTAAAGAAAGATTTAGAAAGAAATAATATAAGTGAAGAAGAAACGGTGAACAGAGAGATCTTCAGAAAAAGGGTATTAAGTATGAAAGGATTCCAAGGAAGATTGCCAAAGAAACCTGGTGCGAAGTGGTCCGAGGATAGAAAGAAGCAGCATAGTGAACGGATGAAGGAGTACTGGAGAGAACGGAAGAGAAAACAGCAAAGTGTGAAGAATTGAAATTGGCACGTGGTCCCTAGCAGGCCTCATCGGAAAGAAGAAGAAGAAATATGGGAAGATCAAGAGGTTGGATAAGTTTAAATATCTTGGTGAATGGATCCAGCCTAATGGACTGGATAATGCAGCAAACAAAGGGAGGATCAGAAAGATGGAATTAGCTTATAAATTAGTACAGAATAGGTACAACAAAAGAACAATATCTTACGGATCGAAGATGACACAATACCACGGTTGTCAAGCCTGAGGGATTGTATAGTTCAGGATGTTTGATACTGAACAAGAAAGGTGAATTAGAGGAACTGGAGAAGAAAGAAAGAAAAATCTTGAGGAAGATCTTAGGACCCGAAAATAGAAATGATGGTACATGGCGGAAGAGGCGAAACAAAGATCTTTACGGACAAGCAGAAAAAATCACAGATACCATACGGAAGAGAAGATTGAAGTTCTATGGACACCTGAGCAGAATGAGCGCTAGTCGACTAACGAAGATCATTAATCACATCACCAAGATAAAAGCGACTACAAAATGGGTAGATGAAATAAGAAAGGATATGGAGGAAGTTGGGGCCAGTCCAAATGAGATCTGGAATAGAGAGGTGTTTCGAGGTATGATTGATGCATTCAAGGGGTTCCAGGAAAAGCAAATGAGAAGAGCCAAGAACATCTGGTCGGAACAAAGGAACAGAATCCACAGTGAAAGGATGAAGAGTTTCTGGGAGCAGAAAAAAGGACTAATCAGCAAGTCAGTTGTTTCCCGTGGTCCAAAGTAGGCCAAAATCGATCAAAGAAGAAGAAGAATAATTTCACCTCCGCGCAGGAAACCAACGATCAGATCGTCGGTGGCTGCTCTACGCTCGAGACTGGAAGTATTTTTCTGTAGGGAGGGTGGAACAAACACACTCAGGATAGCCTCTGTTAGCGCAGGGATTCAAACCTACGATCTTCTGCCCTCGCGGCCATGGTGCACGATTTTAAAAGCACAGCTACAGCACGGGACGTTTCCTGAAAACGGAGTCCTATATAGATTTATATAACATAAACATGTTTCTCTACTCTGTCTATATTTGTTTGCAGGAATTCAAGTGAAATTCAAGGGTGAAGCAGAGGTGAGATGGACGGAGACTCGCCCAATGCGGGACAGAGGCGGCAGGATGCGCCCGGTGAACCATTACTACCGTGGACACGAAGTCTATTTCGAGAGCCGCTACTATGTGCTGGGTGGAACTGGTAATCTTTTTTTAATTTATTTAGTCAATTTACCCTCTAGGTTGGTGGTTCCAACGGACTCAGCGAGGGAACTCACCACTACCGCCTCTATGGGCAGTGTTCTGGAACTTGGAACATCTGGTCGGGATGGATACAACTGGGGAGGTGTGATCAGCACTTCACCCAGGCGGCTTCACCTGCAAAGCGAACAGGGGCCTCATGAGGGAGGGGAAGGGATGGAAGATAGGGATGGATAGACTAGGAAGAGGGAAGGAGGCGGCCGTGGCCTTACAGTAGGTACCATCCCGGCATTTGCCGAAGACGAAGTGGGAAACCACGGAAAACCACTTCGAGGATGGCTGAGGTGGGAATCGAACCCCCTCTACTCATTTGGGCCACCCGAGGCTGAGTAGACCCCGTTCCAGTCCTCATACCACTTTTCAAATTTCGTGGCAGAGCCGGGAATCGAACCCAGGACCTCCGGGACGGCAGCTAACTATGCTGACCGCTACGCTACGGAGGCGACTTACTGGTAATCATCATTAGTATTTTTTTAGTTCTTAATGGGACCTGTTGCCATCTCTTGGTAAATGCAGGTATTTTGCATTTGTCTGTTGGTAGTGAAAAATAGAACAACTATCGATAGGTATCGGTAGTTTTAAACAATGGAAATATTTTTAAAAATTATTGAATGTCTATCGATTGTATTCTGTGATTTAAATTTATATTAGAGTAATTGATATTATGCCTATCTTTAAAACTTGTTTACAATTCAAAAACTCAAGTTGAATTGTGCACAGTAGAACTCCAATTATCCGAATCAAATGGGACCGAACTCCATTCGGACAGTCAAAAATTTCGATAATTGGACTTCTAAAAAAAAAAAAAAAAAAAAAGAGGGTATACATACAGTACCTGTGTATTTTAACAGTGGCGACTGATGATTTTTATAATGTTGGTTGGTTGGTTCCTCAGTTTAGGGACTGCGACAACGCGGTCATGTAGCCCCGTGTACTTTGAGTGTGTGTAGAATCTGTCTGATAACCGGTGTTAATTGTGATGGCTGTATGTATGTGTGTGTTATCTGTTTTTTAATTCAAGTAAGGACTGCAGACTTTTGAATTTTTCAAATAGTTCCTACTTTTGCCGCCAAACGCCACCGTCAACGACTACTAGTTCAGAACTTAGCCACCGCAGTCGGCTCTTGGCAATGAATGTAGGAACCTACGAGCGTTGTATACATTCTTCACCCTCTTAGTGCCAAGCCATTTCCTGAAATACTTGCCAAGAATGCCAAGCCATTTTCAATGGTCATGCAGACTATTCGAAAAAAATCATAAATAATGCATTTCCAACGATTGAATCATTATTTTTGCTTTGCATTATAACCAATACCTCATTCTTTCATACATTATGTTCATAAATCTAAATACGGCTTCCAGACATTTAGGTAGATTTCATTAGAAAGCTAACTATTGCAATGGGTACCATGTTTCGATTTCCGGAAAATTTTGACATATCTTCGCGTTTCACATCCCCCAGACCCAAAAAACACCGTCAGTTCAAAAGTTTATATATAATTTATGTATGTATATATAAATGTATCTTCTTCTTCTTCTTCTTAGCGTCATCCCGTAGGAACGGGGTCGCTTTTTGGATCAATGCACGCCATTTCTTGCGATCTAATGCTTCGCGTGATTTCAAGTTTCTTGATCGTAAATCGGCGTTAATGGTGTCGAGCCACCGCAATTTTGGTCTCCCACGCTGTCTCTGGCCGTCGACCGTTAGATGGTAGGCCGAGCCGATGACTGAACTTTGTGGTGCACGGACAACGTGCCCATACCAACGGAGTCTCCATTCCTGCATTTTCTCATTGATTGGAGCGACGCCAGCTGTATGTCGAATCGTTGTGTTGGGGATATGGTCGAGCAGAGAAATATCGAATGATCTTCGCAGCATCCGCATTTCCATGACATGAAGCGAGTGCTCAGCACTTCTAGGTGCTGGCCAACACTCGGTACTAGTCTTGTGTAGTTCGCGAACGAACTAGTTCGGAAGAGCGGGTCCCTCAGACGAACTACCGAACTAGTTCCAAGATCGCTCGCTTGTTAGTTCGTTCGCTCTTTTCCCGCTGACCGACTTGTAAGAGCGCGAGAGCGCGGGTCCGCCGTAGCTCGTCAGCTCGTCACATCACCACTCATTGCACAATCGCATGCGCTTTGTTTTGTTGTCAAGTTTTGGCGCGGCGATTGTTCAATGTTGGTTTATTATAATAACAGTATAACACACTACTAGTAGGCTTGAGCATAATAGTTCGCGGCTGGGAGCGATCAGTTTAGTTCGCAGCTCCTTAGCGAACTAACACGCTAATAGTAGTAACTACCTTATATTTGTAATGTAATACAGTGGCGGTTCATAAATATAAGTTTCTGATATTTAACTGATATAGATGTGGGGATAATTCCACAGTTTTATTTAACTTAGTCATTTTGGATTATTTGAAAATATGTCCAATTATTTAGAAAATCGGCGAACTGGATTAACATTACCATTTGAATGAACTAGTTGATATTTATTTTTCTCGATACATGGTGATACAACTACTTTTACCTGTTTTTAAGAAATGAACATTATGACGATGCTTCACAAAGAAAAGCGAACTTCTATGGACAAAAACTCTGAACTAAAAAACCCTATTCCTCCCATTCATGCCATAAAGATAATGTATCCAACGGTTTCAGAGCAGCCGAATAATGAATATCACGAAGCAAGTAAGAAATGAAAATTCCGGCGGGCGGGGGTACGCCTTATCATCACCTAGTGACAAGTAGGAAATGGAATCGGATGGTGACGCGCCGATACACGCGAAAAATGATGATGGTAATTGTTGTTTTAAGGGGCCTAACGTCTAGGTTATCGGCCCCACGCGAGAGAAAAAAATAAAGAGAATAATAAGTGTATGCTTCTACGAACACATCGTCCATACTGTTATTCTTTTAGGTACGGTACCGGTATTTCAGTAATGATTAACAGTGACGGATCCAGGCCTTGCGGGGCCCTGGGTGCTATGATAAGGTGGGGCCCACAACAATAGGAAATTAAAAAAATCAAATCAAATGGAGACAGGGAAGGTGTGGTCTCAAGAGAGAAAAGAACAACACCGGAGACGAATGCGGAAACACTGGGCGGTAGTTAAAGCTCGGAAGAAGAGACAGTTGAACTGACGTGGTCCCTAGTTGGCCGAATCGAAGAAAGAAGAAGAAGAAAATAAAGAATAGTTACAATATTATGAATACACTACAGTACATTTTTTAATAATATGAAAGAAACCTTTAAGTCCCATTGAAGAAGATTATGTAAACTATGAAATATTAAAATATTACTTTGCGACTTTTTTCCCGGCTGAAGTCTTCTATCATTTCACTGAAATCTAAACTTGCTACACGGGCACGGGAGGTCATAGCTGCACTGATAGAATAATATGAATTATAAATTAGTTCGAAAGTTTGAAAAGTACAAAAAATGAATCAATTAAATTTAAAACAATCCATGGCGCGGGGCCTCCCGGACCGCGGGGCCCTGGGCGGTCGCCCTCCTCGCCCTCCCCTAGATCCGCCCCTGATGATAAACAAATGACGACTTGTGGCTTTATAAACAATAGAAAGAGAAGTTTTCTCAGAAGGAAAGACATGGACCCTAATTAAAAGGATGGCCAACAATAGAGTGAGATGGAAGAAGTTTGTAGCTACCCTATGTTCCTAAAAGGAATAAAAGGAAATAAGGAAAAAATAAGGAATTTCACTAATGTTTCAATACTCATATTTTTGTATTTTTTTATCTTCGAATATCAAAATGTAAAACACATTACTACACACGCAACATGTCGCTATCTAATACACGAACTGCACAGTAACTGTTACAGTTGCCTACAGTATTGCTTGAAACGAGAGCAATGTGAATGAGCAATCACTGGTGACGAGTCATCAGTGGTGACAGACTGCTATAACAAACAAAGAGCGCGTGCAGTGTCAGCAGCACGGCGAGCGAACGATCTGTCTTACAGGGAATTCGAGATGGGACCTAACGAACTAAAAGAGCGAACTAGTTCGCTAAGGAGCTGCGAACTAAACTGATCGCTCCCAGCCGCGAACTATTATGCGCAAGCCTACTCGGTACCATATAATGCAACTGGTCTCACCATTGTGCGGTATATCTTCGATTTTAGGCGGATAGGCATCTTCTTATCACAAAGAACACCGGTGACATCTCTGAATCGCATCCAAGTCGCATTGATTCGTGCTCGCACATCTTCATTCACAGAGCTGTCGCCATTCAATCGTGAGTCTAGGTATCGGAATGTATTTACCTTGGTAAGAGGAGCTCCATTAATACCTATAGTTCCAGGGGATGGAATCGTTTCGAGGTATTCAGTCTTGTGGATGTTCAAACGAAGACCAAATCCTTGCAGACGATCATGCCATGTCTGCACTTGGGTTTAAAGATCCTTCCTGGAGTCTGCCGCAAGCATCACATCATCAGCGTATAGCAATGTCCATGGGACACACTTCTGCAGGTCTCGCGTTATGGAATTCATGACGATAACAAAGAGCAGGGGAGACAGAGCTGAGCCTTGATGAACCCCAACTGTCACAGGGAAGCTGTCAGTGAGTCCTGCAGGGCATCGCACGAGGCTTTTGGTGTTGTTGTGCAGCATTTTTTTTATCCAGTTTATATACTTTTCTGGAACTTGATGATCTCGGAGAGCGTGCCAAATCATCTGGTGTGGTACTCGATCAAATGCCTTCTCGAGGTCAAGGAAAGCAAGATGTAGTGACCTCCTCTTCTCTCGGAATTTCTCCATCAGCTGGCGCACAGCAAAGATTGCGTCTATCGTGCCACATCCCTTGACAAACCCACATTGATTTGCTGAGAGCTGTACGATGTTCCTCAGCCTATTGTCTAGGATACGTTCGAATATTTTCATAGTGTGGGAGAGAAGTCTAATTGGACGGTAATTGGTACATTCAGCTGGGTCACCCTTACCCTTAAAGATAGGTACTGTGATACTAGTTGACCAATCTGTAGGTATTTGACCACAGAGAATAATTGAATTGAAGAACTCTGTCAGCCAGGTGGTCGCGTTGTCAGTAAGTTCCTCAATTTTCCAGATGTCTTCAGGAAGGTCATCTAGCCCTGGGGCCTTTCCATTTTTCATGTTACGAATGGCAACTTTGACTTCATCTTCAGTGATACAAGGTACTGGTCCAGCTGTAACATAGATGTCTGGTATTTGTGGGTGAGGGAATTCAGTGTTGAATACTTCACTAAAATACTCTCGCCAACGGTGCAGAATCATCTTGCTATCGTGAAGTCGTCGACCATTCTTATCCTTCACACACATATAGTGTTCTATATCCTGACCTGCTCTACACCGGGCTCGGGCTAGTCGGTAGATAATTTTGTCTCCGTCTTTAGTTGTCAGTTGATCATATAAATGTTTGTAGTGATCTACTTTAGCCTCAGTAACTGCTCTTTTTGCCTCCTTCTTGGTGGCTTTGTATTTCAGAAGATTCTCCTCAGTCGGTGATGTTCGCAACTGTTTAAAAGCGGTTTTTTTTTCATGCACCATTTCCTGTACCTTGTCTGTCCACAGCCACGTCTGTTTATCAATTCTACGTGTGCCGGGCTGTGTTACACCAAGCTCAGATTGAGCTATACTAGTTACGCAGTTGTTGAATGATGCCCAAGTATAATCCGTATTTACAGAATCAACTGGAGGGAACACAATATTCTTACTGAATGCCACTTTATGGTCTTGAAGCTTCCACCATTTGATTTTGGCATGACATTTCACATAGGGTTTTCTTATGTAACCTTTCATTCTAAGATCGGTAACTAGCAGCTTTTGTTGAGGGGCTAAACATTCAGATGGTATGACCTTAGTGTCTATGACAATTGAGAAATCTCTCCTACGAAGTAGTACATAGTCAATCTGAGTATTGTGCCCTCCGCTAGTGTAGGTGATCAAGTGCGATTTGCGTTTCTTAAAGAAGGTGTTAGTGATAATTAGATCATTTGCTTCAGCAAATTCAAGGATCCTGTTCCCGTCTTCATTTCTGAGATCATAGCCAAAATTTCCATGACATTCATACCCCTCGCTGGTACTGCCAACATGTCCATTAAGATCTCCACAAAGTAGAAATAGGTCTTCTTAATTGCACGTTGTAACGGCATCTTGAAGTTCGTTCCAGAATGTGTCTTTAGCTGTCTCATCACAGCCTGTCTGTGGGGCATACGCTGAAAATATATGTATTCGGCGAGTTGGGGTGTCGATAACTGCTGACATGAGACGATCGGAGTAGCGATGTACATCTGATACTTGGTTGCGAAGTATTTCATTCACTACAATAGCGACTCCCTGGCTATTAGTCGTACCATGATAGATCAACTTATACCCTTCTTCAATATCTCTAGATTTCTGCCCTTTCCACCGTGTCTCTTGTAGACAAGCCAGATCTACGCAACGAGATTTTAGGATTGCTGCCAATTCGCGACTGCGACCTGTCAATGTCCCAATGTTCCAGGAAGCAATATGTATATGTATATCAGTTTCTTGTGGACACGATAACTGCCGTAATTTTGCACCAATCACTTTGAATTTTTTGCCGAATATGTATACCCATAAAATATCGGTCGAGTTCGTTACTGGGCTAAATCGGTCGAAGGGGATGAAAATGGGGGACTTTTTTCGGAAAAAAATAAATGAAATATTGCTATAACTCTCTTAATATGTGAAATATCGAATCCGTTCAAAGTTCATACTATGTGCCGGATAAAGCTCAAAAATGTATGTTTGAAACGTTTTTTGATAGCACCAACCATTGACCAAAGGGGTGGGAAAAAGTGGGTTTTTCGGGAAACATTAATCATATCTCTCTTAATAGGCACAATATCAAAACCGTACAAAATGGACAATATTCCCCTAATAATTACCTAAAACTTTTGTCTGAAAGAATTTTTGATGAGCCACCATTACGCCAAGGGATGAGAAAAATGATTTCGGAATTATAAGAAAATGCCAAGAGCTATCAGTGGTTGCCATGGCAACACTACTAAATTGATGAGGGATGAGCCATCAGACGTTGCCATGACAACGCACTTGCGCGAGATCAGATTCAGATTTCCATCTGACTAAGTGTGAAGCGGCTTCGGTGACGTAACTGGTAGCATGCTGAACTTCTATGCCCAAGGTCGCGGGTTCAAAGCCGGCCAAAGTCGTCAGATTTTCTAAGAGCGCTAAAAATCCCTCAGTATGCTTTCCTTTGGAGGGGAAGTTCCAACGTTCGGTGCGAGTTGCTGATTGCGGTGGCATCTAGTAGCCAAGTTCACAGCTAGGTTTCGTTGACGGTAGTATCTGGTAGCAACATTAGGAACTACTGCTTGAAATTGAGCGTCTGCATTCCTTACCTGAATTACAGACTAATACAGCCATCACAATTCACACCGTTTATCAGACAGATTCTACACTCACCCAAAGTACACGGGGTTACATGACCGCGTTGTCGCAGCCCCTAAACTGAGGAACCAACCAACATCTCTGCGGGATATATAATTTTGCGTGAAGAAGTATCAGACCGTTACATAGTTACACATCAGTGTCGAAACCTTGCATAAGGACAGTGTGACCACAAGTATAAAAAAAGACTCCAAATGACAAGAAGATTACCGTCATCATAAGACAATAGAACGTTTAAAATATGCAAAAAATGACGAAAAACAAAGTTAATTACTCTCCAATTATAAAATACTTTCACGCAATAAATGAGGTCTGATCCTTCTACGAAAACCTGCATATTCTGCCTATTTTCGCCTATCCCCAAGTTTGTCCGGTGAAAACTACCTCCGCCTTCCGGCGTGCCGAGAGGACTTTTTTTTAATTGAGGTTATTCTGATAATTGTTCAATTTTTCCATTTGTTTTTGTAAAAACTCAGTTTTGGGCCTAAATTAAGGACATTTAATAGTCATAATCGAAGAAACTCTACGTTTCCAGCTGTAGAAAGTTATTAGATACATCTGTAGGCAGAAAACTCCAACAAGAAGAAAACAACTGCACCGCAATTTTGGCGGGTTCGCGCGTGATTGGGGGAGCGCAAAGGGAGGGCGTGAATACAAACTCAAACCTATCGCGTAACGGACTTCGAAGGGAAAAAGTAAACACCGCACAGGCAAGCTTGAAACCTCTCCTTTCCAACAGTATGAAATAATCACGGACATATGCCTACAGAAATCAATACATATTAGATAAACAGCGCGCCGATTGAATTGGCTTTGGCACTTTTGGCGCGAGCAGCGAGAGCCGATCTGATTGGCGCGTGGCACTGAGGTTAATCTATACAATTTAGCTTCACACAGGTGTAATTAGTGGAAGGTTCTTTAACATGCCATGAATCTATGACATGGGACCGCCAGCTTTACTTCCCCTCCGAAGGAAGGCATACTGAGGGATTTTTAACGCTCTTAAAAATCCGACGACTTCGGCCTGATTTGAACCCGCGATCTTGGGCATAGAAGCTCATCATGCTACCAACTACGCCATCGAAGCCGCCATTGTTATAATATGTAGGACATAATATGACAGGCTTAACTTAAGATAATTATTATAACTGGGCTAAATTGAGATATTAGACTCAGTCTAATATTAATTATTGAGTCGTACAACACAATTACAGACACAGTACACGATACAATACAATCGAATACCACTCCAAAGATGTGCACACGCTGAAAACCACGCGAAATCGTAACCAATAAGCCCGTAGTGTTGGTTTAAATTCCACCAATAGCAAGACTTGAGGATCTCAGTCGACGTCCTCAGAGCGCCATTAAACAGGTCAAACCTGACCTTTCCCCCTTAGGTCTCCCATACATTTCTAAAGCTATAAACACTTGCTTTGAGGATGCAATGCTTCTTTCCTCAGCTTTCTACTCCGGGCGGTGAAGGTCACACTTTACCCATCTAGTGGTGAGATGTAGAACTAGTTACAAGTACTGACAGCGACAGTGAGACGGAGCTTATCGAGAGGGCGCGCAAGGTAGCCCCAAAGGCTATTTTACAAAACAATGAATTAATTTTTTAGCCTATTTTCAATTTTGAAAAAATATGCTTATGAGATCACCTTTTGTCCGTGTGTGTGTGCGTGTGTGTGTGAGGTGTGCGTGTGTGTGTGTCCCTAATAAAATCTAAACGGCTGGAGCGATTTCAATGAAACTCGGTAAGTTCATAGCGCTATTCCCGGCGACCTCGACCGTACCCTTCAAATTTTGTTACGTCTCACCAATCCAATATGGCGGCTGTAAGAAATATTTCACTAGCATTCAATATCTCCGAAACTATTACCGATATCGTCCTGAAATTGTGTACGGTGATAAAGGGCACTCCTAGAAGTTCACATATGAGACTTTCAAAAACCTAGTGACTACAAAACCAACATGGCGGCCAAGCGAATTTGAGACTTTTAAATAGACTTTTCTCGTGATTTAACTATCCAAACGTAATGACACTTGGTACAGCAATTGTTTATACACATTGTAATGCACTGGAGTCTAATTTAGTTCAATTGTTAAGATAACCTCAAAATGGCGGCTGTGCGAAATATTTCACTGACATTCTATATCTCCGAAACTATTACAGATATCACCCTGCAATTTTGTACGGTGATAAAGGGTACTGATACAAGTTTACCAATATATATATATCATAAACCTGTAAAGTACAAAACGAACATGGCGACCATGCGAATTTGAAATAATTTAATAGACGTTTCTCGTGATTTAACTCTCTGAGCGCAGTGAAATGTGGTACAGTAAATGATTTTGCAGATTGTAATGCACTGCCATCTAATTTAATTCAATTGTTTACATAACCTCAAGATGGCGGCTGTGCGAAATATTAAAATTAAGTTTTTATTTCTTGTGTCGTAATCATGCGATCGAAGTGAAAGTTTGAATAATGAACCTAGGCAATAATTGTCCTTGAATGGTACATAACTCTATGGCCTATACATATAACAATCCTAAATGGCGAGCTTCCGAAATATTTAGACGGTTCTCAATATCTATGAATCTTTTACAGCAACCAAACTGTTTTTTTTATTTTCATAGAGACTATGAACATATGTTCACCTATAGGACATTCAGTATCCTGGTGAGCACAAATCCAACATGGCGGCGACGCGAAGTATAAATATTTAAATGGACGTTTCTCGCGAATTAACTATCCGAGTGCCGTGAAACGTTGCACGTTAAATGCTTATACAAATGTTGATCCACTGGCATCTAATTTATTTCAATTGTTTGCATAATCACAAGATGGCTGCTGTGCGTAATTTTAAAATATCGTTTATACTTCTTGTGTTCTAATCATGCGATTGAATTTTGAATACCACACGTACACAATGATCTTAATGTAATAGTACAAAAATAAAAATCCAACCTGGCGACCATCTGAAATATTTAGACGGTTCTCAATATCTACGAATCTGTTACAGCAATTAAACTGAAATTTTGTATGTTGATAGAGGCAATTAACATGAGCAGGATATATGAAAATAGGCTGTATAGTTCTTACCGGAACTACTTGTTTTAAAACAGTTACAGCTGAGAACTGACTGTAGGATGATCCTCACGTCCTACATGGGGGAATCACCACTGTATTTTAATGAAGAAGAGCTTATTTTCGGTATTGTAGGCATTTTTAATTATGTAATTAAATGAAAAGGCAACACTTTTACATGTTATATATCGTCAAGTGCTGTACAGTAGTAGTAAATGAAAGTCATTGTTTGCTGAACATCTCGGTCAAAGTAAGCTGTTTGGCTGTCTTGATCCGTTTTCAGTCAGCCAAGTCGTGCATCCGCTTGACAGTGAATCACAGTACGTTTTCGTCTTTTTCTTTTTCAGAAAGCGATTCGGATAATCAGAGATTACAATAGTCGGAGTTTGGATAGTTGGAGTTCTACTGTACATTGTTTCGATACGCAATTGCATCTTCATCAGCACAACTATCTTAACCCTTATAGTGCCAGCGTCGGATATATCTGTTGAAGAAGCTTCTACTAAAAATGCAAAGGGCTGATCCAATTTTATTTATATTGCCAGCCACGCTGTTTTAAACAACACAACATTGGAATAATTCTCGCTCTGGATATATCAATGTGTTTAAATTCCGTGATTAACTTCATTCACATTCTTTGAATATGTTGAAGGCGACTGACTTCCCTCACGTGTTATGTTTGAAGCCATGTTTGATTGTAGAAATTGATTGAACACGAGACCTATTTGATAGAATAACTCTAAACTCGGGATATTTATACAAAATTCAAAAGTATTAACACGCATATAACAAAAGATAGTATAATATTTAGAGTATGCAGGGTGATTCATAATTCCTATTACAAACTTCTGGGGGTCGTAGAGGGGACCAAGTAGATCACATTTTGATTAGGATCCCATGTCCGAACATGTATCGTTTCGATACCAGATCAGGTTGACTCGGTATGCCTTCCTTCGGAGGGGAAGTAAAGCCGGCGGTCCCATGTCATAGATTTATGGCATGTTAAAGAACCTTCCACTAATTACCCCTGTGTGTTAAACATTTGACAAACGTTCTTAGGTTCCTACGTTCATCCCCAGGAGCCGACTGCGTCTGGTAACCAAGTTCTGAACTAGTAGTCGTTGACGGTGGCGTTTGGCGGCAAAAGTAGGAACTAATTGAAAAATCAATGTCTGCAGTCCTTACTTGAACTGAAAACAGAAACTCACACTAATACAGCCACCACAATTAACACCGGTTATCAGACAGATTCTACACACACCCAAAGTACACGGGGCTATATGACCGCATTGTCGCAGCGCCTAAACTGAGGAACCAACCAACCAACCAGGTTGACTCGATTGCACATCTCCCACTTCACTACACACACATATGCACTGCAAGAGTTGTTCGACGTGATAAACCTGCTGTTACCGACAGTAGTGGCTACGCTGGCTAAAGCGCAGTGTTAGGTCATGGGGCCAAGCTCTCTGCTGACTCAGTAGACGCGTGGGTTCGAGCCCCACCGTCGGCCGTCCTTGAAATGGTTTTCCGTGGTTTCCCCATTTTCAACACCAGGCAAATGCTGGGACGGTACCTTCTGTCAGGCCACGGCCGCTTCCTTCCACATCCTTCTCCAATTTCATTCACCTTAATCAATTCCATCTCTCATCCCGACGCGCAGGTCGCCCATGGGCGTCGAATAGAAAGACCTGCACTAGGTCTCTGAGGAGACCACACGAAAAAAAAACCCTGCTGTTCATTACACAACGTGTACCTGCGCAGCATGCTGTCATACACACATCCCAAGAGACCTGGTACACCATAAGGAAAGGTGGAAGATGTTTACCCTAAAGATACAATACGATAATAAGCAGGGACGTATTTCACACTAGGCACACTAGGCACGTGCCTAGGGGCGGCACAGCCTGACTTCCGACGGGCGCCGCGGCATCGGGTGAATTGCCGTGCCAAGCGCCAGGCGCAGTGACCGAGAACGGCAGTCAAAGGGAGCTTAGCCTACTTTGCATTTTCTCACGTAAATTTGAAATCTAAATACAATTCATAAACTAAAAAAAAAAAAAAACACTTTTACAAGTCAAGTGTGAAGTTTTGTTTTATTTAATATGGGTATATTTTATGCCGGTAGTCAACAGACTGGCAACACTGCCAGTCAGTGGGGATACAGCAGACTGTCAAAGCTAGTGTATTATGAGTCTGAATGACCAATAAAGCTCGCTGACAGCTGTCAAAGCTAGCACGTGGGGAAATGCTGCGTTGCCACTGAGGCAGATCATGACTCATAACATTCCAAGAGGCTTGCAGGAAGACACAAATACTGTGGAAGTTAGCCCCCCTGCCTGGCGGTCTAATGACCGTGACGAGTGAAGACACACTGAGTCAAACCATGTGCTTACTGCTGTGTCGGCATACATTGCAACATTGCTCACTGTTGGCGCCATGGAGACCGTTACCCCTCTCGTCTCCACTCCTCCCTCACCACACCCATCAAGCGTATGACAGCTTTCACCGAGCATCTTTTGTAAATCAGATTATAGTCGTCCGCTTAACGTCTTCACGTTCACTTGTTATCCTTACCAAGTCGTTCACATTGCCACATTGCTTAGATAAAGTAAGTGTGTTATTATTTTATTATTTATAATGTTGAACTAAAAAGTACCAATGAGTGAAAAACGTCGGAAGCTTAGTGGTTCAGGTTACCGCAAAATCGCAAGTGAAAAACGTGAAAAAGAAACTAACTTTTTGAAAAATATTAAGACGGTTGACAGTTTTTTTAAACCTCTTGAAAAATCCAACGAGAGTGGACTGAGTGGAGAAGGCTGCTCTCTCGGGAACAGTACAATTTCAACGAAAGTGGTTCAAACAATGAAAATAATGATCAAGCAACAAGCGCCCCTGAAACGGATAATTTTATATTGAGTGGTGTTAACGAACGTAGTTCCGACAGTACACAAATAAGTAACAGTTCAAATGATTCCGTTTCACAACAAACTGATATAAATTTTACTGTTAGTGACGATCCCACTGAGTGTAAAATAAAAGACCCCACGATCAAAGTACTATTACACAGAGGAATCAATCAGTATAAAGATTGTGATTTTAAAAACGCTAAAAGGGATTTTAGCAATAAAACCAGATATTTAAATAAACAAATCTTTAGTAGGAAATTACAAAATGGAGAACTCATTTCAAGAGATTACTTGGTGTATTCAAAAGGTTCGGTATTTTGCGCTTTCTGCAGATTATTTGGCTTTCAGAAGACGTGTTCTAAACTAGCCAGTGAAGGTGTTTCGGATTGGAAAAATATTGGAGCGATTTTGTCTGCACATGAATGCTCACAAGAACACATCAATTCTTAACTGGCACTTTTGACCCGCAAGAGAAGAATTGGAACGCTAGACAGTCAATACGATTCCATCGTCGAAACTGAAAGGAAGTATTGTAAACACGTTTTGGAAAGAGTGTTCGCTGTGGTGAAAAAGCTGGCAAGCCGAGGACGTCCGTTTCGATGAGCTGATGAAACATTTGGGTCTCTACACGATGGGGAGTACATGATGTCACTGGAATTAGTAGGGGAATTCGATCCTTTTCTCGCTGAACACATACGTAAATTTGGTAATCCAGGTTCATAGAAAACGTCCTACCTGTCTTCATTTATTTGCAATGAGGTAATTGTACTGTTAGCCTCTAAAGTTAGAGATATAATCAGTGAAGTGAAACAAACGAAGTATTACTCCATAATAGTGGATTCAACGCCTGACATAAGTCACACTGATCAGCTTTCATTTGTTTTGAGGTTTGTACAAGAAAATGGCAATCCTGTTGAAAGCTTTCTCATGTTTTTGTCGAATACTGAGCAAAAATCCGAAGACTTAGCCAATGCTATTATGGCTGTTTTAAGATCAGGTGCCATCGATCTATCCGACTGTAGAGGGCAATCATACGATAATGCTAGCAACATGTCAGGCGTGTATAGTGGCTCACAAGCTAGAATAAAGGATGAAAATCCCAAAGCACTGTTTGTTCCTTGTTCGGCACATTCACTTAACCTCGTAGGTACGTGTGCTGCAAGCTGTTGTCCAGAAGCATGTGCTTTCTTTAACCTTATACAAATCGTTTACAACTTTTTTGTTGCATCTACTAAGAGATGGGAAATTCTAGTTACCTTTAGTCAACCTGAAAGTAAAACTCTTAAGGGTTTGTCTGAAACAAGGTGGAGTGCTCGTGAAAGTGCATGTAAAGGGCTCTGTGAAAACTTAGACGGTGTTATGCTGACTTTAAAGGACTATGAAGAGAACACTAATTAGAAGCCGTTGGTAAGAAGTGATGCCACGGGACTTATGAGATCATTGAATAGGCTGGAAACGGTATTCATGATGGAACTTTGGAGTGATATATTGGACAGGTTTGAATAAGTTAGCCCAAGTCTTCAGAAAATAGGAACGTCCATAGAAAGAGTTGTGAGACTGTATGATTCTTTAGTCCTTTTTATTGATTCTCTCCGAGACATGTTTGCCGTATATGAAGAAAGGGCTAAAAAACTATGTGATTTGGACTATGAGACTTGCTACAAACGTCAAAAAAAGAGAAAATTAGGCTGACGAAAACAAATAAACTGAAAGACTTCTTGAAGGACGTGACAAATTTAGAGTTGAGACATTTTATGTAGTTCTCGACCAACTAAAAACTGAGTTGCAGAAGCGGAAAAACGCATATGGTGAAATAGCAGACAAGTTTTCAGTTTTTAACGATCTGTCCTCCTCAACTGAAACAATAATAGAGCGTGCAAACGAACTTCAGTCATTGTATGCCAATGATCTAGAAAAGTCATTTTCAAATGAATGTGTACATTTTTCTTGTCTGTTGAAGAGTAGTGGAATTAGAAACAACCCACTCATCATGATGAAATATATTAGACAAGAACAACTCCAATCAACATTCCCCAACATTGATATAGCTCTTCGTATATATATGTGCACAGCTGTTTCCAACTGCTCAGCGGAACGTTCATTTTCTGTCTTAAAAAGAATAAAGTCTTGTCTTAGATCAAGGATGAATGAAGACAAATTAAACTCGTTGTGTAACGATTCGATCCCATAGCGGTTATATTTAAAGGGTTATTCATTTATTATCATGTTATTATTATTATTATTAACTAGTACATCCATGAGATGATTTTTATATCAGATAATTGTAAGCGGTTTTGATTATTATATTCAATTAGATTTTTATTAACAATTACTTGTAAAGAGACGAAGTATTATATATTGCAACAAGACTGGCGATATGGACTAACCCTGTGCGTCACAAACTGAACGACGTAGTAAGAATTTCACCACGGCAAACTGCGTCATTTTCCTGAGATGTTAAGAAACACACTATGGTGTAACCAACACGCCATTTTCTACGGTATATACGCGTCAATATATTGCAAGTTATGAGTCAAGAATGGAGAAGACTAATAGAGAGGGAAGCTGTGACACCACGTGACAAGGAAGTCATTAGTATTTTGTACCTGCAACATCGGAGAAGAATGGCATTGATCTACAGCTCTTAATGAAGGAAGGAAGTTGTAACCTTGCTTTCTGGGTCCTAATGGACTGAGCACCGAGAGTCGACACTGAACGATGTCTTGCCGACATCTATATCAATACATAATGGGTTATATCCCTGATCAAGAGTCTTTCTACAGATGGCAACGTACTTAATGAGGATATTTCATAGTAATTGAGATATCACATCATTTTTTTTAAACATAAGCGACGTAACAACGAGATCATCGATCATTTCTTAAATATGACGAGTCTTCGACTGGGTGAGCCAACAATTCAATAAAACTATCGTCTCTATTATAATTTAACTTCATTTAACTTTCAATTCATTTTAATATTCATTTTCTTTTAAATAATTAATTGCCGCATTGAGTAATTTTAAATTCAATTGTGTGACTATCACTATTCTGTTTTATTAATATTTTGTTTTTGCATTTAATAAATTCATTCTCTTCAACGTAATGCCTATTTCTTTCATTGTAGTTAGTACTTTAAGGCAATCATACTCCTTGATTAAATACGGATTGGTTAGATGACTTTGTCTCACTACGGCCCGGGTAAGTGGTTCTCGACTCTACTGCTGATAGCCGAGGTTAAATCAATAAATTTCGATTCACTATCTTAAATAGGAATCTGGCGCTCAACAACTTATTATATTACACTATCACAGGTAAGGTCACACCACAGTGTATATTATTTATTCTTATTATGTTTGTTAAATTGAACCACAATAGTCATCACCACGTTTAGTTAACTCATTAAAAATGTTACATTTGGCGCCACAAAGTAGGGCACGAAAACCATTCGGTATTTAGTCAGAGGAGTGTATAATTTCAGTGCAAATTGTCAGTGCTTTTGGGGGACAGTGAAGTGAAGTGAAATTTTGGACGGGCAATTGTTATACGGTGTACTTCAAGATGTCGGAGGAGGAACAGAGGCAGTTGAGAAGTAGGGATGCAGTCAAGAAAGTTAATTATAAGGAGGTTGATAGCGGTAGCGATGTTGAGAGCGTAGAGAATAATACCAAGATGTCGGAGGTAAATCTTGAGAATAATCCTGAGAGTAATCCTGAAAATAATCCTGAGGTTAACCCTGACACTAATTCAGAGGAAAATATCGAGACGAATATAGAGGTACATCCTGAGACTAGTGGTAGTCTAGAGAAAGAAAAGTCTATAGAGATTCCTGAAGATCCATTAACTGCGCTCATAAGGCAGATGAGTAGAGATTTAAGTGCGAAATTTGATGAAAGTATGAATAAAAATAGTGAAGAGAATAAAAGAAATTATTTGGAATTCAATGGTAAATTTAAGAAATTAGATAAAGATATGAATAAAAATATGGAAGAGAGTAAGAAAGATAATTTAGAAAGTAGGAAGGAATTCAATGATAAATTTGAGAAATTAGATAAAGATATGAATAAAAATATGGAAGAGAGTAAGAAAGATAATTTGGAAAGTAGGAAGGAATTGAGTAGAGATTTAGGTGAGAAATTAGATCAGAGTAATCAAAAGATGAGAGAGGATATGAGTAAAATAAATCAGAAGCTGGAAGAGAATAATGTAAAACTAGACAGTGTGGTTAAAGTCAATGAAGGGTTGAGTAAGAAGTATGAGGTACTACAGCAAAGTATTCAGGTTGTGAAACAGGAAATTAGAGATGAAATCAAGGGTGAATTAGAAGTGAAGGCTAAGGATATTATCGAACAGATAGATAAAAAATTAAAAACGGTAGAAAGTAAGACTGAAGAGAGAATAGTAACGCAGAATGAGAGTTTTAGCAAATTAAATGAGGAAACTAGGCAGATGAGACTAGATATGGGGGGCGAGATTGAAAAAGTAAATAAACAAATAGAATCCGTAGAAAGTAAGATTGGGGAAAGAATAGTAACCCAAGGTGAAAGTTTTAGCAAAGAAATACAAGCGGAAACTAGGCAGGTGAGAGAAAAGTTGAGGGATAAGATTAAGGAAGTTGAAACAGAAGTTATAAAGAAAGTAGAAGAAAATCACTTAAAGAGTATTGAAAATTATCAAGAGATACAGGAAAAACAGAATGTATTAAGAAATGAATTAATGGATAAAGAGAGTAGTTTTCAAGAAATGGAAGCAAGATTAAAGAAGCAGATAAGGCAGGGAGGAAGTCAGGATAGGATAATATATTCTAGTAGCATGAAAGAGACTGAACTGCCTAAATTTTCAAATAAACATGGGTGTCCTATGGAGTTCTTGAATATAGTACAGGATAGATTTAAAGAAAGACTGATAGATGGGCAAGTTGAATGGAAGATGGTAGTAGAGCTATTGGACCAGGCTTTTATAGGAGATACTAAGGGATGGTTTTTAGTATACAAACATACCTTGATAAATTTTGAAGATTTCAAAAGTAAATTTATTGAAAAATATTGGAATGAGGATATCCAGTCAGAAATGAGACAGATTATTAGTTCCGGCAAGTATCAATTTGGGGAAGGGAGTCATATGACTGAGTACTTTCTAGAGTATGTGCTCATATGTAAACATCTGGACGGGATGAATCAAGATGCGGATGTGGTAAGGCTTCTCCTCAGGCATTTCCCACCCAGGGTAAACGTGGCTGCTTGTATGCAAAGGATAACTACGATTCAAGAATTAGAGGGATTATTAAGTAGGTTCGATGCACTCGGAGATGCATACGATATGCCTATGGTACAGAATTATCCTCGAAATAAGACTTATGATAATAGGCAAGATAATCAACAGGATTATCATGGTAGAGGCCAATATGAAAATAGAGGTGGTCATCAGGGAGGCCAAAGACCATATTATGGTAATCCCGGCCATAATGAACAGCAAAATGGTAATTCATATCATAATAGGCAAGGTAATCAACAGGGTTATCATGGCAGAGGCCAATACCAGAATAGAGGTGGTCATCAGGGAGGCCAAAGACCATATTATGGTAATTCTGGCCATAATAACCAACAAAACGGTAATTCTAATAATAGACAAGGTGGAAATAGGAACAACAGTAGAAATACGGAAGGACCTAGGGAAGAGAGAAATACTAATGACAACTCTCGCCAAAACCAAAACCAAGTACACGGGGCTGAGCCCAATACAAGTAATGCTAATTTAAATGCCAACCAGACTGTGACATAAGGTCGAGTCATAAGTCTGTGTATTTTCCGGTTCACACAATCCTAAGAGAGCCGTATGACCTAGACATTCGTGAAGAATTACTTCATGATTTAAAAGAGTTAACAGTGAAACCAATGGTTAATAGTTTCAATTCAGTCCTAGAGATAGATGTGTCAGGGGCGCGTGTAGCCACGCTTATTGACAGTGGTTGTCATACTTCATCCATTAGCGCAGCATTTTATACTAATAGAAAAGAAAATGGTATCCATTTCGAGGAAATTCCTATAAAGTCAACATTTGTGATAACGGCCGTAGGAAAGAAATCTCATATAATTTCAAGACAGGTAGTAATTGAGATATCAATAGGAGGTAAGATTGGGACACAGGTCTGCTTAGTAATACCAAATTTAGTCTACTCGGTGATCCTAGGTAGTGATTGGATGTCGCAACACACTGTTCAGTTGTGTTATAAACTAGGCACAATTAAATTCTTTTGGATAGATTGCGAAGTTGTTATGCCATTTAGTGATTCAGGTAAGTTGAGTATGGGTCCTAAAAATATAGGTAAGTTGGAGGAAGTATTATCGATTAATAGAAGTAATAATAATAATAAGATGAATAAGGATGATGTTGAGGTGTCTCTTGAGAGAGAACTTAAGGTTTTTAATTTTCTGGGCAGTATGTTAATGAATGATTGTCTAGAGGACTCATTGCATGACGCTGTACTACAGAGTAATATAGTAGATGATCTAAGAGATCAATTGTATGAAGTATTAATCGATAACAAGTGTGTATTTGAGGACCGCATAGGATTAGCGAATTGCTACGAGCACTCACTAAATGTGCATGACAGGAGTATTTTTGTAGGACACCGTTATCCTGTGCCATATCGTTACTATGATGCGGTTAATAACCAGATAAGTCAAATGTTGGAAGATGGAATTATCGAACCTTCAGTCAGTCCATATCTAAATTCCTTAATTGTTGTACCCAAATCAGATGGCAAAGTTAGACTATGTTTAGACGCACGTAATTTGAACAACCACATCTCTGAAGACCAATTAAGATCAAAATCCATCGAAGAATTAGTACAAGGTTTTGAAGGTAAGAACTGGTTTAGTTGTGTTGACCTGAGTTCGAGCTTCTGGCAAGTGGCACTGAAAGTAGAAGACAGGCCCTTGACCGCATTTTCATTTCAAAACAATTTATATCAATTCACACGAGTCGCTTTTGGGTTAAAAAGTAGTTCTGCAGCCCTAATCAGAGCTTTAGGGATCGCTTTAGGAAATGATATGGATGAATTTATGACTATATATATAGATGACTTGGTGATTAGCTCAAGGACATTTTCAGAGCACTTAATGCATTTAGATTTAGTTTTCAAGAAATTAGCGAGAGCTGGGTTTACTCTCAAGTTAAGTAAGTCTGTTTTTTGTAGAAAAGAAATCACTTTTCTTGGTCATACGGTCTCTACAAACGGTGTGAAACCTGAAGAAAGCCGTGTAGGAAAGATTTTAGGTGCTAAATCACCGAAGAGTGTGAAAGAACTAAAATCATACCTTGGTGTGTGTGGCTATTTCCGTCGTTTTATTGTGAGGTATGCGTGTATGGTGGAACCATTTCGTGAATTAACAAAGTCAGGTAAGAGGTGGGAATGGACTGAGATGCATGAGATGGCCTTTCAGAAACTCAAAGTGTGTTTTGAAAAAGCAGTAGTACTAAAATACCCATTTGTTGATAAACCATATGTGCTGATGACTGACGCATCCCACATTGGTATTTCTGGAGTTCTTTGCCAAAGAGATGAGGAGGGCAATCTGAGAATTGTATCCCTAGCCTCACGAGGTCTTTCTGCTGCTGAGAAACGTTATACAATAACGGAACTAGAATTTTTAAGTATAGTCTATAGTTTAAGTAAATTCCGTATGTATGTTCTTGGCGGGAAATTCGAAATTTTCACTGATCACCATGCATTAGCTTTCATCAATACGTGTAAATTAAGTAGTAATCGTATCAGCAGGTGGATTTTAGCACTGCAAGAATACGATTTTAAGATCCAACACATAAAAGGTAAGGATAATATATTGGCAGACATTTTGTCTAGAGATAGCAATCTAAACTCAGGTGAATCAGTGGTAAAGGCGGACCAGGGTGTATTAATCTGTGCATGCTTGGATCCTACCAATATAGAGTCTTTAAAAGTATTGAAGAATTTGCTTTTAAAACAAAGGGAAGATGAGGTATTAAGTGAACCTTTGACAATTTTGGAAAGAAATGAGTTGGAGTTTGTTGAATCTGGTCGATTAACGTACAAATTAATGGATGGTTTTCTGGCACGGAAGTGTGGAGAAGAGAAATGGGCTATATGCGTGCCAAAGTCTTTGACTGAGGAACTCATATGGTTCATTCATAAGGAACTCGGACACTTTGGAGCGAAAAAAGTGTTTTATGAAATTCAACAGAACTTTATATGGTGTAGAATGGGGAGGGAAATTAGGACTGTTTTAGCAAAATGTGACCTCTGTCAAAAGTCTAAGTTTCCTAATAGATATTTAATGGGTAAAATGCAGGCCGTTCTCACAAGTAAACCCGGGGAGTTGCTCTGTGCGGACCTATTTGGCCCGATAGTAAAAGGTCAATTTGGCTATGAATACATTTTTGTAATAGTTGATGCATTCAGTAAATACGTCAAACTATATGCTTTAAGGAAGGCCACCGGTAAAGCTTGTAGCAAAATGATCATTGAAAAGTATGTACCTGAGTATGGTCTTCCACTCAGGATTTTGACTGATAGCGGACCGCAATTCACGTCGAAACACTGGAGAACCAGTATGCGTGAAGCCGGAATCACACACGTTCACTCATCAGTGCGTTACCCACAAGGCAACCTCAGTGAACGTAGGATGAGAGATTTAGGTCGCTTGTTACGTGCCCTTGTGCATAATAAGCATTCTACTTGGGTATCTCAGCTTGGAAAGGTTGAAACCTGGTTGAATGCTGTTCAACATGAGAGTACTGGCATGAGTCCTAATGAAGTCCATTTTGGACGGAAACCCCAAAATGAATTGGCTAAAACACTAGGATTAACTGAGGTAAAACAACCGGGGATGGATATGATTATCCAGTTGGCGAAGAGGAATTTAGGTAAAGCAGCAGAACGCAGAATTCGTCAACAAACAGGAAAGAAACTAGATCAATTCGAAATCGGTGATAAAGTTCTATTACGGGTTCCGAGGCAATCTAGTAGTTTAGAGAAAACCATGATGAAGTTCTTTTTAATTTATGAAGGCCCCTACACTGTGCAGAAGAGAATCGGTAATTCAGCATATGTACTGGAAAACGATGGTATACGCCTATACGGTACTTACAATGTGAGATCGTTAAGAAAATATGTATCTTAAAGATATAACATGGTATTTTATCTTTTAAGATATTTGAGTATTGGTTTTGAGCGAACAGGTAAGTAAAGTTGTTATACCAACCGGTGTTATTGTGTTTTTGGCAGACAAGAAATTAAGTTTTATTTATGTCATACAGAGTTAGTAAAGATAAGTTAATATTTTGAAGGAAGAATAAGTTGGTAAGATAAGTGTATACCTAAGGGGTAATAATGAAGTTACAATTAAAGGCAGGTGTAATTTACGCATTTAATTTGATAGAGAAGAAAGTATCTGAACTGTGTTAGAACTCAGAACTTGCTTTATGAAGTGATTATGGGAGAATATTTGCTAATTAAGAGTGTCGGTGTTATTGACTATCAACAGGAACACTGTCATTATTTTAGGAAGACAATAATTAGGAAAGCTAAGTGTGATGTTATTATTCCAAGGAGTTAGTCGAAGCATGTAAGATTTTTTTTTAGCTGAAATTTAATGTGTTATTGGTCAGTAAGAGGTGACCTGTAACAGTAAGAAGAAGTGGGATTATACCACGAATAGGGGAGGTTTTTGTATGTGACGTGTGATGTCACGATGAGTTTTGAGAGATTCTGGTATAGCAAGAGTGAGCTATAGTCCAGGCGGTCAGAACAAGTAGGAAGTGGTGTTTGGAGGACACGGTACTTAATTAAGAGTTTTGAGAGAAAACTAAGGGGGGTTTTTAGGCATTCAGCAAAAAGTCAAATCATGAATAGACTAAGTTCAAAGTATAAGAGCATTAATATTTTGTGGAACGAAATATTTATTCCGAGGAGTTTGTCATGTGTTTTTGTGAAATAGTTTAGTGATATACGTAATTCAGGTATTGAGTAGTATTTTGTCCAAGTCTTAATCATTTTGTTATGGTAAGTAAGGAATGACGTTACGGTAAAGTTATATCTTGACGCTAAGTTAAATTTTACAAAGTGAACGAGAAGTCAGATTTTATGTTTATTGGTGATTTTGAAAATTCAAGTTATTGTTTTCGAGAAGTAGTAAAGAGGAATTATGGTTTTATGAGAAGTTAAGAAGTCGTGGAGACTTAGGAAGTATTAATTTGGAAGGAGGCGGCCGTGGCCTAAGAAAGAATTAAGCCACGAAGGCAGGTGAGTAGTAACTTGGATATTTAAATGAACTGTTTAAGAACTGCTTTGAGGTATTTCGATGTCATTATGTATTTGGGGAAATATTTACATGTATGACATATGCACTGAAATAGGAATTGCCTTAGATATTTTGCTAAGTTATTTTTTTCTTCAATTATTGAAATTTTACTGCATTTGAGTAATCCCTTTATAAAGACGAAAGGAATATTGTATTGTTTGCATTCTATTATCGTGTGCTGTAATAGTTATTATGGGTTAATCAGCTGGTATTACAACAATGTACTTCTACGCCAGACTGATATACAAAAACTACGTTCAAAAGAGATGAAGCCAAAATTGTATGTCATGCATACGATCACCGAAATATAAACGAGTGCAGCGTTGACATATATGTCAAAAATAAAAGTGAAGGGCATTTTATATGTATATTTTTTACAGCTCGTTTAATACATAAAGAAGAATGAACATTATGAACATTTGGAAGAATGAGAAATGATAGTACAAATATGTAAAGTGAAAAGAGTATGTTCTTGTATATTTTTATGTATTGTTGAAGGGTATTATTTGTATGTTGTCGTTATGGGGGTATTAATATTTAAATTTGTATTCATTTGTGTAGGATGTGTAGTGATATAAATAATGTTACATTTTATTTTAAATTATTTATATCAGGGGCGATTGTAACGATTCGATCCCATAGCGGTTATATTTAAAGGGTTATTCATTTATTATCATGTTATTATTATTATTATTAACTAGTACATCCATGAGATGATTTTTATATCAGATAATTGTAAGCGGTTTTGATTATTATATTCAATTAGATTTTTATTAACAATTACTTGTAAAGAGACGAAGTATTATATATTGCAACAAGACTGGCGATATGGACTAACCCTGTGCGTCACAAACTGAACGACGTAGTAAGAATTTCACCACGGCAAACTGCGTCATTTTCCTGAGATGTTAAGAAACACACTATGGTGTAACCAACACGCCATTTTCTACGGTATATACGCGTCAATATATTGCAAGTTATGAGTCAAGAATGGAGAAGACTAATAGAGAGGGAAGCTGTGACACCACGTGACAAGGAAGTCATTAGTATTTTGTACCTGCAACATCGGAGAAGAATGGCATTGATCTACAGCTCTTAATGAAGGAAGGAAGTTGTAACCTTGCTTTCTGGGTCCTAATGGACTGAGCACCGAGAGTCGACACTGAACGATGTCTTGCCGACATCTATATCAATACATAATGGGTTATATCCCTGATCAAGAGTCTTTCTACAGATGGCAACGTACTTAATGAGGATATTTCATAGTAATTGAGATATCACATCATTTTTTTTAAACATAAGCGACGTAACAACGAGATCATCGATCATTTCTTAAATATGACGAGTCTTCGACTGGGTGAGCCAACAATTCAATAAAACTATCGTCTCTATTATAATTTAACTTCATTTAACTTTCAATTCATTTTAATATTCATTTTCTTTTAAATAATTAATTGCCGCATTGAGTAATTTTATATTCAATTGTGTGACTATCACTATTCTGTTTTATTAATATTTTGTTTTTGCATTTAATAAATTCATTCTCTTCAACGTAATGCCTATTTCTTTCATTGTAGTTAGTACTTTAAGGCAATCATACTCCTTGATTAAATACGGATTGGTTAGATGACTTTGTCTCACTACGGCCCGGGTAAGTGGTTCTCGACTCTACTGCTGATAGCCGAGGTTAAATCAATAAATTTCGATTCACTATCTTAAATAGGAATCTGGCGCTCAACAACTTATTATATTACACTATCACAGGTAAGGTCACACCACAGTGTATATTATTTATTCTTATTATGTTTGTTAAATTGAACCACAATAGTCATCACCACGTTTAGTTAACTCATTAAAAATGTTACAGTTGGTTATTCTACACATCGAGGCTGAACTTTTGAACAGTGACAAGATGAAAGTTGAAGATCTAATAGAGGAGTTCTCAATTATGAAATCCAGGAGAAAATCTATGTAAATAAAAAACGCCGCTGGTGCAGATGTACTGTATTGATGCATAAGATATGTGTATTGATTTGCTAGTTTTTAACATCTAATTTTGTTCTTAATTATGAACATTGATTTATGTTTATAAAAATTGTAAAATCCTTAATAGACTTGATGTATCATTTATTGTAGCTGATACAAAGACTTAACAATCACTTTAAAACGTTATCAAAGTGTAAAGGAAACTTTTCTATTGAGTAAATTTAGCCTATTGGAAATATGCCAGTTTGTAAGAATATTCTTAGTTCTTATGTAATTAAATCAATCTTAGATCAATAACTTTTAGTTTTTATTAACATCAACCCCACAATTTAGGTTACGTTTTTTTAATAATCAATCTGCTTTATATACAATCAATAATGTCTAAAATTAAAATGACGTGCACGATTTATCCTATACTCAGCCGTCCAGCCGGGCTTACCCTCACTCGGACACAAATAAAGCCAACCGGCCGATGAATTAGATGATTCATTAGCCGGTCGGCTGCATTTGTGTGCGTGCGTGAGTTAAGGATCACACTCAGGTGCCACCCCCACCCCTGGACGACCAACGTGGAAAGGGGGCGGGGGGCGGGGCGGGGGGTCAGAATGTGCCTAGGGGCGGCAGATATTCAAATCCGTCCCGGATAATAAGTGAATGCATATAAATAAAGAACGAGATAGTTAAAATTTAAAATGACACACAATTTAAACACAGCAGTCATTCGAGCTGAAGGACATGAGAGAGAAGCTGATATTCAGAAAGGTGTGAGGCAAGGCTGCAACTTATCGCCCATACTTTTCAATCTCTACATTGAACAAGCAATGAAGGAAATTAGAGAGAAAGTTAAAGTGGGAGTGAAGATTCAAGGAGAAATAATTTCAACTCTGAGATTTGCTGATGACATCGTCATCTTGGCCGACAAGCCTGACGATTTGAATGAGTTTTTGAATGGCATGGACTCAGTCTTACGGAAAGAATACATGATGAAAATTAATAAACGTAAAACAAAAATACTGGAATGCAGCCGAAATAAATCAGAAACCTCTATGGAGATCAAATTGGCAGGTGAAAAGCTGAAGGAAGTAGGAGACTTCTGTTACTTAGGAAGCAAAATAACCAGTGATGGACGAAGCAAAGAGGATATAAAAAGTAGGTTGGCTCAGGCAAGGAAAGTCTTTCTACAAAAAAGGAATCTGTTGACATCGAATATAGATTTAGGTATTAGGAAGTCATTTCTGAAAGCCTTTGTCTGGAGCGTGGCACTCTATGGAAGTGAAACTTGGACGATTGGTGCAGCAGAAAAGAGGAGAATTGAAGTATTTGAAATGTGGTGTTATAGGAGAATGATGAAGATCAGATGGGTAGATAGGGTGACAAACGAAGAGGTTTTAAGACGAGTGGGAGAGGAGAGATGTTTCTGGCGACTGCTAATGAAGAGAAGAGATAGGTTGGTAGGACACTTACTAAGACACCCAGGAATAGCAAGCTTAGTTATGGAAGGAAGGGTTGAGGACAAGAACTGTAGGGGTAGACCAAGGTTAGAATATGTTAAACAGATTGCTTCGGATGTAGGGTGTGGTAGCTATGTAGAAATGAAACGATTAGCTCAAGACAGGGAGGCATGGAAAGCTGCATCAAACCAGTAAAAAGACTGAAGACTCAAACAACAACAAACACAATATGATTAAACTCTAAAATGTCACTTTATCTGGAGAAGAAAATCAGTTGTGTGCCGTAACCCATCCCCCCTCCAAAAGATAATAAAACATTCAAGACGCTCTCCATGTGAGTTTTACATACTGAAGAAACTCAAAACCAATAAGTTAAACATTTCTCATACAAAATTAATTAAACGCATAATAACACATGTAATGACGAAATATTCACGAACTCAGATACACTTGGTGTGAGTGCGCAAAAACCGAACCTCTCTTTGTTACCAAGCCGTGGCCTGGGGTCTTGGCTGTTGTTCCAACAGCACAACGGAAAGTTAGGCACGCATGCGCGAGAGGCAGAGTTCATGTTTGCTGCACAGCGGAGTGGAGCGCACGACTAGTTACCTCGTTGTGAGGGGAGCTGAAATATTTCCTATTCTTTGTCGGACGTTACATGCAGTTAAACATTGGATCTAACACCGCGCGTAAAATCATGTTGGCAACAATGTCATGCGTGAGTTGGTCAGAAATAATCGGAAATAATACGATCTATTGTTGTACCAATTTTGAACGAAATCCATTAATTAGTATAGAAGTTACATGCATTTTAAAATTGGACCTATCAGCAGGCTTAGAATCTTGTTGGCAGCACTGACGTATATTAGTTACTCCAAATTAATCTGGAATGCCAGGTACTATACGTGTGCATAGTTTAAAGCTGTCGGCTTGCATACTTTCTCATAATTGGTATTTTGATAAAATAAATTGAGAGCATTTATTAACAGTTGGCAGCCCTAGTGGATCTTACGAACATGTTAAGTCATATCTGTTTATGTACAAATAGCACATACATAATTTGGTTGAATTCCAATTGATAGTGTAGAAGTTATATGCATTTAAAAATTGGACCTATTAGCAGGCTTATAATCATTTTGGCAACACTGCCATGTATGGCCTCCTGGAAATTAAACTGAAATATTATTATCCATACGTGTGCCAATTTTGAAATAGCTCCCATTCATACCTTCCAGGATATCCAACATGGAGCTCAAATTTCAATTGAGATTTTTCAGCAGTTGGTAGCACTGACATCATTTTCAAGTACGGCAATTAGATATTGAGGTATATATCTTTACTCGTACCAAATTTGGTTTGGATTGCTGCTGCCGTTTAGGAGTTGATAGGGGGACACACACACACACACACACACACAGCCAGACAGGCAGGACAGACAGACACACATTTTTGCAAAATGTGAAAAGTACGCTAATAAAAATGTATTCCGTTACTATGACGACAGGAGGTGAGGTAGTGCTACAGGCTGGAGACCACAGTTACCCGTTCAGCGTCGTGTTACCCGACGTGCTGCCCTCTTCGTTCGAGGGTCAGATGGGTCACGTGCGCTACACCGTGGAGATTACATTCGAGCGACCCTGGAAGTACAACCATGACATCAAGGCAGCCTTCACTGTCATCAACCCTCTGGATCTTAATGAAGAGCCACAACTTCAGGTAGGTCACTTCAGTCACATACTTGGCACTGCAGCCCCGTGAAGGGCCTTGGCCCACCCTACTCGGTCCATTAAATTGCTTCTCCATCTTCTAACACCCATCTTCCTGGGATCCTCCTCCACATCATCTAAGTCTATTCGCCGAGTCCCCCCAGGGGCTCACATCTAGTGGGACGTGGGTTGACGACCGCGGGGCCCCAGCTGAGTCCGGCATTGCTTCCACTTACTTGTGCCGGGCTCCTCTCTGTCTTCTTTCCTGTCGACCTCACTTGGTCAACTCTTGTTCTCTTCCGACCCTGACGGTATTAGGGTATCCGAGGCCTAGGGAGTCTCTTCCTTTCCCGCCTTAATTGCCTTCTGCTCAAGGCCCTCAAGGAGGCAGGGTGTATGTAGCCCCACAACTTCTGGTGCACCCTAGATAATGCTACACCCTCAGGGGCTCACGGCTGGTGATTTCGGGAGTTGGCGACCCCGAGGGATTCCTGAGCTGGGTCCGTTTTCCCCTTTTGTCCCTTATCTTTGGGGCGGACCCCTCTCCTCTTTCACTTTCCTATCTGCCTTTCATGGCTCTCCTTCCTTCCAAGTCCCTCAATCAGTAATCTTCGAGGGTTGAGGGCATTTCTTTTCCTCCTGTCCTTTATTTGCCTTATTCTCCTTTAGTTTTCCATTTCTCCTTCTAGTATGTAGGTTAGTAGTTAGTTTTAGTTTTAAGTTTGCTTTTCATTTTCATCTTGACGATCACCCAAACCATCAGGGGCCGATAACCTAGATGTTAGGCCCCTTAAAACAACAATTATCATCTTCATCGACATATTCGCCGAGTCGAGACAGTGCAGGTAAATACACGTGATCGCTTGACTGCCCAGTCGCCCACACGTAGGCACAAAGGTCGGACATCTCCTCGCTCAAAACAACACCTAGGCCCGTTCTTACAATCTCCAGTAAAGTGACAGTCAACTCTAACTGACAGTTGGCTTCACGGTCGGAGTAAAGTCCCGGTAAACATTCGATCCTTCTTACCATGTTCCGGTTAATGTTTACGGTAGGTTAGCAGATATGCGCATAATTTTCAACAGTTGATACTGCTCGAGTCTAAGCTGCGTGGACCTGAGAAGAATGTGCATCGCAGACTATTAGTAGTGGTGGTGACGAGTGATGCGGTTTCTCGGTCCTTGCGTGGTAACAGAAGCAAATTCATTAGTCGGTGACTCAGTCACTCATTCCTAACGCCACACTGGTTTCAGAAAAGACCCCATGTTAGCAGTATTGGAATAGACGAGAATGTCAGGTAACACGGCGGGCTGTCGACAGGCTTCTCAATTCTCGCCTGCTCCTACCCTACCTCTGCCCTTCATCCCGCAAGTTCACAGAGCTTGCAACCGAGCAGTACATATTTCTGGTTCGATTTGCAGATTTCTTGATACCTCTCAATAGTTGGCATGAATGGATCTGCGTCGGGGAGTAAATAATAAGTATATATTTTATATTCCTTGATCTGTGTTCTTGTTCTTGGCACAATCCATTTGTTACGTTACGATTATAAAGAGAAGGACAATTATCTCCAAATGAGACAAATAAAGGCCTCAAGGGGAAAAGCTTCGTCATACGGAATCTTCTAAAAAAGTCTTACCATCTAACTCCTCACAATAATCACTTCGATTCGTATAAACTTTTCGTCTCCTTCTTTGAACAGCATCAGCATTTACGAAACCCATGAAATTACGGATAATTCTAGGCATATTGACGATGTATGTAATCAGCTGGCGTTGAGATTATAATAGAAAATCTGGCAGTAAAGGAGTTTACGGGAGGAGAATCCTCCGGTCAAGTTCACTACCGGTTAAGGCTTATTTTACTGTCAGTTTGTTGCTAACCGGGTATTGTAAGAATCAAGTCCCTGTAAACTTGCCGTAAAAGTGCCAGTAAAGATTTAACCGGAGATTGTATAAGAACGGGCCTTAGGAGCACCAAACTCAATCAGGGAAAATTGAAACGGCGCACCTAAAATCGTCATAACGTTTTCTTATTTTAACTTTCAGTGTCATTTTCATCTCCGTGCATTTTATGTGTTTTAATGACGACCACCAAAATGATGAAAATAACAGACTAAGGTTTTGCTGAACCAGGCTGAAGAAGGGTAAATTTAAAGGTCCGAAACATGTGCTTGAATATGACATGGGAGCCTCAAACAAAGTAAGTAGAGGGGGTCCGGGTGGGGACACCAAGAGCCCGCTGATGAGCCAGCTTGGTGTTCCTAGGCGAAATCCCACACAAGACACCCCAGATACAGCCAGCAGAAAACTGTCGAGTCATGTTGAGTTAAGACTTCAGAGAAGAGTGGTTGTGTTTGGAGTTTCCCTGGAAGTGCAACTCGGCTTTTCTTCATTTCGCCTGTGAACTATTCGTTCCGCAAAATACACAGTCAAGTTAAGATTGGACGGAAGGGGGATTTGTATTTCATGCACCTCGCCATTCTTAAATTACATCTGACAAGAATTCGTTGCAAATGCATCTCCATGATGATATAATTAATAGTCCAGTCAGTGATTTTAACCCATCATGCGGAGACTTAAAACGGATATAGGTCGTAGTTCATTGACATTGGAAAAAAGAAGCGCTTATCACGTAATGCATTCATAACTGTTACCGGGCGAAGCCGGGGCGGGTTGCTAGTATTATATGAGGGCAGATCAAAAAGTAAGTTGTACTTGCCAGTTATGGCCATTTATTACACCACTTTTTTTTTTTTTTTAGCGTATGGCTTTTAGTGCCGGGAGTGTCCGAGGACATGTTCGGCTCGCCAGTTTTGTAGCTGCTTCAAGGCGGACACCCAATGGGTGAGCTACACGTACCGTCGCGTGTGGAGTGTTGTCTGGGGAGGAAAGTTTGAATGTAAGGACAAGGAGTTGGAAGGTAGCGGCTGTGGCCTATAGTTAGGGACCAACCCCGACATTTGCCTGGAAGGAAGATGGGAAACCACAGAAGACCATCTTCAAGGTTGCCGGCGAGGGGATTCGAACCTCCTCGCCTCCCGGTGTGAGCGACTGCCAACAGTCATGCCGTAACGAATTACACCACCTATACAACAGCAACACGCTTATAACGACATACAATGTAACGTCACTTTTCCACATAGTTTCCAAGAGTCTCCGAACATTTCTGCGAACGCACAACCAACTTGTCGATGCCGGATGCATAGAAAGTTCCTCCAGCGTTCTGTAACCACACGGAGACAGCGGCCTTCACCTTCTCATAGGTCTGGGAACGTCGACCACCGTTCTGTCTAATGATCACATTCACACTGTTGACATTGGCACGGGTCCTGGACATAGCGGGCCTGCCCTCGCGATATCCGTGCGTCCGGCTTCGAATTGCTGACACCACTTTACTATGCCTTGCCGGGAAATGGCCCGCTCCCCATTTCACGATGAATGTTAGTGCAATTCTTCCTTTTGGCCCATAGGAATCGGATTGTCGCACGCACCTCATATTTGGAGTGAATGTCCAGTCGACGCGCCATTGCATTTGGCCACTATTCACACCATACAAGACGAGACACCACAGCGACCTGCCTAACAGACGTGTGGGCAGTGTCTGTCCCTTTCTCCGCTAAGTCCACGTTTGCGACACACAGCGCGCTGCTGCAGCGCGTTAGTGCAACTAACGTTTTGATCCACCTTCGTAGTTCATTGACATCGAAAAAATAGCGCTTATCACATAATGCATTCATAACTGTTACCGGGCGAAGCCGGGGCGGGTTGCTAGTATTATATAGCCTATGACGCTCTTTTGTACGCCTTTGAAGTAGAAGGCTCGTCCTCTCTGTTTTTCCCATCCTGGGTTAGTATTAATATTTGTCTTGTCTATAATGTTGATTGTTATGTTTGATGTGTTAAATAGCAAACTGTCTAACATGTGGTTGTTGTTGTTGCTGCTGTGCAGTCTTGTGGCTAACAAACACCTACTAACCCGAGGAGGACGATGACAGCATCCGGCAAGAACAGAGCTCCTCCTCTCTCTTCCTGGCATGCATAACTCTTGTGAGTCTATTTTATTGTTCTTTTTGAAAGTCTTCACAAAAGTAATGTTACAGTGCGACGAAAACAAAAAAAATATGTTTGGTTGTATTGCGCCCGGTCAATATATTTTATCTATATCCATACTAATATATACAAATGAGATGGTGTGTGTCTGTGTATTACTCAATCAGGCAAGAACCACTGGTCCGATTTACATGAAATTTTGCATGGATGTGGCTGATTTACCTGGTTAACATATAGGCTACTTCCATATTTTGCACTATTTAAAGATGGCGACCATTTTAGTGACGTCACTACACCCTGTGGTTTCAAAATTTCATATTTCCATTTCAAATAAAAAGAGGACGCTAAGAAATAGCTAACTTTTGATGGCATATACAAGGTTTAAAATTTAATTTTCTATCCGAAAGTTCCTTATCACTTTTCGTGTATCTCCAACGGTTTTCGAGTAAAACCTAAATTTGTGCTATAAAACACGGTCAATGCCGAGCGGTGTAGTTGACATGTTCCACGTGTACCTGCGGGCCCTGTTCACCTTTACATTTTTCCCCCGTTGGTATTACTGCTACTTTACAATAGGTTCACAATACTCCACTTACAAGAATTCTACATGATGATTTAAATGACAGATACATCATTTTAATTTATTTATGCCCCGTAGCGAGCACGGGTACTTTAGCTAGTTTATCCTAATTTTATTTAATTTCGACATGTTTCGAACCTTCTTTATCAGCCCATCTTCAGCATTTATCAATTAATTATCAAAACCTTCTACATATAATCCTAAGGCTCTCTCACTAATTTTGTTGTTGCATTTGAGGGGCTTGGACATCGTGGTTATTTAACCCCGTATACTTGGGTGTAATATTGTTACGAATGCTAGACAGCTTCGTCGCCCCGCGCGTGACTCAGTCCGCCCCAGGCTATCCTGACTGTGTGTTACCAGCGATTTGCGCAACATTGAAGACAGGCAGTACAAAAGAGACCGTCTCGAATATTCGTGGCCCTACTGGTGTTGGAATTCTCGAGAATGTGTGAACCCTGGTCAATTCTGGAAACATCCATCGAGTCACCAGACTCGCTATATAAATCGGCCTCACCAGCAAGGGAGGACAGTGTTTTTGAGCGAGTGCGACAATCGTTGGTGACGTGACGTGCAAAACCCAAGTGAGGCTATTACATGCGGTGAAGTGCTGTGTGGATTGCGAAACGCAGTGGACTGTTTTCCTAGCCTGCAGACGGCGAGACAGTGTACATTCAGAACAAGTGAGTGTGGCTTGTTTACTTGAGGGAGAGTGCCGTTACTTCTAGCTGAGGACACGGACCTCATTACGGTAGGATTAACTGCATAACTGAGTGAAAGGATGAGTCGAGCTCCATAGAGGCAGCTTCTGTAAGACAGCTAATTGCTTGTATATGTTTATTGTGTGGTGAACTGTAACTTACTAAAACCTGCAATAAAACTACTATTTATTTAAAAGGACCATTGTGCTGTGCTTCTACCCACCGTAATCCAGTTAACGAACTTGCCACTAGGGGCAACACGTATCAATATGTTAGTGTGTATTTGTAATTCATGTGAGTATTGGGTAGGATGCGGCCGTGGCCTTGAGTTAGGAACCATCCCGGCATTTACCTGGAATAAAAGTGGGAAACTACGGAAAACCACTTCCAGGATGTCTGAGGTAGGAATCGAATCCACTTCTTCTCAGTTATGTCTCACGAGTCCTCGGACCAGAATTAAATTTCTTGTCAGTGCCGGAATCGAACTCGGATCTCCAACGTTCGTCACCAGGCACTGGTTGCATGGCATCTAGTAGTAGCCAAGTTTACAGCAAGGTGTCGTGGACGGTAACATTTGGTAGCGAAAGTAGGAACTACTTGAAATTATCGTCTGCATTCCTTAACTGAATTTAAAACGGATAACACACACTAATACAGTCATCACAATTAACACCGGTTATCAGACAGATTCTTAACACACCTAAAGTACACGGGGCTACATGACCACGTTGTCGCAGCCCCTAAACTGAGGAACCAGCCAACTAACTGGCTTTCTGGGGGAGTCAGTGGTTAGCTGACCCAATGCCCTATAAAATGAGAGCGATCAAGGCAACTACTCACAATTCTAATCTTATTTATTTGTGATGTTCAGGAACCGGTGGAGTTGAGTGAGAACAAGTATTTTGGGGTGTGTTGCTTCCGCTCTGGACCCCTCAACTTGACGGTCAAGATCCCCACAGCCGGCTATGTTCCCGGACAAGACATGCCCATTACTGTTGTGGTGGAGAACAAGTCTCGCAAAACCATCTCCAGTGTCGAGCTGGATCTGGCTAAGGTACGTAAACATTCAACATTTGTCAACATTTTATATATATTTTATTTAGCCTACACAAGATCCTCGTTTATCCGGGCCTCAAAGATTCAATTAAAATACTCTACAGTTTCACTACAACGGACATGAATGGTTCTAGGGCCTTAATACGTGGTTTTCAAGTTTATTTTGTCTGTTATTCTAAATGCAAAGAATGGAGAGCGTTGTCCAAAATATCAAGTGGACAGCGTTACCAGCAGGGTTTCAAAGTGTACGAAAAATTTGGTGCAATTAGGAGAAACGGTGTAGATTTGTGATAAAAGGCCTAAATGAAGGGAATGAACTGGTCTGTCCAAAATTTAAAGTGGACTGTGTCACCCGCAGGGTTCCAAAGGGTAAGTATACAAATTTTGGTTCAGATTGGTGGAAAGGTGTAGATTTGTGCCAAAGGGCCTAAATGCAGGGAATGGAGTGGTCTGTCATAATTTTCATGTAGGCAGTGTTACTCGCAGGGTTCCAAAGGTGAAGTATACACATTTTGGTTCAGATCGGTGAAACGATGTAGATTTGTGCCAAAGGGCCTAAATGCAGGGAATGGAGTGGTCTGTCCGAAATTGCATGCAGACTGTGTTACTCGCAGGGCTCCAAAGGGTTAGTATACAAATTTTGGTTCAGATCGGTGAATCGGTGTACGTATCACTAACCATAACGCCAGCACATGCGGATAGAGCAGTTTGGGAGCGCTTGTTCTACCGACTTACTGAACAAAAATCAATATTTAAGGTTACCTGAGAGGTGTAGCCTAATACTACACAGCCTAACTATTCCTCTTGAATCTGGCTATCATATAAAAAAGATTTTTTCGAATCGGACTGGTAGTTCCGGAGATTAGCGCGTTTAAAGACACAAACACTCAGACAAACTCTTCAGCTTTATTATATTAGTATTGAGCCCGTTAGAGGAGGTTATCCGGGTACCATCCGCCGAAAGAAATGGTACTTCGAAAGACCCCGTCCTTCGAACCCAACACCTTAGAGGATCGGGTGCATTTCTTTGTAGGCTTGCTCAGCACGAGGGGCTTGTTCCAGGGGATATGGGTCATTTAGCACGGAAACAGTCATAGACGCCCAAAGAAATACATCCGAAAAATACAAAGCTAGCAATAAAAAGAGATCCAGTCTTAAGTTAGATTTCTGCATGATTTATTCAAGTAAGACCCCTAAGCTACTTCCGAGGGTCGAAATCGGCTAATCCGCTACTCTAATTACAATAATGAGTCGTTCCCTAGTTTGATGTTAAGTACCCTCGCGAATTTATTTATTTATTTATCGTATGGCATACATGAAAATTATTTACAATTTAACATCAAGTTCCGAAACGTAATGAAGTTGGCATTTAACCCTCGCGAAGTCCTAGTTACATGAAACAACAGCAAAACTAACTAGGCGCGTGGTACAAGAAGAATTAACGCGTAGCAAATTTACAAATAACTGACTCGGTATAATTTACATTGTAACAGCTAGCAAACCAATCCCTAGGTTAGGATGGTACCACGTCCACGTTTAATATTACATTTAAATTCTGTCTAATGCCTATGTGAACGAAAGTATTACGACGAGGCGCGTCGTAAACAAATGCTTATTACCAAATCTAATGATAGTTTGACCACTGACTATTAAAAAAAAAAACAATTACATAACACTCTTATGTCTAACAGGAACAATGGGGTAAATACACTCGGGAATGAATAAATAAACACTCTAATACTAGCCTGCCTTTGCGAACTGACGTACTGTTTGTACCCAGTCGTCATCTCAAGCATGCGAGTTATGTTGGCAATGCGCAATCATCACTGCGACTTACAAGCTTTGAATCACGCAGGCCACAAGTTACTGATTATTGGTCCCGAAGATCCATGTCGTCGAAAAAAGTAGTGTCAGCTCATTTAAAGGTCATCTCCCACATGGAAATGAATTGTAGTCACGGTGTCAATTAAACAACAAGCAAATGGTTGCAAAGTTATGGCTGTAATTATTTATTACAATTAATTAATCAGTTGGTTCCGGATAATTATGCTTTTGATTTAGCAGAAGGTTTAAATACTGTTTAGTTAGTTCAATTAATGACACCAGTCGTAGGCTGCAGCATGTGGTCTCGCTTGAGATTAACTCAAAGAACATGACTCCAACAAGTCAACAATAACACAGGTTGGCGCGTCTTACTTCCATTGCGCGCAAGTAGTATCGGTCGCCTTGGCCGCAGTTCAAAGAACGCCGGAATAAACCAACAATAAGGTGGACATTCATCCGTCCTGCCTAATACCAAATAATGTGTTCACGGACACAACAATTAACTTGCTAGCCTAATTTATACAGAAGCTGGGTCAATTAACATTATTGTTTAAACCATTCTATAACACGCCAGATGAATCAATGTCATCGGCTCAAAACATTAAAGGAATTCGCATAAGCGAGCATCCCCTCACTCATTAAAAGTGGTGAAAGAAATAACAGATGTTGACAGCTTGCATAGCTGTTCTCCAAAGCAAGGTTATATTAATTACAGTGACCTTCAAAATTCCTAGGACTTGTGACGTAAATTAGCACACAAAAAGTCAATACTGTCGTCTCTCGTTGCATCTCGGGTAAACCGGTTATCAGCTGGCGCGCTCAAACAACTCTCTCACTGCATCGCGTACAGCTTTAGCATAGCAAAGATTGTGATTTTAATCTTGCAGTAGCACGAATTAAAGTCCTCAAGTGCTCTGCAGATTGTATAAAAATGCAACATCACTTCCCTAACAGTGTTTCTTGGGATATTTTACCCTTCAATAAGATATAATGCAGTCATAAATTCAAAGAATACTAATATAAAGATGTCACACTCGTGCATCTAACTGCGCTGGCATTCGAAGATATGTCACTCACTCTCCGTACACGTGGGCTTTGATATGCGTGGCTTGGCACTCTCCACAACAAAAATAAAACATCTAACCTTTGCTGCGATGTTTGAAATGATACGATGTAAGTTTGCCCACCAATCTTACTGTGTATGGGTTCGTTCCTCCGGAACTTTCACGTAGTAAATAGTACTCACGAAAAATGTCAAATAAAGAGTACAAAAATTTTTCAGCAACTTTCGGCTGAGAAATGATACGAAAATAAAGCTCTTTCAACTTAAATAAGGGACCTTACTATAGGATGTCCCCTAAACTTTCAGAAGCCTACACCTTCTGTTCTTAAGATGTCGTTTTCATGACATAAAATCACAGCTCCTTGCTGGCTTGTAAATACACTGAAAATACATGTGAATGTGCATCTGCCGTATAGTACACGGACTGTGGTGTCTAACTAAAAGATTGCCCCAGTGCCAAGAAGAAAATATGTACATTCCTACCTAAGTGGTCAAATTATCGAGTCGTTTCGGCTAAAAATGTACAATCAAATACTACCTCAACCTGGACAAACTTTGTACATAGACTTTACAGGACTCATGGTAACTTCATAAGGTAGGTCACCTTCCAGAACTCCCATTGGAAGGGGTAATATGCTTCCAGGGCTCCATGCATATTCCTGGTTAAGGCTATGGGTTTCAGCCTCTCCTTGTGGTCCTCGGTTCTCGTCTTGTACATGGCTTGTACCTGGTGGTGTTAGTTGGACAATTCCATGGTGGCGGTTTATTTCATCGGTGTTTCCCTCACATTAGGAATTACACCATCACGATGCTCTCAAAATAAATTTGAAGAATCACCAACACGTGGTGCATTAACGTAGGCATCGTAGTTATAAAAATACACAGATTCTATGTGAAATATGATTATGTAAATGCATACTGGCTTTAATAATTGCAGGTGATTAAATACTCTGCTTTTCCTGCCACAGACTCTAGTAATACCATACACGTGTTATTGTTCACAGATTTTACACTATGTCAAATCACTGTAAATCTGAACAATCACTGTCGCATGCGTGCGATGCGTAACTTTATCATAGTTGATTTTTGTAGTAGCACACAGTGGGCTATAAGACGTAGCCGTAGCGTAAATATTTCATGTCTGCCTTTCAGGCGGTCCTCGTGGTTAGTGAAAAAATATGTTGAATTCACACAATTAAATTTCAACTTTCACAATCACTTAGCACTGGCCTTGCCTGGCCGAAATAATACTTTTCGTAGACTTAAATCGTAGCACGCAGCTCGATGACTGTAGATTGTAGTCTCCCAATTATGGGGTATGCACTTGCCAAATGTGGTCTTCGTCTTAAAGACGGACAATCGACACAATACGTCCTGCCTTAGCGGACTGTCAAAACGGTGTGTTCGTGCGTAGCTCGGCTTCCTGATTTGAAGGAAGTAGTTGAGTCGATTAGCGACTATTTACATTATTTTCCGCATGTCTGCGGTGAAAAATACCTTTACCATAAAGTGATTTACCATTTCCAAAAGGCATAGAAGATGGTAAATTATACAGAATTAATTATTATATGATCCTGAGATATGTGGCATTAAAATAGTAAGTAATATATCTATAGGAAGAAAATAAGCTGTCCTCTTCGAAGTCAAAATAGCGTATTGTTCATGAGGAAGCTTCAGGGTGTGTTCTGTCGAACTGAGCATATGAAGTAGGTATGCTCTCAAAGAAATATTAATTTTGATACATGAGCCTAGGCGGGCTCAGTACAGATATCCATGAGAACTACAATTGAAAACTGACACATAACAATATATGGCAAAACCAGACTTCGACACATTTTCGATAAGAAGACTACCATAGATTATGACACAACAGTTTTGACGTTGGAGTACAGAGACGTTCGTGAAAAAGTGTTACAGTGAAAGGTGATGATATCGTCTTATCTCTCTTCTGCTTGCCACGGTGGGCGAGTGGTTAACGTGTCGGATTACCAACCCCAAGCTCGCAGGTTCGCCCCTGGCCGTGGTAAGTGATTTTTGAAAGGCGACAAAAATCACGACATGCATAGCATACGTTGTTGGCATGTTAAAGAACCCATTTGAATTCAGTAGGCCGTGTTCAATGGCAAAATTAATCTCGGGATTTTCACCATCACAAAGTTCCTCCATTCTCTACTAGAAAGCGCTGTAATGTCAAGGAGCTTAGATATCTAACCTCCTTGACTTTCATAGCGTTCAAAGGAACAACGAAATTCGACATGTATAATAAATATGAACACTTTGATAAACCTGTTTGTTAGGTTTTATTAATCTTAACTTAACACATACCGGTACACGATGCGTATCAGACATCTACCAAAGAATACAGAAGAAACAAAGACAATTAACTATGGCTGATCCATAAAGATCAAGGAGTCTATAAAAAGGAAAAGCCATATCATTCACCCCCACCTAACTGACAAGTGTAGTACTTGAGGTAAGAGGGAGGGCGACGGATTCTAGTGCTCCGCCTAGGTTATTGGCCTGGAGGAAGTGTAACTGGACTCTCTGTCGACCCCTGAGATTCTGGAGAAGTCAGGAATCTGGTGCTTCGCCTAGGTTGCTGGTCAGGAGGAGAAGTCGCAACTGGACTTCCTAACGACCTGTGGGATTCTGGAGAAGTCAGGACGTGAGGAACCAGAGTCGAAGATTCCGATGGTCGAGGAGGGACCATTGATGTTGAAGGCCAGTGAGGTCCAAGAGATCTGTTGGAATGTTGCTCTTCTGTTATCTCCCTTTCTTCTTCCCATTCTTGAGAAATGTTGCCTGGAGAAGGTACTGGAGCCAAGTATCTAGTTGAAACGGTAGTCTCCCGTCCATCATCAAGTTGTACGTGAGCGTACTCAGGATTCGCTTCAACAAGAGTGACCTCTTGGACAAATGGTTCATACTTTGAATGCCAGGTATGATTCCGCAGAAATACAGGTCCTGGAGTCAATAACCATGAAGGGGTTGCTTGTCCGTGAGTCGATCTCCGTTGGTGTTCAAACATACGCTCATGGGGAGTTTCGTTTGTTGCGGTACAAAGTAATGACCTGATAGAATTGAGGGTATCATCTAAAACTTTTTCCCACTGTCCGATATCCAATTGTCTGTATAGTTTTCCAGACAATGCCTACGTATTTTTCTGCCTGACCATTGCCTCTGGGATTATACGGTGTCGTTCTGCTCGTCACTACCCCAACAGTCATGAGATATGACTTCAATTCTTGGGACATGAAGGCAGAACATCGATCTGAATGAATATAGGAAGGAAATCCAAAAATTGAAAAAAGGATTTTCAGTTTTGATATAACGGTGGAGGAAGTAACATCCGTACAGGGAAAAGCAAAAGGATATCTGGAATATTCATCTACTAAGATGAGGAGGTATCGGTGTCTGGAAGTGGATGGAAGAGGTCCCTTGAAATCCATGTTTATTCGTTCAAATGGATGGATAGCTTTGATGAGACTTCCCTCGTGTTGAATAAATCTGGGTTTTAGCTCAGCACAGACTTTACACGCTGATAAAACCTTCTTTATATCCTCCAACGAATAGGGCAAATTCTTTGACTTAACGAAGTGATTCATTCTCGTCAATCCCGGATGACATAAGGCTTCATGAATGTTCTTAAGTCGTAATCCATAGCACTGGGTATCCGAACAGATTCTGGATAAAGCATCAGCTGCTTCGTTGTGTTGTCCAGGTCTGTAGATGATTTCATAGTCAAAACATGAAAGTTCCAATCTCCAACGCAGTATCTTCTCATTCTTTACCTTGCCATGACGCCTGCTGTCGAACATGAAGGCCACTGACTTCTGATCGGTGATGAGGCGGAAATGTCTTCCTAGTAAATAATGCCGCCATTTCTTGACAGCTTCGATAATAGCCTGAGCTTCCTTCTCCACAGATGAATGTCTTTGTTCTGATTTGTTGAGGGTTTGTGAAAAAAAAGCTACGGGACGCCCATTTTGTGACAGGGTGGCTCCAATAGAATGTTCTGAAGCATCAGTCTCCACGGTGAACATAACCTTCTCATCTATAGCTGAGACGAGTGCGTTTTCCACATCTTCTTTCCGAGTATTGAACGCTTCAACAGCCTTTTCGTTTAATGGAAAGTGACCACTCGAAAGGATATGTATTTTCTGTGAAAATCTGGGAATGAAGTTTGAAAAATGTGCGAACATGCCCATTGCTCTTCGAAGAGAAGCAGTATCAGATGGAACTGGAAGTTCTCTCAAGGATGTGAGTCTGTCAGGATCTGGACGAATTTCATGATTGGAGATTATTTAACCCAACAGCTTTATCGTACGAGCTAAGAAGACACTCTTCTTATCATTAATTGTCAAGCGATACTTTTCTACGTCTTTTAGGAACTTCTTCAGATGCATGTCATGTTCTTGCTGATTCTTGCCTCCTACTATGACATCATCTTGGTAAGCTACTACCCCAGTGAGTTCCTCTTTCTGGTTTATCGAATCGATAGTTCTTTGGAAACAGGGCACACCATTAGTTGGGTCAAATGGAATTCGTTTATACTGCCAAAGTTTACCACTAGCTTCAAATGCTGTGTACTGTCCCCGTTAACCGGCATCGAATTGGATGACCCAGCGAAAACATCGCAATTCATGCCGATAACACAAGACATATATCACAAAAAGAACAAAAAAAAAAAAGATTGAGGTCTGGGTTCGAATATAAAAAAAATACGCCGGTGGGTACGAGAACTCAAGTAGTCTCAGGGGTGGTTAACAGGATATAGGTGTAACAGGTTAAATCATCCCACTCCCAAACCTAAATCAAAGCAATAGCACAACAGAAATCAGAATATAAGCACAATTCAAAATATAAAAATAGGCATCCATTTATTGGCAACTCATTGAGCAATACAAATATAGGAAACCCCCAAAAAGCCTATCTTGCCTCGGAGATTGGATCTAAATGAAAGCTTGATGTGGACCGAAGAAAAATAAAAACATTTAGAGTCCAAATAAACACAATTAAGTTTTAAAGGGTCAACGAACCTCCTTGGTCCTATCCTTAGACACAAATAAAATTAGGAGATACTCGAAAAAAATTAAATCTATCTATATATTGTGCCCTTTTAACAAGAAATATGCAAATCACAGTATGCCAGCAATGCTCAAATCGGGATTTTCGGGGTTATGGTATGTTCTCCCACTCTGTGACTTACACATTTTGGATTAAATAGAGGATACACTTCCAAAAAAATAAACAAAATCAACTCCTATTATAAAACATTTAATTTACCAAATATATGGCGCTACAAACAAAATAAACAAATAAACTACTGACCATCCTTCTAACTTGTTCAAAGTGAACAAAGAATACATGAAATCAAACAAATATTGTATTAAAATACATGGTTTCCTTCAAACCAACCAACTTATAATTCTTTTCACTTCCATAAAGTATCCCTTTTACAGTTCAGTACAATCACGAGCTCCAATGGCTCGACATTTTCCAATATGAACGGTGTCATTCTTTTACACACCTCAATATCTATTTTATGAGTTTCTTATAATCAAAACAATATATAATCGTATTTAAAGTACATATTACTCCTTTACTTAAATTTTTGGGCATTCCACAATATTATCACGTTATCACCTCTCTCAAGTTAACAAATTCACTACAGTGATTGGGAAAATACTTGTGTACTCCAGAGTTACGGAAGACTACTTGAACAAAGTCAAAAATTAAGATCACTCCCGAAATATAATTGTCCTCATTGAACTCGTGAAATCCTACATCAATACAACATTACATTAGGGATTTTTATTTATATTTCTTAAAAGACCATTATCACATAAGAAAGCTACGATCTGAACTGACAAGCGGTACTTTCATCTACAAGAACCTCGGTTCGAATCCCGGGTCTTTAACAAATTCTAAACACTCACGGTGTATTATTACTTCCAACAGACGGTCCTCTCCGACCTACCACACTTACAATGATGATGGATCGGACCGTAACCACTCGGCGCGATTTATTGCCTAGAGGGGAGGCCTCAAGCCTTGCCCACACGGGACAGCTACATTCATGCTTTTAAAACAGCTATTTCTTCTTCACAGTTCTCTGAACAGACCTGGCGTTTCTTTCATTTATTTTAACAACATTATTTAGGTTCATAGACCACTTTCGTAACCTTGGCATTTATTAATTATGAAGTGTCATCATTGATGGGTAAGAATAATTCAATACAACAACAATATTTAGGGCTTCACACAAACGAACCTTGGTTCGATTCTTCCACTGCCTCGGGAACTACATCCCATACTGGAGGACTTTAATTCGCGGCTTAGGGCGACCTCGCTCATCAATACAACAAATTCGTACCCTTTATACAACGCCTCGTGATCCACATCACTATATGGAGGACTTTATCATAGCTCAATTACCGCAATCAACTGTCCCTCATAATTAATTTACCAAGTGCATTTAGATTCAACGCCTTCCTAGCGTGACAATTTACTTTAATGCGCTACATGGCGCTATACATTACTTTAAGGCCAAGCGTCTTCCAAAGAACTGATAAATTCATCAACAATTGATCTATATCTCAATTTTTATATTAATCCTCTCCCGTGACAACAATCGCTATACTTTAAGAACATGTATTCATACCATGTCTTTATACTTTTACTAGAGCTCAAACGCTATTACTTTCATATAATTCAACTTAATCTTCATTTACCTAGTTTTTATTATTATTATTATTATTATTATTATTACGCTTGCTTTTATAACATTTATCAAATACGCTGATATTTTATCTCATACATTTCCTCTAAAGGATTTATTCATTTCACATGATTATTTTATAATTTCTCAATTTTATTTGTTCAGACCGCGCTCTTATTCCGTTATTCGTTATTCAAAAACATCCCTATTTCTCAAACTCAGGTGGATTGTACACAAACATTTCCCAACACAAAACATAATGAAAATGGTTACTCACATGTTCAGATCGGTCCACGACCGTACTTTCCAACGATGTTTCATTTCGCCCACCATTTGTGATTACACCATCTTGCACAAATTCATTTCATACACTGACATATCTTGACACACATATAACTCATATACATTAAACACTGGTAACATTTTAAAATACACTTGTGTATTCTTCTATGATACACAATAAAATCACTGAAACATTACTCTTTAACACAAATTTTATATATTTACACTACACAGATTCTAATCACTACGGCTTTTATTAGGCCTTTCACACGTGATTTCTTGACTCCCCGTCTCCAAGGGTGAAACTAGTAAATGTCGGCTTCCTATCTGACCAGAATGTGAAAGTGTCGAACAATCTACCTCCTCCCTGGAATAGTACTCCTTCAAATCCGGTTTCCTGACGATCAGCTATTATTATTATTAGCTCGAAACTGCTTCTTTCCAGACCCTATTGGTTGGTCTAGCGAAAGTCTGTCTTGTTCACGGTCCCCCAAATAATCTATCGGTGACCTATTATTTCTAGCATCTAATACTCCTCGTAACGTAGTGCTTTTATAGTTCGTTTGTTTCCTTGAAACAATGTCTAGAATTTACTTCTCCTTTCTGATTATTCTGTTCTCGAATTCCTATCTTTTCAGAATACTATGCGAACCTTATTCTGTCCGACCCTGATCGGGTTCTTTAAAGTTGATAGAATGTTTATCTCGCTGTTATGGTACTTCAAAACGTTACGATACTTTCGGTCGTTTAATTGAACTGTATTTTGAAGACCTATCGCCTGTTTTCTAAGTTCGCAGCCTGCTTTGACTGTAATTACTGAACTTTTCACTGTAAGATTGATACTAGCGGAACTAGATCCTGTATTTAGGATTTTCCTAATTCTCCACACGGCGATAATATAATAATACTTATCGGCCACTCCTTACGGGTGCACGTTGGTTGTCGATACAGCGACGCCCTCGGGCTGTCGGATATTGTCTATACGATGTGATACAGCGTCTCCCCTCAAGGAATGCTTGTAGACTGCATGATTGGCTTGGTTCTGCCAAGACTTTTATACTCTTTGGCTACAAAAAGATAAAATCCACGCCTTTTCCAAAACCAACTTCTGAAGTAATGGTCGCACACATATAAAAATTATATCTCTGGAAAGCTTGTTTTCTAAACGTAAAATGACCTCTCTGCACATGAAAATCGATCGTGCAGTTCTGAGATATTAAATAAAATTTGGTCCTGAGCTGTGTGGGTGTTACAGTTGATTTTTAATTCCCCCCTCCTCGGGTCTCGGGGAACCCCCAATGACGTATGGCCACGTCTGCACTTCTTTCCTGGGCATTTATAATAACATCTTTCTCCACACAAAAATCTCTAATCCGAAATGATTCACAATGATGTATTTCTTTAGTTAATATTATTCTTGCAAATGGGTTAAATCTAATTATTCTTCTTCTGGCACAGTTGCGCGGTTGCCATTTTACTGCAATCGTAAGGTTAATTTCCGAAACAAGCTCTTCGTCTCACCGACGGAAAATTCCACTCGTTCTAATTATAGCTATGATAGGCTCCGAGCGGTGCGTCATGCGTGATCTCATTTCCTAGCCACCTGGCTCCAGTCTCTTACACAACGTTATGCTTGCTCTCTTGTATAAAATCTTTCTATGTTCCTCTGAAGACTGTATATTTCTTTCCTTCCTTTCACCAAAATACATGGATTCGACCCCTTGAACCAATGGTACATGGGTTCAATATATAAAAATCAATGTAACGTGATAGTTTGTCTGTGGGTATGTCTGTGGGTATGTCTCGAATGCGTTCATATACCATTCATCCGATTGCGATGAAACTTGGGTGAGATGTTGAGTACACTCCAGGGAAGGTTTCTGACTTAGTAAATCCATTTTACAATAGGTAGCGCACGCGTAGATTCAACAAATGAGTGACGATGCGCGAAGCGTTTCAAACAAGTCCCGTATGTGTTCATATACCATTCGTCCGATAGCGATGAAACTTGGGTGAGATTTTGTATACACTTACGTGAAGGTTTCAAAATTAGTGAATACAATTCACAGTAGATAGCGCACGAGTTGATTCAACAAATGAGCGACGACACGCAAAGTGTTTCAAAAAATTCCCTTATGCATTCATATACCATTCGTCCGATAGCTATGAAACTTGAGTAAAATGTTGTGTACACTTCAGGGAAATTTTTTGGCTTAGTAAATCCACTTTACAATAGGCAGCGCACGAGTAGATTCAACAAATGAGCTACGACGCGCGAAGCATTTCAACAAAGTCACGTATGCGTTCATATACCATTCGTCCGATAGCGATGAAACTAGGCTGAGATGTGTGCACTCCAGGGAAGGTTTCTGGCTTAGTAAATCCCTTTAAAAATAGGAAGAGCAGGAGCAGAATCAACAAATGAGCGACGACGCGCGAAGTTTTTCAACAAAGTCCCATATAAGGTCATATACCATTCATTCGATAGCGATGAAACTTGGGTGAGCTGTTGTGTACACTCCAGGGAAGGTTTCTGGCTTAGTACATCCATTTTACAATAGGTAGCGCAGCAGTAGATTCAACAAATGAGCGATGACACGCGAAGCGTTTCAACAAAGTCCCGTATAAGGTCATATACTATTCGTCTGACAGTGATAAATGTTTGGTGAATTGTTGTGTACACTCCAGGAAAGGTTTCTGGCTTAGTTAATCCATTTTACAATACGAAACGCACGTTTAGATTCAACAAATGAGTGACTACGCGCGAAGCGTTTCGACAACGTCCCGTATACGTTCACATACCATTCATCCGATTGCGATGAAACTTGGGTGAGATGTTGTGTACACTCCAGGGAAGGTTTCTGGCTGAGTACATCCATATTACAATAAGTAGCGCAAGAGTAGAATCAACAAATGAGCGACGACACGCGAAGCGTTTCAACCATGTCCCGTATGCATTCATATGCCATTCGTCCAATAGCTATGAAACTTGGGTGAGATGTTGTGTACACTTCATGGAAGGTTTCTGGCTTAGTAAATACACTATACAACAGGCAGCGCACAAGTAGATTCAACAAATGAGGGACGACGCACGAAGCGTTTCAACAAAGTCCCGTATAAGGTCATATACCATTCTGCCGTTAGCGGTGAAACTTGGGTGAAATATGGTGGACACTTCAAGGAAGGTTTCTGGCTTAGTAAATACATTTCACAGTAGGTAGCACACGAGTAGATTCGACAAATGAACGACGACACGCGGAGCGTTTCAATACACTCCCCTATGTCTTCATATCCCATTAGTCCGATAGCGATGAAACTTGGGTGAGATGTTGTGGACACTTACGTGACGGTTTCTAACTTAGTAAATACATTTTACAGTAGGTAGCGCACGAGTAGATTCAACAAATGAGTGACGGGGCACGAATCGTTTAAACAAAATCCGGTATGCGTTCATATACTATTCATCCGATTGCGATGAAACATTGATCAGTTATTGTGTACACGCCAGGGAAGGGTTTCGACTTAGTAAATCCATTTCACAATAAGTAGCGCAAGAGTAGATGCAACAAATGGGTGCTGACGCGCGAAGCGTTTCAACAAAATCCCCTATTGGGTTCATATAACCTTCTTCGATTGCGATGAAACCTTGATGAGTTATTGTGTACACGCCAGGGAAGGGCTTCGACTTAGTAATACATTTCTCAATAGGTAGCGCACGAGTAGATTCAACAGATGAGTGACAGCGCACGAATCGTTTAAACAAAACATCGTATACGTGCATATACCATTCATCCGATTGCGATGAAACATTGATGAGTTATTGTGTACACGCCAGGGAAGGGTTTCGACTTAATAAATCCATTTCACAATTGGTAGCGCACGAGTATATGCAACAAATGGGTGACGACGCGCGAAGCGTTTCAGCAAAATCCCCTATGCGTTCATATAACATTCTTCGATTGTGATGAAACCTTGATGAGTTATTGTGTACACGCCAGGGTAGGGTTTCGACTTAGCAAATTCATTTCTCAATAGGTAGCGTACGAGTAGAATCAACAAATGAGTGACAGCGCACGAATCGTTCAAACAAAATCCCGTATACGTTCATATACCATTCATCCGATTGCGATGAAACTTTTGAAAGTTGTTGTGCATGCTCCCACGATTGATTCTAAATTAGAAAATCCATTTTGCGATAGCATAGGGGCAGTTAACGGAAATTGAAAAACATGTTGTGTATCCAAAAGCACTTCAAAAAACAGAATTTCAACTCCAACACTTTCTTTGATTGGAATTGCAACGCATGCCGGGTACAGCTTATAAAATATAAAAAAAATTAGATTCAGTCACATTTGACTATCAACATCAACTAATCACGCTAAATGTCCATCAGGTAGTGTCCTAGATTAGTAATATTATCACTCACTTGAGTTTATAATGAAAGGAAGTTAAATAAATAGCTTGCCTAAAAATAATAGTATTGATCTCCGTTCTAACTAATGAGAGGAAGAAAAATCTTATATCCACCAATTATTAATTAAAATAATTGCTGTAACAATATAGGTCCTATTTGACCACTCAATTAATGTTGCAATCAGTATTTATATTTATCGTACAACGTTATTTCAGAGTCTAATTGCTCAAAATATTTCAAGCAAACGTGCACCCACTATCCTACATTTATGCAAAGGTCAAAGTCATGGCTGATCATTATATCACAACTAAAAGTTCCCATCTTTCCCAATTCGATGGTATGCTTGCAATGTATTTCACTCCATCCATTACATAGTGATTAGATTATCGCCTGCCTACTTCTGTGAATACTTAATTCACCATCATCTGACTACATTTTGTATAGTCATGCTTATTTAGAAAGATATTACACTACTAATTATTATTACATTATTATTTTTATTCACAAAGGGTTTCATCATGATTAATTCTCAGAAAATTTGCCATAAGACGTTCACAGAATATGTGAACTATCATCCTAAATTTATTTTATTACATTCCATTCAATTCTCCCCTCTTTTTTTATTAACAACTACACCAATCAATCTTCTCTTTTTTTGTAGATAAACTCACTATTATCTTTTAATTATCATGGCCTTTCATTTCATCACATGACTAGTGTGCATAAATTATCTAATGCAGGCATGACCTGTAGCAATGTCAAATGGGTAGGTGTCCAAGCATAATGACGAGCATGCTTTTAATAATTAAATTCTCTATATCAATGAATGTGGACGAAGAAAAAAAAGGGAATATTTAAAGTTATAATCCTTGAGAGTTCACATAATTAGATCCACCAATGCTGAAGTCAAAATCGAAAAAGAAAAAAAATAAGAATTTCAAAACATGAACTCCACCCTAGCTCTCGACAGCTAGTCTACCACCTACATTTTTTCCATCATGAATTCAGTTGAGTATCCACGTCGTATTTCCAATCTTATCATCGTAGAAAAAATAATGTTGTCATTCGAAGTAGTGACGGATTTACAAAAATTCCCAAAAGAAAATATTAACTGGTTCATGGTGCCAAGCATGCTGGATTGTTCCTTGCCACGTATGACAACCCTACAATGTGAATCACTTCCTCATATAATTACCTAATAGACGAAGAAAAAAATGTGGCCATTAATAATAATAATAATAATAATAATAATAAAATGATTAATCAACAAATAAATAATAATTAGTTCAACTCCATGGCATCTAGTACTACTGAGTAGTGCAAACCACTCACAACTACAAATTGAAGTAATGTTTTAGCTCACCAACTGGCCGAAATAAGAAAATATGGTACAAGCCTAGCATGCTCATAGAATGCAGAACGTCTGGAACCAAACTTCATTCAGAACCATCTCCTTCTCATTCGAGAACCAGCAGGATTCCATCTTCCTCCATCTTCTTCCTCGCCTCCTCCAGAAATCGAAACTGAGACCTTCACGTTTCATGGTGGCTGCGTCCTCCGACTCCCACGGTGTGGTTATGTCATGGCAACATCATGGCCTTATCTTGATGTAAATGTCACTCCGTCCAGTCCCCTCACGTATAAGCTTAGTGGCACATATTTTCACTGACTAGTTCCATTTCAAAATTCTTCATTGACACTTCAACAGCACAGGTTATAAAATGTCCTCGTTCCATTCTGGAAATCATAAGTTCCTGTGCCTCGAACAATGTAGACACAATTCTTCCTCTCAGCAAATTGCCACCGGCTTTACATAAGCAATAATTTAATAGCATTCACAGCTGTTCAATAGCATCTACAAGTCCTCCATCGATGATAAGAGCCTCGTCTATTCTCGAATGTTTACTGCACAAACTATTCCGTATTGTATCTCACGTCTAAAGCTAGTAGCAATGGGCTAGTTCTTTCGTTATCAAGCCAACATGCGTTTGTACTACCGGGATTATACACGCTAGACTCGGCCGTCTGATATAGTAATTGCGCCCGGTATAACAACGGTGATTCGTAATTATATGGTCTCTCAGGACTCCGATAAAATCACACCCGATACACGGCGACACTTAGACTTGTGGTGGCATAGCATACACGGCCCTCCACGATCACAATCGAATGTAAAATCACTCTTGCCGCATGATGGAGTACTGTCCAGCCCGCACACATAAAGCATGTGTCTGCGCCTCTCGATGTGACCAGATGCCGGATGCCAGAGCTGAGCACGTGGTCAAAGACAGTGCGCTCTGCCGGAGATAGTATACAGATATGCGTGACGTCACTCAACCATGTGGTCGGGCCTACGACGATAACATGTGGTGCTTTGGGCTGTGATTTACGCAGGGTTGCCAATCTGTGCTAAAACTGGGGTACTATGTTGGGCACAGTACGGACAGTCCTCTTCGCAGATAGGGATTTGATGATAGGCGCTCTTAAGGTCGATAGCACAGAACACTTCATAATCTGCCACTTTGTTTACGATATCCTCAATGCGTTGAAGTGGATATGCATCTAGTTGGGTGTACTGATTTACTGTCCGAGAATAGTCAACTACCATGCAGCGCTTGTGGTTCTCGGTGTGGGTAACAAGAAACTGTGCACGCCATGGAGAAAAGCTTTCTTCTATGACATCTTCCTTTAAGAGTCGTTGAATTTCTTGATCATTGAACTTGGCATCTGAAGCTGTGTGACGTCGAGATTTAACAGCGATTGGTTTCCAGTCTGGAGGGATGTTAAGAAAAAAATTGGGCAGTTTCTACATTAGCCACTGTCAATCCGCAGATATTCAACGGTTCTTTGCTGCCACCAAACTTTATTTCTATGGATGACTGGCGACCATGAATGTCGTGACCCAAAATAACGTCCGAGCATTGATCCGTCAGTATATTTAGCTGAACATCTTCATATACATGGTCCTTGACTTTTAGATTGACTGAGCAAACTCCCTTAACACATGAGCTAAGAGATGTTGAGGCCATTGTTACTGTGAGACTACTAGCACACACGGGGAGCCGGAGATTCCGAACCAACCTCTCAGAAATAAAACTTGTAGAACTACCAGTGTCTACCAGAGCATTGGCTTTCCTTCCATTTAAGTGAATGGGAATTATGGCTTTTGCCAGACAAGATGGTGTGGAAGAGGCAGAAGATAAGACTGCAGTATGGCAATGGTAAGATTTTTGGTAACTATTCGGTTTGGCACTTCTACAAAATTTGGCGTAGTGACCAGTTTTCGAGCATGCACGACAAATAGCTTCCCTTGCTGGGCATTCATTCCTCTTGTGATAGGCAAGTCCACAAAAATAGCACTTCCCGTTTGTCACTGCAACAACTTCACACGAGGCTTCACTATTCCCTGAGCAGCTGTCACGGCTGGCATAAGTAATTGAGGGTGGTCTGGGTGAACTAGCACGACGGTTCTGAACAGCACTGACTGAAACAGGCTCTTGATACTGAAGGGACTGTTCCATCGCTGACTCTAAAGCCTTTGCCTTTATTGAAGGCTCCTCAAGAGTGAGGTTAAGATTTACTAATAGTCTCTGACGAATATTGGAGTTAAGAAGACCGGTAATGAAAGCGTCGCGAATACAATCATCTCTATTTACTTCCGCTGTTACAGCCTTAAAGTTACAATCTTTGCTCAGATGCTTCAAAGATTCTATATATCTCGACACTGTTTCTCCAGCTAGCTGCTTTCTGGTTGCTAATTTGTGACGCGCAAATATTTCGTTCGCCGGTTTTGTAAACGTGCTAACCAAAATGCTTATTGCGTCATTGAACGTTTTAGCTTCATTGAAATATTCGTATACTGAAGGTGAGACATGATTTATCAGGATTCTTAATTTATCGGCGTCACTTGCTTGGTAAGACACTATGAAGTTCCTGAACGTTCTGTACCATTGATTCCATTCTTGTTGTACATTGCTAGATTTTGGGTCGATGTTCAGACGCTCGGGTTTTAGTAGAAGATCCATTCTTAGTATGTGTTAAGTTAAGATTAATAAAACCTAACAAATAGGTTTATCAAAGTGTTCATATTTATTACGATTTATTAATCTTAACTTAACCTATACCGGTACACGATGCATATCATACATCTACCAAAGAATACAGAAGAAACAAAGATAATTAACTATGGCTGATCCATAAAGATCAAGGAGTCTATAAAAAAGGAAAAGCCATATCAAAATGCAAGCTACCCTCTGGGTGTCAATTAACAAATCTTGCACCAGGCACCCGAGGCCATACGATATTATTATTATTATTATTATTATTATCTTTCTTCTGCTGCAATGCTCTCACTCTCTCTCTCTCTTCTGTTGCTGCGCTCGAGTGTCGCTACTGTCGTTTTAGGATACCACGGGTGAACCTCTGGGCTCTGGATGGCTTTTGATGCGGTTTTCACCATTCTGTAAAGGATATCTCGAGGAAGATTTCTATAGAAAATAATGTATTTATGATCAAAGGAAGCCGAGCAGTAACGATTTCAGTGAATATGTAAAAAAAAAAAAAAAACCACATGGCGTCCGTGCGCTTCTTAAACTTACGCTGGGCAAACCGTTAAAAATATCTGTATACTATGAATGTAAGAATTGTTCAGCATTAAAAGTTCTACAAAAAGGTCCGCGAGAGCATCTCTCTATCTTCTATACATCGCCCACTGTAAGTGTTTTTACTTTTTCATTTCTTCCAACAATCTCCATTCAAATACTGACGTGACAGTTTACGAGCTGGCTAGGGGCGAGTCTATTACCCCATTTATAGTTTAGCTAGCGGACGAACATATTACCCCAGATACAGCCAGCAGCAAACTATCGAGTCATGCTGAGTTAAGACTTCAGAGAAGAGTGGTTGTGTTTGGAGTATCCCTGGAAGTGCAACTCGGATTTCCTTCATTTCGCCTGTGAACTTTCCGTTACACAAAATACATAATTTAAAAATATACGAATCTGACATTTCGCAAGAGCGACAGTTTAAACAAATCAGTCCGAGAATACGTTGACACGCTCAAATATCATCGCGCATCGTAGTTGCACACACCCAATATTGTTTCTTTGTCAAGGACCTTTTATATTCCGTATCACTTCAGAATTTCCATTGGAGCATGTTCCAACCTTTGCTCCACTCCACAAGGAACCTCTGTTCACACACTTCACACCCTGTTGACCATCTCAAGATATTTTTAAAGGAAAAAGAAAACAACAACAATAAACTACATATTTTTGTATTGACAAGGCGGATTAAATAACACAAATATTTAAAACAATGTTAGTTGATACTAATAGAAAACTCAAGATGAAGATGATGATAATAATAATAATAATAATGCATTTTATTAATCCCTTAACGAGCCAAGGACTCATATACAAAGGAATCGTACAGTTTTATCTTGTTGGCGACAAATTACAATTCAATGTTTAGTTTACAAAGATTTCAGTATGAAAATATATACTACACTTTGTAGGTTTCGTAAGTTTTTGTTCACAATGTGGTCATCTTTTGTCTTGTCAGATTTTGGAATTTCTTCGAACTGACATTTTACAATAATTCCACATAAACTGTTTTAGCCTCCTTTTAATGATTGGTAGGCTAGGTGCAATTTTTTATATTTTCTGGTAGTGTATTGAACTTTACAAAGGCACTATACTTAATGCTATTACTGCCATATTGTTTGAAATTGATATGGAAAAGTGGTATGTCCTCAGCATGTCTAGTTTTGTAAGGGTGGAAATCAGATTGTTTAGTGAAGTTTAAATTTGTGTGGTTACTTTTGTGTAGGATTTGGTACATCAGGACATTTGATTTGATTTCTGCATTTAGGGCTACAGGTTCAATTTTACTCGTAATATAAAGGTGTTTGGTTGGTGTTAAAAAGGGTAGTTATAAATATTTCTTATGGCTCTATTCTGAATTACCTCAACTTCCTTTTTTAGGTAATTTGTGAATTTTATCCAAATTGTATTCAAATACTGTAAGTGGCTAAAGGGAAAACTACACTTTCCAATTCTTTTAATTTCCTCTGTGTTACCTGTTAAAATGAGTATTGACAATATCTCTTTCAGATCACTTCATTCCATGCAAAACTGGGAGCGAAAAGTAAAACACGCATGGACATTTCTGAAGTGTTGGGACGACATTTGGGGGCCTTAGATCCGAACGGTAGCAACTCATGGACTGAGAACATCCGCGTCCCATCACTTCCACCATCAGGTCTACGCAACTGTAGCATCATGGACCTGTCGTACATCTTGACGGTAAGTACTGGAGCTAATTATGTAGCCAGTTTATATTGTTGCAACTTTTTAACAGTATTTAATGGTAATCAATGAAGGGCCAGGAGGAAAAACGATGAGAGTCAGAATGGATGAATTTTTCAATAAAACTATTTTGAAGTTCAAAGAGTTCTGTTCTGAAGCAGCCTTCAACAATGTGTAATGTAAGAATGTAAATGAAAAATAAAAGTACTTGACAACAGTATTCTAAAACAACATTTTTATTTCCTTAGCATTTCAAAATGTTATAAACTTTTAAATACATTTAATACATATTGCCAGAGAGATGAGCGATGAGAGCCAGTAGACAAGATTTACACAAACTATCAAACCAAGATGTCATTTCACTAAAGTTTTTAAAACATTATTCTCTTTTTAATTTCACTTTTAAAGTTCAGTTTAGTCTTAAATTGAGTCATTAGTTGAGTCTGAAGAATCAATCAATCAATACTTGAGTTGTCGTAGCAAAGTTTTCATCAAGTTGAGTATTTCGGTTATCCTCGCCCTAAGTTTGGTATGCTTCTAATCGCATTGCACTTCTTCTGAACACAAAAATATGCATTAGCCCACTTTTAACTGTGCATTCATTTTTGAAAGTCCATACATATTGCCTCTATACCTTCAGAATTTTGGGAAGCCTTTCTCGCTAACCTTGTACATTCATTAAAAACTTCACCTTTCCATAAGTGAAGTTTAAGGATAATTTTGATTTGTTTCATTTCATCTTGTACAGTTTTCATGTCTTATTTTGCGTTGTCCATTTTCACTTGGAGATCTCGTTCCTTTACTCTAAATTTGTCACATGTGCAACATGAGTCAATACGAGGGTACCCAAAACCAATGTTGTACTATGTATTAAAAATCTCTCTATACGTGTCATAAGATGTAGGGTATTTTTCCGAGAACATGGCATGTAATTTTTTTTGTCAAGTGTGTGTGGCAGGTATATTTTCTTAGAATCGCAAAGACTATAGTGTGCCTTATGACCTTTCGGAGAGGAAATATGCTCATGGATTTTGCCTTTGGTCTCGACTGTTACTTTATAAGGCCTATTAATATGAGAGCCTCGTGCATCTTTTGTAATGTGCCCTTCAGTTACCAACATTAATTGCAGGGCTTGGCGTAATCCCATCAATGTATATTTAAGACCCGGATAGTTATGTGTTTAAATATGTTTAACTAAATGTCAATTTATTTACAATTTTTTGCCAATTATAAATAAATAGATATTCTGGGGTATTTGCAGTATTCATTTCTACTTAGTATAAAACAAAATCCCCGATTCTTGGATGTCACGGGTAATCTCGAAATCCACTGGATGGATTTTGGTGCGGTTTGCACCATTCTGAAAAGGATATCTCGATGAAGGTTTCTGTAGAAAATAATTTATTTTTGATCAAAGGAAGCCGTAACGATTTCAGTGAAAAAGTCGATAGAAAAACATGGCATCCGTGCGCTTCTTAAGCTTGCGCTGGGCAAACCGTTAACATATCTATATACTATGAATGTAGGACTTGCTCAGCATGAAACGTTCTACAAAAGAGTCCACGAGAGCCTACCTCTATCTTAAATACATCGCCCGCTATAAGTGATTTTACGTTTTTATTTCTTCCAACAATCTCCGTTCAATTACTTAGGTGACAGTTTACGAGCTAGCTAGGGGCGAGCTTATCACCCCAGTTACAGCCTAGCTAGTGGGTGAGCCTATTACCCCAGATACGGCCAGCAGCAAACTGTCGAGTCGTGTTAAGACTTCAGAGAAGAGTAATAATAATGTTATTGGTTTTACGTCCCTTTTAATTACACTGGCTTTTAGAGACGCCGGGGTGCCGGAATGTTGCCCCGAAGGGGATCTTTAACGTGCCAGTAAATGTACTGACACGGCTCCCTCGCATTTGCGCACCCTCAAATGCCAGCTGACTGCGCCAGGTTATCAGAGAAGAGTGGTTGTGTTCGGATCTTCCCTGGAAGTGCAACACTAGGCTTTTCTTCATTTCGACTGTGAAGTTTTCGTTCCGCAAAATACACAGTCAAGTTAAGATTGGACGGAAGGGGGAATTGTGTTTCATGCACCTCACCATTCTTAAATTACGTCTGACAATAATTCGTTTTTTTTAATACCTTCCTCGAGGGTTGAGGGATTTCTTCTTCCTGTTTTTTAATTTCCCTTATTTTCCCCCTCAATTTTATCTTCTAGTATGCAAGTTTTCTTCTCATATCTTTTTTTTTGCCAAGGTGGGTGAGTTGTTATCCAAGCTCCTCCAAGCTTGCAGGTTCGCTCCTGGCCGTAGTAAGTGATTCTTTTGAAAAGGGACAAAAATCACGACATGCATGGCATACGTTGTTGGCATGTTAAAGAACCCATTTGAATTCAGTAGGCCGTGTTCATAATGGCAAAATTAATCTCGGGATTTTCCGCAAACACAAAAAAGTTCCTCCTTTCTCAACTAGAAAGCGTTATAGTGTCAAGGAGCTTAGATATCTAACCTCCTTGACTTTCATAGCGCTCCAAGGAACAACTAAAGATGACATGAAAGCTGCCCTCTGGGCGTCAAAAACAAAGCTTGCACCCGGCACCGAGGCCATACAATATTTTTATATATACTGCACCCTTCAATAAAGCATGGTTTTGTCGAGAGTCGTCTACGGGGTCGTGTTCAGTCCTGACTGCGTTACACAGCAAAGTTCGCTTAAAACAACATGCCCTAATGAATAGAAAGGTTCATGACAGAGGCTATACTAGAAATAAAATGAATAACAAGTAGAATAAAAGAAATTTAATGACTGAAAGGTATGTGCATAATAATGATAATAAATAATAACAAATCCTCCCTGACTTTCACCCCCTTAATAAATAATAATAATAATAACACTGAGCGGTAGGAACTCGCTCGTCACAACAAGACAATGTGAATGAAACTTCACATAAATAAAAATCATGACATAAGCGTTTGAGCGGTAAGAACTCACTCATCAACATAAGGATACACGTCCATTATTTTCTGGTCAAGAAGTTATATACCGTGTGGTGTACTGCTCGTTAATAAGAAACTGAGTACTGATGCGAATCCGTTTGCAATTGAAACATTCATGTTGCTTACGGAGTGCATCTTTTAAATCACACTACGGCTATGGGACCCACCCTTAATTAATACACCATAATTAATACTGACACATGCAAGATCTAATAATATTAACAGAATGAAGAATCTCCCTGAGATCCTAGCTGGTGCCAGAGCACACGGAATAAAAAGAGCATGCCAGAAATAGGCCCAAAAAGCTCTCATCATAACTTGGGAACATAGCTTCGTGCACCCTAACTTGACACGGGTCAAGGACGCGTAAAAATAAACACACCAAAATTGAACCAACAACAACAAAATACAAGCCTAACGGCTGAAAAACGATGTTTACATTTATATAAAACGCCAGACAAACACGAATCTCGGAACCTCCCTTACAACTATGGGCAGCACCCATTTAATCAACAATACTCATTATAACCGATCAGTTTTTTGTGAATTTTTAAACAACATCTTAAATTGCAGTACAGGAAGCAAGCCTGTTACTAATGACTAGTCACGTTACCTGATTTGAGCGCGCCCGTCTTGTATGAGTCAACACTGCCACAAATATCTCTCTCAGTCCGGCAAGCTCGGTGCAGTTTCACTCTGGAAACGTCAACAGATCTCGCCCATGCCCTTGGATGACGAGAAACACAAATATATACCACAAGTCCAGCCTCGCGAGGACATGAACTGGGTTGACGTGGAGCAAGTCAGAATAATCGCCATGATATATTCTCGCTAGCACATCATAAAAATCACATTACGCACCCATAGCTTGGACTGACTCCCATACACACACGCTGGGTCGGCTCAAAACAGATCAACAATATTGCGTCCATAGACACATTAACAAAAATACACAACAAAAACTCGGGTGCAAAGTGCCATCCCGTTCAAATCTGCTGGAAAGCAACTATCAAAATAATCCTTATCCGTCATAAAATTCTACTCACAAATAATCTTTTACCCTCCAAATTCTATTTTTAATCTCAAAATTAATTCAGTTCCATTTTTGTTGTAAGGCATATCTCCGAATAATAATGCTTGACCGCGATTTACGCAAGCGAAAGCGAGCATCGGCTGCGCGTCCCCGCGTAAAGTTAAACCAAATACAATCACAATATATATAAATTACGCAACGCTCGGCAAGTCCCATATTTAATGTGTCAGTAAAACAAAAACTAATAATCTACATTACCAAGCAAGCAAACAAATATTTACAAAAAAGTATCCCATAACACCGTAGCTGATTTAATAAATAAATAAATTTATTTGGTACTCAATCCTTTAAACAGCGCCAGGAATACGTCTGCAGCCATCTCCTTTAAGATGTTTATCTGGTCATTAACATCTTCAGGCAAATAACCTGCTGGTTCCCAGATCCATTCTCGTTCTTAGACGTCATCACGTGCTGAATTAAATAAAGTTTTGTCAGATACACACACGATATAATTCCTACTATATTCACCTATCAAGTGCTATATTCCTTGACAGTCTATTTGGTGAATTACTTCGATGAACTGGTCCTACTGATAGTGCTGGGACTATAAATAAATCACTGAAGTTACACTTATAAATTGACGACACTGTTCCATGTTCACAAACATGAAAAATATGCAGAGTGTGAATCTTACGTCCACAGACGTACAAAATGAGTGATCTGTGTTACGTCCTCAGACGCACAGAAATAAGTAATGTGTGTTACGTCCTCAGACGCACAGAAATAAGTGATGATCCTCGAAGCATCTTGGATCCTTATAAATGACACTGACTAGGGTAGGTGTGGAAGGGGGGATATATTACAAAATATTCCATAATAACTATCAGACTAGCATGCGATCGGTATCATTGAGTTCGTAGCAGTGTGGAGGTTACGAATATGCTGTAGTCGGCTTGAATCGATCGTGGAATTAATCTGTAGATAATTCCCGCGTTAATTTTCCAGTGTGCGTTACCAAGCCGAGTTGCCGCTCAAACAAGGCGTCTTGATATTATTGGCCCAGACTCTTGTATGTCGTTGCGCGCTTTTACATATTTTTCAGCAGTAGGGAGTGGTTAACATGATGATAGACCAATTGCTTCGTAGCATTCGATTTCCTTCTTGGCGCCAATCTTCCTAGCAACAGGCCATAATGTGCGTCCCCAAGCCGTCATCCGCGCTAAAAGTTGCACCTGTCCTATGTCCCAAGAATATATATGCTTCTTCCTAAAATACCTCAGGAGCTTAAACCATTGTGTCCTCTTGGCCACTGATTTCTCAATATATCCCAACACAGTCTGGCTCTCATATCTGTTGTCTGTAGAAATGTATCAAAAGATGATGAATAATTATTAGAATCCTTTATACAGCCTGTGGATAAAGGGTTCACAATCCCCCTGCATGGAAGAAATCTAACATAACAAATAGTCGATTTTTTTTTACAAATACGTAACATCTGTAATCCATTTCTGCCAATCCTAGAGAAATCTCCCTCTCATCAGTCTAGTCTAGCCGCCACTGTCGTTGGAGTCACAACACTTGCTCGTGTTTACATCCAGCTTCCTCATTCATTCAGACATTCCGCAAACCAGCCTGCTTGACTGATCGCCTAAGGCTAGTATCTCCCCTTTCCAATGTCCTTATCGCTCTCGCTCGCTCTCTCGCTGTGTCATCACCGTCAGAGCTGATTAGTGTCTGACCACAGCAGACTGTTCTCTACTTTCTCGTTCCACTGACGTACTCACTGACCCACGTATAGTTGGATGTGCAAAAAGGACGTCCATATATTCAATTTGCAGCATTATTTCTGCGTTCCCAAGGTTCGCTGGTAAAATACAATTTTAAATTTGCCGCGTTATAGACAGACATTGTACCTGTACTCAATTCTTTCACTCTGTATGCGTTGTTACCGAGATTACGTACAATACAGAAGGGGCCAATAAATTTTGGACTGAACTTGTTAAATACCTTCTTCTCTGGATCAGATATCGCTGGCTTCCGTACTAATACAAGCTCATTGACTAATAGTTCTCTGTGATACCTCTTATTTCTGACACGACGTAATCTGCGATCCGCCTGGTTTCTCATATGGACTCTCGTTCTCTCAATTCTCAACTCATGACCAACCATGGGATCTTGTGGGCAATTGATGATGTTGCTCCACGATCTTACTGGATATTCGTTCATGTACAAGACCATGGGAATCTGGCCTGTTGACTCATGTCTAGTTGTATTCATACAGGTCTCTACATCTTTGATGCTGTCTACCCACTTGTGATGTTTATTGGGAATGAAGATCCTTAAGTATTTGGTAATACATTTTATAGCGCGTTCGCTTGGATTAGCTTGGGGGTGGCGAATGCTACTAAACATGTGTTTTACATCCAAGTCCTCCATACCTTTCTTGAATTCGGCACTCGTAAAATAGCTTCCGTGGTCCGACAATATGAACTCTGGTTTTCCAAGGATTGGAATAACTCTATTTCGAATACGACTGAGTACTTGTTTCGATGTAGTTTTCTGAATGGGACACAATACGACAAACTTAGAAAATACATCAATGCACACTAGCAAGTGACGGCAACCTCGCCTACCTTTCGGGATTGGACCGAAACAGTCCAGGGCCACAAGCTCGCAGGGTTTCTGAGGTAGCAATGGTCTAGGATACTGCCTCATTAGGTAATTATTCGGCTTCGTCCTCTGACAAGGATCGCAAATCTTTATTACGTCACAAATGGTTGTCCTCATTCGCGGCCATGTAAACGTTTCTCCTATGGTCGCCTGTGCCTTATCTAATCCCACGTGACCGAAGCTTTCATGTATGTGCCAAGTAAGTCCTCTTTGTAATGATGCAGGTACCATGATACGTAATTTGGTGTGTTCTTCATCTATCCATTTATGCAGTAAATTGTTAAGGTAGACATATCTTCCTTCTCTGGCTTTTGCTTCTCTGTAGGCCGGGGTTCTTGCTGGTAACTCCTTCTTAAAGTACTGGATCAATTGGTACATCCACGGTTCTGCTTCCTGCTCTCGTCTTATCTCCCGTAATTCCTCCAAGAATGCATGGTCCTTTGCTGTTAACTCAATATGCTGTACTATCGCTGTTTCTTCGGTATCAGGCTCGGGGTTCCTGCGTAATACATCCGGAATTACATTCATTTTTCCTGGGCAATGTTCAATTTCGATGTTAAATTGTTGTATGTAGATGGACCAACGTGTCACACGCTCGCTAGCCATCGATGTCTTGAACAAGAACGTTAGTGCTTTGTGGTCTGTTCTAATAACAATGGGGTAACCATACACAATTCGTTTCCATTGTTGTAAAGCATGAAGTATTGCCAAAAATTCGTGTTCCGTGACCGTATAGATGCGCTCGTGTTTACGCAATCTGCGGCTCACAAATGCTAAATAATCACGACGTTGAAGGTTAGCTGAATCTTCTTGGTATAACATTGCTCCTAAACCTACCATGGAAGCATCCGCTTGGATAATAAATTTCCGTTGAAAGTCTGGATAACCTAGTTTGATACAATTTCCCAGTAATAATTTTGTCTCTTGAAATGATTTCTCACACTCAGCGTTCCAAAGCCATTTGTTGTTCTTCTTCAGCATTTCCTGCATAGGTGCTACGGTTTCAGTATATCCTGGGCAGTTTTCCTTAAAGAAACCCGTCACGCCAAGGAAAGCTCTGATATGTTTCACTCTCGTTGGTGTAGGGAAATTCTTTATCGCCTCTATCTTGGCAGGGTTTGGTTTCACTCCCTCCTGGTCAATGATGTGCCCCAAGTATAAAATCTCCTTCTTGAAGAAATGGGATTTCTTCAAGTAGACTTTAAAATTTGCAGTTCTAAGGTTGTCCAAAAGCTTATCCAAATTTTCCATATGTGTCTCAATGTTATCTGACGCCAAGAGTATATCGTCAATATATCGTACCGTCATTTCCTTGAATTCTTCAGTCAGGTTCCGATCCAAGGCTCGAATTAATGCGCATCCAGCAGTTTTAACGCCGAAGGGCATGCGGACGAAGCAATATGTCTGATTATCGAACAAGAAGCCAGTAAGAAGCTGTGACTTCTCATCCAGTTCGAGATGGTGAAACGAACTCGTCAGGTCTACTGATGAATAGATGCTCTTGTTCTTAAATCTTTTTAAGACGTCTCTGTTGATTGGCGCTCTGTCATACTCGGGAAAAATAAGGCGCATGTTTAGATTTCTGGCGTCTAGACAAAGTCTAATGGATCAATTTGGTTTTGTTACTGCCAAAATCGCATTTAAATATAGTGTAGGAGTCTTCTTAATCACTCCAGCTTGCAACATATCATCAATAATCCGTTTCACTTGCTCCCGATGATTTTCTGGTATAGGGTACAATTTGCTTCGAAATGGGGACCAATCCTCAACCTGCATAGAATACTGAAAGTTTATTATCTTCCCTGGAACTGTGTCAAACACTGCCTTGTGTCTTCTTAAGATCTCCTCAAGTTTCTTCCTATGTTCCACCCCTAGTTGTATGTTACTGAGCCGCTCCTGTAATAGTTCTTCAAACTGAGTATCGCTGTCCTCTCCTTCTGCTAGTAAGGGCCATATCTCCTGAGAGTCACTCTCTTCATTTAGTTCCACAACAGCCACATCTATAAGGTCATCTTCCGCCTTTCGTGTCTCCTCTTCTGTTTCTTCTGCTATTGCCTCCAATGCCCATGAACTCACGTCTTTCACTGTAGTGTGTAATCCATGTGTAAGCCCACATCCTTCAGTTTATCAAACTCCTTAAAACTGACTGTATTATTATGCAAATCTATGACTGCCTGGTAGTCACAAATGAAATTTGCACCCAGAATAATGTTAAAATTCATTTTAGCCATTATGATGAAAGTCTGTCCAAATATATGGTCTAATATATCCAATTCTATAAATGCCTGACGTTTGCAAGTGACGGTGCGTTCAAGAATAACGCCCCTCACCTTGAGTTGCAGTACTGGAATCACAGGAATATTCTGACTCCGTCCCAACTCTCGAACCAAAGCCTCCGATACAAGACTGATTTGTGACCCCGTGTCAACTAAGCATCTCACGTTAATTCCACCAATCTTGGCATAGATAATAGGTAATTGTTTGATATCATCGTTCCGTGGTTTTACAATCTCCTCCAGGCAATCTTCCGGCAAAGCTATCCATTCTTGTATGTGTGCCACGACCCATCCTTCTTCACGGTCCGGCTAATGCTCTCTCAGGGTGAGTCCTTTTTCAATTATTGGGATTTTTTTACAACCCCCGCGACTACCATCAGCCTTCTGTCGCGTATTTCCCTGGCGTTCTTCCTGCTTCAATAAACTCTCGGCCCCCTCAATGTGAGTATCTGGATTTGACCTCCTATTTATTGCATTTTCCCAATGTTTTTGTTCGTCCCCTCCATTAGCGTGTAACTCTTCCAGGTAGCGCTGCGATTCGGCGTGCCTGTCATTCCAATCATTTCTATAATTCTGATAGTCCCCCTGGTTCTGATATCTTCTTTCACGCCACTGTCGATTATCATTATTGTTATTTTCATAACGTCTGTAGGGTCCCTCATTTCTCCTATTATTTCTCCATTGTTGGTATCCTCACTGCTGATACCTATTGTTGCCCTGTGTCTGTCTATCATTGTTATTTTCATGACGCTGGTGTGACCTATTTTCGTCACCCTCCTGACCTCGTCTTGGTGTTGTTGACACACTTGTATTTGTGGCCTGCGACCTGGTGTGTATTTGAGCGGGTTTAACCACCTCCGTTGTGTTTACCAGTTCCAGCTGTCGTCCCCCTCTTTGCTGCACGTGAGATGTTGTCTCGTCAATCTGACGTAAGATTTGTTCGACTCGAACCGCTGTGTCCACGTTTGCTGCGACTAACACCTGCTGAACATTTACTGGCAACTGCCGTGCAATCGTCATAACCAGATCCGATTCTTCTAAAGGGTGATCCAGATCCCGAAATTTTAACAATTGTAGCGAAAAGAAATCTGAATATTTTGTCTGCTGAGTCGACTGATATTTTCTTGAATAAAGTTCCATTCTGAGACTTTGTTGTAGAGAAGCCGACCAGTACTTTTTAAGGAACGCAATCTTGAAATCATCCATCCCTCCGAAAGTGTACTTGAAGCTCAAGAACCACGTAAGTACATTTCCCGAAAGAAATCGTTCCATCAGTCTTAAACGACGCGCGGGCGGTATATTATTATCATTAAAATAGTGATCCATCTCTTTAAGATACGCCTTCGGTGTGACACCAGAATTTTCTGTGAATTTGTTAGGTTTAAATTCATTTGATCGAATTACTTGTACGACTTGAGGGTGCTGATAGCCATGTTGAGGGGTAGAAGTTCCTCCAACGTTGTTGTGAAATCCCTCTGTGTTAGTCGTTAATGGGCTGCCTGTCAGTCCGTGGCCACTTTCCGCGTTAATTGCCCCCTGGCTCGTTGTGTCAACTCCCTTATCTTTAGTGTGCTCTGTCTGAAATAACGTGTTCTGTCCTAATGAGTGCAACTCTGCCTTTATGATTCTGTCCGACTGTTCTTTCATTTTATTCTTGATTTCTTCCTCAAGTGCTTTAATGCGCGTATGATTATCACCGACGGCCTTTATGATTGTTAACCGTTCTTCTTTAGATTCGCTGCTCATCATACGCCAATCCTATCTGATGCTATCTTTAATCGCTCCCAGTTTTTCTTCCATCTGCTGTTTCGTGTCCTCCTGATTCGATTCTATCTTCTCAAGCCTGTCTTCTAGACGTAGATTATTTTCATCTATCGTACTCTTTAAATTATCCTGGTCCGATTCTAGGTTTTGCCATCGCTCTGCTGATTGTATTTCTAATTTATCCATGTCCTTTATTAAGCCCGTAATGCTTTCATTTACTGCTGACAATTGTCCCTGGATAAACGTAGAATCCTCCTCCATTTTATCAAATCGCTTTTCAAGACCATCCTGTGCCGTTTTAACCTCACTGTTATTTACCGTGCATGCTAATTCTATCTGAGCTTGTTTTGCTAATACAGTTTCGTCCAAATCATTTAATTTACGGTTGAAGGTATCCTCTAATTTTTGTATCTGACCTAGCTGTTTGTCAATATTCTTACTTACATCAAGCGCGAATTGAACCATCTGGTGTGTAGTGTATTCTTTCATCTCAGCAGATAATGTGGCTAACTGACTCATATTTCTATTTTCTTGCGCTTCTAATTGTTTGTTTATATTTTCATTTACTTGCGCTTGTAACGAATTACCCTGTTCAATTAATTGTGCCTTCTGTTCAGATAATTGTGATTTTATAGTGCCATTCATTTGAGCCTGGAATGACTCATTTTGTTCTGATAGTTGTATTTTATAGTGTCGTTCATTTGAGCCTGGAATGACTCATTCTGTTCAGATATCTTAGTGTCTAATTTTTCGTTCTGTTCGGCTAATTGTGCATTCTGTTCAGATAATTTACTGTCTAATCTTTCACTTTGTTCTCTTAATAGCTTCTGGGTTCGTGCCGTAGCACTTTCAATGATCGCCTGGATCTCTGCGACTGTCGACATTATCACACACAAAAAATATATATCACTGAGAAAACAGGAGTATGGCATGCAAACGTCTCCCTGACACACACATATATAATTCCTGACATACATTTACTTCATTTGACCACATTCAGTTCATTTAAATTTATTCCTTTTACCCGCGCAAATCAATCATCACTAAATGGTTCTAACTTTACTTAATAATTTTTTAACCCCGCACATATTCAGTCATAAATTACTATCCAGATCTGATGTTACCACTGACTAATTAACAAAGTATTAATTGTCATTTAAGGCTACCAGCCTCCTAATATATTCATGAGTTTGACTTTCTAAACAAATCTAATTTTATATTTAATCAATGGGTGCCCGATTTCACGTACATTACTTTACTAATTACATCAATAAACAAAACGTGAATCGTATTTTAACTTGCAAACTCGTGATTCTACTGTATATTCCATTTTCTTGGCGGTACTTCTCTTCGCCGTATTTACGTTAACAAAATATCACTTCCGGTGATCTCATACAGTCAAAAACAGCGAAACACCACATGAAGGGTAACAGCTTGTTTATGATCCGCTAGAAAAGCCCAAAACAACGAAACGCTCCACGGTATGACACCAGCTTATCTATGCTGTCTATCCCCCGTGTTCTAGCAGTTAACTAGCAACGAACTAGCCCCACTTGGCGCGCCAGCTTGTCTATGCACCCTTCAATAAAGCATGGTTTTGTCGAGAGTCGTCTACGGGGTCGTGTTCAGTCCTGACTGCGTTACACAGCAAAGTTCGCTTAAAACAACATGCTCTAATGAATAGAAAGGTTCATGACAGAGGCTATACTAGAAATAAAATGAATAACAAGTAGAATAAAGGAAATTTAATGACTGAAAGGTATGTGCATAATAATGATAATAAATAATAACAAATCCTCCCTGACTTTCACCCCCTTAATAAATAATAATAATAACACTGAGCGGTAGGAACTCGCTCGTCACAACAAGACAATGTGAATGAAACTTCACATAAATAAAAATCATAACATAAGCGTTTGAGTGGTAAGAACTCACTCATCAACATAAGGATACACGTCCATTATTTTCTGGTCAAGAAGTTATATACCGTGTGGTGTACTGCTCGTTAATAAGAAACTGAGTACTGATGCGAATCCGTTTGCAATTGAAACATTCATGTTGCTTACGGAGTGCATCTTTTAAATCACACTACGGCTATGGGACCCACCCTTAATTAATACACCATAATTAATACTGACACATGCAAGATCTAATAATATTAACAGAATGAAGAATCTCCCTGAGATCCTAGCTGGTGCCAGAGCACACGGAATAAAAAGAGCATGCCAGAAATAGGCCCAAAAAGCTCTCATCATAACTTGGGAACATAGCTTCGTGCACCCTAACTTGACACGGGTCAAGGACGCGTAAAAATAAACACACCAAAATTGAACCAACAACAACAAAATACAAGCCTAACGGCTGAAAAACGATGTTTACATTTATATAAAACGCCAGACAAACACGAATCTCGGAACCTCCCTTACAACTATGGGCAGCACCCATTTAATCAACAATACTCATTATAACCGATCAGTTTTTTGTGAATTTTTAAACATCTTAAATTGCAGTACAGGAAGCAAGCCTGTTACTAATGACTAGTCACGTTATCTGATTTGAGCGCGCCCGTCTTGTATGAGTCAACACTGCCACAAATATCTCTCTCAGTCCGGCAAGCTCGGTGCAGTTTCACTCTGGAAACGTCAACAGATCTCGCCCATCCCCTTGGATGACGAGAAACACAAATATATACCACAAGTCCAGCCTCGCGAGGACATGAACTGGGTTGACGTGGAGCAAGTCAGAATAATCGCCATGATATATTCTCGCTAGCACATCATAAAAATCACATTACGCACCCATAGCTTGGACTGACTCCCATACACACACGCTGGGTCGGCTCAAAACAGATCAACAATATTGCGTCCATAGACACATTAACAAAAATACACAACAAAAACTCGGGTGCAAAGTGCCATCCCGTTCAAATCTGCTGGAAAGCAACTATCAAAATAATCCTGATCCGTCATAAAATTCTACTCACAAATAATCTTTTACCCTCCAAATTCTATTTTTAATCTCAAAATTAATTCAGTTCCATTTTTGTTGTAAGGCATATCTCCGAATAATAATGCTTGACCGCGATTTACGCAAGCGAAAGCGATCATCGGCTGCGCGTCCCCGCGTAAAGTTAAACCAAATACAATCACAATATATATAAATTACGCAACGCTCGGCAAGTCCCATATTTAATGTGTCAGTAAAACAAAAACTAATAATCTACATTACCAAGCAAGCAAACAAATATTTACAAAAAAGTATCCCATAACACCGTGGCTGATTTAATAAATAAATAAATTTATTTGGTACTCAATCCTTTAAACAGCGCCAGGAATACGTCTGCAGCCATCTCCTTTAAGATGTTTATCTGGTCATTAACATCTTCAGGCAAATAACCTGCTGGTTCCCAGATCCATTCTCGTTCTTAGACGTCATCACGTGCTGAATTAAATAAAGTTTTGTCAGATACACACACGATATAATTCCTACTATATTCACCTATCAAGTACTATATTCCTTGACAGTCTATTTGGTGAATTACTTCGATGAACTGGTCCTACTGATAGTGCTGGGACTATAAATAAATCACTGAAGTTACACTTATAAATTGACGACACTGTTCCATGTTCACAAACATGAAAAATATGCAGAGTGTGAATCTTACGTCCACAGACGTACAAAATGAGTGATCTGTGTTACGTCCTCAGACGCACAGAAATAAGTAATGTGTGTTACGTCCTCAGACGCACAGAAATAAGTGATGATCCTCGAAGCATCTTGGATCCTTATAAATGACACTGACTAGGGTAGGTGTGGAAGGGGGGATATATTACAAAATATTCCATAATAACTATCAGACTAGCATGCGATCGGTATCATTGAGTTCGTAGCAGTGTGGAGGTTACGAATATGCTGTAGCCGGCTTGAATCGATCGTGGAATTAATCTGTAGATAATTCCCGCGTTAATTTTCCAGTGTGCGTTACCAAGCCGAGTTGCCGCTCAAACAAGGCGTCTTGATATTATTGGCCCAGACTCTTGTATGTCGTTGCGCGCTTTTACATATTTTTCAGCAGTAGGGAGTGGTTAACATGATGATAGACCAATTGCTTCGTAGCATTCGATTTCCTTCTTGGCGCCAATCTTCCTAGCAACAGGCCATAATGTGCGTCCCCAAGCCGTCATCCGCGCTAAAAGTTGCACCTGTCCTATGTCCCAAGAATATATATGCTTCTTCCTAAAATACCTCAGGAGCTTAAACCATTGTGTCCTCTTGGCCACTGATTTCTCAATATATCCCAACACAGTCTGGCTCTCATATCTGTTGTCTGTAGAAATGTATCAAAAGATGATGAATAATTATTAGAATCCTTTATACAGCCTGTGGATAAAGGGTTCACAATCCCCCTGCATGGAAGAAATCTAACATAACAAATAGTCGATTTTTTTTTTACAAATACGTAACATCTGTAATCCATTTCTGCCAATCCTAGAGAAATCTCCCTCTCATCAGTCTAGTCTAACCGCCACTGTCGTTGGAGTCACAACACTTGCTCGTGTTTACATCCAGCTTCCTCATTCATTCAGACATTCCGCAAACCAGCCTGCTTGACTGATCGCCTAAGGCTAGTATCTCCCCTTTCCAATGTCCTTATCGCTCTCGCTCGCTCTCTCGCTGTGTCATCACCGTCAGAGCTGATTAGTGTCTGACCACAGCAGACTGTTCTCTACTTTCTCGTTCCACTGACGTACTCACTGACCCACGTATAGTTGGATGTGCAAAAAGGACGTCCATATATTCAATTTGCAGCATTATTTCTGCGTTCCCAAGGTTCGCTGGTAAAGTACAATTTTAAATTTGCCGCGTTATAGACAGACATTGTACCTGTACTCAATTCTTTCACTCTGTATGCGTTGTTACCGAGATTACGTACAATACAGAAGGGGCCAATAAATTTTGGACTGAACTTGTTAAATACCTTCTTCTCTGGATCAGATATCGCTGGCTTCCGTACTAATACAAGCTCATTGACTAATAGTTCTCTGTGATACCTCTTATTTCTGACACGACGTAATCTGCGATCCGCCTGGTTTCTCATATGGACTCTCGTTCTCTCAATTCTCAACTCATGACCAACCATGGGATCTTGTGGGCAATTGATGATGTTGCTCCACGATCTTACTGGATATTCGTTCATGTACAAGACCATGGGAATCTGGCCTGTTGACTCATGTCTAGTTGTATTCATACAGGTCTCTACATCTTTGATGCTGTCTACCCACTTGTGATGTTTATTGGGAATGAAGATCCTTAAGTATTTGGTAATACATTTTATAGCGCGTTCGCTTGGATTAGCTTGGGGGTGGCGAATGCTACTAAACATGTGTTTTAAATCCAAGTCCTCCATACCTTTCTTGAATTAGGCACTTGTAAAATAGCTTCCGTGGTCCGACAATATGAACTCTGGTTTTCCAAGGATTGGAATAACTCTATTTCGAATACGACTGAGTACTTGTTTCGATGTAGTTTTCTGAATGGGACACAATACGACAAACTTAGAAAATACATCAATGCACACTAGCAAGTGACGGCAACCTCGCCTACCTTTCGGGATTGGACCGAAACAGTCCAGGGCCACAAGCTCGCAGGGTTTCTGAGGTAGCAATGGTCTAGGATACTGCCTCATTAGGTAATTATTCGGCTTCGTCCTCTGACAAGGATCGCAAATCTTTATTACGTCACAAATGGTAGTCCTTATTCGCGGCCATGTAAACGTTTCTCCTATGGTCGCCTGTGGCTTATCTAATCCCACGTGACCGAAGCTTTCATGTATGTGCCAAGTAAGTCCTCTTTGTAATGATGCAGGTACCATGATACGTAATTTGGTGTGTTCTTCATCTATCCATTTATGCAGTAAATTGTTAAGGTAGACATATCTTCCTTCTCTGGCTTTTGCTTCTCTGTAGGCCGGGGTTCTTGCTGGTAATACCTTCTTAAAGTACTGGATCATTTGGTACATCCACGGTTCTGCTTCCTGCTCTCGTCTTATCTCCCGTAATTCCTCCAAGAATGCATGGTCCTTTGCTGTTAACTCAATATGCTGTACTATCGCTGTTTCTTCGGTATCAGGCTCGGGGTTCCTGCGTAATACATCCGGAATTACATTCATTTTTCCTGGGCAATGTTCAATTTCGATGTTAAATTGTTGTATGTAGATGGACCAACGTGTCACACGCTCGCTAGCCATCGATGTCTTGAACAAGAACGTTAGTGCTTTGTGGTCTGTTCTAATAACAATGGGGTAACCATACACAATTCGTTTCCATTGTTGTAAAGCATGAAGTATTGCCAAAAATTCGTGTTCCGTGACCGTATAGATGCGCTCGTGTTTACGCAATCTGCGGCTCACAAATGCTAAATAATCACGACGTTGAAGGTTAGCTGGATCTTCTTGGTATAACATTGCTCCTAAACCTACCATGGAAGCATCCGCTTGGATAATAAATTTCCGTTGAAAGTCTGGATAACCTAGTTTGATACAATTTCCCAGTAATAATTTTGTCTCTTGAAATGATTTCTCACACTCAGCGTTCCAAAGCCATTTGTTGTTCTTCTTCAGCATTTCCTGCATAGGTGCTACGGTTTCAGTATATCCTGGGCAGTTTTCCTTAAAGAAACCCGTCACGCCAAGGAAAGCTCTGATATGTTTCACTCTCGTTGGTGTAGGGAAATTCTTTATCGCCTCTATCTTGGCAGGGTTTGGTTTCACTCCCTCCTGGTCAATGATGTGCCCCAAGTATAAAATCTCCTTCTTGAAGAAATGGGATTTCTTCAAGTTGACTTTAAAATTTGCAGTTCTAAGGTTGTCCAAAAGCTTATCCAAATTTTCCATATGTGTCTCAATGTTATCTGACGCCAAGAGTATATCGTCAATATATCGTACCGTCATTTCCTTGAATTCTTCAGTCAGGTTCCGATCCAAGGCTCGAATTAATGCGCATCCAGCAGTTTTAACGCCGAAGGGCATGCGGACGAAGCAATATGTCTGATTATCGAACAAGAAGCCAGTAAGAAGCTGTGACTTCTCATCCAGTTCGAGATGGTGAAACGAACTCGTCAGGTCTACTGATGAATAGATGCTCTTGTTCTTAAATCTTTTTAAGACGTCTCTGTTGATTGGCGCTCTGTCATACTCGGGAAAAATAAGGCGCATGTTTAGATTTCTGGCGTCTAGACAAAGTCTAATGGATCAATTTGGTTTTGTTACTGCCAAAATCGCATTTAAATATAGTGTAGGAGTCTTCTTAATCACTCCAGCTTGCAACATATCATCAATAATCCGTTTCACTTGCTCCCGATGATTTTCTGGTATAGGGTACAATTTGCTTCGAAATGGGGACCAATCCTCAACCTGCATAGAATACTGAAAGTTTATTATCTTCCCTGGAACTGTGTCAAACACTGCCTTGTGTCTTCTTAAGATCTCCTCAAGTTTCTTCCTATGTTCCACCCCTAGTTGTATGTTACTGAGCCGCTCCTGTAATAGTTCTTCAAACTGAGTATCGCTGTCCTCTCCTTCTGCTAGTAAGGCCCATATCTCCTGAGAGTCACTCTCTTCATTTAGTTCCACAACAGCCACATCTATAAGGTCATCTTCCGCCTTTCGTGTCTCCTCTTCTGTTTCTTCTGCTATTGCCTCCAATGCCCATGAACTCACGTCTTTCACTGTAGTGTGTAATCCATGTGTAAGCCCACATCCTTCAGTTTATCAAACTCCTTAAAACTGACTGTATTATTATGCAAATCTATGACTGCCTGGTAGTCACAAATGAAATTTGCACCCAGAATAATGTTAAAATTCATTTTAGCCATTATGATGAAAGTCTGTCCAAATATATGGTCTAATATATCCAATTCTATAAATGCCTGACGTTTGCAAGTGACGGTGCGTTCAAGAATAACGCCCCTCACCTTGAGTTGCGGTACTGGAATCACAGGAATATTCTGACTCCGTCCCAACTCTCGAACCAAAGCCTCCGATACAAGACTGATTTGTGACCCCGTGTCAACTAAGCATCTCACGTTAATTCCACCAATCTTGGCATAGATAATAGGTAATTGTTTGATATCATCGTTCCGTGGTTTTACAATCTCCTCCAGGCAATCTTCCGGCAAAGCTATCCATTCTTGTATGTGTGCCACGACCCATCCTTCTTCACGGTCCGGCTAATGCTCTCTCAGGGTGAGTCCTTTTTCAATTATTGGGATTTTTTTACAACCCCCGCGACTACCATCAGCCTTCTGTCGCGTATTTCCCTGGCGTTCTTCCTGCTTCAATAAACTCTCGGCCCCCTCAATGTGAGTATCTGGATTTGACCTCCTATTTATTGCATTTTCCCAATGTTTTTGTTCGTCCCCTCCATTAGCGTGTAACTCTTCCAGGTAGCGCTGCGATTCGGCGTGCCTGTCATTCCAATCATTTCTATAATTCTGATAGTCCCCCTGGTTCTGATATCTTCTTTCACGCCACTGTCGATTATCATTATTGTTATTTTCATAACGTCTGTAGGGTCCCTCATTTCTCCTATTATTTCTCCATTGTTGGTATCCTCACTGCTGATACCTATTGTTGCCCTGTGTCTGTCTATCATTGTTATTTTCATGACGCTGGTGTGACCTATTTTCGTCACCCTCCTGACCTCGTCTTGGTGTTGTTGACACACTTGTATTTGTGGCCTGCGACCTGGTGTGTATTTGAGCGGGTTTAACCACCTCCGTTGTGTTTACCAGTTCCAGCTGTCGTCCCCCTCTTTGCTGCACGTGAGATGTTGTCTCGTCAATCTGACGTAAGATTTGTTCGACTCGAACCGCTGTGTCCACGTTTGCTGCGACTAACACCTGCTGAACATTTACTGGCAACTGCCGTGCAATCGTCATAACCAGATCCGATTCTTCTAAAGGGTGATCCAGATCCCGAAATTTTAACAATTGTAGCGAAAAGAAATCTGAATATTTTGTCTGCTGAGTCGACTGATATTTTCTTGAATAAAGTTCCATTCTGAGACTTTGTTGTAGAGAAGCCGACCAGTACTTTTTAAGGAACGCAATCTTGAAATCATCCATCCCTCCGAAAGTGTACTTGAAGCTCAAGAACCACGTAAGTACATTTCCCGAAAGAAATCGTTCCATCAGTCTTAAACGACGCGCGGGCGGTATATTATTATCATTAAAATAGTGATCCATCTCTTTAAGATACGCCTTCGGTGTGACACCAGAATTTTCTGTGAATTTGTTAGGTTTAAATTCATTTGATCGAATTACTTGTACGACTTGAGGGTGCTGATAGCCATGTTGAGGGGTAGAAGTTCCTCCAACGTTGTTGTGAAATCCCTCTGTGTTAGTCGTTAATGGGCTGCCTGTCAGTCCGTGGCCACTTTCCGCGTTAATTGCCCCCTGGCTCGTTGTGTCAACTCCCTTATCTTTAGTGTGCTCTGTCTGAAATAACGTGTTCTGTCCTAATGAGTGCAACTCTGCCTTTATGATTCTGTCCGACTGTTCTTTCATTTTATTCTTGATTTCTTCCTCAAGTGCTTTAATGCGCGTATGATTATCACCGACGGCCTTTATGATTGTTAACCGTTCTTCTTTAGATTCGCTGCTCATCTTACGCCAATCCTTTCTGATGCTATCTTTAATCGCTCCCAGTTTTTCTTCCATCTGCTGTTTCGTGTCCTCCTGATTCGATTCTATCTTCTCAAGCCTGTCTTCTAGACGTAGATTATTTTCATCTATCGTACTCTTTAAATTATCCTGGTCCGATTTTAGGTTTTGCCATCGCTCTGCTGATTGTATTTCTAATTTATCCATGTCCTTTATTAAGCCCGTAATGCTTTCATTTACTGCTGACAATTGTCCCTGGATAAACGTAGAATCCTCCTCCATTTTATCAAATCGCTTTTCAAGACCATCCTGTGCCGTTTTAACCTCACTGTTATTTACCGTGCATGCTAATTCTATCTGAGCTTGTTTTGCTAATACAGTTTCGTCCAAATCATTTAATTTACGGTTGAAGGTATCCTCTAATTTTTGTATCTGACCTAGCTGTTTGTCAATATTCTTACTTACATCAAGCGCGAATTGAACCATCTGGTGTGTAGTGTATTCTTTCTTCTCCGCAGATAATGTGGCTAACTGACTCATATTTCTATTTTCTTGCGCTTCTAATTGTTTGTTTATATTTTCATTTACTTGCGCTTGTAACGAATTACCCTGTTCAATTAATTGTGCCTTCTGTTCAGATAATTGTGATTTTATAGTGCCATTCATTTGAGCCTGGAATGACTCATTTTGTTCTGATAGTTGTATTTTTATAGTGTCGTTCATTTGAGCCTGGAATGACTCATTCTGTTCAGATATCTTAGTGTCTAATTTTTCGTTCTGTTCGGCTAATTGTGCATTCTGTTCAGATAATTTACTGTCTAATCTTTCACTTTGTTCTCTTAATAGCTTCTGGGTTCGTGCCGTAGCACTTTCAATGATCGCCTGGATCTCTGCGACTGTCGACATTATCACACACAAAAAATATATATCACTGAGAAAACAGGAGTATGGCATGCAAACGTCTCCCTGACACACACATATATAATTCCTGACATACATTTACTTCATTTGACCACATTCAGTTCATTTAAATTTATTCCTTTTACCCGCGCAAATCAATCATCACTAAATGGTTCTAACTTTACTTAATAATTTTTTAACCCCGCACATATTCAGTCATAAATTACTATCCAGATCTGATGTTACCACTGACTAATTAACAAAGTATTAATTGTCATTTAAGGCTACCAGCCTCCTAATATATTCACGAGTTTGACTTTCTAAACAAATCTAATTTTATATTTAATCAATGGGTGCCCGATTTCACGTACATTACTTTACTAATTACATCAATAAACAAAACGTGAATCGTATTTTAACTTGCAAACTCGTGATTCTACTGTATATTCCATTTTCTTGGCGGTACTTCTCTTCGCCGTATTTACGTTAACAAAATATCACTTCCGGTGATCTCAAACAGTCAAAAACAGCGAAACACCACATGAAGGGTAACAGCTTGTTTATGATCCGCTAGAAAAGCCCAAAACAACGAAACGCTCCACGGTATGACACCAGCTTATCTATGCTGTCTATCCCCCGTGTTCTAGCAGTTAACTAGCAACGAACTAGCCCCACTTGGCGCGCCAGCTTGTCTATGCACCCTTCAATAAAGCATGGTTTTGTCGAGAGTCGTCTACGGGGTCGTGTTCAGTCCTGACTGCGTTACACAGCAAAGTTCGCTTAAAACAACATGCTCTAATGAATAGAAAGGTTCATGACAGAGGCTATACTAGAAATAAAATGAGTAACAAGTAGAATAAAAGAAATTTAATGACTGAAAGGTATGTGCATAATAATGATAATAAATAATAACAAATCCTCCCTGACTTTCACCCCCTTAATAAATAATAATAATAACACTGAGCGGTAGGAACTCGCTCGTCACAACAAGACAATGTGAATGAAACTTCACATAAATAAAAATCATAACATAAGCGTTTGAGCGGTAAGAACTCACTCATCAACATAAGGATACACGTCCATTATTTTCTGGTCAAGAAGTTATATACCGTGTGGTGTACTGCTCGTTAATAAGAAACTGAGTACTGATGCGAATCCGTTTGCAATTGAAACATTCATGTTGCTTACGGAGTGCATCTTTTAAATCACACTACGGCTATGGGACCCACCCTTAATTAATACACCATAATTAATACTGACACATGCAAGATCTAATAATATTAACAGAATGAAGAATCTCCCTGAGATCCTAGCTGGTGCCAGAGCACACGGAATAAAAAGAGCATGCCAGAAATAGGCCCAAAAAGCTCTCATCATAACTTGGGAACATAGCTTCGTGCACCCTAACTTGACACGGGTCAAGGACGCGTAAAAATAAACACACCAAAATTGAACCAACAACAACAAAATACAAGCCTAACGGCTGAAAAACGATGTTTACATTTATATAAAACGCCAGACAAACACGAATCTCGGAACCTCCCTTACAACTATGGGCAGCACCCATTTAATCAACAATACTCATTATAACCGATCAGTTTTTTGTGAATTTTTAAACAACATCTTAAATTGCAGTACAGGAAGCAAGCCTGTTACTAATGACTAGTCACGTTATCTGATTTGAGCGCGCCCGGCTTGTATGAGTCAACACTGCCACAAATATCTCTCTCAGTCCGGCAAGCTCGGTGCAGTTTCACTCTGGAAACGTCAACAGATCTCGCCCATGCCCTTGGATGACGAGAAACACAAATATATACCACAAGTCCAGCCTCGCGAGGACATGAACTGGGTTGACGTGGAGCAAGTCAGAATAATCGCCATGATATATTCTCGCTAGCACTTCATAAAAATCACATTACGCACCCATAGCTTGGACTGACTCCCATACACACACGCTGGGTCGGCTCAAAACAGATCAACAATATTGCGTCCATAGACACATTAACAAAAATACACAACAAAAACTCGGGTGCAAAGTGCCATCCCGTTCAAATCTGCTGGAAAGCAACTATCAAAATAATCCTTATCCGTCATAAAATTCTACTCACAAATAATCTTTTACCCTCCAAATTCTATTTTTAATCTCAAAATTAATTCAGTTCCATTTTTGTTGTAAGGCATATCTCCGAATAATAATGCTTGACCGCGATTTACGCAAGCGAAAGCGAGCATCGGCTGCGCGTCCCCGCGTAAAGTTAAACCAAATACAATCACAATATATATAAATTACGCAACGCTCGGCAAGTCCCATATTTAATGTGTCAGTAAAACAAAAGCTAATAATCTACATTACCAAGCAAGCAAACAAATATTTACAAAAAAGTATCCCATAACACCGTAGCTGATTTAATAAATAAATAAATTTATTTGGTACTCAATCCTTTAAACAGCGCCAGGAATACGTCTGCAGCCATCTCCTTTAAGATGTTTATCTGGTCATTAACATCTTCAGGCAAATAACCTGCTGGTTCCCAGATCCATTCTCGTTCTTAGACGTCATCACGTGCTGAATTAAATAAAGTTTTGTCAGATACACACACGATATAATTCCTACTATATTCACCTATCAAGTACTATATTCCTTGACAGTCTATTTGGTGAATAACTTCGATGAACTGGTCCTACTGATAGTGCTGGGACTATAAATAAATCACTGAAGTTACACTTATAAATTGACGACACTGTTCCATGTTCACAAACATGAAAAATATGCAGAGTATGAATCTTACGTCCACAGACGTACAAAATGAGTGATCTGTGTTACGTCCTCAGACGCACAGAAATAAGTAATGTGTGTTACGTCCTCAGACGCACAGAAATAAGTGATGATCCTCGAAGCATCTTGGATCCTTATAAATGACACTGACTAGGGTAGGTGTGGAAGGGGATATATTAAAAAATATTCCATAATAACTATCAGACTAGCATGCGATCGGTATCATTGAGTTCGTAGCAGTGTGGAGGTTACGAATATTCTGTAGCCGGCTTGAATCGATCGTGGAATTAATCTGTAGATAACTCCCGCGTTAATTTACCAGTGTGCGTTACCAAGCCAAGTTGCCGCTCAAACAAGGCGTCTTGATATTATTGGCCCAGACTCTTGTATGTCGTTGCGCGCTTTTACATATTTTTCAGCAGTAGGGAGTGGTTAACATGATGATAGACCAATTGCTTCGTAGCATTCGATTTCCTTCTTGGCGCCAATCTTCCTAGCAACAGGCCATAATGTGCGTCCCCAAGCCGTCTTCCGCGCTAAAAGTTGCACCTGTCCTATGTCCCAAGATTATATGCTTCTTCCTAAAATACCACAGGAGCTTAAACCATTGTGTCCTCTTGGCCACTTATTTCTCAATATATCCCAACACCGTCTGGCTCTCATATCTGTTGTCTGTAGAAATGTATCAAAAGATGATGAATAATTATTAGAATCCTTTATACAGCCTGTGGATAAAGGGTTCAATACTATCATCTAAATCATCAGAGGTCAGTAATCTAGATGTGACAATTACCATCATCATCAACATATTTCCTTCATTGCTTGTTCAATGTATAGATTGAAGAGTGTGTACGATGTCATAGATTTTTGGCATAAAAAACAACCTTCCACTAATTACACTTGTGTGAAGCTAAATTATAGGTTATCTTTGACTAACGCTCTTGGGTTCCAACCTTCGTCGCCAGGAGCGGACTGCGGTGGCATCTAGTAACAAAGTTCAGAATTAGTTGGTCGTCGACGGTGGCGTTTGGTAGCAAAAGTTGTATCTACTTGAAAATCGAATGTCTGCAGTCCTTACTTGAATTAAAAACAGATAATACACAGTCATGACTAGGACCCGGATGTTTATTTATTTACCTAAAAATCCGAGCCCTGTTGATGGCATGTCATCCTTTTACTGAGCTGACTAAAACAATGCTGAAGTACACAGAAACTCCGGACGGGACACCCCGTCTTCAAATATGTCATTTTTATTTTGCATCTTTTTGCATTTTTTGTGCTATTTTTCCATTTTAAGAGCATTTTTAAGTCTGGTAGATTTTTTTGTCTTATTTTAGAGAAATCGGCCTTTTGAGGTCATTTTTTTCTCCAATTTAGTCATGTCACAGCTTTATATGAGGGAGTTACGTGTCTCAGAGTTAGGAAGAAGTTAGTAGCTGATACAAGATAATTTAAAATATTGAAATGTTGATTCCATTTCATTAATCAACCGGGTGGAAACTAGTCTTAACAACACTCGTTGTGTAATTGCTGTGGGTATTGCATCAAAACTGAAAAAAGTGCTGGACAAAAGCACCGGGTATATAACATTATGCAAAATCTCAGACATTCCTTCTGGTGAAAACTACTGCATGGATGGGATTGAGGAGGATTTAGCTGCTAACGACCTTCCTAACTTCAAGTACACTCCGATCACATCAGTTGATGTTGAACGCAGCTTTTCGAGATATAAAAACTTGTTGGTTGATAACCGCAGATCATTTACATTTGACAACATCAGAATGACATTCGTAGTGCACTGCAACTCATACTAAAGTGAACATAAACCTCTTGTTAAGTGCTAGAAATCTATTTTCAGTTTGAGCTTAAGATTTCATTTTTAAATATTGGTGGGTTTATTATTATAAGATCATTTTCTCCATTTTATAGTGCATTTTTCGAATTTTTAGGTCATTTATTACAGTTATTTTTGAAAGTTTTAAGTGCATTATTTAATAGTACATTATGCAACGAGCCTATGCGAGTTTTATAATTTCCATACGAGTGTCTTAATTACCATTATAGGCGAGTTGCATACGACAGTTTATGTTCGACGATAATTATTATAACTATTTTATGTTCGAAGATAAATATTCATAAATATCTGTCGAGATTTCGCCAGTTTTATGTACTGAACAGAGCGCATGGGACGCAGAGTATGCCTTGTATTTGACCATGGCCTCCTCGATTACCCCACTATGACACTAGGCAACGCAGTTCAGAAGGCCTTGGAACTCCACGCAGGTGCGATGCTAGCCTTATCTAATTGGTCAAACAACTGTTTCTTGAGCTGTGATTGGTGGGAGAAACTGTTTCATAATGAAAAATAGTGATATAATGACCATCATTGTATGTATGTCTACCCCTTATTATTCCCGTTTTCCAACGGGGTCGGGGATGAGATGCGATGGAAGTCTTTGTGGCGATGGTTTTTACGGCCGGATGCTCTTCCTTACGCCAACCTCATGAGAGAAGTTTTTTTAGCGTATGGCTTTTAGTGCCGGGAGTGTCCGAGGACATGTTCGGCTCGCCAGTTTTGTAGCTGCTTCGAGACGGACACCCAATGGGTGAGCTACAAGTACCGTTGGGGAGGGAAGGAGGGAAGTTGGAATGTAAGGACGAGGAGTTGGAAGGTAGCGGCTGTGGCCTATAGTTAGGGACCAACCCCGGCATTTGCCTGGAAGGAAGATGGGAAACCACAGAAGACCATCTTCAAGGTTGCCGGCGGGGGGATTCGAACCTCCTCGCCTCCCGGATGTGAGCGACTGCCATCAGTCATGCCGTAACCACCACGGCTAACTCACCCGGTATGAGAGGAGTTAATGAAAGATGAAATGAATGATGGTGAATGAAAGTGGGCAAGGATGGGGAAGGAAGCGGCCGAGGCCTGTCAGAAGTTACCGTCCCAGCATTTGCCTGGTGTTGAAAATGGGAAACCACAGAAAACCATTTCAAGGACGGCTGACGGTGGGGCTTGAACCCACGCGTCTACCGAGTCAGCAGAGAGCTTGGCCCCATGACCTTACGCTGCGCTTTAGCCAGCTGAGCCACTGCTGTAATGACGATCATTATGATACAGTTTTCTAACACATAATAGTCAGGGTCGAACATAATAGTACATTATGCAACGAGCCTATAATGGCTATAATTAAGACACGAGTATTTTTTATAAAACGAGCGTATGCGAGTTTTATAATTTCCATACGAGTGTCTTAATTACCATTATAGGCGAGTTGCATACGACTGTTTATGTTCGACGAGAATTATAACTTTATTATATGTTTTAACATAAATATTCATAAATATCTGTTGAGAGTCAGCTACTGGAATTTTGTGATCGCAGAGCGAGCGTTGGGTGTTATACCTTCGTCTTTCAAGAGCTTTGAACGGCCGACGCATGCGCTCTGCCATATGCAGCCATATGTTTACATCAGCCGTCCCTCAGTAATATTGTCACCGCAGTCATTTGAAGACAATGCGCTGTGTAGAAATTAGTGTTAGTGATTTTAAGGTACTGTGCTATTTCTTGTCTCATATTCGCCAGTTTATTTACGCGAACATATGGACGGTGGGTATTCCATGTCGGTAATTTATTATAGTTCGATGTTGTGTTTATGTCCGACATGTTGGATTTTGAGCGCATGCGCGAAATTATCGTTACCTAATTGGTCAATGAACGAGCTCTGATTGGCTGGAGAAACTGTATCGTAATGAAAAACGGTGTTATAATGACCATCATTATGATACAGTTTTCAAACACATAATAGTGAGGGTCGAACATAAACTTTTTTAAGGCATCAACATCCGGGCCCAAGTTATCACAATTAACACCGGTTATCAGACAGATTCTACACACACCCAATGTACACGGGGCTACATGACCGCGTTGTCGCAGCCCCAACCGACCAACCGAAAAGTGTGTACGATAATGGATGTCCTTGTATGTTTGCCAGGTGGGTGTGGAGATTGGTGGCGAGTGTGAGAGACTGGAGACGCACTGCGACATTGTGGTCGGGACCGTACCTCTCAAGAGATTCTGGCCAATCCTGGCTGTCATTCCTCTGACTCCACTTCCTGTCTTCGGGTCTGACGGGGAGCTGCTGTCGGAGGGGAACAGGACAGAGACACCCTCGCCTTACCCCGAGCTCCGTGAGTACAATGTGGTCGCTATGTATAATGGCTTTCCTTTAATTATTGCATTGTCATTGTATTTACTTTCTTCTTCTTACTTTACCTTTTACTTCCGTTTTCCCTTTTCCGTTTTCTTCCTTTCTCTTTTACTTTCCTTTTTCTTTAAATTTCCTTTCCCTTTTCTCTCCATCTTTTTCTTTCCTTTCCCACTCATCTTTCCTTTCCCTTTCATTATCTTTCCTTTCAAATTCCTTATCTCCTCCTTTCTCTCCTTTTTTGTCATTCTTTTCCTTTCTTCTTCTTTTTCCTTTCCTTATATAATTATTACTTTCTGGCTTTCCTTAATTATTGCATTTTCATTTTATTTTTATTTTTTTCCCTTCCCTTTCTTTCTCTTTTACTATCGTTATCCCTTTCCGTTTCCTTATTTTTTCCTTCCGTTTTCTTTTACAGTACTTTCATTTTTCTTTCCTTATCTTTCCTTTCTAATTCCTTATCTCCTCATCTCTTTCCTCTTTTTGCTATTCTTTTCCTTTGTCCTTCTTATTCCTCTCCCTTTCCTTATCTTTGTTTCTTTTCTTTTCCTTCTTTACTTTTTCCTGTCCCTTTCTTTTATTATTTCCTTTCCATTCCCTTATATTTTTTCTTTTTTCCTTTCATTTTTCTTTTTTCTTTCCTGTTTTCCGTTCCCTTTCTTTTGTTTATCCCTTCCTTTTTCCTTTCAATTTCCTTATGTTTTCTTTTTTCTTTCCCTTTCATTTTCCTTTCAGTTTCCTTATGTTTTCTTTTTCCTTTCCATTTCCTTATGTTTTCTTTTTCCTTTCCATTTCCTTATGTTTTCTTTTTCCTTTCCATTTCCTTATGTTTTCTTTTCCCTTTCTTTTTCCTTTCCATTTCCTTATATTTTCTTTTTCCTTTCCATTTCCTTATGTTTTCTTTTCCCTTTCTTTTTCCTTTCCATTTCCTTATATTTTCTTTTTCCTTTCCATTTCCTTATGTTTTCCTTTCCATTTCCTTATGTTTTCTTTTTCCTTTCCATTTCCTTATATTTCCTTTTTCCTTTCCATTTCCTTATGTTCTCTTTTTCCTTTCCATTTCCTTATGTTTTCTTTTTGCTTTCCCTTTCTTTTTCCTTTCCATTTCCTTATGTTTTCTTTTTCCTTTCCCTTTCTTTTTCCTTTCCATTTCCTTATATTTTCTTTTTCCTTCCCATTTCCTTATGTTTTCTTTTTCCTTCCCATTTCCTTATGTTTTCTTTTTCCTTTCCATTTCCTTATGTTTTCTTTTTCCTTTCCCTTTCTTTTTCCTTTCCATTTCCTTATGTTTTCTTTTTCCTTATGTTTTCTTTTCCCTTATTTTCATGAATTATTTTTTGAAAATGATTCATTATATTCCGATGAAACGCTAGGCTAGTGATGTAGTTGTCATTGTCTTGTGTTTCAGCCCCTCCAGTGTACGTGGAGTCGATCCTGGGGCCGGGCAACATCCGTGATCCCTCAGACAACGAGTGGCTGCGAGGGAACTTGGGCTTCACTCCTCGCTATCCTTCTTTTAACTTCGACAAGTAACAACTCTTTATACATTCACTAAAGCAAACTACTGTAAGTTTGGAACATGAACATACAAATATACATGATTTATTAAGGAGATTGTTTACTATCATCACCAAATGTTTCTGTAATGTATAAGGTGCGTTCGAAAGGTAACGAGCCGGAGGCTGTAATGCGCAAACCAGTGGCGACATCGGCTAATCGTGGCGTGTTTAACGAGGTGTGGTTCCGACCAGAGGGCACGCGTGCACGTCACCTGGCGATACAAAGCGAGCAGCAGCATGCATCAATCGTCCAACGCTGCCAGTCGCATTGCAAACAGTGATATGGAGGCGTCAAACGAAGAGCAAAGAGGTGTTGTTCGGTTTCTGACAGCGGAAGGAGTAGGGGAAACGGACATCCATCGCCGAATATCACAAGTGTACGGCGAACACTGCATGTTACTTGCAAGGGTCAAGGCGTGGCACAAGCGCTTCAGGGAAGGACGGGTGTCGTTAGCCGATGATGCCCGGTCTGGGGCACCCCCCTGCATTACCGATGACAATGTCCGGCTGGTTGATGCACTCATTACCCAGGACCGCCGAGTGACAGTGAATGCCATAGCCGCCGTGGTCGGATTGAGCGTCGGAAGTGTGCACACCATCATGAAGGAACGACTGCACTTGCGCAAAGTGTGTGCCCAATGGGTTTCCCACAGTCTTCAAGCACACCAGGAAGCATGTCGAATGGCCTACTGTCTTGGTCTCGGTTGGACGATTGATGCATGTTGCTGCTTGCTTTGTATCGTCACGTGACTTGCACGCCTGCCCTCTATCGACGGTTTGTGACCTACCACGCTCTGGTCGGAACCACACCTCGTTACAGACGCCACGATTAGCCGATGTCATCACCGGTTTGCGCATTCCAGCCTCCAGCTCGTTACTTTTTGAACGCACCTCATACATCTCCTACCACACCCTTTAATATTCCTCCTTACCTCATTCTCTTTCTCCATACTCTCTAATATTTCGTACATTTTAAGAGTGTATATATTTGTGCCAGTGATATTGGAGGAATTGTCAGATATTGAACTACGTTCACGCACTGTTATTAGGAATTCTAAAATGGAGAGTGAAAATAGAAATCGGTTAGACAGTGAGGAGAGTGATAATTTGCACAATAGGACCGAAGCAGTGCGTATTAAGGGGTGGTGAGAGCAGATAGGAGGACTCTACCACGAAAGAACAGGACGCTGATCATAGGTAGTGGGGGTAATTTGTCCAGACTGGCTCTAACAATTTATGTCAAAGATATAATCAAAATGTTCTCAAAAGAAAATCAAAATGAGTATTGTCCGTTGAGCCATTATAATTAACACAAAAAGTGATAAAAATGTCCAGCATAACTCAACACATTGCTAGCATTTCGACCCAGAACATTTTGATTATTGGTTTATTGTTTTGGAGTGGAGTTTTTGACTCCCGTGGTGCACTGGCATGCTCGTGACGTGTTTACACATGCAGCGAAGCGTCTTGCATGGCTTTCTCAGTGTATGCCAGCTACGCGTCTTGGTAGGTGTACCTTTACCAACTGAAGAGCCCAATTCGTACACTGGGTCGAAACGCTAGCAATGTGTTGAGTTATGCTGGACATTTGTATCACTTTTTGTGTTAATTATGTCAAATATGGAAGAAACTAATAATAAAATAGAACAGGGCAATAGTCATGTGAATGCTAGGATGGAAGAGATGGATGCTAAAATAGGGCTGGGTAACAGGAATGTGAATGCTACGCTTGAGGAGATGAGCAAGATTAGCGATAAAGTTGAAAAGCTGGGAGATCAACTTGTGAAAGTAGAAGACAAATTAGATAAGGAGTGTACCGGTACAGCCACACACAGTACAGGGTCTTTCATATAAAGTAAGAACGGCAAGCGACAGTTTTGTTATTAGCTGCTGCGGTGGCCTTGACCGAGCTTGTGGCGCGCCATGGCCCCCTGCTGTACTATTGAAAGCGCACGCATAGTACATACGAGGGCTGTTATTTTTTTCAAGTTTGATGGACTGTATAAAAATAACAGATTGGCATACCAAACTGATTTTACTACTAAATGTTTGCTTGTTTTATTTTTATGTCTCAACATAATCGCCAAAACGATTGAAACATTTGTCGTATCGTTACACCAGCTTTCCAATGCCCTCTGCAAAATATTCTGCCGCAATAACCCGCTCCGCTGACTCATATCGTTAGTTCACACGTGTTTTGTCATTCATTTGGACGTGTATCTGCAAAGCTCAGACGTTAGTGTTGCACGTTTAGTGAGTATTGTGATTACTGTGATTGTTGGTCATGCCTAGACACCAATTCACATTGCGCGAACGTGTGTATATCCATAATTCGTATATGAAAAGCAGAAAATCTTGTTCTGAAACGAGGCAAAAATTTCGAATCAAGTTTCCAGGAAGATCTGTGCCTAATGCCAGTACAATTAGGAGGCTGCTAAACAATTCAAGGAAACAGGCTCCGTAAATAATAAAAGAGTTGACAGACATTCTTTCATTAGAAGATGTCAGGTGTGTGTTACAAGAGAGGGAGGACATTTTCAGCATCGCCTATGAGCACAGTAAGTACACATTATTGAATATATTTGGTAAAAGTGTGAAAGTGCGCGCCAAACCACCGGCTGAACCGGGTACGCGCACCCGCGATCTGCGCTAGTCACAGCCGGCTTAGCTTGCCGTGTTAACTCGCGCGCACATAGATAATAACTAGGGTTCGGATGTTTAAGACCTAAAGAAGGACAAAATAAGCAAGCAAATATACCCTAAAAACTAGCTAAATATGACCTAAAACTATAAAATATGACCTAAAAACCATGGCAATTCCTTGTTTGCTGATTGCTTCTGAGCTAAATATATCTACTGGAGTGACAGTCTATTGAAAGGTGGAAACACACTATCGTCATGTTCCGTGACCTCATGCGTTCGGTGTCGCAATCTAACTGGTCCAGAAAGATGTGCTAAAAGACGTGCGTAGAGGAGCGCCTTCTTGGATCAGGTCTTCTAAACCTGCTATCTGCCTGTTCCGGGAAAAGAAAGAAAAATATATCTACTACACTATTCGGAAATCCTGTGTATGAAACTCGACGCAGATAACACGCACCTTGTTAACGACACCTAAATTGAAACAAAAATGCTGAAATTATAACCAAATATGACCAAAACAATAAAAATGGCCGAAATATGCATTTATAGGGAATATCAAATTGCTTTAAACGTGGTCAGGGACCCGTCATTCAAACTTATTTTTCAGATTTCGGGTAAAATGAGCTCAGGAAAAAAAAAAAGACTTTTCCTTAACATCCGAACCTTAATAATAACCCTGTACACGGGGCTAAATGATGGAACAAGAATAATTCGTGTAGAGATGCTTTTATTCGGTCACCAGTTGGGTTCTATAACATTGTAGGTCATAGGCCTGGGTGGCCTAGGAGGTGGCACAGACCAGGGGATGTTCCTAGTGTATAGCTGCACGTCGGGTGGCCACAGATTCAAGAGCATGATCAAGTCGAGGAAATGTGAGCACCATATCCCCATGTTGAGTAGCAGGTGATGAGCCAATGTCTGGGAGCTGGGAGGAGGTTGCGGCCACACGAACACCATGCACGACACTCCTGAAACATTAGGCTTGGTTTCATTAAGGCTATGGCCACACTTGCGTGATTTCCCGCAGCGGGATATCCCGCGTGAAATCCCGCGTTAAAAATGCACAACAGACGGGACCGGCCACACTTGAGTGATTTCCCGCGGTGGGGCTGCGTGAAATCCAGACTTGTGTCTAGCTACCGAGATGTCAGCGGGACTTCGGAGCCCTTCGCCTGCTATCGGTAAACCTCGCGTTATATAGCTCGGTACCTGCGCCTCTTTACTGCGAGAACTGAAAGCTCAAGCAGCCATAACCTCCCTACGAAGGCTTCCGAAGTGAGGTAGCGCGCAGTTTGCTACTCCTGTTGGGGGTCCGGGCGGTGACACGAAGAGCCCGCAGATGAGCCAGCTTGGTGTCCTAGGTGAAACCCCACACAAGACACGACACAAACCTAGAAAAATTGCTGAGTTTTACATCAAAAATAGTTTTGCATATTGCCATGGAGCACCGTGAGGATGGACTTACACTGGTGAAAAAAATAAAATAAAAAGATACGAGCCTTACAGCAGTCGCATATGATGTGTAACATCTGACATGTTATCCTACTCGTATACTACACAGCTTAACATTCTTAAAATGTTCATTTACGCTTCCTTTTCATACTGGAGTTGTATAGATTGAATTTGAGATATACTACTGACACACTTGTTTGAACAAACATCACATATTATACTAGCAGGTACCCGCGGCTTCGCCCGCGATCAGGACAATGGGGACGATGCATTATTGCTGATAATTGGTCTACTTTTTTGCAGCAATCGCGGCTAGAGGTGGGTCCATTTTAATTCTGAATACTGATACATACAGTATATTGATATGAGCAACAGAATGGGAATTTAATAGAGTTGTGAAAGTCTGCAGGGTTCGATGTTACATTATGCTAACATATTTTAAAATTATGTCTTCTGCTGAGACATAACGATTTTGTTGTCCGGATGCTCGCGAGCACGCCACTTACAGTTGCCCATGGGAAGAATGGTTTTGTCTAAATGTACACGTGCTACTGTTAAGTGTGTGTCATTGCGCTTTGTTAAAGAAATTGCGAATATTGTTTGAAGAGGGAACTGCACTCTTGCACACTGGAATGGCAAATCTATCGGAATATGGGGAATTAAAAGTATTCTTCCTTGAGCTATTCTGGATGTAATTTTGCCATACATATTGATGATTTGAACGTCTACATATTGCTATTAATAGACCTATAGTTAAATATCTCTCACCTTGGCCGCTGACGTACAGTACATTATGCAGTCTCTTCCAGTGTTACATCCCAGGGATTGAAATTCTCCAAAACCACTTTTGCCTCACATGCCTCTCTAAGTAATTAAAATTGCCGATTGTTGTTGTTGTTTGAGTCTTCACTTTTTTAACAGGTTTGATGCAGCCCTCCATGTCTCCCTCTTCTGAGCTAATCGTTTCATCTCTACATAGCTACCACACCCTACATCCGAGGCAATCTCTTTAACCCTGGTTTACCCCCACAGTTCTTGTACTCGACCCTCCCATCCATAACTAAGCTTGCTATTCCTGGGTGTCTTAATATGTGTCGCCAGAAACATCTCTCCTCTCCCACTCGTCTTAATACCTCTTCATTTGTTACCCTATCTACCCATCTGATCATCATTCTCCTGTATCACCACATTTCAAACGCTTCAATTCTCCTCTTTTCTGCTGCACCATTAGTCCATTAGTCCAACTCAGCAACTTTTCTAGGTTTAAGCCGTGCCTTGTGCGGGGATTCAATGGCCGTGAAAGACAAAATACCAACTTTATTGAAATAAGTTTGCCCAATTCCTCAGTAAGAATAATTAAGAAAAAATAATAATTTAATGTGACAGTCGGTAGAAAACGAAACATCCGTCTGTGATTATGGGCTGCAGATCAGGGTAAAAACTAAAAAGAGCAGATCAATATTGGCAAACAGAAATATACAGTTAACAAAAAACAAATTTATAAAGAAAATGAAAGCATATCGTGCAAAATAGAAAGCATCTTGACATTGTAAATTAGCGTAAAGATACGAAAGCGCGCTCACAATAACCAGCTCAAAGAGTATAAAATTAGACTCAAAATCACGGTCGAATCCGCCCCCAAAAACCACCTCTATAAATAAAATATACCTCATTTTACGCGTATCAATGCGAGGAGCAATGTTGGTCAACCGAACCCCGCGTTTTAAGGCCCTAAAACGAAGGGTTTTCGAGATATTGCCAGAAAACTATCCCCGGTGTGCGAAATTTCAGCGGTTGCCATAGTAACGTTGATCTGTTTCTTCGAGGGAACACAGTTATTTGGGAATATCTCCGAAACCGTTCATTTTAGGAACTTAAAAAGTATGTTTCGGGGTCCCTACAGGACCTCCGAGTATTGTTTCTCGTATCTGGCGGCTTAAAATGAGCTAAATCCGACCTTTGTACCGACTGTCCTTGCTCAGTGCCAAAGGGACGAAAAAGGTCACTTACAAATTTAATTTTCAAAAACCTTTTCTTAGTGAGCCTCTACATACTCGGATCAACCAACATGCAAAATTACAGCTTTCTACGTCTAGTGGTTTGAGCCCTGCGTTGATGAGTAAATTTTGGATGCTCAGTGCCAAAGGGCCGAAAAAAGTCATTTGCAAATTGAATTTTCAAAAACCGTTTCTTAGTGAGCCTCTACATTCTCGGATCAACCAACATGCAAAATTTCAGCCTTCTAGGTCTAGTGGTTTGAGCCCTGCGTTGATGAGTAAATTTTGGATTATATATAATAGATTGTAAATTAAGAGGAGAAATGAAACCATAGTCTCTAGCCTATCTAAATAATGTTCAATACCGTACAATCAAATTTCCCAACTCTTGCTTGGTTCAAACTATTGTAATTAAAATTAGTTTTTTTTTTTTAAATCGCGTTTACCCTCCAGGGTGGTGGCTCCCAGGGACTCAGCGAGGGAACTCACCCATACCGCCTATCCAGGCAGTGTCCTAGAGCTGGGAACATCTAATCGGAAGGGATACAACTGGTGAGGTGGGATTAGCACCTCGCCCAGGCGGCCTCACCTGCAAAGCGAACAGGGGCCTCATGAGGGAAGGGAGGGGAAGATTGGGATGGATAGGCAAGGAAGAGGGAAGGAGGCGGCCGGGGCCTTACGGTAGGGACCATCCCGGCATTTGCCCGAAGACGAAGTGGGAAACCACGGAAAACCACTTCGAGGATGGCTGAGGGGGAATCGAACCCCCTCTACTCATTTGGGCCACCCGAGGCTGAGTAGACCCCGTTCCAGTCCTCGTACCACTTTTCAAATTTCGTGGCAGAGCCGGGAATCGAACCCAGGACCTCCGGGGCGGCAGCTAACCATGCTGACCGCTACGCTACGGAGGCGACGTTTAAAATTAGATAATTCGTAATTTCATGTAGATTCTGTTAAAATGACGCATTATGTTATGATATAAATCGGTAATCCGGTAGCAAAAATATTTGCCGGGACTGGGTATAGAATCTGAGACCTCATGATTCGTAGTCCAAGATCTTATCCACGCAGCCAATACAACCTCAGGCAGCCGGAGTACAGGACAGGTACTCATTTTCACGTGCCGGCAATGATATGGAAGTATTTTCTTATGCTCCATTAATATTTTGCTATTTTTCGATAATGTTCCTGCGTGGAATTGAGTTTTAAATTAGTTATGAATACGCCTACTTGACAGTAAAGAGAATTCCTCTAGTGGTCTATGAGAGGCTAGCGCAGTTCCCGTATAAAATCATCGATATGTATTACATTGATCACTGCATTACAGAAATGTGGGTTAATATCTCAATAGCCATTGTGCAGAAACATATTACTGGCTTTGCCGACTAGTTACAATGATTCATATAAAAGCATTTCATAATTTAAATGCTGATACGAAAACATGTGGTTGTGTTTCAATGAGTTGACACTAGAGTTCGCATGAGCGTTTACCGTTCAGTACGAAAGGGTTGAGGAAAGTTAGCCGGCGAGTGAATGCCCATCACTGTTATCCAGAGATTGAAAAACAGTCTCTTAATAAATCATAATTGTTTTCAGCAAATATGATATAATGCATTTTTTTTTTTACCAAAGAACGACAACTTGAAGATGATTTATTGTAGACATATTTGTAATTGCGCCTCAAAACCTTGAAGTAATCCGTATGTGATTTACATTCTCCAGCTAGCAGAGCGTGTTACACTTCCGTTCCATCCACCACTGCCAGCTGGATCGTTCCGATTCACTTCCGTCCCATTTTTCAAAATTTTTCGATTTTGATCCGATGACGGCAGATGCCACCTGGGGGATAGTAGATGTACTGATAAGGGTTTCAACGTCGTCCGCCAACAGATAACGTAGTGGCATAGCTACCAGAGCGCCATCTGTGTCTACCATTTAATAGGGAAAGCTCACAGCCATACGGCTCATTGTGGTGAAAACGTGTGAGGCAAGCAGGTACAATGCCACGGAGACGCACTCGTGCTTCCTACTGCCAACTGAGCGAGTTTGAAAGGGGTCAAATTGTGGCCTTCCGAGTGGCGGGATGGTCCTTTCGGAGAATTGCCACACAAGTTGGACGTGCTGTGTCCGTTGTGCAACGATGCTGGTATCAGTGCACAGTGGGTCAAAATCGAAATCTAGGGGGACAAAATTCTGTTTACGTTTTAATCATGAATTTAGAGTGAAAGCAACGTATATAATTTGTTTACTTCATAATAAACATAAGTTAAGACCTTTTTAAGCTACGTCTACACATGCAAGAAATTGTCTATGACCAGGAGTTGGATAGAGCATTCAGTTATCTCTTCAGAACAATTTTCTACCCCTAATTTACGTTTAGCAAAGTCACAAAGCTCCACTTTTGACATAATCGTCGAACCCAGCGCTTCAAACAGTTGTAAACGTGTGAGAACTGGTTGCGTGGCATCTTCTAAAACGTTAAATAACTAAGAAAGTTGCAAAAAGATGCAAACAATCTTATAACAGGCGTAAACTACAAGACTTTATCTACATTTTAACATTAAGTCGAAAGTGACGCAGAGTGACGCGACATACTAATAAAATATAATTTTAAAAATAATAGTTAAGTATTATATAATGCAAATATAGCTAAAATTACGTAACAATTACGCCCATTAATAACTAAAACACGTTACAAGGATCATACCTACAGCTGCATGTTCCATCTTAAAGCATCACACTAACCACAAAGACAACCAAACCACAGCCACTTACATTCACTCTCCAATTCAGACTGCTCGAACAGTGGTGACAGATTTACACTAAGATGCGTTTATATCCCAGAAAAGTGAGCGGCAATAATTATATGGGAATGCTGTAGAAGTAATAAATCTTGATTTTTCAATGATGAAAATAAATAACTCTGTCCTCCTAGATTTCGATTTTGACCCACTGTGCAGTGGTCACGTGAACATTCTCACACCCGTAGACGAGGTTCTGGACGTCCACGCAGAACAGACGTCTGCCAGGATCGTCGTATTGTAAGGGCAGCAGTGGCAGATCGTACACCTACCACTGCACAGATACGAGGGTTTGTAAGCCCAGAAGTGTCATCACGAACTGTTGCGAACCGGTTACTAGCAGTGGAACAAAGGGCACGCACATCTCTAGCTCGTCTTCCACTCACACCACAGCTTCAACGTGCACGGCTCAACTGGTGCCGACAGAGGATCAATTGGAAGATGGAATGGCGCGCCGTGGTCTTTAGAAATGAAAGCAGATTCTGCCTGCACGCAAATGATGGTCGTTGACGCGTTCGACGTAGACCTGGTGAGCGCTGTCTCGTAGAGAGCATTCGTCCAAGACACACCGGCCCACCCCAGGCCTTATGGTCTGGGGTGCGATAAGCAACAACTCTCGTTCACCTTTGGTGTTTGTGGAGGGAACGCTAACCAACACTCGGTACGTGCAGTATGTTATTAGACCTGTTCTTGTAACAGGAAGGGGATGGGTTGTTCCAACAGGATAATGCTCGCCCACACACTGCAACTCAATGTGCAGCAACTTCCCTGGCCAGCACGATCGCCGGACTTGTCGCCAATCGAGCATGATGGGCCGACAAGTGACTCGTGCGACTCGTCCACCTACAACTCTTACAGAACTGTGTGAACAGATCGAGCAGGCGTGGAATAACGTATCCCAAGGCAGTATTCATCATCTGTAAGATCGACTGGATGCAAGAGTCAGTGTCTGTATTGCCGGTAGTGGAGGCTACACCTCGTACTAATATGGGTGTTTCAGCATGGGTCGATACCTGGTATCTCTGAACCACCGGGTGAGTTAGCCGTGGTCGTTACGGCATGACTGCTGGCAGTCGCTCACATCCAGAAGGCGAGGAGGTTCGAATCCCCCCGCCGGCAACCTTGAAGATGGTCTTCTGTGGATTCCCATCTTCTTTCCAGGCAAATGCCGGGGTTGGTCTCTAACTATAGGCCACAACCGCTACCTTCCAACTCCTCGTCCTTACATCCCAACTTTCCTCCCCACCGGTACTTGTAGCTCACCCATTGGGTGTCCGTCTCGAAGCAGCTACAAAACTGGCGAGCCGAACATGTCCTCGGACACTCCAGGCACTAAAGAGCCATACGCAAAAAAAAAAAAAAAAAAAAAAAAATCTGAACCGCTTGACCTATTGATCTGTATATTTAATAATTTCATGTACTCCATATGCACTGTTGCCACAATAAATCTTGAGTGAATTGGTAACCTCTAAAATTGTGCCATAATTCCTCCCCCCCCCCCCCCTTTTTCTTGAATCCCTTTATGGGATAGTGGTCTCTATATTAACCACCTGTCATAAGGACAGTTTATGCTTTCATAGATGCTGATAGTTGAATCTTTCAGCCAAATTTCGGAGAATTTTCATGCCGAAGTATTTCTAAAAATCAAATATTATATACGTATCTACTTGACGTGATGAGTTGGATAAAATTTAAAAGAATTGAAGAGTAAAATTAAAATATAAATAAATAAAGAAATAAAAACAATAAAATAATGAACATAACTAAAAACAAGAAGTTCCGTGACGAACTAAAGTGCATACTTTTCTTAAAATTTAAGATTTTGCCAATGATTAATCTTTATGGACCTATCTAGAATAATGACGAAATGAATTTGGTAATATCGACATTTCTAATTAGTCCGAAATATACCTGGCATGATGTAGCCTGATAGAGCACTACATTTGGCAACCCTGGTGACAATATATTCTTAGTTCCATCTCTTAAGGTACAGAATACAAAATTTGGATGAAGTCCAATGGATAGCATGGACGTTACATGCAGTTAGACATTGGACCTATCAGCGCATGTAAAATCTTGTAAGCAACAATGTCATGCATGCGTAGGTCAGAAATAATTTGAAATATTATAATGTATTGTTGTGCCAATTTTGGATTAAATCCATTTGTTAGTATAGAAGTTACTGGAATTTTAAAATTGGACCTACGAGCAGGCTTAGAATCATGTTGGTAGCGCTGACGTATATTAGTTGCTCCAAATTAATCTAGAATTTCAGGAACTATACGTGCGCAAAGTTTAGAGCTGTTGGCTTACATACTTTCTGATATATTGATGAAAAATCCACAGCCTGCTTCCAGTCTCCGACCGGGTCAGGAATGGAATGAATGAAGCCCCCATCTAGCGGCGAGGATATAGACTGTGCCGGCTGCCGAGGCCTGACGCACTCCTCCGGGGCAATGATTAAATGAATGACAGATGAAATGATAATGGAGAGTGTTGCTGGAATGAAATTTTGACAGGGAAAACCGGAGTACCCGGAGAAAAACCTGTCTGCCTCCGTTTTGTCCAGCACAGATCTCACATGCAGTGACCGGGATTTGAACCACGGACCCAGCGGTGAGAGGCCAGCGTGCTGCCGCCTAAGCCACGGAGGCTTTTTTGATATATTGATATTAGGGTAAAATATATAAACACCATTTATTAACAGTTGGCAGCCCTGATTGCTCTAAAGAATATGCACAGTCATATCTGTTATGGTACACATAGCACATACGAAATTTGGTTAAAATCCAATTAATAGTGTAGGAGTTATATGCATTTAAAATTTGGACATATCAGTAGGCTTAGAATCATTTTTGCAGCAGTGTCATGTATGACCACCTGAAAATTAAACTGAAGTATTATTATCTATATGTGTACCAATTTTTGAATAGTTCCCATGTATACATTCCAAGATATCCAACATGGAGCTCAAATTTCAATTGCAATTTTTAGCAGTTGGTAGCGCTGACATCATTTTCAAGGATGACATTGAGATGTCCCGGTATAGATCTTTACTCTTACCAAATTTGGTTCCGATAGCTGCAGCCGTTTAGGAGTTGATTGGGGGGGGGGGGGGGGACACAGACAGACAGACAGACAGAAGGATAGACAGACAGACAGACAGACAGACAGAAGGACAGACAGACAGAAGGACAGACAGACAGACATTTCTCCGGATCGATCTCATAAATCTACTTCTTCCTCATTTTTGCACAATGTGAAAAGTAGTCTAAAAATATGAAACTAATTGTAAAAATAAGTTGAAAATTAGTTAATTAATTAATTCAATAAAATATCAAAATTAAATCTAAAAGAACATAATTTAAAAATTAAAAATAAATAGGCCTAAGTAAACATTAAAATTAGAGAAACAAAAAATAACATTATTAATAATTATAATAATTTAAATAATTTAAAATAAAAAAACACATGAAAATAATAAATAGTTTTGCAGGGAGCATAGCCAGGGCATTCCATTCTGCAAATACCATTCTCATGAAGAAAGGCATTGACAATGCCAGTGCGGACGAGCGTTATCGTCCACGAAAGTGAAATTAAGGCTGAAATTGTAATTATTTTACCTTCTCGAGGAGACTTCTGGAGTGGATCCGACTTCTCCAGTAGTAATTATTTTCCCTTCACGAGGCGACTTCTGGAGAGGGTCCAACTTCACCAATAGTAATTATTTAACTTTCTTGAGGAGACTTCTGGAGTGGGTCCGACTTCTCCAACAGTAATTATTTTCCCTTCTCGAGGAGACTTCTGGAGAGGGTCCAACTTCTCCAATAGTAATTATTTAACTTTCTTGAGGAGGCTTCTGGAGTGGGTCCGACTTCTCCAATAGTAATTATTTAACCTTCGCAAGGAGACTTCGCGAGTAGGTCCAACATCTCCAATAGTAATTGTTTTACCTTCCCGAGGAGGTTTCTGGAGTGGGTCCGACTTCTCCAATAGTAATTATTTTACCTTCTTGAGGATGCTTCTGGAGAGGGTCGGACTTCTCCAATAGTACAGTAATTATTTTACCTTCTCGAGGAGACTTCTGGAGTGGGTCCGACTTCTCCAATATAAATTATTTTACCTTCTCGAGGAGACTTCTGGAGTGGATCCGACTTCTCCAATAGTAATTATTTTACCTTCTCGAGGAGACTTCTGGAGTGTGTCCGACTTCTCCAATAGTAATTATTTTACCTTCTCGAGGAGGCTTCTGGAGTGGATCCGACTTCTCCAGTAGTAATTATTTTCCCTTCTCGAGGAGACTTCTGGAGAGGGTCCAACTTCTCCAATAGTAATTATTTAACTTTCTTGAGGAGACTTCTGGAGTGGGTCCGACTTCTCCAATAGTAATTATTTTACCTTCTCGAGGAGGCTTCTGGAGTGGGTCCGACTTCTCCAAGAGTAATTATTTAACCTTCTCAAGGAGACTTCGCGAGTAGGTCCAACTTCTCCAATAGTAATTATTTTACCTTCCCGAGGAGGTTTCTGGAGTGGGTCCGACTTCTCTAATAGCAATTATTTTACCTTCCCGAGGAGGTTTCTGGAGTGGGTTTTACTTCTCCAATAGTAATTATTTTAACTTCCCGAGGAGACTTCTGGAGTGGATCCGACTTCTTCAATAGTAATTATTTTACCTTCTCGAGGAGGTTTCTGGAGTGGGTCCGACTTCTCCAATTGTAATTATTTAACCTTCTCAAGGAGACTTCGCGAGTAGGTCCAACTTCTCCAATAGTAATTATTTTACCTTCCCGAGGAGGTTTCTGGAGTGGGTCCGACTTCTCTAATAGCAATTATTTTACCTTCCCGAGGAGGTTTCTGGAGTGGGTTTAACTTCTCCAATAGTAATTATTTTAACTTCCCGAGGAGACTTCTGGAGTGGATCCGACTTCTCCAATAGTAATTATTTAACCTTCTTGAGGAGACTTCTGGAGAGGGTCCGACTTCTCCAATAGTAATTATTTTACCTTCTCGAGGAGGCTTCTGGAGTGGGTCCGACTTCTCCAATAGTAATTATTTAACCTTCTCAAGGAGACTTCGCGAGTAGGTCCAACTTCTCCAATAGTAATTATTTTACCTTCCAGAGGAGGTTTCTGGAGTGGGTTCGACTTCTCTAATAGCAATTATTTTACCTTCCCGAGGAGGTTTCTGGAGTGGGTTTGACTTCTCCAATAGTAATTATTTTAACTTCCCGAGGATACTTCTGGAGTGGATCCGACTTCTCCAATAGTAATTATTTTACCTTCTCGAGGAGGTTTCTGGAGTCTGTCCGACTTCTCCAATAGTAATTATTTTACCGTGTCGAGGAGGCTTCTGGAGTGGGTCCGACTTCTCCAGTAGTAATTATTTTCCCTTCTCGAGGAGACTTCTGGAGAGGGTCCAACTTCTCCAATAGTAATTATTTAACCTTCTTGAGGAGACTTCTGGAGTGGGTCCGAATTCTCCAATAGTAATTATTTTACCTTCTCGAGGAGGTTTCTGGAGTGAGTCCGACTTTTCCAGTAGTAATTATTTTACCTTCTCAAGGAGACTTCGCGAGTGGGTCCAACTTCTCCAATAGTAATTATTTTACCTTCCCGAGGAGGTTTCTGGAGTGGGTCCGACTTCTCTAATAGCAATTATTTTACCTTCCCGAGGAGGTTTCTGGAGTGGGTTTGACTTCTCCAATAGTAATTATTTTAACTTCCCGATGAGACTTGTGGAGTGGATCCGACTACTCCAATAGTAATTATTTTACCTTCTCGAGGAGACTTCTGGAGTGGGTCCGACTTCTCCAATAGTAATTATTTTATCTTCTCGAGGAGGCTTGTGGAGTGGGTCCGACTTCTCTAATAGTAATTATTTTACCTTCTCGAGGAGACTTCTGGAGTGAGTCCGACTTCCCTAATACTAATTATTTTACCTTCTCCAAGAGGCTTCTGGAGTGAGTCCGACTTTTCCAATAGTAATTATTTTACCTTCCCGAGGAGACTTCTGGAGAGGGACTTCTCCAACAGTAATTTTTTTTTACCTTCTCGAGGAGACTTCTGGAGTGGGTCCGACTTCTCCAGCAGTAATTATTTTCCATTCTCGAGGAGACTTCTGGAGTGAGTCCGACTTCTCCAATAGTAATTATTTAACTTTCTCGAGGAGACTTCTGGAGAGGGTCCGACTACTCCAATAGTAATTATTTTACCTTCTCCAGGAGGCTTCTGGAGAGGGTCCGACTTTTCCAATAGTAATCATTTTACCTTCTCGAGGAGGCTTCTGGAGTGAGTCCGGCTTCTCCAATAGTAATTATTTTTCCTTCTCGAGGAGGCTTCTGGAGTGAGTCCGACTTCTCCAGTAGCAATTATTTTACTTTCTCGAGGAGACTTCTGGAGTGGGTCCGACTTCTCCAGTAGTAATTATTTTACCTTCTCCAGGAGGCTTCTGGAATGGGTCCGACTTCTCCAATAGTAATTATTTTTCCATCTAGAGGAGACTTCATGAGTGGGTCCGACTTCCCCAGTTGTAATTATTTTACCTTGTCGAGGAGGCTTCTGGAGAGGTCCGACTTCTCTAATAGTACCCTAATAATACATTACTATCTGAAATAGGGTATCTGGGCCTAATAGGCCCTCCACAATCAGTTCACCTCACTGTGCACTTATTCTAGTATATCTCACTATAGCAACTTGTTGTTTTTATGCTCACGATCTAGGGACAGTGGCGACTCATCATTTTTATAATGTGTAGGACGTAATGGGATAGGCTGCTAATTAACCTAAGATAATTGTTATAGCTGGGCTAAACTGAGATATTAGAGACGGTCTAATATTAATTATTCAGTCGCACAGCAGCACTATTACGGACACATTACACAATACAATACAATCCAATACCACTCCGAATAGACCAACCATTTATCCGCGGGAAATCGTAACAATACGCCCGTAGTGTCGGTTTAAAATCAACTAATAGCGAGACTTGAGGATCTCAGTCGACGTCCTCAGAGCGCTATTAAACAGGCCAAACCTGCCCCCACCCCCTCAAGGGCTACCAATACATTTCTAAATCTATAAACACATGCTTTGAGGATGCATAGCTTCCTTCCTCAGCCTTCTACTCCGGGCGCTGAAGGTCACACTTTACCATCTAGGGGTGAAATGTAGAACTACAGTGACAGTGAGACAGAGCTTATCGAGAGGGCGCGCAAGGTAGCCCCAAATACTATATATTTTACAAAAAAATTAGTCTAATTAATTAATTGTTTAAAACAGATACAGCTGACTGTAGGATGATCCTCACGTCCTACATGGAGGAATCACCAGTGTCTAGGGATTCTGATGCGGTCACTCGACCATGGATCCACCAAGAAAGCTATAAACCTACCATTCCGACCTTCTCTACCTGGCACTGGGGGTCGAAAGGGGGCGGCACGTTGCTCCGGGTGGACATAGATGTCTGAATGTCCTTTTCCTTTGTTTTCGAACCTGGAATTAAAGTAAAGGATTAGTGGAACCCAATGTCATTTTCAAGATTTTTTTTTTCTGGGAGAAGGGAGAAAGAGATTTATTGCACCAATAGGAGTTTATATAATAACTAACAACCCACCCCGGCTTCACCCGGTATCTTTAACGGTTTACCCAGCGTAAATTTAAAAGGCGCACGGACGGCAGGTTCCAGACGAAATTCAGAAAAGACGAGGTGAACAGCGAAACTCCAAACATATATACTCTTCTCTGAAGTCTTAACTCGACACAACTCGACAGTTTGATGCTGACGGAAGTTGGGGTGATAGGCTCGCTCGCTAACTCGTAAACACGCTCCGAAGCTAGTCATTTAAATTTCCACCGTGGCTTCGGTGGCGTAGTCGGTAGCATGCTGAGCTTCTATGCCCAAGATAGCGGGTTCAAACCCGGCCGAAGACGTCGGATTTTTTAAGAGCGTTAAAATCCCTCAGTATGCCTTCATTCGGAGGACAAGTAAAGCCGGCGGTCCCATGTCATAGATTTATGGCATGTTAAAGAACCTTCCACTAATTGCACCTGTGTGAAGCTAAATTTGATAGGTTAAGAATGTAAACAACGCTCTTAGGTTTCTACGTTCGCTGCCAAGAGCCAACTGCGGTGGCGTCTAGTAGCTAAGTTCTGAACTTGGCCTAGTAGTCATTGACGGTGGCACTTGGCGGCAAAAGTAGGAACTATTTGAAAAATTCTAGTTGCAGTACTTAAATTTAAAAAAAAACAGATAACACACACTAATACAGTCATCACAATTAACACCGGTTGTCAGACAGATTCTACACACACCCAAAGTACACGGGGCTACATGGGCGCGTTGTCGCAGCCCCTAAACTTAAGAACCAACCAACCAACCAACCTAAATTTCCACTGAATGGAGATTGTTGGAAGAAATGAAAACGTATGCTGTCGCAGACTTTTTTGTAGACATTTTCATGTTGAACAATTCTTACACTCATAGTACCGGTATATGGATAATTTTAACGGTTTACCCAGCGTAAGCTTAAAAGGCACACGGGCGGCAGGTTTTTCTTCGACTCGATTCACTGATATCGTTACTGCTCGGCTTCCTTAGGCCATAAATGAATGTAGAAACCTTCCTCGAGAAAACCTTTACAGAAAGGTGAAAACCGCTTCAAAATCCATCCAGTGGTTCTCAAGATTACCCGTTACATCCAAGAATTGAGGACTTTGTTTTAAATTTTGTAGAGATGGGAAGGATTCATGGCCCTGTGAGAGAGGGAGAAGGTTGGAGAATAAGATCCAATATAGAAATAGAAGAGATTCTCATAGGCGAAGACATCGTGAGAGGTTTGTGAAGTCCCGGCGGTTACTGTAGCTTGGGTAGGTCATGTGGAACGAATGAGTGATGACAGTTTACCAAAGAAGTTTCGAACTGAGGCCATGGAAGGAAGGAGAAGACGTTGTAGGCCAAGAAAGACATGGAGGAAGATTTGAAGATTATGCGGGTTGGAAGATGGTGGGAAATGACACAGGATCGAGAAGAGTGGATGAGAATGATAGCCTGTGTTTCCGTGGTGACCAGTAGAGTGTGCAACAGTAGTTATCAGGGTGAGGAATTGGTGTACAATTTAGGCATTTGCCTGGAGGGACTGTAGAACAGCTGAGGGAACATCATACTCAGGATGGTTGCGGTCAGCTCCGGGACTCGAACCACTGGTATCTGTGCTTTCTGCAGCTCTCCCCAACATAATAGTAATGAGCGATTTTTGGTGCGGGGTATTTAGTTACTGCATAAGAACCTAATTATCTGTACTTCCATGTGTTTTAGTAAAGTAAGATTTGAAGACTCCACGGGAAAAACAGGGTAAGTCACATTCTGTAAATTTTTCAGGAGAGCGAATTTGAACTTTCAAACACAAAAAAGAAATACTCAAAACATCCCAATTGAAGGCAACCAATTTATAGCTGTTTTTTCGCTATCATTTTACCCTCCAGGATCGGCTTTTCCCACGGACGAAGTGAGGGATCCCACCTCTACCGCCACTGAGGACAGTGTCCTGGAGCTAGAGATGATGATGATAATTATTGTTTTAAGGGGCCTAACATCGAGGTTATCGGCCCCAAGGAGCTTGAGACTATGGTTCGGGGATACAACTGGGGTGTGTGACCAGCATGACGCCCAGGCGGCCACACTACAGTGGGTCAAAATCGAAATCTAGGAGGGGTGGGGGGTGGGGGGGGACGAAATTAGTTTTACGTTTTAATCAGAATTTAGAGTGAAAGCAACGTATATAATTTGTTTACTTCATAATAAACATCAGTTAAGACCTTTTTAAAACTACGTCTGCACATGCAAGAAATTGTCTATGACTAGGAGTTGATAGAACATTCAGTTATCTCTTCAGAACAATTTTCTACCCCTAATTTACTTCTAACAAAGTCACAAAGTTCCCGTTTTGACATAATCGTCAAACCCAGTGCTTCAAACAGTTGTAATCGTGTGAGAACTGGTTGCGCGGCATCTTCTAAAACGTAAAATAACTAAGTAAGTTGCAAAAAGATGCAAAAAAATCTTATAACAGGCGTAAACTACAAGACTTTATCTACATTTTAACATTAAGTAGAAAGTGACGCAGAGTGACGCGACATACTAAAAATCTAAGTGAAAATATAATTTCAAAAATAAAAGTTAAATATTATACAGGGTGTATTTGATATGATGGAAGTCCTTTACACTGTTGATAGAAGATGGTATTCTAAGCAAATATCTTCATGAAATTCAGTCGGATTGTAATTAGTGTAGGTGGAATTAAATCACAAAAATCGTCGGTCAATGTCTTGGAAACGGGCTTACACTTCGTTCCCCTCAGCAGTACAGCTGACTTCTCCCCGTCGCCCTCCCCTCCAACGCTAAGGAATGTTGACCAGAGTCTGAAGTTGAGTGACCTCCTCGTCTTGTCTGCCAATGGCATTGAAATACACAAACCGAGCCTATGAACAGCTGTTTCACACCTTCATGGGGAGTGGCTACATGACTAGTGATGGTGGATCTGTTTAGGATTTTGCCATCCTCATGGCCTACGCATAGAAAATGGAAATCCTAAAGATTTGGTAAATTAATTTAAGAAACTGTTGGTCTATCTTTGTGTGAAGACAGTGCAACAACCGTAACAAAAATATGAATAATACTATTATTATTATACCAGGCTACTACTGCTGTACTAATAATAGTAATAATAGAATTTAGACACACTAACTTCTACGGGGCTACCTGACCACGTTGTCGCAGCCCCTAAACTATGGAACCAACCTAAGTTCCTTTATGTTTTTTATTTGGTATGTCGAGTTGCCAGACTTTTATTTTTAGCAATCTAACACCAGAGCTACACATGCTGACTCTTCTTCTTATTATTATTATTATTAGACTATTATTATTATCATCATCATGTTCATGGGGTGCTAGTATTGAGGCAGCTTACCATCAACGGCCGATATGCAAGTCGGAGCGTGATGGCGCCGCGGTCCAGCTGTTGGCGTCTCACCACGGCGGACCGGGTTTGATTCCCGGTCAATGCATGTGAGATTTTCGAAGTGAAATGCCATGTCCTGTGGATCGGATTCCACATAAAAAGGAGGTCCAGTAGCTCACGATCACGAAATTTACGGTCATTTAAAAACACAAGCTTCCTTACTTTCCACCATCTGCAGCCACATGATGATTTCCCGTGGCATCCCACGAGCCCAAAGTTGGAATGCCTACCCCCGCGGTGTAGGCATGCGCATTTAATCGTACACCACGATCGCAGCAAGTCCGGTAATTGAAGGTCCAAACTCAGCACCGACAGTGGCTATCCTGAGTTTGGATTTACCTGGATTCTTCCACGCGCTTTCCAAGCACATGCCGGGATAGTATGGTACTTGGAGTCCCGGAGCACCAACCTCATTCACGACCCTAATAACTACAGCTACACATATTACTACAGTCACCACAGAAACACAGTTTATCAGACAAATCCAACACTCACCCAACTACACGGTGCTGATAAACAAATGTCCCAAGCCCCTAAAATGAATTAACAACAACCATCACAACAAGCTTTCAAGTCTCTTCAATCATCATTGTTACCAAAAATATTTATTTACTGAACGTCCTAGACAATTGGAACCCTACTTTAAAAAAATAACATTCAGTAAAGATATAGTCTCTTATAAAGTGTATACTAATACTAATAATAATAATAATAATAATAATAATAACAATAATAATAATAATAATAGTAATATGTTGTTGGACACACTACTTTTATTTTTGGCGGGGATGTCGAGATTCCGGAATGTTGTGTTCACAGAATTTCATGTACGTGCCATTACATCCATCGGCATAAGTCTGTCGTATTTCTTCACCTTCATGTATTAGACTACATGACTCAGACTAGATCGAACCCTCGAGAAGGATAGCACTCTAATACCTGAGCTCACAGCCTCACTATCATTTCTTCTTCTTTCATCGGCTTTTCCCAATTAATTGGGGTCGCCGGAGCCAACCAGGCTCATTTTGGTTTTGGCCGGGGATTTAAGGCCGGATGCCCTTCCTGACGCCACGTGATTTTTTTCAGGTGAAAATTCCACCCCGCTGTCACCGGGATTCGAACCCCAGCCGTCCGGGTGAAAGACGAGCAGCTAAGCCACTGCGCCATCACGCTCCCCACAGCCTCACTATCATTTAATTATTATTATTGTTTTATACAGTACATATAACACATTGCTGGTACATCACAACATAACTATACGGGCTTCAGGGAACCAAACTATTGCTACTGAAACAGCCACTTCTAAGCTGGAAAGTCGAAATCGCTACCCATGAATTTCCAGACGATTCGGGTTGTTGAGAGAACTACTGCCTTCTGCATTAGTTTGTCAATTTGAGTATCCAGAACCAGTTCTTTAAGGTCTTGGAGCAAGGAATTTCGGATCACGCCCATGTTTGAGACAATGATAGGTATGGTCTTTACCCGTTCTAAATGCCATTGCCTTTTGATAGGGCCAACCAACTCGCTATATTTGCTTTAATGTTATTATTATTGTTATTATTATTAAAAGTAATAAATAACCCCTGGCACTACATCCCGTGAAGGGCCTAGGCCTACCAAGCGACCGCTACCCAGCCATTGGGGCGACGCGTGATTAGCGCATCGGGTCCCTTCGGCCGTTAATCTTGGTTTTCGTGATCGGGGCGCTGCCTCACTGTCAGACAGTTACTCAATTGTCCTCACTAGACTGAGTGCACCCCGTTCCAGCCCTCACGTCAGTTTCTAAAATCCCTGACGGAGCCGGGAATCATACCCGGGGCCTCCGGGTGAGAGGCAGGCGCGCTACCCCAACACCACAAGGCTGGCTATTATTATTATTATTACTATGTATATGTAAGCCTCCGTGGCTTAGGCGGCAGCATGCCGGCCTCTCACCGCTGAGTCCGTGGTTCAAATCCCGGTCACTCCATGTGAGATCTGTGCTGGACAGAACGGAGGCAGACAGGTTTTTCTCCGGGTACTCCGGTTTTCCCTGTCAAAATTTCATTCCAGCAACACTCTCCACTATCATTTCATTTCATCTGTCATTCATTTAATCATTGCCCCAGAGGAGTGCGTCAGGCCTCGGCAGCCGGCACAGTTCATATCCTCGCCGCTAGATAGGGGCTTCATTCATTCCATTCCTGACCCGGTCGGAGACTGGAAGCAGGCTGTGGATTTTCATTTTCACTATGTATATGTGGTGCCATACTAGTATTAAATCTTGAAAGTAGTTTTCCATGGTTTCCCACTTCTACCCCAGACAAATGCTGGGATGGTTCCTAACTTAAGTCCACGGCCGCCTCCTTCCCAATCCTCACCTGAATTACAAACACCCATATAACTAAAGAAACCACAAAAACACAGGTTATCAGACAAATTCTTCCCACACCCAACCACATGGGGCTAAATGACCAAAATCGCCAAGCCTCTCAAACAAAACATCAAGTGTATTCCTTTCGTCTTAAATGCTAGTTCTGAACAGAATACGGGATGTCGGAATTTTGTCACGCCGTATTTCATTAAAGTGCCGGACGGCAATGACACTTACAAAGTAGGCTACACAATACTGCCGGTCATAACGTCCCAAGACATTGCGTGCAATTTCAACAACAACAACAGCATCAACAACAATACAAATATTCTTACCAGATGGGTATCGCTCGCTTTCCTCGTAACAGCTGATACCTCCCCTCAACTAGTAAGGTCAACGCTCCGATTACGTAACAACTTCTCCTCCGTGCATTGCCCCACCTCGCCCCGCCCCGTTTACCCCAGCCTGCTGCCTCACCTTCTGGTTGAAGAATTTCGGAAAAGCCTAAAAACATTGACCTTTTAATGATAAATTTTCAATTTAAAGATAGGTGACAATTTTTTTTACCCAGGAAGCTTACAATAGTCTCTTCTATCACCAGTGTAACGGACTTCCATTATATCAATTACACCCTGTATAATGCAAATATACAGTTTGGTCCAAAATAATATCCCCACCTAGAAATTTTACTTAATGTATGCCAAAACCACTACAAGGAGGCTATATTAGATGAGTTTACTGAACTTTCTTCTTGTTTAAAGTGAAATTAAGTAGTACAGAACATATTACATCACAATCACACTTACAATCAACTTGTATTTTGTGTGGCCATCTTGTGCCCTTTTAAGGGCTTGAACTCAATGTGTCAATAACTTGACATGTTTTTTGAAATGAAATATATATATCAGTTAGTTACAATAATTGATACTAGATGGCACTTACTTACTTGGAAATATAATACCCTACACCAGATGTCTCTAGTTTATCGTCCCTCCAATTTTCTGTCAGCTGTTGTTTGCTAATGTGAATTGTGTCCTTTTTAGGAAGAATTGTGTGAAAAAATAGTTCAGTAAGTATCCAGACAGTTTTTATTGTTATCTAGTATGCTACAATAGCATAAATAACAATGACTTTGAGTTTCCATGGTTATTTATACAAATATTTGGTTTCACAGAACATGGAAAAGAGAAATGACCTATCTCCAAGGAAACAAGGGATGATGTTAGGGCTCAAAGCTGAAGTATTGTCGAATAGGGAAGTTGCTAGGAAACTATCAATTATTCACATAACTGTGGGAAATGTATTGAAGAAACAAGCTGAAAATGGAAAGTCAAGTTTGAGGTACAAATGTGGTCGGAAGAAAATCACCAGTCCCAGATTGTGCAGGGCAATGAAAATGATGGCAAAGCAAAACAGAAAACTGAGTTCAAGGGAGTTTGGGACCTCAACTTTCCATCAAACAGTGTTAAGACGCCTTTCTGATCTCAACCTGAAAAAGAAAAAAACCCTTCTAACAAAAAAGCATGTTGAACAAAGAAAAAAGTTTGTCGATCTGTATCAACACCGGTCAACCGAGGACTGGAAGAGAGGCAATTTTTCGGATGAAAAGAAATGTAATGTGTACGGCAAAGACAGTGGTTTGAAACTATGGATGGAGCCAGGTCAGGAACTGAAGAAAGATTGTGTAGTGGAAACTAAGAAGTTCAGTGAAAGTGTAATGCTGAGGGGAGCAGTTACTGCCAAAGGAGTGGGAAGAATTAAGGTTTTCTCTGGTTCAATTACGGGGTTAAAATACTGTGATGTCGTTAAACATGAGGTATTAAATACAGCAAGGGACCATTCCAGTGGAGAAAATCTTGGATCTTTTATTCTTCAAGACGACAATGCTAGCTGTCACCGTGCCAGGGTTGTCCGGGAGTGTTGTGCAGATTTGGGTATTCAGCAGTTATGGTGGGCCCCAAATTCTCCTGACATGAAGCCTATTGAGAATTTGTGGGCAATTATGTCTAAAAAACTAAGCAAATATTGTTGTTCCAGTAGAGTAGAGTTAATTGAGAAAATTGTTCAAGTCTGATACCATAAAATACCACCTGATACATGTGCAAAACTTGTTGAGTCAATGACACATAGAGTTCAAGCCCCTCAAAAGGCACGAGGTGGACACAGAAAATATTGATGCAAGTTGACTGTAATTTTACATGTTCCGTTGAACTTAATTATACTATAAACAAAAATAAAAGTTCAGTAAACCAATGAAATACAGCCTCTCTGTTGTGTTTTTGACATACATTTAGTAAAATTTGTAGGTGGGGATATTATTTTGGACCGAAGTGTAGCTAAAATTACGTAACAATTACGCCCATGAATAACTGAAACACATTACAAAGATCATACCTTCAGCTGCATGTTCCATCTTAAAGCATCACACTAACCACAAAGACAACCAAACCACAGCCACTTACATTCACCCTCCAATTCAGACTGCTCGAACAGTGGTGACAGATTTACACTAAGATGCGTTTATATCCCAGAATAGTAAGCGGCAATTATATGAGAATGCTGTAGAAGTGATAAATTTTTAATTTTTAATTATGAAAATAAATAATTTTGTACTCAAAGATTTCGATTTTGACCCACTGTGCACACCTGCAAAGCGAACAGGGGCCCGATGAAGGGATGGGAAGAATGGGAGGGTTTGGTCAAGGAAGTGGGAAGGACACGGCCGTGGCCTTACAGTAGGTACCATCCCGGCATTTGCCCGAAGACGAAGTGGAAAACCACGGAAAACCACTTCGAGGATGGCTGACTTTATAGCTGTTTTTGCCAAATTTATTTCTTATAAAGGAAGTACTTGTAAAACAAATAACAACTAAAGTTAAATCATGAAAAAGTGAGAGAATATGGGACGTTCTTTCCGTTTCCACTAAAAATAAAAACCTCTGTATCTTGGTAACATTCCGCTTTGTTTGAAATTAATTTCAAGTGATCTGTAGTGACGATGGTTGGCCACCAGAATGCGCCGTAAACTCATTTCGAAAAAGAAAAAAAAAAGGACTTACCCCGTTCTTTCCGTGGGGTCTTCATTTCTAAAAGGGGGCTGCGTGGCGAAGTCGGTAGAGGCGCTGAGCTTCCAACTGAAATAGAGTGTGTTCGATCCCCACCCAGGTAGAGGATTTTAGAAACAAAACTACCACGTTCGGAAACTCAAATAGCCCTGGGGTTCACTCAGCCTACATCAGAAATGGTACCAGCGTGGAGCTGACAACTCCATCCCATCTAGTGTCGATGTCACAAAAAGTGGAAGCCACTACCTTCCAATATTCCCAGGGCCTCCATGGCCTGTACGGAGTTGGCTTTGCTTTTGCTTCATTTCTAAAAGACAATAATAATGAAAAATCCAAGATATGTATTTTTACGACCAAAAGGGTGACAAGAAAGCTAAATTAGCTAATAGGTCGATAGAAAACATATTTTTGACTCTCGGCCAATAATGCCTATGAAATCATCAGCCCCGTGTGTTACCGTGTGTCTGTCCTAAATAACATGTATTAAAATACAGGACTACTCTCGCTTATCATTTAACCACGTTTCAGTCACAAGCAACATAATTTATTAAAATATCATCTGTTTCTTTTGAGAAATTGGAAAATACGGGCTGTATGGAAGCCATGATACTGTGATACTGTTCCCCAAAGAGAGGAGAGCTTTATCGTTGTTCTTTTGTTCACGAAATGGCCAGTGATCATCGCTGCCGAATTGAAATGAATTGACTCCAGCGCAGATCGTTCTAAGGAAACAAGCCCCAATTGTTGACATGCTTTCATAATGGCAACGATGAGCGCCCTGCGATCATCGCCGCAGTCCGTATCGACGTGGAGAAAGTAGGCTACCAATCGCACACTTTAACAGCAAAATTGATCCAAGGCTAGCTCCAACGCTGAAGGAGTCTCCATGCGAGTTGAGTTTAGTGCATTTACCAAGTGAAAATGTGATCATATTTAAAATGCAGTACTGTATATAGGTTACAGGAGTAAAGAAGTCTAGTTAGTAGTTAGTTATTGTTGTTTTAAGGGACAGAACTACGAGGTCATCTGCTCCTGTAAATAAGTCTCATAAGCGGTAGTGCAAAACAGTTGATAGATGGGACAATGTAGGCTTAATCAGGCCCGACGAGAGGCAGAGGCAAGCGGGGCTCTAGCCCCCGAGGCGCGGATTCGCTGAAGGGCTCGAGGCGGTAAAACAACTTAAGAGGGGACCACTTTATTTAATTTAATGTCACAACTAGTATGAAAGTTTCTGATATCACTCTGTTCGATGCATATACTGTGACATTTTTATGATAAGAGCGCTCAGGTGTTGAGATATTGAACTAGGTGTTTGTGAGTGCATATCTGTGGAGTCAAGGAGAAGAGGATCCAACACTAGGGTGGTGTCATATCTTTAGAAGGCAGAGAGGAAGATATGAAAATAAGTTAGCAAGAGATTGCTGTTGATAGGAGGTAACAAATAATAAAGGAGGATTGGATAATATATGAAGTAATGTGGTCTTATAAAATACTGGAAGTGAATGTCTAGACTGCTTCTTGATGATAATCCCATCAATCTTCTCACAAAGAAGAGTTCTTATAATAAAGAAAACTTAAAAAATCATAACACACTGCAGTACTATAGATATATTATGTATCATAATATGACAACTGAACCGTAAGTAATAATCTCGGTAAATGCTTGTTTATTGCAGTGAATATCAAAACTACATCCCAAACTTATTGTATCCGGGTTGGTATATATTTTACCCTACACCCTGATTTTATTGAGAACTCGTGTTAATCTTGTTTTGAACTTTAGTTTATTACTCTAATACATTTGTATTTGAGTTGGCGCCCAACGGGATTTCTCTATTTTATATTCTGCTTGCTGGGGGGACTCTTCAGGGTAGGATACAGAGAAAGCTACATAGTAGTAAACATTACAATTGGCACCCTAACGTGGGACTCGAGAACCAGGATGCATCAGTGTGGGAGTAGGAGAGTGTGACTTGTGCAAGTGTTATCTGAGGGATAGGTTATGGTGTACATATTTACATGATGATGAACGAATGATGAATGGGAATGGAGTGAGTTGTAGCAGGATGGAGATGAATGGAGAAAATGTGGTGGTGTGCATGTTGGAGAGTGATGGGAATGAGACTGGCAGTAGTGTGATGGAAGGAGAGATGACTGATGTACTAGTACATGATGTAGTAAGGCCAGTACAGGATGTGTTAATGCCGGTGCAGGATATCCTAAATATGTTAAGGGAAATGAACAAAAAATTTGATAAGAATAATCAGGGGTTGAGTAAGAAATTGGATAAAGTAATGCATGTTAGTGAGGAATTGGATAGGAAGTATGGATTGTTACAGCATAGTATTGAGGGGGTGAGACAGGAAATTAGAGGTGAGGTAAGGAGTATGGTGGAGGAAAAGGCGGAAGCAATTATACAAGAAGTAGATCAGAAAATTATGAAAATTGAAACGAAGATAACAGAGAAATTAAATGATATGACTAGAGAAGCAGATAATAAATTGGGAAGGGTACAGCAACATATTCTAGAGAAAATTGAGAGGGTTGAAGGGGCGACTGGTGAGAGGATATTAGATATGGAAGTGAGATTAAGGTCTCAAATAAAACATGAAAAATATACTTCGAAGGGTGAGAAGGGTGTATTAATTTGTGCCTGCATAGATGAGAGTAATAAGAAGTCTATGAAATCATTAAGGCAACTATTAGAAAGCCAAAGAGAGGATGATGAACTGAGTGATATATTAGTAAAATTAGAGGCAGGAGGTTTTGAGAGTCTTAAGATAGGTAGACATGTGTATAAATTACAAGATGGCTTTTTGGCACGTAAAATTAAGGAGGGTAAGTGGGGTATTTGTGTACCGAGATGCCTTAGAGAGGAGATAGTATGGTTTATTCATAAAGAGTTAGGACATTTCGGTGCAAATAAGGTTTTGTATGAACTTCAACAAAACTTTATTTGGTATAAAATGGGAAGAGATGTAAGAAAGATTCTATCTAGTTGTGTTCTTTGTCAAAAATCTAAATTCCCTTATAGGTATCTTTATGGTCCTATGCAAGTTGTAATTACAAGTAAACCTGGGGAGTTAATATGTGCAGATTTGTTTGGTCCAGTGGTAAAAGGACAATTTGGTTATCAATATATATTTGTGGTGGTTGATGCTTTTCCGAAATTTGTAAAATTATATGCAATGAGGAAGGCAACAGGAAAAGCATGTAGTAATATGATAGTAGATCGATATATCCCAGAATATGGTACTCCACTTGAAATTTTGACGGATAGTGGACCTCAGTTTACATCTAAATACTGGAAAAACAGAATGGAACAAGTCGGGATAAAACAAGTACATTCATCAATACGTTATCCACAGGGAAACCTTTGAGAACGTGTTATGAAAGAGATTGGTCGTATATTCCGTGATTTAGTTCATGATAAGCATAGAACTTGGGTATCTCAGCTTTATAAAGTCGAAAACTGGTTGAATTTGGTACAGCATGAGAGTACTAAGTTTACACCAATGGAAATTCATCTAGGTAAAAAGCTTCAAAATGAATTAGTAAAAACTTTGGGTTTATCTGTGGAAGATAAGACGGAAAGGGATATGTTTATTAAGTTGGCAGGTAGGAATTTACATAAAGCATCTGAAAAAGAAAACGTCAACAAAGAAATAAAATACTGACGAGTTTATGGTGGGTGATTTAGTACTATTACGGGTACCAAGGCAATCCTGTAGCTCAGAATAGGTGATGCAGAAGTTTTTTCTTATATATTCTGGTCCATATAAAATTCATAAGAGGATAGGTCCATGTGCATATGTACTAGAAGATGAGGGGAGAATTCTGTATGGTACATATAATGTACAGTCATTACGGAAGTTTGTTGTTTAAAGGAAGTATAGGTACATCTATGCCAGGCATTTAGAGATAGGTATTTTGAATGCAGAGTTTATGATTTAGTTAATTATATTCATGTATATTCTTATGTGTGTGAGGAGTGTGTATGTGATGGATGTATATTTTGAATTAAATGTGTTGGGGGCGTGTTACGCGACTTCGTTATTATTATGATTCATGTTTTGAGGCATATTATATATATGTTGTGATCTTTCTTAGGATATATTTGCACAAGGTACTGCGCCTGAATTCCTCTAGAGCACAGTCCCAAATCCGCGCAGATGGTAAAAGGATCGTGAGAATGTCAACACCCGGCCATGAGTTGAACAACTCTCACCGGACTGATGACTAGGGAACCCTGGGAACACATATATACATCTCTAACTATACTACTAACTAGTTGCATACAGTACAGAAAATATAAACAAATAAAAGTAGAGCATTAACGAGCCGAGTATCACATCCCACAATGAAACAAATCGGGGGATATTGCTATTCAATGAAATGCAGGTCTACCCCCTTAAAACCCCTTTGGAACCTGAATATCCAAAAAACCTTCCTTAGTGGGCGTTTGCGACCCTTGAGGAAGTTGCATACCAAATTTCATTCCATTTTGTCTGGGCGATGATGAGTGAGTGAGTGAGTGAGTCAGGACATTTTCTTTCAATTTTCTTATTTCAGAATTTCACCCCTCCCCATGAACCCCTTAAATTTGATTTATGAAAAAAACTGTCGAACAGCTATTTACTTATTTTTAAGCAGTTTTCCCCCCTGAGTTTGATGAGTGAGTGAGTCAGTCAATCAGTTAGGACATTTTCTTTCCGGTTTCCCCCCCCCCCCAGAATTTCACCCCTCCCCATTGGCTCCTTAAATTGCATTTATGAAAAAACGGTCAAACACTTATTTACTTATTTTTATGCTGATTGTTTCCCGCTGAGTTTCAAACTCCTCGCCTATGTCGTTTAAGAGATACATGCTCCGTTAGGATTCCTTCAACCCCCACTTTTCACCCCTTTCACCTCATAATATACACCACATCGAAAAACCCTCAGACATATGTCTTCTTATTTTTAATGATGAGTTTATATGCCGAGTATCACATCCCCCAATGAAACCAATCGGGAGATATTGTTATTCAATGAAATGCAGGTCTACCCCCATAACACCCCTTTAGAACCTGAATATCCAAAAATCCTTTCTTAGTGGGCGTTTGCGGCCCTTTAGGAAGCTGCATACCAAATTTCATTCCAATCCGTTCGGTGGTTTTTGAGATTTCGTAATGAATGGATGAGTCAGTCAGTCAGTCAGTCAGTCAGTGAGTGAGTGAGTGAGTGAGTGAGTGAGTGAGTGGTATTTGAGCTTTATATGGTAGATAAAAGTAGAGCATTAACGAGCAACTCGGCTCTCGGGCGTTAAGATAAGTCGTCGATCATCTGCGTGCATCTAGCTAGCGGTATCGTTCTAGTGTAATTAAGCATTGAATCAAAGAAACAGTTCTAAAAAACTCAGCAAGAATAAAAAACGTTCTTGCCATTTATTAATAATAAATGTATCACATGACAAAAATCTTCCCTTCACCAAACTATAAAATAAAATAATTATATGTGCCCCACTTAGGCCTGATGCGTTTAATAAAAGTATTCTTGCATCGTTATCCTATTGCAACAAATATCTCTTGCTTAATAACATTTAATTAAACACAGAGTTTATTTACTGAGAGTAATGTCTGTCCTATTTGTTTACTAAATATTTATGCTTTAACGCTCATCGCAACAAATATTCTCCCTACATAATACATTCGTTAAAGTCTTCAATTTAAATCTTATGTTCCTAAATATACTAAAATAATAATTAATACTAAAATAATAACGTATTTACACTTTATACAGAATCGCGTCCCGCACGATATAAAAATGACTGTCTCTAATACATTAGAGTTCATCTTATCACTTTCCTCCTGTCTGATCATCTTCCTTTTACGTGTATTTCCAACTTTCTGCATATCTCACACAATAAACTGGTCAAAATAGGTGTTTGTGTGTCAAATCCATGTGAATCATAAATACGAACAGTAAAGTTAATATTTCATCACTTAGTGTACAACTCTGGTATTTCAATAATAAATAATAAAACAAACTAACAATGCAAGACTCTTCAGATAATCTATTCAACCAAAAATCGAGTTTGTGTGGCATGAATCCTCACTCCCACACTCTTATTACCTCCAAATACAACATATGACTTCTCTTCCTCATAACAAAATATTACAAAACCTTTCTTCAATAACTCACGTAGCATATTATCGCGTCTTTCATTAATACAAATACATTTCATCAACTTCCCTTTCTTTTAGCACGTTCACAAACTTCTACCGTTTCATATCAATTACTTTCATCAAAGTATGATATTTAGTATTCCTACTAGAGATTACGACTGTAACAACTTTCATGAATACGTCTCTCTCCTTCCTACAAACTCCTCTATCGATTATACATCATATACCATTCATCCGATTGCGATGAAACCGTGGTGAATCATTGAGTACACTCCCGAGAAGGTTCCAGGCTTAGTAAATCTATTTTACAATAGGTAGCGCATGTTGGGGAATGAAACAAGGACAATGTGTTTATGTAACTTGCCGCTAGAGAGTGTTGTATTTGTAGTTGCTAATGGAATAAAATAGTGAATGTCACGGTGTTGTTCTTCCCACAGTATAGATACGGTACCAATACAGTATGGACACTTCGGAAAAACCGGAAGAACGGATTTTCAAAAAAACAATTGATAAGAGGGAGCACCAATACACCTGTAAGCCGCTAGGTAGCACCACTTATGGACAAACACATGATAAACAGCTGATTGATGAATGTATATTTTATGTCATTTATTTAACTCTATTTCAACACACTAGCTCTCTTTGTAATCAGATATTTTAAGAAAATAAATAACAAGAAAATAGAAAGTGTTAATACTACTGTGTTTTAATTCTAAGAAGTGTGGAATTTAATGTTTAACACCACATTCCTCCAGTCCTGTGGTGTCGCATGGTGAATGCATCGTTACGATGAAAGGTTATGATAAGTTTTTAATGATTAAATTAACACACGATATATTGAAAAGTGTGGGGGAAATGTGGATTTTGTTTCTTAAACTTTTGTAGTCTGAGATAATGCAATTCAATTTTTCTACAGTAACTGTAAATAAGTGTTAATTTTTAATGTTCTTAGCTTCCTAACGTAAATACTCGGGAATTTATTTAGTCAATAAAAAGTCATGTTGATGGGTGGGGACAGCCTTATTATGCAGTGTTATTTTCTCATTTCATGATATGCCTAGGCTAATTCTTACTCCTCATTTCTTAGCCTACTCATACTTCCGTTCATTATCTTGTGTTCCAAGAAGAATTCAATATCGGTACTGTAAGTCATGTGCTAAGGAATCTCTCTTCATTACCTTTATTAGTTCCAAGTCTTTGTGTGGCTATTATAGGAGCAACAAGTAGCTTTCAGATTCAACAAATAGACTACACATTTACTGGTAGATTGTTTTGTTTAGCCTACAGATGGGCTAAAAATAAATAAAGTAAAGCTGAAATAAAAGCTCAGGGCTTACAGTAAGTAAACCGGCCAACCACCCTTCGTACAGAGGCCTGCTTCTTTAATCCTAGAAGCCAAGGTCACACCAAGATCTCCATTCGGAGATCCTAAAGTCGTCATATTATAGTTTTGGACTGGGTTTTGATTCTTGGTTAATGCATGTTAGAATTTCAGAGTTGCATCCAGTGGTTCAAATTCCAAATATAAAAAAGAAAGGTTCTGTGGCTTATGATCACGAGAGCCACGTGAAGCTACAAGTTTGCTTTGCTTTCTGTTGCTAGTGAATGTAATAAAGTAATATAACTGGTAAATAACACTATGTGCAATGGTGTCGCCAATCAATCAAGTAAAACGCTCAGTCCTAAACTTGCTCTAACCATAGCTTAACACCAATTAGACCTAACTTTAACCTCGTCACGACTAATAAGTTGCCATCTATCCGCACCGCACTTTTTACTTGTCAGTGGTATGTCAACTCCTTATTCTTCCCATTCTGCAGAAATGGAGATAATGTAGGATGAGTTTTCCATGCGATGGATGGTTTTTACACCTGGATGAGAGAAGTGTTAGGCTCATAATGCAGTGTTGCTTTTGGAGAGGCCTGGGGCAGGCCTTTCCAGTTGGTACCTGTAAGCGACATGTACATCATAGTGGAATTAATACTGGTCATTTGGAGGCCTAACTATATGCCATAGCTTCAGTTACTAGGCCTACGTCAAGAGTTAATAAAGGGTTATCGTGGTGTAATCAGTTCACACTCTGCGCAGAGTGCTGGGATTCAGTTTCAAGTCGTAACAGCAGTCTTATTTTAAACACTAAAGTTTCAAAGTATGTATAATTTTATTAATGCAGCCAATGGCCATGTACTTTTCTTTTCAGGACGGGTCAGGGAAGGGATATTGGAGGGAAATTGGCCGTGGATTTATGGAAAGGAACCGTCCCGGCATTTGCCTGGTAGTGAAAATGGGAAACCACAAAAACCATTTTCAGGACGGTAGAGGTGGGATTCGAACTCACGCTCTCCCGATGCCAGCGAGGCACGAGGTAGCACATTAGCACTCTCGGCCACCAAGGCCGGTTCAAAGTATGTGTGCCTCTTGGTAAGCTATAATCTGGAGTCATTTATATAACCATATTTATTGACATACCGGCACTGTATATATTATTATAGTTCCAATTAGGACCTCTTTGGTTTATGACCCGTGTACTTGTGTGTGCATGGTATTTGATAATCAGTGTTGTGGTGAATGTAATGTAATTGTTGTTTTAAGGGGCGGAACTTCGAGGTCATCTGCCCTTAGAGTGTTGTGGTGACTAGCAGTGTTTGTAACTTGAACAGTACTCACAGAAAGGTTTTGCATATTGCGATTTAGTGTTTTGCTATGTGTACTATCCTACCAGCGAATTGTTACCGGTGGCGGAAATCGGAACTAATGCGCTCCGCCCAGCCACACGCCTGCGATAGACGTGCAGTTGTCGCCAGCGAAACCTCATCGCATGTCATTTGTGTGCATGATTCGTGCGCTGTGCGGTGTGTTCTCATTGTACGACTGTGCATGCGTTCTCCATCTTGCCCAGAAACCGCTCGCGGCAGCCATAACGAGGCGAGCTGACGTAATGTATACACAACAGCCGTGCTCCACGTCTAGCAGTAACAATTCCCTGGTAGGGTAGTATGTAATGCCATACAAAGAAAAACAACACACAATATGCTGTGCAAAAGAGACAAACACTAAAAGCATAACAAAAGTGGCAATCTTTTTCATGTTGGGGCATATCAATACCATGTATGGCCACCACGAGCCCTAAGGCATGCTTGCCGACAAAGAGGCATACCGTACTGAGAACCAACGAACCAACCTGGTTTGGGGCAGATTATCCCACTCTTGGAAAGCAGCTTCAATCAGTTGCTGAATGTTTGTTTGTTAGAGGATTGGGACAGTGCGAAACTGCACTCTTAATCTTTTCCCATGCATGTTCGATACTGTTCATGTCCGAAGAATATGCAGGCCACTCCATTCTCCGTATGCCTTGCATCTGAAGGAACTGATGACCACCCTAGCTCGATGGGCATTATCGTCCACTAGTGTAAAGCCCTCACCCATTGTGGCAGCGAATCCTGTAACGACAGGTTTGAGGATGTTGTCTCTGTATACCAGACCGGTCATGTTACCGTGGATAGGAATTAGAGGCGTACGTCGACCAAACATGATCCCACCACAAAACATGACTGAATTTCCTTGCTGTTGGAAGCGTTCCTGGATGAAGAGCTTGTGAAATCTCTCACCCACCCGTTGCCACACTCGATTGCTCCTGTTGTATGGGTTTCTTCTCACGCCCAAGTACACAGGGCTGACGACCATGATGTACAACCTCCTACATGAAACAACAAGCATTAGCATAGCCACCTGTCTATGGCTTCATGAGACAGTGACGGCAGAGAATCCCAATCTTCGTGCTCCAATAGAGGATCAGTTTGACTATGGTATGATAATGCACCGGATGTTACAGCCATTCCAATAGACCAAGAGGCACTAAGGAGCAATCTGGCCACCATGTTAGACAACTTCTGTACATCGACTGCAATCTGTTGTTTCATTTCAGGGGCCTGGACATCGTGGTAATTTAGCCCCGTGTACTTGGGCGAGTGTGGAATTTTGACTTATTACCCTTTGTTATTGTGATGCCTGTCTTAGTATGTGTATTTGCAATTCCAGTGAGGATTGGTAAGGAGACGGCATTGGCTTTAACTTAGGAACCATCACAGCATTTGCCTGCAGTAGAAGTGGGAAATCTCGGAAGACCACTTCCAAGATGGCTGAGGTGGGAATCAAACCCTCCTCTTCTCAGTTGTGCCTCACGAGACTGAGTGTGCCCTGTTGCAGCCCTCAGACCAGAATTACATTTCTTGGCAGAGCCGGGAATCAAACCCAGACCTCTGGGGCAACAGCCAAGAATGGTAGTCACTACGCCACAAGGTGGTCCATGACTGCAATCTAGATCCGCTGTAAATATTCTCAGAATTGCTCATTAACATCACACATAGTATGGATATTTATTGTTGTTTAAGGGGCGTAACAGCAAGGTCATCTGTCCCTCTTAATACAAAATAATACAAATTTTAGTTGAGTTAAAATTTATAGGTGGATGCCTAATATTAATAAAACAAACAAAAATATGTATATGGAATAAAAATTCAGAAAAGAAAAAGTTCTTTGAGCAAATGCACATACAGGTACAGTATTTTTCTCACCAAGATACGATGAACTATATTATTAGTAGGGCCATGATTCTTATGCAAGATATGTTTACGTAATAGTAATAATGTGTGAGTCCTCCAGAGAGACTCGTGCGGGTATTTTTAAAGTTAACACCCATATACTGTACATTCTAAGAAGACTATTGAAACCGTAGTCTCCGAACTACCATTAAAACGAAACAAACAAACCCCGTGGCACTACAGTCCATGAAAGGCCTACCAAGCGATCGCCACCCAGCCATTTGGCCTGCAGATTATGTGGTGAGCACCTCGGGTCCCCTCGGCCGTTAATCTTGATCTCCATGAGCGTGGCGCTGCCTCATTGTCAGACAGCTATTCAATTGTCCTTGCGAGGCTGTGTACACCCAGTTCCAGCCCTCATGCCGGTTTCTGAAATCCCTGACGGAGCCTGGAATCGAACCCGAGGTCTCCTGGTGCGAGGCAGGCGCGCTACCCCAACACCACCCGAGCTATATTACTCCATTTAATTGGGCATGCAAAATAATTTGAAGATGGAATGTTTGGTGCATGGAGCATTCTGGGAGGGGGGACGGGGAATTAGAAACCATAGAAATTCACTTCTATTATGACCAAGAGGTGGATTAGAATCCATCCCTTTTCACTTAGATCACCTCGTGGTGTAGCAACTAGCATTCTGGTCTGAGGGCTGGAATGGGGTACACTCAGCTTTGTGAGGCAAAACTGAGAAGAGATGATTTTGATTCCCATCTCGGCCATCTTGTAAGTGGTTTTCCTTGGTTTCCCACTTCTACTGCAGGTAAATGCCGAGACGGTAGGCTACCCCTAACGTAAGGCCATAGTCGCCTCCTTCCCTATCCTCACCTAAAATTATAAATGCACACACTAATACAGCCATCACAATAAGGCAGTTTATGAGACAAATGATACACACATCCAAGTACACATGACTACAGGCCAAAATTTAAATTCTCCTTGGCAAAACCAGGATTCAAAACTGGGCCAACCAGTTAGAAGGCAGCTATGCTTACTTCTAGACCATGGCAGTAGCTGTGGAAACAATGGGCTTATATGTTTGGCTATTTTTATTTCTTGGATATGAATATTTCTTTTATCCCCTTACTTCACTCCCAAAGTCTTTTTCATCCTAATTGACAGTGTCATGGAGCCCTTTCATCCTAGAGAAAAGGATCATCCATGCAGCCTCAACACAGATGGAAAGTAGAAGAGGCTAAGAAAGGAATGGGGGAAGTGACTGTGGTCTATGGGAAAGCCACCATCTCAGCATTTTGAGATGAGAAACAAGGAAGCTAACTTGAAATGACAGGTGAAGGGATATGAACCAACTTATTTCACAAACCAGGTCTTCAGTGTGGTGATGTGATTTGCAGTTAATGTTATACAACATCCTTAGCTCTCAAACCCCAATCCTTCCATTTTCTAACGGGATGGGATAACCCAGAACTAATGGATCGTTGCACCTGTCTAAAACCATGGAGGATTATGTTAAGTCCTTTGGCTGTCCAACAATAAAATTGTTAGTTATTTTGATTTAGAAGTTATTGCTTTATGAGATTACTTCCAAATCCTTTGTTGTAATGCAATAAACAAACATTCCTGATATCATTAACAAATTCACAAAGATTCCTGATATCGCCATGATCTCAGATCACTGATTTGATTTCTGATTGAAAGAGCCAGTTTTTGAAATAATGAACTGCTTCAGACCTGTCTATCACATTTGTTGACAACAAGACAAAACTATAGTTATCAGTCACAGAAGCTGCAGGTTATCTGACATGAATTCTAGTTTCTCTACTAAAAGGTAGCGATAAACAATATGTTGGTTTTTGGTGTAAAGATTTGCCTAGGTAGCTCCACTCAAAAATTGCACATTACTTTTCTTAGTAGGTAGCTAAAACCTTGCAGGTATAGTATTATTAGTATTATTAAATTTCTTTCGTGTTAGACCAACTTAAATGTTACAGTATTTAGGAAGTTAAATTTGCTCCTCAGTGACAATGCCAGGGCATTAAAAATCACTATTGAGAAAACCTCTTTACGATTAAACACTCGCTACCATATTTTATATACTGTAGGCTTCTAGGCCAAGCCACTTCAGGATATAGTCACAAAATTGGTGAGTTTCACCTCTGAAAATTGAAAACAGGAAAAAATAATGTTTCTTAAAAAAAAAAGTCAAATGTTTCCATGAAAATATATCAGAATACCCAAACATTTGCAGGAAAATATGCCTGTTTGAGTTGGAATGCTTAGGCTTTCATGGCCAGAAAATAAATTACTGCAAATTCTTCTAGGTACGGTACTATGGATATGATGGGGCACAGACATGGCATAATACCTAGAAGAATTCACTGTAATATTTTTACGAGTTGTTTCTACATAAACCCAGCGGCGGCTGGTGGTCTAGGAGCTTGGGAGGACACACAAAATAAATTATCATGCACAGTAAAAATTACTAGCTAGCACGCTAGGTGTTTGCCAATATCCATTAAATTGTGTCTCATTAGGGAAAATGTTATGTTCAACATTTAATATAATTTAAATGACCCTCTAAATCGCTATTTAATTCCAAATTTATAATAGCCTATCACTAAGACATTTGTCAAAAACTCTAGACCAAGATGAAAAACAAAATTATTTAATTGGTAACACTTGTCACAGAATTCCAAAAGAGACCTCTTTACATAATCTTTTTTATTTATTATTTATTTATTTATTCATTTTTAACAGCATGTTCCATTACAATGAAAGTAATACTACATGCTATGTTTACAAAATGTTTACAATTTAAATAACATACATTTACTTATGTATTATTCATTATTGTTCTATGGCTAATTGTTTGGTGATATACAGGGTTTTCATATAAAATAAGAGCGCCAAGCGGCGGCTTTTTTAACTGCGGCTGCGGTCACCTTGGCCGAGCTTTTGGCGCGTCAAGACCCCCTGCTTTAAGCGTGTGTACAATCCTATATGATGCAGCGGCCTTGCTAGCGTGTGTACAATGATGAAATCTTACTTTAGTTAGTTATTGTTGATGAAACGGAAACCCCTACTTGTGCTAATTTTGTGAATGATTTATTCGGAGACCGTTCAAGATTCTCGCCAATGTCATCTAGTTCATCCTCTGTTAAAACTGTTCGGGTGCGGGCATGATTTTTATTGAGCACCAGCCAGTAGTGTCAAACATATTTGCAATTACGTGAATCTGTGCTAGTGAAGGTGGCACTTCAGCAGGAAATTGCTGAACAAATGCATCACGTACCCGCCGAGCCGACTCGTACTTAAAATAAGTTTTACATAAAAAATTACGATGTTGCAATGATAACTGTCTCACCATGTTAGCACTTGAGGTTTAGACTGGCGACTGAGCAACTGCACGCTTATTGCAAGAAGTTTGGTAATGTGAATCTGTTATTTTTATACAGTCCATCGGAACTTGGAAAAAAAAAAAACAGCCATCGTATGTATTATGCGCCCGCTTTCAATACTCTAGGGGTTTAAGTTTCATCAACAATAACTAACTAAAGTAAGATTTCAGCATTGTACACACGCTAGCAAGGCCGCTGCATCATATAGGATTGTACACACGCTTAAAGCAGGGGGCCTTGGCGCGTCAAAAGCTCGACCTAGGTGACCGCAGCTACGGTTAACAAAGCCGCCACTTGGCGCTCTTATTTTAAATGAAAGACCCTGTATTGTTCTAGGAACTGTCTAAATCTATTGACTTATTTTTTTTATGAGCTACACCAATATTAAGAATCTGTTCAACTACTTGACATTCTTTCTAAATCTATTAAATTAAAATATAAAGTTAATTATATAATGCTTCATTAGCTTAATTTTTCCGAACGTCCATTTTCCATGTTTATTTACCATATTGTCCTTAAACAACTGTCTTTCTTTTTCCAGTTTCACGCATGTAAATAATACATGATCAACTGTTTGTTCTTCATTGCCACACGCACACAATGGACTGTCTTTTAATTTGAAACGAAAAAAATACGAATTTATCTTACCATGTCCTGTTAAAAAGTAGTTACATTGCTAGTTAATGGGAAGTTTATTTTTACCTATCCTTGACACTAAGTATGAATGATTTTGTCACTGCACCATTTAAAGTATTCTTCCATTCGTTTTCGTTTTACGTAACCTTGGAATTAATGACACCAGGGCGGTGTCCTGTTTACCATCTAGTGGTCGTCTTAGAGATGGGCAGCAGTCGACTGAAAACAGTCGAATTAGTCGATAGTTAAAACAATCGACTTATTCGACTGCTTTTAAAAAACAGTCGAATGAATTCAACGACTACTCACCGTATCATAAACAAGTCGTTTGCAAACGACTGATCCCAAAGCTATCGTTGGAAATCATTCGAATGAAACAAGTCGATGGCAAACGACTACTTCCAAGCGAATGGAATCATTCGAATAAAAGTAGTCGTTGTAAACGACTGATCCCAAAGCAATCGTTGGAAATCATTCGAATGAAACAAGTCGTTGGCAAACGACTGATCCCAAAGCAATCGTTGGAAATCATTCGAATGAAACAAGTCGTTGGCAAACGACTAATTCCAAGCGAATGGAATCATTCGAATTTAAGTAGTCGTTCTAATCAAACGACTTCTTCAGGATAATTTCATGCTACAATTCATTGTGCTGTATGTTTATTGTAGAGCTATAATTAATAAGTGAAGTATACCTGTATGTGCCTATAGTTTTATACAGTTCGTTGATTATTTCAATGAAATAGCCTAAATCCAATTGTCCAAGTTATTGGGCAATTCAATATTTAGGTTATGTTCGAACTCCAGATACCGGTTTTGTGGCACATCATCCCAGGCAAGCCGGTAAATACCTTTGCCTCCCAGTCAGATGAATCATTTAGCCGTAATTTTGAATTAGAGTAAGGTTGTAGTATGCGTGGTCAGATTTAGACAATAGCCTACTCCATGAAGGGGTCATGGCTACGCCTTCCATGTTTGTTTAATGAATAGAGTAACTGAAATGAGAGTAACTGATTTTAAGATTTGTGGAATTAGTTTATGATTTTTTTAATAGAATTTAATGAAGTCTTCAGTTAAGTTGAAGGAGACATGATCGTGTTTAGACAATAGCCTACTTCATGAAGGGGTCATGACTATGCCTTCTATGTCTGTTTAAGGTGTAGTGTGGCTGAAATGAGGGAGGTTTACTGATTTTGGTGTTTGTGGAGTCGTATTTTCTTTTATAATTTAGGTTTTTGTGAAGCTTGTTGCGGAGTTGTTTTATGGATTTTATTGCTCTGCAAATGAAGTGTATTAGGGGTTTCTGGGTTTGGTTTAGCTGTAGTTTACAGGGTTATGGCTGAGAGTTGTTGTAGCAGGCCTAACAACTGTGTCAGAGCAGTGGCGTGCTGTGTGGGAGGGGGGAAGGGGTTAGTGGCAAAGACATGAGGGCAGGGATGGAAGAGTTTTAGCGTTGTCTGTGGTTAAACTGCCGTTGCCTTATGGCTGATTTTTTGTACTGACATCCATCATAAGATAGAGTGGTGATGTGAATCTCTACGTCTAATGCATCGGGTACTGTGAGGACATTGCCCCAGAGGAGTGCGTCAGGCCTCGGCAGCCGGCACAGTTCATATCCTCGCCGCTAGATAGGGGCTCCATTCATTCCATTCCTGACCCGGTCGGAGACTGGAAGCAGGCTGTGGATTTTCATTTTCACTGTGAGGACAGCTTGACCGTACGCACAAATTGATTCTGGTCGTCAATTGTTTGGAGATGGGCAGCACCGCAGCAGTCGACTGAAAAATGTTAAATCCATCGACTTGTTTGACTGCTTTTAAAAAACAATCGTATGAATTCAACGACTACTCACCGTAACATATACAAGTCGTTTGCAAACGACATATCCCAATTGTGTTTTAACTTTTAACATGTAGAACGCGCTCGGATAGTTTTACGTTCTGGTCGTCAATTGTTTCCGCACATGGATAGCGCGCGCATTAAAAAAAACTTAGTATTTACATTGTTGCCAACATCTCCACTGAAAGTTCGCCCTCGTTGCTGTTCTAAAGTGTTCTATTTTCGTGTGTATTTACTGTAGGCCGTAATTTTCTTGTTCAAATCGTATTTCAGCTCTACGTTCTTAGTACTTCAGAGAGGATTAAATTAGTGAACACATAGCCTAACTTGTTTATGACTCTATGGACATATTTTACATTTACTATTTTTTGGCATTAAAATATGAATTGTGATTATTTCAATGTTGGCTATGGAATTGTTCCCGGTACTTAAGAACTCCCTCTCAGTAATAGTGATTTAATTTACTCTTAGGTTAATTAAGTATTGGTCTATTACTTCACTTATCCACAGTACATACAGGTAATGTGCCCTGTATCAATACCGGTATCGGGGAACATTTACTCACACATTTTGCATTAAATGAAATGTGCAACATTGCAAATAATGGCTGCACTCTACACGACGTAAACCACCATTTCGAAGCACAGTAAAAATAAATAAATAACTTTGACCATTTGCATGTTGCCGAGCGTCGAGTAGTCCAAACTAACGTCTGCAAAAATAGGTGGGTTAAGGAGAAGTTTGATTTTCATCTCTTGGTACGATTCAACTCAGCCGGTAACGGCTTGCAGTGCTTTGAACGCTGCCTAGAAGCGACTACTTTCAGTCGAATACATGAAACAACACGCTTAGGAGCTATGCGAATTCAGGTAACAATTCGACTGAAAGTAGTCGACTATCTAGTCGATAGTTTCTTCCAATGAATGACTAGTCAGTCGATGGTTAAAAGTAGTCGATAGTCCCATCTGTCGTCTTGCGAATCATTTCAAACAGCATCGCAAGAAGGGGAGGAAAGGGGCATGGTATGGCCATAGATGTTGTAAGTTCGAGTTGAACGTAGCAGTTCAGCATTCCAACGTTCTCTCCAGAGCCCATACAACTGCTCCAATTGTTATTCCTCTTTGTAACCGTGGGCTCGCAATCTCTGGGCCCAAGGCTGACGTTTGAAGAGCGTCTGCGCGCACGCGCAATAGACCTCTCCTTGTTTGTAGTTGAACGGAGTCTTGGGCCCAGTAAGGCCTGGGCCCCGAGTAGCCCACAGCAAGGCGAATTACGTGACAAGATATGTGGCGCGTTATTCAAACATGCTGGAACATTTTCATAGTGAGGAGCGCACAACTCGGCCAGTATTTCGAGCGTTAAGGATTAAAAAATGAATTACTAATGTAGGTTAATGGTAAGGAGGGCCCTGGCCCACTGGCCCGTTAGAGCCAGCCGCCCCTGCATAAACCATGTAAACAAGTAAGTAATACTGTAATGCAGAAAAAATGTGCGATTGCAAGCAGAAGTTTGTTCTTGTCACTTTTCATTCTCTCTGTGGAGTTATTTCAGGAAGAATATAGTGGTCGTAACCAGATGTGGCTGGTTGAACAATATAGGGGAAATCTGCTGGGACCTTTCCTTTTAATAGGTCACAGGCTTTTCCAGTACCTTGCCCAGTTTCATTAATCTCTAATTAACTCTGATGAGTAAAATATTTCTTGAATTGTAATCTTCTGTAAATGTTTCTGCCTAATCAACCCTTAAATGAATAAATAATGTGCAAATAGTAGGACATGTTCTGGATATTAATTACATCCTTCATCAGCCATTACAATTTTAGTATGTCATTATAAAGACACACCACTCAGTCCTTCACACATCCTTAAAAAGAAAGGAGACAACTTTTCCTAGCATCACTTCACAATCCATACGATTCCTGACCCCCACATAAATATGAATAATCAAGGGTAGAAATTAAAATTGATGCACATTCTGAAATTTATACCGTACCGCATACTATGACAAGTGTAGCAAGCACATTTATGTAACATTGACATAGATGTACTGGTACTGGATACTTGTGATAAACATTTATACCAAATTCTACACCTTTAGCTTGTATCACATGAAACCTTGGCCATGTTTACAGCTAGTATTAAACAGATTATTTCTGCAATGATGAGAATCAAGTCCTTGCCCAACAATAGAATAGGATGTGAGTTGCAGCTTGACATTATCAGAGGAATTTCCGACATCCCTGAACAGGTTTGAACAATGTGGCTTAATGTGAACATTGAAATATCTTGCTATGACTTAGATAACTGTAAATTTTAAAACCATTGACCTTTAAAATGGTATATGAAACTCAAATTTATGAAAATGTTTGGATAGGCAGTAGGCTATTTTCATGTAGATTTATATAGCCTATATTTATGACCAATACATTACATTTTCGCGAGACCACCTCGTGGTGCAGCAGATAGCTTTCTTGGCTGTCACCCCCGTAGGTCTGGGTTTGACTCCCGGCTTTGCCAAGAAATTTTGATTCTGGCCTTAGGGCTGGAATGGGGTACAGTCAGCCTCGTGAGGAAAAACTGAGAAGAGGAGGGTTCGATTCCCACCTCGGCCATCCTGGAAGTGGTTTCCGTACTCAAGGCAAATGCTGGGATGGTTGTTAACTTAAGGACACAGCCACCACCTTCCCAATCCTATCCCCAATTTACAAATACACACACAGCCACCACAGTAACACAGGTTATCACCAGGGGCGGCTGGCTCTAACGGGCCAGTGGGCCAGGGCCCTCCTTACCATTAACCTACATTAGTAATTCATTTTTTAATCCTTAACGCTCGAAATACTGGCCGAGTTGTGCGCTCCTCACTATGAAAATGTTCCAGCATGTTTGAATAACGCGCCACATATCTTGTCACGTAATTCGCCTTGCTGCGGGCTACTCGGGGCCCAGACCTTACTGGGCCCAAGACTCCATTCAACTACAAACAAGGAGAGGTCTATTGCGCGTGCGCGCAGACGCTCTTCAAACGTCAGCCTTGGGCCCAGAGATTGCGAGCCCACGGTTACAAAGAGGAATAACAATTGGAGCAGTTGTATGGGCTCTGGAGAGAACGTTGGAATGCTGAACTGCTACGTTCAACTCGAACTTACAACATCTATGGCCATACCATGCCCCTTTCCTCCCCTTCTTGCGATGCTGTTTGAAATGATTCGCAAGACGACAGATGGGACTATCGACTACTTTTAACCATCGACTGACTAGTCATTCATTGGAAGAAACTATCGACTAGATAGTCGACTACTTTCAGTCGAATGGTTACCTGAATTCGCATAGCTCCTAAGCGTGTTGTTTCATGTATTCGACTGAAAGTAGTCGCTTCTAGGCAGCGTTCAAAGCACTGCAAGCCGTTACCGGCTGAGTTGAATCGTACCAAGAGATGAAAATCAAACTTCTCCTTAACCCACCTATTTTTGCAGACGTTAGTTTGGACTACTCGACGCTCGGCAACATGCAAATGGTCAATGTTATTTATTTATTTTTACTGTGCTTCGAAATGGTGGTTTACGTCGTGTAGAGTGCAGCCATTATTTGCAATGTTGCACATTTCATTTAATGCAAAATGTGTGAGTAAATGTTCCCCGATACCGGTATTGATACAGGGCACATTACCTGTATGTACTGTGGATAAGTGAAGTAATAGACCAATACTTAATTAACCTAAGAGTAAATTAAATCACTATTACTGAGAGGGAGTTCTTAAGTACCGGGAACAATTCCATAGCCAACATTGAAATAATCACAATTCATATTTTAATGCCAAAAAATAGTAAATGTAAAATATGTCCATAGAGTCATAAACAAGTTAGGCTATGTGTTCACTAATTTAATCCCCTCTGAAGTACTAAGAACGTAGAGCTGAAATACGATTTGAACAAGAAAATTACGGCCTACAGTAAATACACAAGAAAATAGAACACTTTAGAACAGCAACGAGGGCGAACTTTCAGTGGAGATGTTGGCATCAATGTAAATACTAAGTTTTTTTTAATGCGCGCGCTATCCATGTGCGGAAACAATTGACGACCAGAACGTAAAACTATCCGAGCGCGTTCTACATGTTAAAAGTTAAAACACAATTGGGATATGTCGTTTGCAAAGGACTTGTATATGTTACGGTGAGTAGTCGTTGAATTCATACGATTGTTTTTTAAAAGCAGTCAAACAAGTCGATGGATTTAACATTTTTCAGTCGACTGCTGCGGTGCTGCCCATCTCCAAACAATTGACGACCAGAATCAATTTGTGCGTACGGTCAAGCTGTCCTCACAGTGAAAATGAAAATCCACAGCCTGCTTCCAGTCTCCGACCGGGTCAGGAATGGAATGAATGGAGCCCCTATCTAGCGGCGAGGATATGAACTGTGCCGGCTGCCGAGGCCTGACGCACTCCTCTGGGGCAATGTCCTCACAGTACCCGATGCATTAGACGTAGAGATTCACATCACCACTCTATCTTATGATGGATGTCAGTACAAAAAATCAGCCATAAGGCAACGGCAGTTTAACCACAGACAACGCTAAAACTCTTCCATCCCTGCCCTCATGTCTTTGCCACTAACCCCTTCTCCCCTCCCACACAGCACGCCACTGCTCTGACACAGTTGTTAGGCCTGCTACAACAACTCTCAGCCATAACCCTGTAAACTACAGCTAAACCAAACCCAGAAACCCCTAATACACTTCATTTGCAGAGCAATAAAATCCATAAAACAACTCCGCAACAAGCTTCACAAAAACCTAAATTATAAACGAAAATACGACTCCACAAACACCAAAATCAGTAAACCTCCCTCATTTCAGCCACACTACACCTTAAACAGACATAGAAGGCATAGTCATGACCCCTTCATGAAGTAGGCTATTGTCTAAACACGATCATGTCTCCTTCAACTTAACTGAAGACTTCATTAAATTCTATTAAAAAAATCATAAACTAATTCCACAAATCTTAAAATCAGTATACATCCCTCATTTCAGTTACTCTATTCATTAAACAAACATGGAAGGCGTAGCCATGACCCCTTCATGGAGTAGGCTATTGTCTAAATCTGACCACGCATACTACAACCTTACTCTAATTCAAAATTACGGCTAAATGATTCATCTGACTGGGAGGCAAAGGTATTTACCGGCTTGCCTGGGATGATGTGCCACAAAACCGGTATCTGGAGTTCGAACATAACTAAATATTGAATTGTCCAATAACTTGGACAATTGGATTTAGGCTATTTCATTGAAATAATCAACGAACTGTATAAAACTATAGGCACATACAGGTATACTTCACTTATTAATTATAGCTCTACAATAAACACACAGCACAATGAATTGTAGCATGAAATTATCCTGAAGAAGTCGCTTGATTAGAACGACTACTTAAATTCGAATGATTCCATTCGCTTGGAATTAGTCGTTTGCCAACGACTTGTTTCATTCGAATGATTTCCAACGATTGCTTTGGGATCAGTCGTTTGCCAACGACTTGTTTCATTCGAATGATTTCCAACGATTGCTTTGGGATCAGTCGTTTGCCAACGACTTGTTTCATTCGAATGATTTCCAACGATTGCTTTGGGATCAGTCGTTTACAACGACTACTTTTATTCGAATGATTCCATTCGCTTGGAAGTAGTCGTTAGCCATCGACTTGTTTCATTCGAATGATTTCCAACGATAGCTTTGGGATCAGTCGTTTGCAAACGACTTGTTTATGATACGGTGAGTAGTCGTTGAATTCATTCGACTGTTTTTTAAAAGCAGTCGAATAAGTCGATTGTTTTAATTATCGACTAATTCGACTGTTTTCAGTCGACTGCTGCCCATCTCTAAGACGACCACTAGATGGCAAACAGGACACCGCCCTGGTGTCATTAGTTCCAAGGTTACGTAAAACGAAAACGAATGGAAGAATACTTTAAATGGTGCAGTGACAAAATCATTCATACCTAGTGTCAAGGATAGGTAAAAATAAACTTCCCATTAACTAGCAATGTAACTACTTTTTAACAGGACATGGTAAGATAAATTCGTATTTTTTTCGTTTCAAATTAAAAGACAGTCCATTGTGTGCGTGTGGCAATGAAGAACAAACAGTTGATCATGTATTATTTACATGCGTGAAACTGGAAAAAGAAAGACAGTTGTTTAAGGACAATATGGTAAATAAACATGGAAAATGGACGTTCGGAAAAATTAAGCTAATGAAGCATTATATAATTAACTTTATATTTTAATTTAATAGATTTAGAAAGAATGTCAAGTAGTTGAACAGATTCTTAATATTGGTGTAGCTCATAAAAAAAAATAAGTCAATAGATTTAGACAGTTCCTAGAACAATACAGGGTCTTTCATTTAAAATAAGAGCGCCAAGTGGCGGCTTTGTTAACCGTAGCTGCGGTCACCTAGGCCGAGCTTTTGACGCGCCAAGGCCCCCTGCTTTAAGCGTGTGTACAATCCTATATGATGCAGCGGCCTTGCTAGCGTGTGTACAATGCTGAAATCTTACTTTAGTTAGTTAGTTATTGTTGATGAAACTTAAACCCCTAGAGTATTGAAAGCGGGCGCATAATACATACGATGGCTGTTTTTTTTTTCCAAGTTCCGATGGACTGTATAAAAATAACAGATTCACATTACCAAACTTCTTGCAATAAGCGTGCAGTTGCTCAGTCGCCAGTCTAAACCTCAAGTGCTAACATGGTGAGACAGTTATCATTGCAACATCATAATTTTTTATGTAAAACTTATTTTAAGTACGAGTCGGCTCGGCGGGTACGTGATGCATTTGTTCAGCAATTTCCTGCTGAAGTGCCACCTTCACTAGCACAGATTCACGTAATTGCAAATATGTTTGACACTACTGGCTGATGCTCAATAAAAATCATGCCCGCACCCGAACAGTTTTAACAGAGGATGAACTAGATGACATTGGCGAGAATCTTGAACGGTCTCCGAATAAATCATTCACAAAATTAGCACAAGTAGGGGTTTCCGTTTCATCAACAATAACTAACTAAAGTAAGATTTCATCATTGTACACACGCTAGCAAGGCCGCTGCATCATATAGGATTGTACACACGCTTAAAGCAGGGGGTCTTGACGCGCCAAAAGCTCGGCCAAGGTGACCGCAGCCGCAGTTAAAAAAGCCGCCGCTTGGCGCTCTTATTTTATATGAAAACCCTGTATATCACCAAACGAATAGCCATAGAACAATAATGAATAATACATAAGTAAATGTATGTTATTTAAATTGTAAACATTTTGTAAACATAGCATGTAGTATTACTTTCATTGTAATGGAACATGCTGTTAAAAATGAATACATAAATAAATAATAAATTAAAAAGATTATGTAAAGAGGTCTCTTTTGGAATGCTGTGACAAGTGTTACCAATTAAATAATTTTGTTTTTCATCTTGGTCTAGAGTTTTTGACAAATGTCTTAGTGATAGGCTATTATAAATTTGGAATTAAATAGCGATTTAGAGGGTCATTTAAATTATATTAAATGTTGAACATAACATTTTCCCTAATGAGACACAATTTAATGGATATTGGCAAACACCTAGCCTGCTAGCTAGTAATTTTTACTGTGCATGATAATTTATTTTGTGTTGCCTCCCAAGCTCTAAGACCACCAGCCGCCGCTGGTTATCACACAATATGCCCACCCAATTTCTCAATTCCCGAGTGATAGTGGACGGCTTGTTGACACTCAGAGTTTGGTGTTACATCTCCTCACTTATGCAAGGCTCCACTCTTGTATGATTATTATGTATTCATTTTCAAATAATATGGACCTATACGGTATTGCTTTAGTGGCACCATGTTCTGCATGTGACATAGTGAAGAAAAATCATCCCTAGGATCGTTGCTGAAAGTATAGAAGTATCCAGGAATTTGATTAGTGTGTATCGAAGATACAGTTGTTGTTGCTTATTTTAAGGGCTGAGACATCGTGGTCATATATCCCCTTGTATTTGGGCGTGTGTGGAATGAGAGGGAGGTATCACTTGAGAAGAAATTGGGTGGGCTTATCATTTACATGGGTGGGCAAACTTTTAGTGGTCTCACAGAATTAAATAAAATTAAGGGCATTATGATATGTCTATGAGGTAGGAACATCAAGGTTAACAGCCCTGGTTTTTAAGTCACACAGCCTTAATGCCATGCCGAGTGTAGTGAGGGGTTGCTAACCTCAATAGTTTGTCTCTGAAAGCAACACTATTTACAATTTTGAGGGACTGGAGTACCTTCAGTCAATTCATGGGATTGTAGATTTGGGTACACGACAATCCAAACTTCACCAGAACTCTTCAGGAATAGCACAAAGTCCCATAGGTGAGGGAGCAAATGTTAAATCTGATTTGCATTGTAGCTTGTAATTAAAGCACTTAATTCACTGTAAAGGGCTGCAGCTTAACAAATTACATTTAATAAAACACATCAACTAACTTCAGTCAGGAAACCATTTGCCTCCTAGGCTAAGTGGGACACTTTAAAGGAGACAATAGCTTCTCTAGGGTGGAGATTTAATGTTTGTTGGGCATTATTACCTAATCTCAGCCTAGCACTGCCCTCATTGTGGTTTAAAACACTTCCTTTGAGAAATAAAGGCTACATACCCTATATATTGACGTGTAGATTTGCCACGTATGCCAGTAAATCTTCCTGATTACAGGCCTTTATCCAGTCATTATATCTGGATTAGGAATGAGGAACTTGCGAATTAATGGATAGGTGTTTGAGGGACTGACATCTCATGGGTATTAAAACCAGAATTATTCGATGAAACGTGTGATATTTGTATTTACCGCTCCAATGCACGAGGAAACCGGAATGCTGTTATATCCAGTGTGACAAGAACTGCGCAAAAAAATACCGCACAGATGTTGGTTTCCCACATTTCTGCCATTGGTTAAAATGCAAAATTATATTTCTGAGTTGATTTTAATAAATACAAACAATGTTTTCTTCAGACAAAATCGACAGGCCGCACTCAATTGAATACGGGTAGACTGCTCTCTCGCGGATACATGGTGAACCGTCGCCGCCATGCGTGCGTGCGTGCGTGCGGTGCTTCCGGAACCGGCCGATTCAAAACCATGACGAAAAAATTACATGGTAAAGGCTTGATGTGTCCTTACTGTATTGATATCTATACTGTGTTCTTCCTAACTTCACGCTATAATATCCCACACTTGGTGCCGAAAACTCCGATTTTAAGTGCTAGAGAGAATTACGTTATAGTGGTGAATAGTTTAAGCCAGCAGTCTACACTACGGACTAGCTTCACACACGAGGAAGAACGACCAACAGTATTGGGCAAGCTACCAACGAGCTACATTTGGAGACGCCATTGCCTTACACCACCATACAGATGAGCTATTGAAAATTATACTAGCCTAACTACTATTACTTTGTGATATCTAGCACATGTTGCATGCTTATAAAGGCAAAACACATCACATATTGTTAATATCGTTGTCATTAAAATAATTGATATTGGACATTCAAAGCAGTGGTACGGGACATTGCGTAAGATTCTACAAACACGCAACCCTGGGTACTAACCTTCGCCTGTCTGCGAGATTCAGAAGCTATTGGTCATCACTTTCGCTAACTAATGTATGACATCAGAGATTCGCAGGATGATTTATGAAATATGCATGAGATCTGCGTGACAAAGGAAAGCAATATTATTTATTGGATTAAGTTACGGACGCAGGCCTTCAACTCAACGAGACGACAGTGGCAACACCACCTAGAGAGAAAGCCTTGCGATACGATTTATGACGTCATAGCCTTCCGGCCGTCAGCGAGCGCGCTACCCAGCACTGCTGCTATGAACAACCTGTGAGGAAACGCGACTGAGTGTTTATGTGTCAAATTACGTTCTACAGACTCGAATAAATAAATAACGTAACCATAAATGAAACATATGGTCAGAAGTTGATGCGATCGATACACTACTCCAGCTAATAAATCGACGTTTTCGATCATAATCGATAAGTATGCGTTTCGAACCTTGCGAGTGTGAACTTGACCGAAAACACTGATGTCTCAATAAATGCGATATATAGAAGAATTCAATAGAAAACTTGAAAAATATTCACCCCATTTTAACGTGAGATGTCGACTACACAACAACAAATAACTAATTAATCTGTAACAGTTAAAACAGAAATTAATATCTACAGTATAGTCCATCATATCTGTCCAAAGGTCTAGGTTTGATTCCCATCTCTGCCGAGAAATATAATTCTAGTTAGTTATTGTTGATTATTGTTGTTTTAAGGGGCGCAATTACGAGGTCATCTGCCCCTAGAAATACAATTCTGATTTGAGTGTGAAACGAAATTCACTCAGCCTCATGAGTTAAAACTGAACTGAGAAGAAGTGGGTTCGATTTCTCCTTTCTCCTCCAGGTAAATGCTGGGATTGTTCCTAGCAGAAGACCATGGTCACCTCCTTCCCAAGGGCAGATGACCTCGTAGTTCCTCCCTTTAAAACTACAATACCTAACCTTCCTTTCTCCTCCAGGTAAATGCTGGGATTGTTCCTAGCAGAAGACCATGGTCACCTCCTTCCCAAGGGCAGATGACCTCGTAGTTCCTCCCTTTAAAACTACAATACCTAACCTTCCCAATTCTAGCATCACAATACACACATACAAATTCTACCCATATCCAAGTACACATGGCAGATGACAGTGATGTCATAACCCACTTACAAAACAACAAGAACAACAACTAGCCACAGAAAGTTTTCATGCATGATATGAAAACAGGCTAGTAATGGCATGCCTATGACAGAAAAGGTTACCTACTGAAATGGAACAGAGCAGCAGTCATGAGACATGAGAACATTTACAAAAGAGGAAACTTTTTGTTGTTGATGATTCATATAGCGGCATGATGTGGTAATAATTTAGAAACAAACACTTAATATAGAGTAATCCTACAGTAACAGTTTTCACATGGCAATATTTACAATATCAGGCATGGCATAAGCTTACCCGACAATACATAAAACATGCTAATTACCAGTGATCTTAGCACTTTGTTTTCAACAGAATACAGTGAGTCATCTGCAAAAACATGTTCTCATATTTTCTATGTTACACAAACTGTGCTGTTTTGTAAAAAAAAAGAACTGAAAGATGACCATATCTATCCTTCACTAGTTAAATAAATATCCATATCCAAGTATACATGGCTGATGACAGTGATGTCCTAACCCACTCACAAAACAACAACTAGCCACAGAAAGTTTTCATGCATGATATGAAAACAGGCTAGTAATGGAATGCCTATGACAGAAAAGGTGACCTACTGAAATGGAACAGACAGACCCCGGGCTATAAACGGGCATACTGGGCATTTGCCCAGGGCGCCAAATTTTAGGGGGCGCCGAAACTTAGGTGACGCTGAACGCAGAAAAGGTTTACCCAACAATCCCAACATTAAAAATAAGTATGACATGGAAATCTTTAAAAAGTAGGATAAAATAACTATGATTTACGTGAATATCAAATAAAAGTAATATTAAATATCACATTCATTCGTAGTATTTATGTTTAATCATGATTCTATTATAATATAATCAGTTAGTTATTGTTGTTTTAAGGGGCGGAACTACGAGGTCATCTGCCCCCTAACATAATCAGTATTATTTGTAAAGAATACTAGTGTTGGCAACAATGCAGACAGTGATGCACGGTTGGCGCTGTTGACAACACTCATGGATTTACAACTGGCGCATGCGCCGCGAGATCTTGTCAACTTCCTAACATCAAATGCTGTTTGTGTGTATTGCTTGTATTGCGTGTCAACTGTGATTTGTGAAAATGTGTCTACTTTAGTTATTTTAAAATGAACAAAAAATTAAGTGGATCAGAATTCAGGGAAGAGGACAAAGCTATGATAACGCGGCAAATATGTCTGGAGCTTACTCAAGCCTGCAAGCTAGAATTAAAAACCACTGCCGTTTTGCTGAGTTTGTCCCTTGTGCAGCGCATTCTCTCAACCTTGTTGGTTCTTCTGCTGCAGAGTAGTGCACTGAAGCTATTGTGTTTTTTGGATTCGCCCATAACCTTTACACCTTTTTTTCAATTCAATCCATAGATGGGGTATTTTGAAAACATGTTTAGAAAACAGTAAAATTCCAATGTAGAAAGCCCTAGCTCAAACAAGATGGTCAGCGAGAGCCGATGCTGTAAAGGCCCTGGTCAAAGGCTACAAGGCGATCATAAATCACTGAAGGAAATATCTCTAGACCTTACTCAGAAGCCTGTAGTCAAAGTTGATGCTTCAGGACTAGAAAATAAGTTTGACAAATTTGAAATAGCCTTCCTCACTATTTTGTGGAGTGATATTTTGGAAAGATTTGATAAAGTTAGCAACAATCTACAAGGTGAAACTCTTAATCTCGTAGTAGGTACAACGCAGCTTCAAACTTTGGAGAGCTATTTAAATGAAAAAGAAATGAGTTTGACAAGTATGAACAACACCAACTACAAAAGAATAAGAATCAGAAACACTTTTGCGGATGAGAGCCTAGGCGATGAAGCTATTCTTGATGAAAGGTCGCTTTTCAAGTCCCAAGTTTACATTAAAATCTTTGACTCTTTGATAAGTAACTTGTCAAGGCGAAAAATAGCTTATGAAAATGTATCTAACAAATTTGAAATACTTTCTATTCTTGTACAAAAGGGATCGCAGAAAGGGGTCATAGCACAGGCTGCGAATAAACTCTATGAGTTCTACTCTAATGACATCAGAAATTAATTTGAAAACGAATGTCAGCACTTAAAAATGTATGTGGAACAGGAAGAATTTACTAGCATTCTTGACATATATGAATACGTCAAAAATTATTTGAAAACTACTTTCTCTAATCTTGAGGTAGCAACTAGAATATTTCTGACATTACCTGTCACCAACTCCTCAGCAGAAAGAGGATTTTCTGTTTTGAATCGGCTAAAGAATGTGAAAAGATCGACTCTTTCAGACAGCAAACTAAATTGTCTATTGTTATTGTGTTGTGAAAAAGACGTAACCCTTAGCACAGACTTTTCTGACATGATAAATAAATTTGCAAAGTTAGCCAGAAAAAACTTTGATTTGAAATGTTTCTGTATATTGTACTTTTAAAATGTAACTTTTGAATTTGTAATCTTGGTTATTAGTGTGATTAATGTACCAATAAATGGCTACAAAATTGTATGAACGACTTACTTTTCTTAATATTTTCTGTGATACAATATTAGTAACGTAGTTGTTTGTAAAAAAAACTATTACGATATGCTATTTTTATAACACATAAATGAGAAAAAGGGCGCCAGTAGACCATTTGCCCAGGGCGTCTATCACCTTAGCCCGGGGCCAGGGAACAGAGCAGCAGTCATGACACATGAGAACATTTACCAAAGAGGAAACTTGTTGTTGTTGATTCATAAAGGGGCATGATGATTTAATAGTTTAGAAACAAACACTTGTTATAGAGTAATCCTACAGTAACAGTTTTCGTATGGCAATATTTACAATACCAAGCATGGCATAAGCTTACCCGACAATACATAAAACATGCTAATTACCAGTGATCTTAGCACTTTGTTTTCAACAGAATACAGTAAGTCATCTGAAAAAACATGTTGTTCTCATATTTTCTATGTTACACAAACTGTGCTGTTTTGTAAAAATAAAAATAAAAAATAAAAGATGACCATATCTATCCTTCACTAGTTAAATAAATATAGCCTTTTCATAAGATCCTTTCTACTTTTCAATACAAAATTGTTGTATTCCCTATTATATTGGTAGCACTGAATGAAAGTAGAACGAGCGATAACATTCTCTATAGTACATGAATTAGCCAAAATACCTTATCAAACGATGAGAAATAAATCAGGGAATGATGTTTTAATAGATGTCCACTGTCTGTGACTCACCCAGCCATCCCAAATAGCATCACGACTTATGTAGGCAGAATTCCAGCTGTGGCCACCATTGTCCACATCAATCATCATCAAACCGGTATTGCCACCTCGCCCTTACGGTACTATGCCACACCAACACCCTTCGATTTGTCCAATCCAATGGTTTTTGACACGTCCAGATCAATGGTACCCCGCTGGCTGCGCTCGTCCAAGGCCGCTCCTACACCCAACCATTCTAACCTTCGTTATGTGGTATCCAATGATTTTTGACAATGGTTACAGCCTAACGCGTCCAGATAAATGGTTTTGTGCTGGCTGCGCCCGGCCAAGGCCGCACCTACACCCGACCTTCTACCTTAGTTTTGCCCAATCCAATGGTTCTTGACAATGGTTACAGCCAACGCGCCCAGACCAATGGTTTTGTGTCAACCGTGCCGCGCTAGCTGCTCGCAGCCAAAGTCGCACCTACACGCGACCATTCTAACCTTCGTTTTGTCCAATCCAATGTTTTTTGACAATGGTTACAGCCTAACGTGCCCAGATCAATGAGTTTTGACAATGGTTACAGCTTAACGCATCCCGATGATTTCTTTGATCAACAGTGATTTTGTATCTCACATGTTGGGAACAATGTGTGCGTGCCGCTAGAGTGAGCCGTGATGACAGTGGAACGAGATGCAAGCGCTGTAGAAACATGGCAGCCGTTTTTAAAATAGCAACTTTAGCACATATATGAGGTTCAGTAGTGACAATTCAAATTGAAATCAACGGTAGCTATGAATGAAGATAGAAGGTGCTATAAAATTCTCTAAAATAGATGAATTAGCCAAAATACTTTATGAAACGATGAGAAATAAATCAGGGAGCGATGTTTTAATAGATATTTCCTCCTCCGCTGTCTGTGACCCACCCAGCCATCCCAAAATAGGATCACGACTTATATAGAGAAAATTACAGCTGTCAGCGCTATTGTTCAAATCAATCGTCATCAAAACAGTACCATGACAGTTCTGCCAACCTCGCCCTTATGGTACTATGAAAAACAAAGAAGCGCCCAGTTCAGCAGCTAGTTCGCACCACTTAGTTCATTACATCGTGCGCCGAATTGAATCGTTTATTCACCATGGATTATGGAAATTGCCTCATAACGATCTGTAATTTCAATCGGCGATTCTATGATCAGCTGTAGTAAATATTTGTTTTTTTTCCCGCACAACTGTGGTTTTGAAAATGTTTACAGCCTAACGCACCCAGATCAATGGTTTTGTGTCAACCGTGTCCCATTAGCTGCGCACGACCAAGGCCGCACCTACACCCGACCATTCTAACCTTCGTTTTGTCCAATCCAATGATTTTTGACAATGGTTACAGCCTAACACATCCAGATCAATGGGTTTTGAAAAGGTTACAGCATAACACGCCCCGATGAATGTTTTTTTTATCAACAGTGTGTGCTGCTAGAGTACGCCTTGTTGACAGTTCAACGAGATGCAAGCTCTGTCAGAACATAGCAACCGTTTATAAAAAGAGCAATAAATATAAACACATATTTATGTACTTTAGCACATAACTTATATGAGGTGCAGTATTGATCAGGTTTCCTAATTTCAATGTTGATGCAAGTGTATAAGCTGCGTTTTACTTTCATTTAGAATTAATATTATATTATTTACAGGGTGGATACATTTTTAGGCATTTGCACCTTCAACAGTCCTTATGTGAACACTTCCTAAAAATACTCTCTAGCATGTATGTTACATTAGATTAAAACTTTTAAAATAGGCCTACATTAACGTTCATCCAATGAAACTAGATGTAAAGAAACTTGCAAGACTTCATTCCAGATTGTGTTCCATTTTAACTGTGAAATTGAAACAAAAACCCTCTTAGAAATTGTATGTTAAAATTGCATGAAATATCCCATTTAAAGCGTACACTTACCCTCTCCATTCTAACCTACGCTTTACAATCACCATTCTCCAAAACACTCTGCTGCTTTCAGAGCTATTTACCACTTTCTGGACTGGACGTTTAATGTGACTGTACACAGAGTTTATTAGTTGCATTTTAAACTGACATCTCCACTTTAGGACAACTTCTTGCAATCAGTTCAACGTTTGGTGTGCTAACACTACACTACCTATTGTAAATGCCAATTCATTGTTCATCCTATACTTCAGTGGCGGACGGTAATAAGGTTGCAGTGATGCACAACGACCAGATTAATTCAAGAAAAACAATTAATACCGTAATAATATTTTTAGTAATAAAAGCTGTACGTTTCCTTTTATATGTATAGGAATTCATAATTCTGTTCTTTAATAATTCAGGAAATCTTATAGTAAGTTACTGCGAACTGTCTGAGAAAGCAAAGCGCGTCAACCGTCTAGGAGTGCTCGTTGCCAGGCCCGAGCACCGACCAGATCTCAATAGTGAAGGGTATGGCAGAGATGCTAGACCGAGTAGGTCCTATCCCAACAGTTAACTCGGCTGGCCGTTGCCCGCTGATTGCAACAAGGGAGTCGAGGAGCGGACGGAGACATCTGAGATGCTCCGTCAACTGCCGATACCATGTCTTGCAGGTTTTCATGTAACCTAACTATTTAATCCGGTGATAATGTGATTTTCTCTGAACTGCGGCATTCGTGATGAATGAGGTACATCCGTTTTACCGTGCAATTGAATACAGTTTTCTTTGATATCAAGCAGTCTTTTACCCCCCCCCCCATTAATGAAAAAGGACAACACCCATAACAATTATCCACCAGCCGCCACTGCTATACTTACAGATTAGTAATTAGCCATGCACAGAAGTGGATCGAGTAACACAATATTAATTGAACCAGAGGGTCATTATCTTAGTGCGCCCTGGAAATCGCGGCAAACTATGGCGTCATTTGGCTGGTCAGGTGCTGAGCGAGTGGACCTCGCATTACCCTGCTCCACTGACTCGTATCGTTAGATCACACGTGTTTTGTCATTTATATGGGTGTGTATCTGCAAAGTTTAGAAGTTAGTGTTGCACGTTTAATGAGTATTGTGATTACTGTGATTGTTGGTCATGCCTAGACACCAATTCACATTGCACGAACGTGTGTATATCCGTAATTCGTATATGAAAAGCAGAAAGTCTTGTTCTGAAACAAGATGAAAATGTCGAATCAAGTTTCCAGGAAGACCTGTGCGTAATGCCAGTACAATTAGGAGGCTCGCCAAACGATTCAAGAAAACAGGCACCGTAAATAATAAACATCTTAACAGACAACGTTGTGTTCTTACAGAACGGGGACACCAAGAGCCAGCTGATAAGCTAGCTTGGTGTCCTAGGCGAAACCCCACACAAGACACGGCACAAACCTAGCAGAATTGCTGAGATTGTTGTCCATTCTTTCATCAGAAGATGTCAGGTGTGTGTTACAAGAGAGGGAGGACATTTTCGGCATCGACTATGAGCACTGTACATATTATTGAACATGGTTGGTAAAAGTGTTCAAGTGTGCACCAACCACCGACTGAACATTGTACGCGTGCCCACGATCAGCGCCAGTCAACGCCGGCTTAGCTTGCCGTGTTTACCGGGGCGCACAATGATAACGACACTGTACATACAATGAAAGAATATTGTAAATTTCCTAATTTCTACTGAACGGACAAGCTTCCTCCTCTTATGCTGAGCCAAAGTTTTGGGTGAAAACCTGTCGTTAACATTGTGTACAAAATTATTAATCAAGATATTACTGGCAGTGCCCAGTACAGTCTTTTCAATTAATGCCCTGGCATGCTTTGGGCAGCTGTGCCCCATAAACAGTACAGTGGGCAGACATCTTTGTGTTACATTCACCAAAACACTCCGCTGGTTGGAGTGATGCAAACATTCTGTTTTGTAGATATTGAGTAGCTTACTCATAACAACAAAAGTAAATGCAGCACAGTTGAGTACATCTGCATGGGGATAGCATAGTCCTCCTCACTTATTGGCATTTATTAGGCTGGCGTGATCACTCTGGCCTACCTCATCGCAAAGAAAGACTTTGCAATAATTGCAATCATATCGCTTTAAAAACACATACGAGCAATAACCACTGATGTAGTGTAAGAAAGGCCAATACTCATCTTGTAGGACTTCTACATCACTATCATCAGCAACACAAGCATCAAAAGCACTTAAAATGCCACATGTCTTGTTTTCTTCAAAATACTCGCTCACTGCAGCATTGAGGTTCAGGATGCTCTGAAGGCGCAATTTATTCTCCACCTCAAACACTTGCCTCAGGGAAATATTGTACTGGCTCCCTGCCAGTTGGCGATATTTTCCAAATCAAGCTTCTAGGTTATCTGTCTGTATGAGACAAGCAATTCCCAGGAATAGTTCTTCACTTTACGCTTTGTTAGCAAGTGAACTTGCTCTTTTAAGAAGTCTAATGTATCCTTCTTCTCCTAGGGAACTTACTCTCCAAGTTCTTAAATAAACTGTCCATAACAGATATAGTATCCTCAACACTTTGTTGTTCATATGCATCAGGACCAGCATACACTGAATGGGCATTCCTTATAAGTTCTTCAATTTCTAGCACAGTACCTGTCTTGGTAAAGGCATGTTATTACAACGTTTCACTTCTGTATTCGATACATACAAGGAGGCACTCAAACCTTCTGTTATCTTAATGCAGCAACGCAAGTGTGGATAGGATTTTCCTTCATTAAAATAAAATATATACAAGATTCCTCTCTAATGCAATTCCACTCAGGATGAAGACTCACACTGTTTAACTTCACCTTCAATTCTGAAAGTTTCTAAATGAAACTGCTTCCAGATTTTCCACCAATGTCTGCATACTTTCAGCGAGAGCCTTCGATAAACTTTCATTATCAATCCTACGCCTCCTATCATCTGGAACTTCTCGGCAGACAGTTGCAGTGTCAGTTAAATACTCTGGGCAGTTGGGGAACTGAGACGGGACGGCTCCTAGGAATTTAATTCGAACATTAACTTATGACACAATCATTTTATCACAGTCTTGCATTACATTAATTACTCTATTTATTCTAAATTTATTCAATCTCCAACCTAATTCACACACACCTCTTCCCCCACCCCTATAAGAAATGTAATGAATTAGATTACTGCAATAGAAAAAAAGATTAATCAGGGCCTGCTACAGGTTATCGGTCTCTAACCTCGTGCAGTTAGCTTGCAATTCAAACCCCAATAGAAATGTGAATACTGCCCATATTAACACCCACTTATACCTCCCACTTGAAATTGATAGCCCCATAAAACAAATAAACCTAACCTACGACATTAGCCTGTAGCACATAATTTAGGTTAGAAAATTCTGACTTCTACATCTAAATGAATTTTTGTGATCAGAAGAGCTAGCCTATGCTAAAATTTAAGGGTAGGACTATCTGCTAACTAACCTCTAATCAGTCTCGGTTTATACAACGGAGCAGTAACTAGCTTTCCATTCTTTTCATCATACATACTAGTGGTCTATTGAATCTCATGTGGCTTGAAATGGATGGCACACACCTACAAGAAGAGAGACTTGGTTACAAAGCTCCTTCCTCCCATTACACTAAACTTGTGAGAATTGGAGCATAAGTATTGATGTAACACGTACCATAGAATATTTCGTAGGAATAAAATCCTTGCGGTGAATAGCTCGTATCCATTTCGACTTTTCACCTTCATCAATAGGAAATGAGAAAACGTTTACTTTCGGTCCGTTGGCGTAATTGCCTTTACAATTTCTGACACTGCACTTAATAGGCACAACTTTACACTGTACTGATAACTATTAAGTATAACCGGGTAGGAAATCTGAGAAAATCAGTACCTGGGACTGTAAACACAACACACAACACGCGGAAACCATACCATAACCTGCAAACTCGAATGTTATGCTTCAATGTCCACGGCCGGGCTTGCGTGACGTCACTCGCTTGTCAACTTCATATCGCAAGGCTTTCTCTCTAGGTGGTGTTGACAGTGGCATCTATCAATTTGATACTAATACTGAATTTCCTACAGAGATCGCTAGTAGCCTAAAATTGTCATCACGAACTCACGCATGCACTCTAGGAACAACATTTGGAACTGTGTCTTCGCTTGTTGACTAGTAACTAGTATTACAATACCCTACCCAATATGTCTAGCCCGGACCAGACTTCACAATTACATAAACTGAAACGTCTCAGAAAGACGGTAAGAACACTTATTACCAAATTCACTACGGTAATAATCGATGCACCACCTAGCTCAGAGATCGACTACGAATACAATCAGATTAGACTTCAAGAATCATTAGACCGTCTAACCACTCTCGATCAACAAATCCACGACTTCCTTCCCGACACTGAGTACAACGTTGACGTCATCACGTGCAAAGAATATACCGATCTTGCCAAGAAAGCTATTCTCAAGGCGACACGCGCCATTGGAGAGAAAACACCTTCTGTCGATAATGTAAGTCTCGCGTTTGCCAAGAACGCCGCTCTGCCCCCTCCACCCTTAATGCACACAGTTAAACTTCCTGTGATCAGGTTGGAACCATTCTCAGGAGACGTAGAGAAGTGGTCCCGTTTCTGGGAACAATTCCAATCATCTATTGACGGCAACCCTTCCATTTCCAGTATCGATAAACACGTTTTTCTTCGCGGGTACTTGGAGGACGAGCCCAAGAACTTGGTCGACGGAACTCCAATCACCGCTGACGCATATGAGGAGACAAAACAGATTCTCATTCCACGGTACGGTGACAAAAACAGAATAATCCAAGCCCATCTGGATTACCTGGAGACTCTACAACCTATATCACACGTCACGTCCAACGCCCTAAACATGACATTCATTGAATGTAACCGGCGGATACAGGCCCTCAGAGCCTTGGGAGAAAATGTTGACGAATATGGCCGAATGCTAGCTCCGAAAATTCTGCGCGCGTTCCCGGAGGACATTGTTCGCCGTTGGATTATTCATGCCAAGAGAGAGAATATCATGGAAAGCCACATTACTAAATTGATGCGATTCTTAAACGAAGAGGTTGGCGGTGCTCTAACCACACAGAAAATCAGAGGAAATCCTATAGCTTCAGCAACCCTTATCCCCACTACAGCTGCACTCCAAATTCACGCCAAATCAAGCAAATCGTCACCAAAAGCGAAGAAGACGATAGTTCCATTCTGCGTATTTTGTGACCGACGAGACCATTGGGGTCAACACTGTAAAACCATAACAACCGTGTATGATCGCATTCAGAAGCTAAAATCGAACAAACGCTGCTTTCTTTGTTTAAATCAAGGACACGTTGTTTCGGACTGCAGCAAGAAAGGTCAAACGCAGTGTGCTACATGTAAGAAGTTACACCATAGATCTATTTGTGATGGAGAACAGAGAAATCTTTCTACTCTGTCATCTCAAACGGCAGTAGGGAAAATAAGCGTAGCAACCTCCGGCTTTACTTACCTACAGACCGCTCAGGTGTGGATTACAGGACCCACAGGTTTAAGCAAACTTACTCGCTGTGTTCTCGACGCAGGAAGTCAGTCGACCTTCATCTCCAAGTCACTAGTAGACGATCTTCAGCTGGAAGTAATTAGACGACAAGAACTGACTGTTTGTGCCTTTGAGTCAAACCCTACGAGCTCCAACACTAGACGACTTGTACGATTCAATATGAAGGGGTTTTGGACTAACACGAGCGTCTCTCTCTACGGTTTCGAAAGTCTTCACGTTCTTTCACCAGAACCGTCGGTTCCACAAGACATTACGGCATTGGCACAATATGCTCGTAAGTTAGAGTTAGCTGATCCTAGGACGGATTCCCATGAAGATCTACCGGTTGAACTCCTTATCGGTAGTGACCACTACTGGAAAATTATCAGAGACAGTCCTCCCTTACGTATCCCCACGTCACTCGTGTTGGTTCCTTCTACCATCGGCTGGATACTCAGTGGGGACCGATCCGGTATGCACGTGAATTCAGCCACAGTTAATTTCATTAACCTCGAGCAGGCTTCTTTCCACTCAGATGAAGACTTCAGAAGATTTTGGGACCTCGAGACTATTGGTATAACTGCTGATCAAGAACGCCCACATACGCCGAAGGATTCCAGAATCCTTGAGGACTTCAAATCATCTTTCCGAATTGAAGAACAGCGACGCTTAGTCTCGTTGCCAAAGAAGCAAGGCATTCTGGAACTACCCCATAATCTACACAATGCCAAGGCGCGTCTGAGCAACCTTCAGAAAAGACTTCAAAGCAATGACGACTTCAACCAGATGTACTGTAGCCAGATGTTCAGCTACATTCACAATCAGCACGTGGAAGAAGTCAACACAGCAAACTTACCCGACGTCATGTTCTACCTTGCTCATCAAGCTGTGAAGAAAGAAAGATATGGAAAAACCAAGTGGAGAATAGTATTCGACGCATCATCTCATCAGGCTAAGTCACCCTCTCTTAATGACATGTTGGAGATAGGACCAAATTTATTACCAGAGGCTGTGGCAATTCTCCTGCGTTTCAGACTTCATCGACAGGGGATCATCAGTGACATACAACAAGCCTTTCTTCAGCTAACCCTGGACAGGAAAGACAGAGACTTGACCAGATTCCTCTGGTACAAAGTGATTCAAGACGACGGAGGACACTTCCACACAACAAATGACATAGTCACTTATCGTTTCACTAGGCTCCCTTTCGGCCTGACCTGCAGTCCTTTCCTCCTCTCAGCAACCATCAGGGAACATGCGGACAAACACACACTCTCCTTTCCTAACGCTGCACCACTAATCAACAGCCACACCTTCATGGACGACATTGTTGTGGGAGCAGCAGATGACAACTTGGCAGTCACCTTCTATTATGAACTCACTGCCTTGATGAAGCTGATCAATTTTCCTCTTGCAAAATGGGCAACAAATTCCGATGTACTGAGAGCCGTCTGGAAGGCAGAAGGACGAGAGACTGTGCTGCAGACTCAGGTGCTAGGAATAAACTGGTGCACTTCAAGTGATTCCTTTATGGTGGACACGAAGGAGATCCTTGATAAAATCCCAGAAGGACCAACTACAAAAATACAGCTTTTGAAGATCGTCAGCAGCTTTTACGACCACTTGGCTTGTTCTCTCCGGTATCTCTTGTGGGGAAACGATTGTTTCAGGATACTTGGTGCCGGGGAATTGATTGGAATGAACTGTTACCCAACGATCTTGCCGCACACTGGCATGCTTGGATATCTACGCTCTCCTCGCTCTCGCCAATACGCATACCGCGCTGGCTCCACACTTCAAGTAAAGAAGACACTCAGGTGCATGTGTTTTGCGACGCTTCAGAGCGAGCTTACGGAGCAGCCTTGTACATTCGCGCAACTAATGAGGACACTATCTCCACTCACCTAGCCTACAGCAAGACCAGACTGACTCCCGTTAAGAAAGTCACACTACCACGCCTTGAACTCCTTGCAGCCTTAGTGGGAGCACGGCTTCTACGATATTTTGCAAAAGCAACCAATTTCGACACTTCCCATGCTACTTTATGGACGGACTCCACTGTGACATTGGGTTGGATACGAGGAGACCCAAATAAATGGAAGACCTTCGTCTGCAACCGTGTGACGGAGATACAGTCCTACACAACACCATCACAGTGAAGACACTGCCCCGGAACTGACAACCCTGCAGATCACCTCTCTCAGGGACTTCTTCCTGGTCAGATCCAGTCCTTACATATATGGTGGCACGGACCTTCCTGGTTAACAAAGGAAGATTCTTACTGGCCTCAGGACGCACCATCGCTTCCATCCCTCCCAGAAACAAAGAACACTGTGCAGACTGTCCTTCACGTCGATTTGCCAGAAGCGATCATAGACTCCACCCAGTTCAGTTCCTACACGCGACTTCTACGCGTTACAGCTTGGGTACTTCGTCTGACGCGAATCCTTCGCCACAAAGACCACGAAAACGGGGAACTCACTGCTCAAGAACTTACTGCGGCGCGTACCTACTGGATAAAGGTCGTGCAGAAAGACTGCTTTCCTGCTGAACTTGGAGCTCTACAGTCCAACGTCCCTCTCCCAGTACGATCCAAACTACGATGCTACAACCCCTTTCTAGAAAACGGTGTTCTGCGGCTTGGAGGGCGACTGGAGAGTGCCGACATTACTCACCAGCAGAGGCATCCCATAATTCTCGATGGCGACCATCACTTTATACAACTTATGATCAGAGACACACACATCCGCATCCATCACTTGGGAGTGCGAATTGTTCTTTCAGACCTTCGGATGACCTTCTGGATACTGCGTGCTCGTCGTGCCATCAAGAAGATACTATATCGCTGCCTTCCTTGCAAAATGGCCCGAAATCGTCCCAGTCAAGTACTTGAGGCGCAACTCCCTCCACAGCGTGTTATTCCACAGAAGGCCTTTGCAGTAACAGGCATTGACTTTGCTGGACCGTTATACGTAAGGGAAGGTCATACAACTAAAAAGTGCTACATCACGCTCTTCACGTGCGCAACGACCCGAGCCCTTCACTTAGAAATTTGCCGAGATATGAGCACTGACAAGTTTCTGCAAGCACTGCAGCGGTTTGTGGCGAGACGTGGCATTCCACACACTATCTATTCTGACAATGCCCAGACATTCCACTGTGCAAATCGAGAATTGGCGGGACTATGGGCTACCGTTTCCGATACGAAGACTTGTCAGTACCTTTCACGACACAACATCACGTGGAAGTTCACTGCACCACGCGCGGCTTGGTGGGGAGGCTGGTGGGAAAGAATGGTTGGCTCCACCAAGCGATGCTTACGAAAGACACTTGGGTGCTCTTCTGTAGATGAAGATGGTTTGCAGACGATACTGACATCTATCGAAGCCGCGCTGAACTCCAGACCACTCACCAAAGACGACGACGCCAACGTGCTCACCCCAGCTCACTTCCTTGTTGGTGGACAACTCAATGCACTGCCCTCTGGACCTGAACCTCAGCCCGGTTGCCACATTAAAGAATACAGACTTCAGCAACAACTGGCGGACCATTTCTGGAAACGATGGAGCAAGGAATACCTGCTTCAGCTTCAGAGTTACCACCAGGTGAAGCAACCGAAAGGGACGTCACCACGACTGAGGCTTGGAAACATCGTTCTACTCCAGGCCGAGGTGCGGCCTCGACATCTGTGGAGGAAGGCCCGGATTCAGGAGCTGAAACCAGGCAGAGATGGACTTATCCGGACGGTGATTCTATCCACGCCAGAGGGGACCCAGATCGCCCGACCTGTCCAGCTAGTCATCCCCCTTGAGGTTGACCAGGGTGGGGAGGATGTTGGGGAATGAAACAAGGACAATGTGTTTATGTAACTTGCTGCTAGAGAGTGTTGTATTTGTAGTTGCTAATGGAATAAAATAGTGAATGTCACGGTGTTGTTCTTCCTAACTTCACGCTATAATATCCCACAGCGCATGAGTAGATTCAACAAATGGGTGACGGCACGCGAATCGTTTAAAGAAAATCCCGTAAGCGTACATATGTCATTCATCCGATTCCGATGAAACTTTGATGAGTTGTTGTGTACACGCCAGGGAAGGTGTTCAACTTGGTAAATCCATTTTACAATATTGGTAGCGCTCGAGTAGATGTAACAAATGAGTGACGAGGCGCGAAGCGTTCCAACAAAATCCCGTATGCGTTCATATACTATTCATCGATTACGATGAAACTTTGATGAGTTGTTGTGCACATTTACGTGAAGCTTTCTAAGTAAATCATTTTCACAGTTGGTAGAGCATGAGTAGATTCAACAAGTGAGTAACAGCGCACGAATCATTTAAACAAAATCCCGTATGCGTTATATGCCATTGATCCGATTGCGATGAAACTTTGGAGAGTTGTTGTGCACGCTCCCACGAATGTTTCTAGATTAGTTAATTCATTTCACGATAGTTTGGAGGCAGTTAACAGAAATTGAAAAAAATTGTGTATCCAAAAGCACTTCAAGAAACAAAGTTACAACACTTTCTTTGATTGGTAGGACAACGTCTGCCGGGTCAGCTAGTATATATATATATATGTATATCAGTTTCTTGTGGACACGATAACTGCCGTAATTTTGCACCAATCACTTTGAATTTTTTACCGAATATGTATACCTATAAAATCTCGGTCGAGTTCGTTACTGGGCTAAATCGGTCGAAGGGGGGTGAAAATGGGGGGCTTTTTTTTCTTCGAAAAAGTGAAATATTGCTATAACTCTCTTAATATGTGAAATATCGAATCCATTCCAAGTTCATACTATGTGTTGGATAAAGCCCAAAAATTTATGTATGAAGAGTTTTTTATAGCACCAACCATTGACCAAAGGGGTGGTAAAAAGTGTTTTTTTCGGGAAACATTAATCATATCTCTCTTAATAGGCACAATATCAAAACCGTACAAAATGGACAATATTCCTCTAATAATTACCTAAAACTTTTGTCTGAAATAATTTTTTATATGACCCACCATTACGCCAAGGGATGAGAAAAATGATTTCGGAATTATAAGACAATGCAAAGAGCTATCAGTGGTTGCCATGGCAACACTACTAAATTGATGAGAGATGAGCCATCAGACGTTGCCATGGCAACGCACTTGCACGAGATCAGATTCAGATTTTCATCTGACTAATTGTAAGTGTGAAGCGGCTTCGGTGACGTAACTGGTAGCATGCTGAACTTCTATGCCCAAGGTCGCGGGTTCAAAGCCGGCCAAAGTCGTCGGATTTTCTAAGAGCGCTAAAAATCCCTCAGTATGCTTTCCTTTGGAGGGTAAGTTCCAACGTTCGGTGCGAGTTTCTGGTTGCGGTGGCATCTAGTAGCCAAGTTCACAGCTAGGTGTCGTTGACGGTAGTATCTGGTAGCAACATTAGGAACTACTGCTTGAAATTGACCGTCTGCAGTCCTTACCTGAATTACAGACTAATACAGCCATCACAATTCACACCGTTTATCAGACAGATTCTACACTCACCCAAAGTACACGGGGTTACATGACCGCATTGTCGCAGCCCCTACACTGAGGAACCAACCAAAATCTCTGCGGGAGATATAATTTTGCGTGAAGAAGTAACAGACCGTTACATAGTTACACATCAGTGTCGAAACCTTGCATAAGGACAGTGTGACAACAAGTATAAAAATGGACTCCAAATGACAAGAAGGTTACCGTCATCATAAGACAGTAAAATGTTTAAAATATGCATAAAATGACGAAAAACAAAGTTAATTCATCTCCAATTATAAAATACTTTCTCGCAATAAATGAGGTCTGATCCTTCTACGAAAACCTGCATATTCGGCCTATTTTCGCCTATCCCCATGTTTGTCCGGTGAAATCTACCTCCGCCTTCCGGCGTGCCGAGAGGACTTTTTCTTACATCGTAAATGAAAACTGAAATTTTCTGTAAAATTGTCCATGCTTTTGAAGCTGGGCTCCAGGAACAAATCAAGATACGTGAATAAATTTATTTCCACTAGTAGATATATATAGTGACTTAGTGTACACAATTGTCATCATGTGGAACATGTGTTCGTATCCCAGCTAACTCACGGTCTTTCGAGGTATGGGACGTTCCTGCCCACCATACGACCACATGCTCAGGATTTGAGTCTACCAGGTAACTACTCTACATGAAATAAACAACATATTCCTAAAATAAAACATTTACTGGTATAAAATCATGGCTATACAACAAATACAAATAAAGGATAAATTATATTTAATTCCCACAATTAAAATCAGGGTTATTTTGTGAGTCTCTTCTTAATTATTGCTACACTGCACTCAAATCTATTTCTAGCATCCTATCATTGATACTTTCAGACTTCTACGGGTCTCCATAGTGCTCATCATGTGACACAATTTACATAATTGGAGTATCACAACACAAAAGTCACGTATCACATCTAAATGACATTAATACTGTAATAATAAAACATTACTCCGTTTCTTACGGCATTTACTTTGATTAGCATAAATTCATTATTTTATACCTTAATTAACAAATATTTGTTGTGTCGTGTGAATCATCTTCCTTCTTTTCCATCAATATGAAACGCTTAAAAAGTGGTACGTTTCCCTTCCAAAATAGATATGGATAGAAATGTTTATAGTTTCACCATACAACGATTTTCTGGGTCTTGTCGGGCTTATTATCGTTACAAACGTGTCATGTTCTTAGAAATCACATACCCGTCTGCATAAATTAGCGTGAACTGGCAAAATGCATTCCAAAAAGATGCCTAACAATTTATTTGGTTCAGTGTTCCTCCTCAGAGAATAACTGGGCTAAATATTATCCGATTTCTTTGATCCAACAATGTATGTGTGCTGAAACACATCATTTAATTCAATTGGCATCATCATAACACTCATATCTTAATTGCATATATAATATCAAGATTCTTCAGTGTCCCACTATGACTCTAATTTAAAGGACTGGCGGACCGACGTCCCCTTCCCCTAGCAGGCAATAAAATTAGTTCCGGCAGGCCGTGCAAGATGGCCGCTCGTCGCAGTGGGCTACCCCACTCCTTCTCATCTGCTGTCAAGGTCAACTTTGTTTACAATCGCAGTACAGTAGAGTTACGCTAGGTGTTGTTCTTAAGTAATTGAATCATTCTAATTTTTTAACACCTATATTTATAGTGTATTGGGCTCAACTCGGCTCCTTATTAAAATTCATGGCTGGAGATGGATCCTGTGATAGTCTTGCCGTTCTGTGGTGAATACTGGTGGCTTTGGACGCGCATCATAATGAGAATACAGGATTCTCACCAGCAGCTGTCCAATAATAACATAAGGAAATCTGCGTTTCCTAAACGACGAATATGATTCTTACCTCTCAGGGCAGACCATTTTTACAGGTGATCACGGAGTCTCGAAGGACATCACTCGTGGCCATAATTCATGCAAGCGATGGATACAGACAGGCTCTGTCCAATTCGCTGCGAATAATAAAAGTATGCACACCGGCGATACTAACTCGTAGATTAGCCAACTTCTCACCTAACGCGCAAGCTATACTAGTTTGGTCCCCGCAATATATTTACGTAAATCACTGGATTCTACGTTACTTCTGCATGCTATATGCGACTCAAACAATACTTCACATAGATGACTCAATTATTAAGGCACCCGCGTTCTCTCTGTAATAACACTTAAGCCAAAGCTTTAAATAGCTCCTAAAAACAAGGTATAAATTTACTGGCTTACATTACTTTAGTGGTCCTCAAATACAGTCCTAAGAATAGACCATCTCAAATATTCATTCAACACTTCCCTTGACACTGAAAAACTCTCGTATCTCGCTATATTCCACGTTACTTTCTTACTGTTTACCAAAATACAGTATCTTTATATTAGACATGCCATACTTTGAACATTATTTAGGCCAAAAATGCCTATTACTTTACTGTTGCCGACCCCAGATTATTATTATTATTATTTATCATTTAACGTTACCGTTACATTCATCACAATTTTAGGCCAGAATGGCCCTAAACAAATCACCTTCCAAGCCATATTCTATTCAAGTACGAGTGGTGAAAACTCGTTCAATAAGTGACTGTTACATCTTAGTCTCAAAGTGATGCATCGTTGTATGGTGGACTATTTAGTTAGAATAACATTGTAAATTGGTACTCACTTTTTATTTTCGCTGGATGATACCAGCCTTTCAGCTCCGGACCTACCATGACGCTTGATTTAAGCCATCATGCTATATCTTACTCGACACTTGATTTCACATATTTCTCACATGATAAACATACTCTTATCAGTGGCTTCTTTCACTTTTACACAATACATATTAATCACTATACACATGAACACTTTTAAATCACTATAACACAATTTATGTACACTTTCTCACTATTTCACAGGTTGATCCTTAATCGGACTCCTCCTACGCCTGACCTCAGAGATGCGATGCAATTACGCCAACCGCTGGTCTCCGTGAAAGTCTAAGTGCGTTTACGGGCGTTCGATCCTCGTCACCTTCAATATCGTTCAGTTCACTGTCCAGATTAATTGGCGATGCCTCCCAGGCTCGCATAATTTTAGTGATCCTGATGATAATGTCATATACAACTCTGACAATACCTCCTGGTATATGTAATGTCCAAAAACATTATTATTACTCTTTCGCTGTAGCGAACTTATATTTGCGTCAGATAATGGATAAATATCTGTATTAAATTAACTTCGACGCACTTCATGATTATACTTATGAAGCTGTATGCTGTGCTTCCATTGTTCTTCAATTGCTGAGCGTCGATACTGTAACATTTCGCGCGCTTACTGGCAGCGTATTAGTTACGTGTATACTGGAGAAGAACTTGAGAACAGACTGAAGACAACTGAAGACAACTGGCTTGGTCTGCCCTACTCCCCCTTATAAAGGTCTCTCGTAAAAACTAGTCCACCGGACATACGGGTGCGACTCCTTCCTTGAAATAATACATTTTCAGCCGAAATGACATATACACCTTGTTTATTTAGGCGTGGAAGTTTCATAAACGTTCGCGTGCCGGTGATCGCTTCGGCCAATTAATTACAATTAATTGCCTTATTCCATCGCGTCAGGACACCACCATGGTGATTCCCCTCTGGCTGGTCACCAAATCACTCCTCTCGAGCGTAAGCTCGGTGTTAACACGCTCATTTAGAGATATAGGCTTTAATTTAGGTGTCAGACCCCTCCTAAATTATCTCTCCTTGAATATATTCACCTGGGTGTGCATTTCACTCCATTTCAATGCTCCACTTGGCTGTAATTAATTAATTTCCGTGGGCAGTCATCCCCTCCATAGGTTCCATCGTTGTCAAGCGGTGAATACTTGAGTCATTAATTTTGAGCTGTCTTCTCGGTCCAGACGAAAGTAGTTCCCTCGGCGCCTACAATCTCCATCCACTTGCCAACTCCAATTAGTAAAACGTCAAACTGGCCTGCTCTCGTTCTTGTATGCTTCGAAAACGTATATTTGCTTGCATTTGCTTACAATTCTTTACCTTAAACTGCTATGATATTCACATACTGGCCGTGAAATCATGCTACATTATTATATGTCATTATTTAACGCATTGCTCTTCGGGTTCCCTAAAACTGTTCCCCCTCAGAGATCGATGGTTCGATTCTAGTTAGAATCATGTGCATGGTCTTCTCTGATAAGACCTGAGTTCGATGCCATTCTGCCGTGACCGATTGGGCACATCTTTCCCTTGCTAAGCTCAGAAAATTCATTTCACAAGTGAATTTTTCGGGCCCTTCAGATGGCATTGACTCAAGCAGTATTTATTTTAAGCGGTCAGTGCTCTCGGCAATGGGATGTCTCGTTCCCCCATTCCACTCTGTCTGCCGTCGCATACTCTTGTTCTGCCTTCTCAGTTGTTCATTCATCTCCTCTATTTCCGTAGCGGCCTCCCTCAACTGGTCGTAACGTTCCTTCAGTTGACAGCTGCATTCGCCCCTCGTGTCCCCTGGGTCTGCGAACCGGTCGCCTCGCTCCGTTTCTTCCTGGGTCTGCAAGCTTTTCTCAAGAGTCTTTGCGTGCATACGTAATGACTCCCCGTCCATTTGGGTGTGCATTGCTTGCTCTTCCCTCATATCATAATCCTCTGGTGGACTATATAACTTCTAATTAGCTGCGTTTACGACAACTTCTCTACCTGTTGCTTCGTCTTTGATTCGGTATGCATTATTTTGCAAGTCCCTTATAATCAGGTAGGGTCCGTGATTGCTATGCTGAAATTTTTTATATTTCCTGCTCTCTGGATCTGAACTAGCGGGTTTTTTCAATAAGACGTACTCCCCCACGAGTAATGGTATATGATAGCGTTTCCTCCTGTTTCTCCGCTGCCGTCTGTCTGCTTGTTTCTTGAGATACTCGAATGTTCTCTGGATCCTCAACTCACGTCCAGGCTGTGCATCGACGGGTGTCCGAATGACATTATTCCATGGCCTCTCTGGTCTTCTATCGAGATGTAGGCTCACTGGCACTTCTCCTGACGCTTCATGCACGGTATTGTTGATACAATATTCAATAATCTCTAGTACATCGATCCATTTCCAATTCTCCGTAGAGCAGTATATCTTCATGTACTTTTGCAGTTCCCTCATTACTCTTTCAGCAGAATTCGACTCCGGGTGTCGAACTGTGGACAAAATCTGTCTTATACCCAGATTTTCCAACTCCCTGCGAAATTCCACGCTGCTAAAACAGCTCCCATGATCAGATAATATGTTCTCCGGCTGCCCTAATATAGGAATGATTCTTTCCTTCAGCCTCTTAAGTACCTGTTTTGTACTGGTTTTCTGAATTGGACACAGGACTACCATTTTCGAAAACACGTCTAGTGCAACTAGGATGTGTCTATTTCCTCTTCTAGCTCTAGGAAGCTGCCGAAAGTTGTCCAGTGCCAGAAGCTGACATGGCTTCTCTGGTAAGAGTGGTATAGGTTTTTGCCTCATTAAATACGAGTTAGGCTTTACTCGTTGGCAAATATCACATGTCCTGATTGTATTCCTGACTGTATCTCGAAGTTTTGGCCAAATAAATGCTTCTTTAAGCAGGGCAACAGACTTGTCTACGCCGGGGTGTCCAAAAGCTCGGTGTGCTAACCAAACTAGCCTTCTCTGCAATGCTGGTGATACAACAATCCTGGGTCGAGTATGGTCTGAGTCGCTCCATTTATGTAGCATCTGGTTAAGCCATAGATACTCCGTTGATAGTGCTTCGGCTTCCACATACATCAGGGTTCCTCTGTCCAGCTTTCCCTCGAAGTAATTAATCATCAACCGTATCCAGGGATCTTCACGTTGAAAAACGGTGATGTTCCTCAGATCATCTAAGGTCTTCTGGTCTCTATCTTCTATCTCGATAGCTAGACCTTCCTCTTCTGTCGGGTATATGCTTAGCAAGTCAGGTATGGTATTGTCCTTCCCCGGGCAATACTCGATTTCCATTTGAAATTGCTGTATGTACAGGGACCACCTCGTCAGTCTTTGACTCGACAAGTCAGTTTTCAGCAGGAACGTTAGGGCTTTATGGTCTGTTCTTAATATAATTCTAAAACCATAAATTAGCTTTCGCCAATACTGTAAGGCATACAGTATCGCGAGTAATTCGATCTCCGTGACCGTATAATTCTTTTCATTTGGTTTCAACCTTCAACTTATGAATGCAATGTAAGTTTTCTCCTCTGGCCTGTCCACATTTTCCTGGTATAACATTGCTCCAATACCTATGAATGATGCGTCAGTCTGGATAATAAACTTCTGAGTGTAGTCTGGATATCCCAATTTTACATAATCTAACAGCATCTGTTTAGATTTTACGAAGGCTTCCTCGCATTTTTCCGTCCACCGCCATCTTCCTCCTTTCTTAAGTAAGTCTTGGAGTGGTGCTACGGTCTCGGTATACTTTGGGCAATGGCTTGAAAAGAATCCAATAACGCCTATATATTGCCTGACGTTCTTTACCTTCGTTGGTCTCGGGAAATATTTAATGACTTCCAATTTTCCCGGATTAGGTCTAACTCCTTGTGCATCTATTACGTGGCCTAGAAATTTAACTTCTCTCTGACCAAAGTTAGATTTCTTTATATTGACCTTAAAGTTAGCCTGACTTAGGTCATACAACAACTTGCGTAGATCTCTGACGTGTTCTTCGACTGTTTCAGATGTCAGTAGTATATCATCTACGTAGCATATGGTTGTTGCTTTTACTCCTTCAGACAGGTTCCGATCTAGCGCTCGTATCAACGCTGAACCTGCTGTTTTCAATCCAAATGGGAGACGCACGTAAGAATACGTATGCTGGTCGAATAAAAACCCAGTTAATAAGCTTGTTTTCTCCTCCAGAGCAAGATGGTGAAAACTTGCCGTCAGGTCAAGATTTGAGAACACAGTCTTTCCTTTGAACCTCCTGAGGACCTCCTTAATGGGCGGCACTTGGTCAAATTCTGGTATGACCTTGGAATTCAAATTCCGTAGGTCCAGGCATATCCTCACACTTCCGTCCTGTTTAGGTGCAACTACCAGTGGGCTGACATAAGGTGTGGCTGTCTTCACAATGACGCCTGCCTCTAGCATTTCCTGTATTGCTTCTTTGACCTTTAAATAATGTTTCTCGGCTACAGGATACGGCTTCTGTCTGAATGGTGTCCAATCGCTGACTTGGAACGCATATTGGAAGTTCTTGATCCGGCCAGGTCTCGAATCGAAGACTCCTTTATACTCAAATAGCAGTTCCCTTAGCATTTACTTATGCTCTGGCCCAATTTTAGCTTCCTCTATATTTTCTTCCAGGCATTCTTCAAAATTTGGTTCGAGGTCCTTTTCACTGTCTGCGGCCAGTGTTGCCAACTCTTCCTCGATGTCTTCTGTTGTCAATACTGCATCCCCAGTCATATCTCCGTATGTATGCCTTACGTACTCTTCTGGTCTCGTTTCATTGTGCTTTAATGAGAGCTCTAACTCTTCCTTTCCCTCACTTGCGCGAAACATAACAATGTCTTGCGAAAGATCTATAATAACCTTATACTCTCTTATGAAATCCATGCCAACAATGATGTTAAAATGCAGCTTATTCACAAGTAGGAAGCTCTGTGAGAATGTAGAGTTCCCTATCTGCAAATCCAAAAATACTTGGTATCTGCATATCATAACTTTATCTGGTATCACACCTTTTATTTTCACGCTTGAAATAGGTATTTTCAATACGTGGATTTTACTTTGGATTTCATTATATAATGCCTGGGTTATCAAACACACTGTTGAACCTGTATCTATGAGTCTTCTTATCTTCATGCCTGCAATGTTTACAATAATAATGGGTAGTTCCCTTCTCACATTGACCGTCCCTTCATCTAGGTCTCCAATAAGCTCCTCAGGTTTGGCAATCCAGTTAACTACATTCACTGTATTCCATCCTGAACTTATCTCTCTTTGGTCATTTAATTTTGGTGGTTCTTTTCGATTGCTCCATTCTTTGTGGAGTTCTTCTGTCTGTCTTCATACTGCTGAAGTTCCAGACTCTTGGCACCGTCATCATTTTTATAGATGTCGGGTGACCTTCGATTCTTAATTGCTTCATCCCAATGAACTCGCGATTGTCTCTGGTCATCTCCACGCTCTTCCATGTATCTTAAAGATGCGTGATAGCGTTCTTCCGCCTCTTCATCGAACCCGCGACTCTGTTCTTGGGATCTCCATCCTTGGTTGTTCCCATTTCGGCCGTAATTCCTTCTGTTATCAGGCTGCTGGTCTCTTGTACCGCGCTGATTCCAGGCTTTCCTTCCTCGGTTTCCACGGTTCGATCCTCCTCGATATGCTGGCCTCCAATTCTGGGTTTCCCGTCCTTCATGTTGCCAGTCTGATTTTTCCGTTTCGGTGCTCGTAGACTTACTTTTTGTCTGCACCGTAGTCGGTTCAGTCGGTGTAGTCGTCATGTTGACTTGTTCCATGTTCCGACTTTGCCTTGTGTGCTGCGCTGTGGTGAGATCGAGTTGTCTCAGCACCTCCTCCATATCGATCGCAGTCTTGGCGTTTGCTGAGATCAATAGACGTTGTACTTCATACGGTAGCTGCTTGGCTATCGCTATGCACAAATCTGACTCTCAAATTCCTTCATCAAGTTCGCGGAAACGGCACAATTGACCCACGAAAAACTCTGCGTACTTCGTCGGATTATTAGTACTATAACGCCTGGAATACAAGTCCAATCTGAGGTTTTGTTGTATACTTGCGTTCCAGTAGCTGCTTAAAAATGCCTGGCGAAATTCGTCAACGGTGTCGAACGTGTACCGAAAACTCCTAACCATAAGGCACACTCGCCCTCAGTTAGTTTTTCAATCGCTCTTAACCTTCGCTCTGGCGGTACCTTCGCGTCATTCAAGTACTCGGAAACTTCTTTAAGCCAGTACTTGGGTGTCATGTTAGAATTACTCTCAGAATATTTCTTTGGTTTCTCGTCACTAGCCCTTACAACAGTGACTATTTGATTTTGAACAGCATTTTCATGCGGTGTTGACATGGCAATTGGCATACCAGGTGTGGTATACGGGCTGTCACTTGGCATGGCTGCATTCTTTGGAGTGGGCTGTATTTCTATCTCTGCCCATTTATTTCTCCTATTCTCGTCTATACTTCCTTCGCTAGACCTAGGATTCCGCAACATGGATTCCTCCTGTGCGATCATTCTAGTTTCTATTTGGCTGTGCCTATTTTCTGCCCTTTCCAAACGAGCTAATACCTCTCGTTCTATTTTCTCTAGGCGATCTCGGTTTCTTTCTGCCATAGAAAATACTTTTTCCTTGTCATCCTTAAGGTTTTCCTTCAGGTGGGTAATTTCCCCCGCTAGACTTTCTCTTACCTCGGCAAGAGTCTTATCGCTGGCTTCAGTCTTCAAGCCTTCTCGAAGTTCTAATTCTTCTCGTAAGCCTATAACTTCCTTTTGAATGTGACCCTGCATATGAGAGATTTCAGTCCTTATCTTCGTGATTTCTCCCTGGTCCTCATCCTGCCTTTTATGAATAACTGCTAGGTCGCTCTGAGTTTGTTCTAACTCTTTCTGCACCTTCCCGACCTGTCTCTTCATATTTGACATAATTTCCTTATTCTCTTGATCAGAAGTTTTTATTTCATGGATTTCCTTGCATTGGTCAAGGATATTCTGATCCTGTTTTCTTATGGCTTCGTCTACCGCCTTGGCGTAGCCTGCCATTCGCGTATTCCATTTTACGTCGCTGTCCTCGAGCCTTTGATCCACGGTCTGAGCGAACGTATTAAATTGCTCTAGTTGACGTTTAGTATTCGCTTCATTCTGACTTTGAATGTCTTTAAGCTCCATGGACATACTGCTTAAGCTATCGTTAATCTCACGCTGTGACTCTCTGCACGCTTGCAGATTATTCTCTAGTTTTAGCTCTATAGACTCAAAGCGTTTATCGTTATCAGCTTGCATCTCTGAGACCACGCTAACAATATTCTTAGTTACTTCACGCTGAACAGACTCTTTAACGTCATCCATTTTTCTATTGACCTCTAACTGATTAGCCTCTAATCTAGTGTTTACTTCAGCTTGATTAGCCTCTAATCTAGTGTTTATTTCGGCTCGATTATTCTCTAATTGAATATTTACTGTAGCCAACATCTGGCTTACCTCAGTTTGATTGGCATCCAATCTACCCGCTATTTCATCTTTAAATGCTTTGGATTTTTCCTTACTCTTAGCATTAGTATAATCAAAATGTTCTCTTAACTCAGCGATACACCTGAGTACGTCCTCAGTTCCAGCCATCATGTATTTCTTAATTTGAGATTCAGGTAGGCCGCAGCTGAACATGCTGGCGCGTTCTATTGGAAAGAAAAGGATTCCGATCCCGCGACAACAACAACAACATATTACAAAGTGCCAAAACCACCTATGGAATGGGTATAGACCCACGTACCCGTCTGACAACAGTGTCCGACATCTGAATATCATCTAGAAAGACTCACAATCGCTCAAACAGAGTTTGAGGAAAAATACTATTATTATGGTTTTCCCCATGAATACCATGCTATTATTATGGGGTTTTCTGAATCCCATAAGCCTTCCACGTCCTGGGCGCCATGATAATGAAAAGAGGTGGGTATCATTGGTTATCCATGGCCAGTTTGCGCAATGCCAAGATCGCTCATATTGCACTGATGCAGGCGGTTCCATAATGAATTAATACCGTCCCACGTTGCTTGGGCCATGATAAACAAAAGGTAGTGGTGGGTATCTAATCCTTATGTGGTGACAAGTTACATTTACACTTAAGCGTGACTTATGGAGGATTATCAACATTTATTTTGACGTGAAGGCTTATTAACAAATGGGACGCGGCCTTTTCCTATTATATCCTAATTTCTATACTGTATTTGCTTCTAGCATTAACATCTTGGCCGACTTTTAGTAGTACCTGTGACTCAATCCTAGTACAGAGACATCTCCTCCATGTACCCAATTGTCATCATGTGGAACATGTGTTCGTATCCCAGCTAACTCACGGTCTTTCGAGGTATGGGACGTTCCTGCCCACCATACGACCACATGCTCAGGATTTGAGTCTACCAGGTAACTACTCTACATGAAATAAACAACATATTCCTAAAATAAAACATTTACTGGTATAAAATCATGGCTATACAACAAATACAAATAAAGGATAAATTATATTTAATTCCCACAATTAAAATCAGGGTTATTTTGTGAGTCTCTTCTTAATTATTGCTACACTGCACTCAAATCTATTTCTAGCATCCTATCATTGATACTTTCAGACTTCTACGGGTCTCCATAGTGTTCATCATGTGACACAATTTACATAATTGGTGTATCACAACACAAAAGTCACGTATCACATCTAAATGACATTAATACTGTAATAATAAAACATTATTCCGTTTATTACGACATTTACTTTGATTAGCATAAATTCATTATTTTATACCTTAATTAACAAATATTTGTTGTGTCGTGTGAATCATCTTCCTTCTTTTCCATCAATATGAAACGCTTAAAAAGTGGTACGTTTCCCTTCCAAAATAGATATGGATAGAAATGTTTATAGTTTCACCATACAACGATTTTCTGGGTCTTGTCGGGCTTATTATCGTTACAAACGTGTCATGTTCTTAGAAATCACATACCCGTCTGCATAAATTAGCGTGAACTGGCAAAATGCATTCCAAAAAGATGCCTAACAATTTATTTGGTTCAGTGTTCCTCCTCAGAGAATAACTGGGCCAAATATTATCCGATTTCTTTGATCCAACAATGTATGTGTGCTGAAACACATCATTTAATTCAATTGGCATCATCATAACACTCATATCTTAATTGCATATTGAAATATCGAGATTCTTCAGTGTCCCACTATGACTCTAATTTAAAGGACTGGCGGACCGACGTCCCCTTCCCCTAGCAGGCAATAAAATTAGTTCCGGCAGGCCGTGCAAGATGGCCGCTCGTCTCAGTGGGCTACCCCACTCCTTCTCATCTGCTGGCAAGGTCAACTTTGTTTACAATCGCAGTACAGTAGAGTTACGCTAGGTGTTGTTCTTAAGAAATTGAATCATTCTAATTTTTTTAACACCTATATTTATAGTGTATTGGGCTCAACTCGGCTCCTTATTAAAATTCATGGCTGGAGATGGATCCTGTGATAGTCTTGCCGTTCTGTGGTGAATACTGGTGGCTTTGGACGCGCATCATAATGAGAATACAGGATTCTCACCAGCAGCTGTCCAATAATAACATAAGGAAATCTGCGTTTCCTAAACGACGAATATGATTCTTACCTCTCAGGGCAGACCATTTTTACAGGTGCTCACGGAGTCTCGAAGGACATCACTCGTGGCCATAATTCATGCAAGCGATGGATACAGACAGGCTCTGTCCAATTCGCTGCGAATAATAAAAGTATGCACACCGGCGATACTAACTCGTAGATTAGCCAACTTCTCACCTAACGCGCAAGCTATACTAGTTTGGTCCCCGCAATATATTTACGTAAATCACTGGATTCTACGTTACTTCTGCACGCTATATGCGGCTCAAACAATACTTCACATAGATGACTCAATTATTAAGGCACCCGCGTTCTCTCTGTAATAACACTTAAGCCAAAGCTTTAAATAGCTCCTAAAAACAAGGTATAAATTTACTGGCTTACATTACTTTAATGGTCCTCAAATACAATCCTAAGAATAGACCATCTCAAATATTCATTCAACACTTCACTTGACACTGAAAAACTCTCGTATCTCGCTATATTCCACGTTACTTTCTTACTGTTTACCAAAATACAGTATCTTTATATTTGACATGACACACTTTGAACATTATTTAGGCCAAAAATGCCTATTACTTTACTGTTGCCGACCCCAGATTATTATTATTATTATTTATCATTTAACGTTACCGTTACATTCATCACAATTTTAGGCGTGAATGGCCCTAAACAAATCACCTTCCAAGCCATATTCTATTCAAGTACGTGTGGTGAAAACTCGTTCAATAAGTGACTGTTACATCTTAGTCTCAAAGTGATGCATCGTTGTATGGTGGACTATTTAGTTAGAATAACATTGTAAATTGGTACTCACTTTTTATTTTCGCTGGATGATACCAGCCTTTCAGCTCCGGACCTACCATGACGCTTGATTTAAGCCATCATGCTATATCTTACTCGACACTTGATTTCACATATTTCCCACATGATAAACATACTCTTATCAGTGGCTTCTTTCACTTTTACACAATACATATTAATCACTATACACATGAACACTTTTAAATCACTATAACACAATTTATGTACACTTTCTCACTATTTCACAGGTTGATCCTTAATCGGACTCCTCCTACGCCTGACCTCAGAGATGCGATGCAATTACGCCAACCGCTGGTCTCCGTGAAAGTCTAACTGCGTTTACGGGCGTTCGATCCTTGTCACCTTCAATATCGTTCAGTTCACTGTCCAGATTAATTGGCGATGCCTCCCAGGCTCCCATAATTTTAGTGATCCTGATGATAATGTCATATACAACTCTGACAATACCTCCTGGTATATGTAATGTCCAAAAACATTATTATTACTCTTTCGCTGTAGCGAACTTATATTTGCGTCAGATAATGGATAAATATGTCTCCCATAAGTCCAACCCCTCGTCCACGTCGTGGGAGACGGGCAACGGCACAAAGTAGGGGATTGCCTGTAGGGGCGAAGTACAGTGGGGACTTCGTGTGCCCCGGGACCGTTACGGTAGCTGTGAAGGTCCTACAGGAACCCTGAAAAGTGACGGCTAACGGGGCTCTGGTGAAGCTACGATAGGCCCAGCAAGCCAGTAGTGGATTAAACCAAATGCTTTCAAAAATGGAACGAGCCTCGGACAGGATGGATTTAATAGACGACGACACGGCTGTACACACGGACTAAGATTTGGAACTTTAAACCTAAGAACGCTGACGGGGAAGGTGGAGGAGATAGTGGATATGATGGAAAGAAGGAAGTTGGATTTATTGGGATTGGCAGAAACAAAGTGGAAAGGGGAAGGAAGGAGAGTACTGAGAAAAGGCTATAGCCTGTACTGGAGTGGGAACGAAGAGGGAAAGAGGAATGGAGTGGGAGTAGTAGTACGAGATGGTTTGAAAGAAGAAGTGAGGAGAATAAGTGATAGGATGATGAAAGTGAAAGTAGCACTGAGGGGAGAGACCGTAGAAATAGTGCAAGTATATGCTCCACAAGTAGGCTGCGCTTCTGAAGAGAAGGAGGAGTTTGAAGAGGAATTGCAGAAGCAGCTGGTAGGAAGAAATATGATTGTTATGGGGGACCTCAATGCCCATGTAGGAAGAGAAAGACAAGGTTATGAGAGTGTTCTAGGACCAGAGGGTTGGGGTGGAAGAAATGAGGAAGGAAAGAGACTGTTGGACTTCTGTCAGAGGAACAGCCTGCTAGTTGGGAACTCCTGGTTTAAGAAAAGAGAGAGCCACACAATCACATGGTACAGTGATGACTTGACCAGGAAGTCGGTGGTCGACTATATACTGTATGAGAAAGAACTAAATAAGAACATCACGGACATCAAGGTTATACCATCGGAGAACCTGGATAGCGACCATCGATTACTGGTAATGAACCTGAGAGGGAGTAAGGAGAAGAAAGGGACTGAGAACCAGGAAAGACGTATAAGGATATGGAAACTGAAAGAAGGGGATAGAAGGGTCGAGTACCTCAAAATGGTAAAGGAAGGAATTCCAACAGATGAAGAAAGAGGGGTGGAAGAGGAATGGGCTAGATTTAAGAAGACACTAGTGGGTGCAGCAGAAGCAGTATGTGGGAGGACAAGTAGTAAGAAGAGGTGGAAGGAAACACCATGGTGGAATGAGAAGACAAAAGATATAGTAAGGGAAAAGAATAGAGCCTTTAGGAGGTGGTATCAAAATAGGACGGTAGAGACAAGGGAAGAGTACCAGGAAAGAAAGAAGGAGGCGAAGAGAGTGGTGGCTGAGGAGAGAAGGAAGTGGATGGAAGAGTGGACAAAGATGATGGAGGAGGATAGTGAAGGTACAAAAAAGGTCCTGTATGGGATGGTGAAAGATAAGAGGCGGAAGGATCCTACGGATTATGTTAGAATGGTGAACAAAAGGGGACAAGAGATAGAAAATAGGGAAGAACTGAAGAAAGTGTGGAAAGAATATTTTGAAGAACTTCTGAACCCAAATGGAAAAGATGGTGAGGAGGAAGAAATCGGGGAAGAGGAAGATGAACTGCAAACAGAAAAGGACTTAACATGGAAAGAAGTGGAAGATGCAGTGAACAAGATGAAAGGAGGGAAGGCACCGGGTGTGGATGAGTTGAGTGTGGAGATGGTGAGAGCAGCAGGAGAGGTGGGGATACAGTGGCTGTACCGAGTGATGAGGACAGCATGGAAGGAAAGGAAGACCCCAGAGGACTGGAAAAAAGGAATCATTGTCCCGATCTTCAAGAAAGGTAGTAGAACAGATTGCAGAAACTATCGGGGAATAACACTGATGAGTCATTGTGCAAAGATCTTCGAGAAAGTTTTGGAAAAGAGAATTAGGACAAGGATAGAAGGAGGGATGAGGGAAGAACAACATGGCTTCAGAGCAGGAAGGTCCACAGTGGATTTGATTTTTGCTGTAAGGCAGTTACAAGAACAGCACTATGAATATGGAACAGATCTACTGATGGCCTTCCTGGACATTGAGAAAGCATATGACAGTGTATGCAGAAACAAAGTATGGAAGTCCCTGGAGGATAGAGGAGTAGAGAAATGGACTATAAAGAGGATAAAGGAGATGTACAAGGGAAGCGTGAGCTGTGTGAAAGTGGGAGGAGAGAGATCTGACTGGTTGGAACAAAGAAACGGCCTGAAACAAGGAAGTGCACTGTCACCGTTACTTTTCATTGTGGTGATGGATGACATAATGACCCGAGTGGCACAAGTAATTGGGGACGGAAAGATGAAAGCAATGGTGTTTGCAGATGATTTGATGATTTGGGGAAACAAGGAGGAGGAGGTACAGGAACAGTTGGACGTGTGGGAAGGAGTAATACAAGGATATGGGATGAAATTTAGCATAAATAAGAGTGAGATGGTGATCACAACAAGGAAGAAGGAAAGAACCACAACGGGAATAACAATTGGTGGGGAACAGCTGAAGAAAGTGGAGAGTTTTAAGTATCTGGGAAGCCTGATACAAGATAATGGAAGAAACGATAGAGAAATAAATGAGCGGGGGAGGCAGGCAGAAGCATTTCGGAGGAGTGTGAGAAGCATGTTATGGAGCAAGGATGTCCCTCAGAACAGCAAAAAGATCATATATCGGACGTACTATGTCCCTATCCTGACGTATGCCTCGGAGACCTGGGTTATGAAAGGAAGGGAGAGGAGCAAAATACAGGCCAGTGAGATGAGGTTCTTGAGAAGCAGTATTGGAGCTACAAAGATGGACAGAATAAGAAATGAGAGGACCAGAGAATTAATGAAGGAGGAACCATTACAGGATGGTATAGAGAAATCTAGACTTAGATGGTATGGACATGTAAAACGAATGGAGGAGAAGAGGATACCCAGGAGAGTACATGAGACGAAGTGGGAAGGAAAGAGACCGAGGGGAAGACCGAGAGACAGGTGGCTGAAGGGGGTGGAAGAAAGCGTGAAGAAGAGAGGAGAAGACTGGACAAGGGTGGAGGCTGAGAGATGGTGGGAAGACAGAAGACGTTGGAGAGGCTTGTGTTCCAAACAGACCCGGCCAGTGGCTGGAAACTGTGCAAGATGATGATGATGATGAATGGATAAATATCTGTATTAAATTAATTTCGACGCACTTCATGATTATACTTATGAAGCTGTATGCTGTGCTTCCATTGTTCTTCAATTGCTGAGCGTCGATACTGTAACATTTCGCGCGCTTACTGGCAGCGTATTAGTTACGTGTATACTGGAGAAGAACTTGAGAACAGACTGAAGACAACTGAAGACAACTGGCTTGGTCTGCCCTACTCCCCCTTATAAAGGTCTCTCGTAAAAACTAGTCCACCGGACATGCGGGTGCGACTCCTTCCTTGAAATAATACATTTTCAGCCGAAATGACATATACACCTTGTTTATTTAGGCGTGGAAGTTTCATAAACGTTCGCGTGCCGGTGATCGCTTCGGCCAATTAATTACAATTAATTGCCTTATTCCATCGCGTCAGGACGCCACCATGGTGATTCCCCTCTGGCTGGTCACCAAATCACTCCTCTCGAGCGTAAGCTCGGTGTTAACACGCTCATTTAGAGATATAGGCGTTAATTTAGGTGTCAGACCCCTCCTAAATTATCTCCCCTTGAATATATTCACCTGGGTGTACATTTCACTCCATTTCAATGCTCCACTTGGCTGTAATTAATTAATTTCCGTGGGCAGTCATCCCCACCATAGGTTCCATCGTTGTCAAGCGGTGAATACCCGAGTCATTAATTTTGAGCTGTCTTCTCGGTCCAGACGAAAGTAGTTCTCTCGGCGCCTACAATCTCCACCCACTTGCCAACTCCAATTAGTAAAACGTCAAACTGGTCTGCTCTCGTTCTTGTATGCTTCGAAAACGTATATTTGCTTGCATTTGCTTACAATTCTTTACCTTAAACTGCTATGATATTCACATACTGGCCGTGAAATCATGCTACATTATTATATGTCATTATTTAACGCATTGCTCTTCGGGTTCCCTAAAACTGTTCCCCCTCAGAGATCGATGGTTCGATTCTAGTTAGAATCATGTGCATGGTCTTCTCTGATAAGACCTGAGTTCGATGGCATTCTGCCGTGACCGATTGGGCACATTAGAGACTACAAAGTTTCAAATACATTGATCAGATAGTTTCTGAGAAAATGGTAGGCTACATTAAGTTTCAAAAAATATGGCTTTCGGAAAACACAAAAAGAATGTTTGACTAGTAGCTATAATAATATCGTATGGCCACGGGTGCCGGGTGCCTCTGCCTCTTTGTAATTTGACACCCAGAGGGTAGCTTGCATGTCGAATTTCGTTGTTCCTTGAATCACTATGAAAGCCAAGGAGGTTAGATATCCTTGAACACTATAGTGCTTTGTAGTAGAGAAATGAGGAACTTTGTGTTGGTGGAAACTACCGAGATTAATTTTGCCATTATGAACACGGCCTACTGAATTCAAATGGGTTCTTTGACATGCCAACATCCTATGGCATGCGTGTCGTACAGTATAGCCTTAAAACATTATGTTTATAAACCTAATTTCATTGCATCGAATATCACTACAGCACAATAATTGATACACCAAATTCTTCAGGAAAAATGGGAGATCTTTTTAATAAGGTTTTGAATATTCCCGAAGGAAATATGATGTAGTTTCCATTTGAGCGGATGAATTATCAATAAATTATAAAAATGGTCCTGTAGCACATTGGCATGCTCGTGACGTCAATACTGCTTGTATTTTGTGTCTTGCATGGCCTTTCCAGTACGGACCATTTTTATAATTTATTGATAATTCATCCGCTCAAATGGAAACTACATCATATTTCCTTCGGGAATATTCAAAACCTTATTTGGAATGCCAAGGTAAGGCTTTTGTTTTTATGAAAGGGAGTTTGACTCCTGTAGCACATTGGCATGCTCGTGACGTCAATACTGCTTGTATTTTGTGTCTTGCATGGCCTTCCCAGTATGTGCTAGCCACGCGTATTGATGGGTGTGTCTGTACCAACTGACGAGCCCAACGGCACACTGGGGCGAAACGCTGGCATTGTTTGAACTAACCGGACCATTTTTATAATTTATTGATAGATCTTTTTAAGAAAAAGAAAGGGAATTTCGCACCTATCACAAGTCCCGGCTCCCTTAACGCGTACAGCAGGAGAGAAGGGAGAAGGAATCACTCACTTGCAGTATGGGCACGTCCAAGATCTGCCAGTCACGCCGTGTGCACAACGACTGGATCGGCTTATCCCACTGACCGATAAGCTCCTCGGAGGACCATGGACCTGGGAGCCGTTGACGGTCTTCGTCGCACCAGATCTTTGCTTACGGTCCCCCATCATCTGGCACAAGGAACTGTTGGACACAAAGTACTTGAACATTTCAAATCCATCATAAATTCAGGGTACGTTTGTGGTTATTGTTTGTGATAAAGATAGAGATGGACTGGTTCATAATGGAAAGTTGTTGGTTCCATTGACAAGTGATTGCTCCACCCTTCAATTCATGTTTGTCCACCCAATTTTAGAATGGAAATTCGTTTGAATTATTTTAACATGAATTATCAAACTACCAAAGACCAAATTCTCTAAGTAGCCTATATCGGGCAAATGTGTGTCTGTCTGGCTGTGTGTGTGTCCCCCCCCCTATCAACTCCTAAACGACTGCAGCAATCGAAACAAAATTTGGTAGGAGTAAAGATCTATACCTGAATATGTCACGGCCATATTTTAAAATGATGTCAGTGCTACCAACTGCGGAAAAATCGCAATTGAAATTTGTGCTCCCTGTTGGATATCTTGGAAGGTATGAATGAGAGCTATTTCAAAATTGGCACACGTATAGATAATAATATTGCAGTTTAATTTCCAGGAGGGCATACATGGCAGTGTTGCCAAAATGATTATAAGCCTGCTGATAAGTCCAAATTTTAAATGCATATAACTTCTACACTATCAAATGGATTTCAACCAAATTTTGTATGTGCTATGTGTACATAAACAGATATGACTGATTGTATTCTTAAGAGCCACCAGGGCTGCCAACTGTTAATAAATGCTCTCAATGTTTTTTTAAAATCTAAATACCCATATATCACAAAGTATGCAAGCCGACAGCTTTAAACTATGCACACGTATAGTACCTGACATTCTCTATAAATTTGGAGTAACTTATATACGTCAGTGCTACCAACATGATTCTAAGCCTGCTGATAGGTCCAATTTTAAAATGCATGTAACTTCTATACTAACTATTGGATTTCATTCAAAATTGACACAACAATAGATCATATCATTTCAGATTATTTATGACCAATACATGTATGTCATTGTTGCCAACATGATTTTACGCGCGCTGTTAGATCAAATGTTTAACTGCATATAACGTCCATTCTATCCATTGGACTTCAACCAAATTTTGTATTCTGTACTTTAAGAGATGGAACTAAGAATACATTCAGTCACCAGGCCTGCCAACTGTAGTTCTCTATTAGGCTACATTATGCCAGGTATACAGTATTTCGAACTAATTAGAAAATTCGATATTACCAATTTAATTTCTTCATTATTCAAGATAGATCCATATAAATTAATCATTGGCATGAATCATACATTTTAAGAAAAGTAGGCTCTTTATTTCGTCACGGAACTTCTTGTTACTCAGTCATTTTGCTCGGTGTCATTAAGCAGGTCTTAAAAACTTCAATGGAATCATGGAGGTCGTTATTTTTGTGTTTGGATACAAAGTGACAGTCAATGGTTATTACCAAAACAATTGAAAGGCGCCTAGTAAGCACGTGGAATGCTCATATCTGCCAACCCTATCAAGTGACTTAGGTGTCTATTGTGTTGGTCCTGTACAGAAACAAAGGACTAGCGCCTTATTCGACAATAATTAGACTTATAATAATAATAATAATGTTATTGGTCTTACGTCCCTTTTAACTACTGTGGCTTTTAGAGACGGCGGGGTGCCGGAATTTTGCCGCCGTTCCGGCTGGCTTTAACAATTGACATTTTCCCATTCAAAGAAGAACTGGCTTGGCTCGTGAGTTCTGAGACTCGTGAGTTTTGAGACAAGGGATTGCAGACGATAATTTCAAGTAGTTTCTACTTTCGCTACCAAATGCTACCGTCTACGACACCTTGCTGTGAACTTCGCTACTAGTAGATGCCATCGTAACCAGCGCCCGGTGACGAACGTTGGAACTTAAGAGCAATAATCAAACCTAACCTACAAATTTTGGCTTCACACAAGTGTAGCTCGTGGAAGGTTCTTCTACATGCTATAATTCTATGACATGGGCCCGCCGGCTTTACTTCCCCTTCGAATGAAGGCATACTGAGGGATTTTAAAGCTCTTAAACAAATCTGACGACTGCGGTCGGGTTTGAACCTGCGATCTTGGGCATATAAGCTCAGAATGCTACCAACTACGCCACCGTAGTCGCTACTCCCCAACCCTGAGTGTAACTATGTGCATCAGTACTACCCTGCCAGTAAATTGTTGCCGGTGGCGGGAATCGGAACTAATGCGCTCCGCCCAGCCACATGCCTGGGATAGACGCGCATTCGTCGCCAGTGAAACCTCATCGCATGTCGTGTGTGTGCATGGTTCATGCTTTGCGGTGTGTTCTCATTGTATAACTGTACATGCGTTCCCCCTCTTGGCCCGCATCCACCCGCGGCAGCCATAACGTGGCAATATGACGTGTATACACAACAGCGCCACTCCACGTCTAGCGGTAACAATTCCCTGGTCGGGTAGTAAATACTGAGTTGTGAAGACACATTTTCTCTCAAAGTACAGTGAAAATAATTTGTGACTCATGTTTGTATGAAGTGAGATTCAATGTGTGTATGTGTGTGAGTAGGCCTTATTTGAATTGATGTTGATTAGTGAAGTTGAACAAGTGTCCTCCTTCAAACACTTGGGCACCATATTGAACGAACAATGTGACTCCAAACAAGAAATAAAATCTAGAATTGAACAGGCCAGGAAACAATTCTTTACCTTGCGGAAATTCTTTGTACGATCAGATCTCAGTCTACAGTTGCGAATGCTGGACCATGGATCCTTCTATTGAAAAACGAATCGATGCCTTTGAAATGTATCTATATCGTCGTCTCCTGCGCATACATTGGATATTGAAAATTTCGAATGTCGAGGTCCTACATCGGCTGGAAAAGCAAAAAGAACTGCTTCATGTTATGAAGCAAAGAAAGACACAATACCTAAGTCACATCATGCGAAACTAGAGGTAGCCTACCAATTATTACAGCTACTGTAATTATTGAAGGAAAGATACAAGGAACAAGATCCGTTGGGAGACGCAGAAATTCATGGTTGAAGGACATTAGAAGGTGGCACCGGTGTACATCGGAGGAAGCATTTCATACTGCAATGTCAAGGTCAGAGGTGGATACGTGGATCGCCAACCTTCGTTTGGAGACGGCGTCTTAAGAAGAAGAAGTGAAGATATCAGTGTAAATGAAGAATTGTTGCACTAAGTTTCACCAGTTATTTTACGAACCCTAAAAATGTAACAATATGAATACGGGGTACTGTATATAAATCTGTGTGCATTGTAAAGGTAGAGTAAGTTTATTTGTTTACATACTAGCAATCCGCCCCGGCTTCGCCCGGGAAGAGTTATGAATGCATTAAGTGATAAGCGCTTTTTTTTTCGATCACATGAACTACGACCAATATCCGTTTTACGTCTCGGCATCATGGGTTAAAATCACTGACTGGACTATTAATTATAATTATTATCATGGAGATGCATGTGCAACGAATTCTTGTCAGACGTAATTTAAGAATGGCGAGGTGCATGAAACACAAATCCCCCTTCCGTCCAATCTTAACTTGACTGTGTATTTTGCGAAACGAAAAGTTCACAGGCGAAATAAAGAAAAGCCGAGTTGCACTTCCAGGGAAACTACAAACACAACCACTCTTCTCTGAAGTCTTAACTCATCACTACTCGACAGTTTGCTGCTGGCTGTATCTGGGGTAATAGGCTCGCCCGCTAGCTAGGCTGTAACTGGCGTGATAGGCTCGCCCCTAGCTAGCTCGTAAACTGTCGCCTCAGTAATTAAATGGGGATTGTTAGAAGAAATGAAAACGTAAAAACACTTATAGTGGGCGATGTATTGAAGATAGAGATATGCTCTCGCGGACTTTTTTGTAGAACTTTTCTTGCTGAACAATTTTTACACTCATAGTATATTGATACTTTTAACGGTTTGCCGAACGGAAGCTTAAGAAGCGCACGGACGCCCGGTTTTGTTTCGACTTTTTCACTGAAATCGTAAATAAATTATTTTCTACAGAAACCTTCCTCGAGATATCCTTTACAGAATGGTTAAAACCGCATCAAAATCCATCCAGTGGTTCTCGAGATTACGCCTTACATTCAAGAATGGACTTAGTTTTATACTAAGTAGAGATAGAGATTTAACGTATGGCTTTCAGTGCCGGGAATCATCATCATCATCATCATTTCCCCTTATCCAGCTCCTGCCGGGTCGGGGTATTTATGGCACTTCTCCACTTTCCTCTTTCCTTCCACCATTCTTCTTCCACGATCTTGTCCCAGTCCAGATTCCTTTTTCTCACGCTGTTCTTCACTGAATCAATCCACCTTGTTCTAGGTCTTCCCCTTGCTCTCTTACCCTTGCACTTGGCCTACAGCATCTATCTTGGTATTCTATTTTCTTCCATCCTCTTTACAAGTCCAAACCACCATAGTTTATTCTTCTCAATTCTCTCATTTAGTTTTCCCATCCCAACTTCCTTCCTAACATCTTCATTCCTCACTCTGTCTTTCCTTGTCTTACCTATCATACTTCTTAGGAATTTCATTTCACTGGCTTGGATTCTTCTCTCTTGCCTGCTCGTCAGGGTCCAAGTCTCGGCTGCATAAGTTAATATGGGAACATAGTACACCTTATACATTACCTCCTTGCTTTTCCTTGGTGCTTCCCTATCCCAAACAAGTTTTCTTACACTTTGATAGAATGCATTGCTCTGCTGTACCCTCCTGCCAATCTCCATGTCCAACCTACCAGTTTGCATCAATTCACTTCCTAGGTATTTGAACGTGCCCACAATTTCCAAACTCTGACTTCCAATTTTCACAGTGCCCTTTCCTTGTCTTTCCCCTCTTGTCATCACCATGGTCTTGCTTTTCTCTATACTGATTTTCAGGCCATACTTCTGAATATTTTCGTTCTGTCAGTGCCGGGAATGTCCGAGGATATGTTCGGCTCGCCAGAGGCTGGCAGCTGATTCAAGCGGACACCCATGGGGTGAGCTACAGTATAATAAATAGTACTCACTTTGCTCGTGATGTGCCGCACTCAGCCCAGAGCGTATCCAGTTCTTGGCTCCTGAAACAACAAACAATGGGAGTCACTTATTTTACAGCTACTGTTGCCGTCCGTATAACCTGAAAGCTAGTGTTCTAAGCGGTGGCGTAGCCAGGGGTGTGTTACTGGGGGTTGAAACCCCCTCCCCCTTTTTTGTTGTTGGAATTTTTACAACAAAAAAAGTTATAATAAACTAGCAACCCGACCCGGCTTCTCCCGGGAACAGTTATGAATGCATTGCGTAATAAGCCCTTTTTTTTAAATCAATGTCATTGAACAACGACCAATATCCGTTTTACGTCTCTGCATGATGGGTTAAAATCACTGACTGGACTATCAATTATATTATCATGGAGATGCATGTGCAACAAATTCTTGTCAGATTTAGAAACCTTCCGTCCAATCTTAACTTGACTGTGAATTTTGCGGAACGAAAAGTTCACAGGCGAAATTAAGGAAACCTGAGTTGCACTTCCAGGGAAACTCCAAACACAACCACTCTTCTCAGAAGTCTTAACTCAACACGACTCAACGGTTTGCTGCTGGCTGTATCTGGGACAATAGGTTCACCCGCTAGCTAGGCTGTAACAGGGATGATAGACTCGCCCTTAGCTAGCTCGTAAATTGTCGCCTCAGTAGTTGAATGGACATGATTGGAAGAAATTAAAACGTAGAAACACTTATAGTGGGCGATGTATTGAAGATATTATGCTCTCGCGGACTTTTTTGTAGAACTTTTCATGCTGAACAATTCTTACACTCATAGTATTGCTTGCCACGGTGGGTGAGTGGTTATAGTATCGGACTACCAACCCCAAGAATGCAGGTTCGCCCCTGGCCATGGTAAGTGATTTTTGAAGGCGACAAAAATCACGATACTCATGTCATACGTTGGTGACATGTTAAAGAACCCATTTGAATTCAGTAGGCCGTGTTCAATGGCAAAATTAATCTCGGGATTTTCCGCCAACACAAAGTTCCTCCATTCTCTACTTGAATGCGCTGTAGTGTCAAGGAGTTTAGATATCTAACCTCCTTGACTTTCATAGCGTTCAAAGAAACGACGAAATTCGACATGCAAGCTACCCTCTGGGTGTCAATTAACAAAGCTTGCACCAGGCACCCGAGGCCATACGATATTATTATTATTATTATTATTATTATTATTACTCATAGTATTTAGATATTTTTAACGTTTTGACCACCGTAAACTTACAAAGCACTCGGACGCAGGTTTATTTTCGACTTTTCCACTGAAATCGTTAGTGCTCGGCTTCCTTTGATCATAAATAAATTATTTTCTACAGAAATAATCCTCGTGATATCCCTTACAGAATGGTGAAAACCGCATCAAAATCCATCCAGTGGTTCTCGAGATTACCCGTAACATTCAAGAATCGGGGACTTTGTTTTATACTAACTGTAATTAGAGATAATAATCTAATAAACATTTCTTAAGGGGAGGTGTGATTGAATTTCTCAGATTTTGAAGCAAACCTCGTTTTTTTTGTTTTGTTTTCTTCTTCTTGCTGCCGTTTCAGCCATCTACGGACCACGCTATTCCAACTGCCCTTTTTCATGTCTTTGCGCCTGGGCCTTATCGTTCGTCCAGAGTTCCCGCATTCGTTACCTGTGCTGTTCCTTCCTCCCTTCAGTCCATGTCTTGCCAGTTTTGAGTTTTGGCTTTTCTTGGAATCCATGATGTTCTTGGAGTTTTGACTTTAATGGAACACGTTTCTGGAAGTCCTCCTGGCAGGCGCGGATCTAGAGTTTGGTTTTGGGGGGGGGGGGGGGGGTCAGAGAATCGAAATTGTTAAGAAAAATGGTATCACTAACAACGCAATCACAAAATAACCAAACGTACAAAACCAGACCATTTTTTTTTTGCAAGCTACATGGATAGAAATTTGATGCGTCTAGCGCACCAAAAATATTCGTACAAATTGCAACGGCGTGTTTTGCGACTTTAACATCGAGCTTCGAGAAAAGTATCAAGGTACGTTACAGTTTCGGCAAGTCGAGTTGATACCGACAAAGGGAGAAAGTTACAGCTTAAATTGCCAACCAAGCTTGCAGTTTGGATGTCGGCAAAAATTTTTGGTGCGGAAAAAGCCCCAGTTTCCTATCCGTGCATTGCTGCACATTCATCGTGACATCATTATAGACATCGATTCGGTAATCACAAGGTTTGCTAAAAAAAATAGACGAGTTGATTTTGTTGTATAACTAATAGTTTTTATACAAGAGGTTTGAAGTTGTAAATATGTACAGTTGTAACAGAACATAATAATTCCAATAAAGATAATTCAGTATTAAATAAATTGAAAAAAAAAAGTTTTTCAGTTAAAATTCGTTAAGTTTTATTTGTCTGGTAATTGTGTTTTCGTTTTTTGAGTTTGCAAAAAAATTTGGTCTCCGTTTGGGGGGGGGGGGGGTCATGACCCCCGTGACCCCCCCCCCCCCCCTTGAATCCGCGCCTGCCTCCTGGGTTATTCCCACTTCACACAGGTCTTTTTCCACTTCGCTGAGCCACGCCGTCTTGGTTGTCTTGTTAAGAAGAAAACTAAAGATCCTATTGCTCAACCTTGTAGAGCTCATACGAGCAATGTGGCCATAGAAAACTATCCTTCTCTTACGAATGATGTCCGTAGAGTACAGTTCATGATTGTGTCGTCTTCTGAACTCACCATTTTCTTTGATTAGACCTAGGATTTTTCTCAAGATCTGCCTTTCTCTTATTTCTAGCTTCTCGATCATACCCTTTTTACTCATAGCAAGGCATTCTGCACTATATAAAGCCTCCAGTCGTATTACTGTGCAGTAATGTCGTATCTTGGCGTTAATGGATATTGATTTCTTATTGTAGACATTTTTAGCCTACTTTTCACATTTTGCAAAAATGAGGAAAAAGTAGACTTATGAGATCGATCCGGGAAAATGTGTGTCCCTCTGTCTGTCTGGCTGTGTGTGTGTGTGTGTCCCCCCCCCCCCTATCAACTCCTAAACGGCTGCAGCAATCAAAACCAAATTTAGTATGAGTAAAGATGTGCCCCGGAATATCTCACGTCCATATTTGAAAATGATGTCAGTGCTACCAACTGCTGAAAAAACGCACTAGAAATTTGAGCTCCATGTTGGATATTTCGCAAGGTATGCATGGGAGCTATTCCAAAATTGGTACACATGCAGATAATACTATTTCAGTTTAATTTCCAGGGGGCCAACAATGACAGTGTTGCCAAAATAATTTTAAGCCTTCTGATAGGTCCAATGTTTAAATGCATATAACTTCTACACTATCAATTGGATTTCAACCAAATTTTGTATGTAATATCTGCACATAAACAGATATGATTGAGCGTATTCTTAAGAGCCACCAGGGCTGCCAACTGTTAATAATTGCTCTCTCTATTTTTTTTATCCAAATACCAATATATCAGAAAGTATGCAAGCCAACAGCTTTAAACTATGCACACGTATATTCTGACATTTTAGATTATTAATTTGGAGTAACTTATATACGTCAGTTCTACCAACATGATTATAAGCCTGCTGATAGTACCAATTTTTAAATACATGTAACTTTTATACTATCAGTTCGATTTCAACCAAATTTCGTATGTGCTATGTGTACCATAACAGATATGACTGTAAGTATTGTTAAGAGTAATCAGGGCTGCCAACTGTTAATAAATGCTGTCTATATTTTTTACCCTAATATCAATATATCAGAAAGTATGCAAGCCAACAGCTCTAACCTTTGCACACGTATAGCACCTGACATTGTAGATTAATTTGGAGTAATTTATACAAGGCAGTGCTGCCAACATGATTCTATGCCTGCTGATATGTCCAATTTTAAAATGCATGTAACTTATATACTAACAAATGGATTTCATCCAAAATTGGCACAACAAGATATCATAATATTTCAGATTATTTCTGACCAGCACACGCATGGTATTGTTGGCAACATGCTTTTACGCGTGCTGATAGATCCAGTGTCTAACTGCATGTAACGTCCATTCGACTTCAACCTAATTTTGTATTCTGTACCTTAAGAGATGGAACTAAGAATATATTCAGTCACCAGGGCTGCCAACTGTAGTGCTCTATTAGGCTACATTATACCAGGTATATTTTGAACTAATTAGATATTTCGATATTACCAACTTAATTTCGTCATTATTCTTGATAGGTTCATTTACTGTAGAATAATCATTGTCATGAAAAGTAGGCTGTATAGTCCTTCACGGAACTTCTTGTTAGTTAGTTGATATGCCGTTTCCAATTTTCTGATCCGTGATGTAAAGGCTTCTTTCTCCGAGTTAGTTAGTTAGTTATTATTGTTTTAAGGGGCGGAACTATGAGGTCATCTGCCACTCTTCTTTCTCCGAGCTGTTGGGATCTATCCACTCTCCAAGATATTTAAATTTCCCTGTTCGATTGATTTTCCCTTCTCAAACCTCAAGCACGTTGGGTGCTTTATTGATACAAAAATTGCCCAATTCTTCCTCTTCTATTTTAATCATTCCGGCTATTTTAAGCTTGTAGAGGCCATTTAATATGAGTCCGCTTGACATTCAAACATTTGAGATGTTTTTATGATATTGGAAGAGAGGAGAATATAAGGAAGCCTGGATGGTATCGGATGTTTCCTGGTCATTCAACGACATTTGCAATGTTGTCTGTCGCAAAAGGTCTCATGAACCATTACCGATGCTCACACTGACGTCACATTACTGTTACCCGTGGCCGACGAGAAAGACAGGCCATGGCGCGGATCTGTGACGTCAGAGGAGTGGTGTCGCTCGCTCGCCTCGCCGCATTGATTGCACCAAGGTATTCTCATCTATAGAAGCCTACCAATAGCCGAGTAAATTTGTTAGTGTGAATTTAAGGATACTCAAAAATAAAGTTAATAGCTGTGGAAGAAATCTACCCCTATCACTAGCTCAAAACCTTAGAGCAGTAGAATATTAAGCAGTGTAATACAAACTTTGAATGGATGTTCCAGTTTATGCAGATATACAAAACTGTACATATTATCCTCTTATCTTCGTTCATCAATAAGTTGTTTCCATATACACCAGTTTACATGTAAGTTTAACTTTAAAAGCAGCTGGAATAAAAAAAAGAAGAAGAAACAACCAAGCATTGCATTAGGAGAAAGTACCCAGTGCTTCATTTATTGCAAGGGAAGAGTCATTCATGCCCCAAAATAATAAAAACGAATATGAGAAATTTGAGCCCACACTCGTGGTTTTTAGCATTTTGCTTTTTTGAGTAGGCCTACCATAAGACAATCTTTTTCAACAACAAAAATTTAATGCATAGGACTACTTCAGATACATATATGAATTGCTGAGATTATACTTACCTCCTTTGGCAGAGAGCCTTTTATCTGACACCAATCTCCTACAGTGGCAGGTTTACTTCTTGTGGCAACTACCTTCATGTTGGACATGTTTAACGGTTCTCTCCCATTCCCAGTTAGGCTTAGGTCAAATTTACGGTTTTATGGGCTCAATTCAGTGAGTTAATTCAGTGGATTGAAATGTCGTGGATATCAGCCCCATGCACTTATGTGTGTACTGTACTTGTAATAGAAAAGGATGTGGTAGTGGTTTTCAGTTAGCTTTTATTTACAGTTGAGTTGGGAAGACACTTCCAGGATGCAAGGAGTGGGATTCAAATCATTCTATCAAGAGCGTTTGTGCGAAGCTTTGAAGAATAAATCCTATATCAGGTTTCAAATACTCCTTCGCAAAGCAGGTCACCTGGACAAGAAGCCACTTTACTTACCCCTACTCCATGTAGGTGGAACTGTTCCATTTATTAAAATTAAAGAAAGACTATACTTGCCATTGTAATTTGGATCTATGCTGGCTACACGGACATGGTATCTCCCTCCCAATAAGATGTCCAAGATCTCCGCCAAATGTCAAACGAGACCTTTCAAATTATTCAAATAAAAGCATTCCTCAACTTTTAATTATTTTTTCTTATTTTTTGTTTCACCCTGGTGGTCTGGGGATGAAGAATTTTATAACATACCCAGTCCCCCCCTACCCCTTCCTCCCAGAAAATATCATATACTCCTCACCACATCCATTCCCCCTGAAAAAGAACATGGGCATCCTTGCAGGCCACATGGAAAATAAGCAGTTAACAGTACTACACACTGGGTAAATCGGTTTGAAATGGGTAAATCTAGAGCTTTAACAGAGAATTCTGGATGTGGTGATTGGTAGGGCCCTGGAGTACAAAACTATGCCCATATCTTCAAGAACACTAGCAAATTGCAAGTAATCTTCATCCAATGACACAGTAATGTTTACACTTAATTATAATAAGCACACACAAAATGTATTACAGACATTATTTTATTTAGGACATTGGTTATAAATATAAGCATCTCAAGCACATTAACACATTGTCTGGAAGAATCCTAGAATGTAGAAAATGTAGTTTGCAGGTTTCACCAAGTAGGCTATAAAGGTGATATCTTGCTGATCTTGGATATATTACTGGAGATTATTAGGATCTAATATCCTCCAGCTATTAATATTCTCAAAAAATCCTGCACTGCACATAGGGCCTACAGCCATTATACCCTGCTGATGATTCATGATCTCTTCAGGATTTTAAATTTTTCTGACACCATTTCTCAATCTCACTGGAGCTTAGTGGGTTACAAATTCATCGTTACAAAGATGCATGAACACAATTTGAGGACTGGACATGTCTAACTTGCTTCCAGCTGCCTGGCTACTGTTTCCTTATGTAGCACAAAATCACTATCAATTACATTGGTATCTTGCAGCCTTGGCAACGATGTATTAACTCTTGTACTATTTTCATCTCTAATTTATCTCAACAAAACAAGCCTGCCAACTTGTGTCAATAGCTTTAATGTGGACATGTAATGGAATTTACACTTACAAAATTCCCCTAGACACAAAATGGCATCATCCATGACAACGTGGACAACACTTAGGGTTTAAACGCTGCATACATGTTCAATTCTATGTGTTATACTCTGATTTACAAAAGATGAACGGTGCAAGCTGCCATCCGCTTGAATGGTGAGGTGAGGAGTGGAGACAAGAGGGGTAACGGTGTCCATAGCAACAGCGAGCAGTGTTGCAATGAATGCCGACACAGCAGTGAGCACATGGTTTGACGCAGTGTTCTACTGTGAACTAACTCGTCACTGCCATTAGTAATATCCCGTGTATATATTGAAGTGCATTTGCTTATTCTGTCATAGGCTACAGTAAGCGTTATTGTTCTGTTTTTGTTGGAAGCGTGTGTATATACAGATTTTGAGTTTATTTCTTTTATTTTCATCATCGTGTCTATTTTCATTGTGTAAAAAGGCATCGGTACATGCTCGCGGAAGGCCCAGGATCCATTCTCTGCGACAGAACAACTTCAGGTCGTGGTGTGACTCTCCATAGCCAAGTAAAGGAGATGGTATGTGCGGTGAGGAATTTTATGGAGGAAGAAGAGGAAAGTATGCGCTTACGGGAGGAACCTCTGATTCCATTTGTTCAGGTGAGGAAAAGAACTGCCATGACTCTTGGTGTGAGTGAAATCACTGCATACCGAGTGACGGAAGGGAAGTTCCTGTCTGATGATGCTGGCCCGTCTAAACTATCAACTCCAGGGAAGAAGAGGCATAGAGAAGGGGTGGTCACTAATTTAGATGGCTTTCAACAAGATGCTGTTAGACGGCATATTTATAGCTATTATTTTAGGAAAGAAATTCCAACATGTCGCAAACTTCTTGTTTTTGCTCAGAGAGGCACAATTATTTCAAGGAAGCCTTTCTTCACTGAAAGTGTTACACGATCTGGGATTTAAATATGAGAAAATTAACGGGGGGAAGGTGATCATGGAGAGGCCAGATATTGTGGCTTTGAGGTGTCTGTTCCTACATGAAATGGGGAGACCCTACTGAGTTGTAGGCCAAAAATTACAAACAAAAAACCAAAATCTGGTTTCATGCCCTAGAAGTTACCTTATCACTTGGGGCACTTAAATATACATTTGTTTTTTATGTACGGCCATTTTTAAATACCTTACGGGGGCTCTTAAAGAACACGTGCTTAGATCTTGAAATGGGCAACGCCTACTTCCTAGAACCAAAAACCCCTCAATTTTGTTGTAATTTCATACTCTTCGCCAAGATTATCAAGCCAATCATCTGAATACAAGCTTATGGTGCCATCTGTTGGTAAATTTATCAGTTATGAGTAGCCTAGGCAATGTTTGTCAAGTGTGAAACTTTTCTTACCGTACATGTTATTTTCTTATCCCATATAATTTTTAGCTGTATGGCATTCACTAAAAGAATATCATTACTATACACATGCACATATTTAACATCGAACAGAAGTATTTTGGTTTGTAGTAAAGTATAGGCCATTTTGGATACATGGTGGAACCATGCCTCTTTGTTTATTTTGATGGTCAGTGGCTTTAGTGAAGTTTATTCGCAAGAATTATATTTTTATTGGTTTACTGTGAGTGGTGGAACTTGTGTAAGTTAATGGTATTTTAGAGATTTGTGTGCAGTTTAATAGATGTATTCAGTATCTAGTCGATGGCGTAAACCGAAAGTCCGTGAAACAAAGAAATGGAATAGTGCTATTTTGAATGTGAAGTTAAGTAATGCAAGTTCAACAGCTGCAACTACTTCTTCTGCCAGTGTCAGAAAACTGGAATAGGCCTATTTTAGTGAGGAGAATACTGTTAAACCTAGTGTTAATGACAAGCACATTCTCATTCATATATGGGTGCCCTCCAAAATTTGTTTACAGACCTGTGTGGTGAATGTGGCAGTAAATCTTCGTGTCAACATCAGGGAGAAAGATGGGTTTAGTAATAAGTTACCTCTGAAGTGTGGGAAAAGTGATTTGTAAACTCAGGGAAGTCTTGATGCAGGAAATTCCACTAAAATACTGTATTTTTTAATAAAGTTAGCTTTTTCTCAATACTGTATTTTTCAGCATTTTAAATGTTCCAGTTGCCTGCGTTTTGATCCCATTACCTTCAAACTTGGTTTGCACATACAACTTTGTGGTCTTAATAATGTGTGGAATCCATTTTGAAAAATATTAATAACTTTCAGAAATATTTAGGTTCAAATTTGAAAAAAAAATGACATATTTTAAGAGAACAACAGGTCATTCTAAGAAAAAAACATTTTAATAATAAACCATTTGCACTGATTTTAAAAGTAATACCAATTTTTATTTGTAGACCATTGATGATCATTTCATACAAGTTTTAGATTGATAACTTTAAATTTGATGTACCTGGGACATTTTCAAAATTTGCATATTTATTACATAAAATGTTATAATTTCTAAATGACTGAACCAAATAGCTCCAAAGTTTAGAATTCCCTTAATTATGCTCACTTTAAAGAACCTACAAAATTAGGTGAAATTTGGGTGAAAATAGGCTACTGGAAAATTCAAAACTTAAGTTAATAGGGCAAAAATGTTATGGATATTTTGTGGTTAGGTGAAATGTGGGTCAATGCTGGTCACACAGTGTCTAAAGGTTGGAGTGACAACTCAGTTCAGGGGACAAGGAAGGGCCGTCAGGCAGAGGGGGTCGATTTATTATTCTACATGCCGGGCTATCAAACGGCTTTGTTAATAATACACTTTTGCTCTTTAGGTCGAAAAGAACTGGTGATTACCATGAAGACATGGACGACAACTAGTTTTTAAAATGGTTCCAGGAACAATTGTTACCCAACATCCCTGAACACAGTGTTATTGTAATGGACAATGCTTCGTACCACACAGTACAGATAGAATAAGCTCCAACAACTTCAAGTACGAAGCCGCGAATGTTGGAATGGCTCGACCGCCATCGTGTAGCCTACCATGCGACAGCTCTCGGACAAAAGGAATCCTTCTCGGTAGTGCTGAATGAACATAGAACGAGCGATAACATTCTATATAATACATGAATTAGCCAAAATACCTTATAAAAGGATGAGAAATAAATCAGTAAGCAATGTTTTAATAGATGTTTCCTCCTCCGCTGTCTGTGACCCACCCAGCCATTCCAAATATAGCGAAAATTACAGCAGTGAGGGGCATTGTTCAAATCAATCTTCAAAAAAGTACCATAACAGTACTGCCAACCTCGCCCTTACGGTACAATGTGAAACAAAAAAGTGCCCAATTCAGTCTCTAGTGGGCATCATTCGTTCGCTAGTGTGTGCGATATTTTGCATCTCTGTATGGCTGAAATGAGTGTTTTTTGTTATCTGCTCTGTAATAACTATGCAGTATATCGCTCTCCTGTAATAAGTATGTGTATTTTTTTCCGCACAACTGTGGTTTTGACAAAGGTAACAGCCTAACGCACCCAGATCAATGATTTTGTGTCAACCATGCCCCGCTAACAGCGCGCGGCCAAGGCTGCACCTACACCCGACCATTCTTACCTTCACTTTGTCCAATCCAATGGTTTTTGACAATGGTTACAGCCTAACGCGCCCAGATCAATGAGTTTTGGCAATGGTTACTGCCTAACGTGTCCCGATGATTCTTTCTTTTTATCAACAGTGATTTTGCATCCCACTTCTTTTTATCAATAGTGATTTTGTATCTCACATGTGTGCCTCGGTGCGTGTTGCTAGAGTGAGCCTTGATGACGGTTAAACGAGATCAAGTGCTATCGAAGCATGGCAGCTGTTTTTAAAATAGCAAAAAATAAAAACACATATTTACGTACTTTAGCACATATATGAGCTTCAGTAGTAAGTTTTAATTAGGGTTCCTAATTTCAATACGTAATATCGCCCAAAAAATGAAACAAGGACATAAGGTATGTAAAAGTACATTCATGTCTGCTACAAGTGTATAAGCCGCGTTCCACTTTCATTCAGAATTAATATCCTTCTCAACCTTATACAGCAGCGCAAGCCTAAACCCATGTAGGCTACCACGTGGATGAACTGGCGAGAAAGCATGGCCATGAGATCATCACGCTGCCCCATATCATTGCCACTTCAATCCTATAGAAATGATATGGGGTCAAGTGAAGGGTTATCTAGCACGGCATAATAAGAATTTCACACTCCGTGAGGTTGAGAAGCTTACCGTTTAGTCTATTAGGGAAGTGACTTCATAAAACTGGAAGCGTTTTGTGTTAATAGTGCAACGAGAACTGGATGAGGCTACGAAACGTGAATGTATACTCCATGATGGGATAGATTGGTTCATCGTTTCCCTGGAAAGCAATTCCAGATCCAATTCAGACACAAGTGACGAAGAGGGGGCTATGAAAGGAATAGACCCATAATTAAGTTAGTAGCAGCTAGGGCGAATAGGCAACTAAAAATTCCCCTAAACTCACGTGCATCGCAATGTTTAATTGACCCTTCACACGAATATGGCTGACACACCACAGATCCCAGTATTTGTGTCTTCCTGGAAGCGTCTTGGAATGTTATGAGTCATGATCTGCCTCAGTGGCAACGCAGCATTTCCTCACGTGTTAGCTTTGACAGCTGCCAGCGCTCATTATTGGTACCGGCAATACAGAGTATTCTTTGCGTACAAATACAAACCTAACCCCAGACCTCCTTGCTTGTACTACTAACAATAATTTTGGTCCAGATAGTCGCCTAACCAAGTAGCGACCAATGGCTTTGTCTCGCCATGGCTTTAGAAGAGTACAGTTCAACTTTTCCATTAAAATGAACTACGGTAAAAGTAATTTATGAACATTCATGATCTTTCAAGAAATTATTCTTCTTTAGACTGAGATAGGCTACTCAATACTCCCAATAATGTCAAAAGTACTCAAATCAAACTTACCAAGCAACTTTTGAAGATTTGATGGATGAGGCAGATATAATATGACCACTCCGATGTAACTTTTTGTACACTGATGACAAGTGAACATATTATATGGAAGCTGCCAAGAGTAACGTGTCTCCACTGTACCTACGATTGTTTGCCTAACATCTAAAAAATTAATTTGCTCTATTAAAGACTATAATGGTGTGCAATCATCACTCGAAAAACTTCTCTGTAGGATGTTCACAGGAGCATTCACTGCTGACAACTTTCTTCCATTTTCATCGCACTCAGAATTTTCAATGAACTGAAGTAGGCTAATTCATCAAATGAATTTTTATCAGTAATGCAAAGAAAGTTTTGTGGAACTTAATGTTTGGGAATCTGCAACCCATTGACAGCCAGCTCAATGCTGAGGTTATTTAGAATACACATAGAACCTGTAATTATGGGCACTGCATCACTCAAATTCTTCAAGCACTTCACCAACTTGTCTTCTGTCTTGATATGTGTCCATTCCTGCTTAAATTTATTCCTGTTGGAGGAGAAGTGTTCAGATATATCCGATAGACTGTGCACAGAATTCTCTTCTTCGTAGTGTCTGAAGTCTTCCAAGCTCGCTTCTATGGCTTTATCCGAGATTTTCTACCTCTGCATCACACAGTCTTCTAGAAGAAGGCCCAGGAGTGGATAGCTATCCTGGCAAATTCGAAAATATTGAAGATACTGCATCAGGTTTCAACTTCGGATAACTCCTAGCAAATGTATTTACTTCCCCATCAACTTGCTCTGTCCTGATAACAGAGCTATCAGGAAAATGTTTTATACACATTATAGGCTTGCTCACTTTAGAGAAGTCAGTGGGAATTTTTCTAGGCCATATATTTCTTAATTTTTCGTCCTTTGGGAGAGAAAATGTAGAAACATTTTCATGCTGAGATCTGTAATTGTTCTTACAGCCAGCCACATTACAGCATCTCGGCATTTTGATTTCCTGTAAAGAGACACATTCATTAAATATCTAACTTTAACTCAGATAATTAACTTAGCATGCATTGTAATAGTCTTTAACATCCACAATATTAGGCTAACGTAAGTTCGTACATAACCTGCACCACACGTGCGTTTGATTAACCTGTATCATTAATGAGAAATAAAGTGTTAACACTTACCCTGTAGGCTACGTGATTATTGCAGCTACATGATGCACCACAACACAAGTTGGATGTAAAGTTGGACATTACACTTTATAAAACACTAACTATTCTCACACTGCTATTCACAAGAAATTCACAAACAAGTCTTCTCAACCGGAGTCACTACTTCGCCTACGTCACAGACAAGATGGCTGAACGCACTGGGGCCAGTATCTTTCGTGGGCCACGACTGTTACCAACATATGGGATACAAAATAACCCCGTAATTATGTGAAAAATAATTGGCAAAACGTTTGGTCTGGATAACGATTATACAGTGAGATTCTTTTGCTGGTGTGTATGTATATACTGAAGTTGACTTTTACAACCATATAGTCACTCCAAACCGTGGCCTACGTTGTATAACGTATAACGTAGGCCACGCTCCAAACAGACAAATTCTGGATTTCTATCACCACTTTAGCACTCCACCTAACGTCATATACCAGGTGGCCCATTTGCGCCGTGCAATCTACTTATATGTGTCCCGCATGTACGGGTGATGAACGGGAGGTCTAACAACTGAATTGCTAAGGGGTAAGCTAGCATGCAAGCCGGTTACGTCAGATTGCCAAGAGATAACAACCAGACGGCCACACGCTGCATGTTCCTCAGTACTCCCGTATAATGCGCCCCATAGCGGTATGAAGCCTCGCTGGTAGCACAGACGGCAGACGTCTATCTGGAAACACCAATGCTTACCGTCTACGACCTTCAACGGCATTACGACACGCTTTTCCATAGATTAGTGTAATGTCCGTGTACTCATCGATGCTGAATACACCAGCCATCGTCAATATGTTGCCAGCAACTGTCATGTTGTTGTACCACAAATGAGTCTATTACGCTTTCAAATGCGAGGCTCAAAAATGCAATGGGGTGCATTAGACGGATAGCGCTGAGGAACATGCAGCTAGCGGCCATCCGGTTGTTATACCTTCGTATTTTGATGTAATCGGCGTGCGTTCAGTGTGACCTCGGTGGAAATCAGTTAACAGACATACCATACAGCATTAATGTATGCGGGTCACCTAAAACTAGATTGCACGGGACAAACGGGCCACCTGGTATACTACAACTAGCATACACTGACAAGTTGCATTACTAATACTGCAACTAAATATAAATAAATAATTGTACATATTGTATATGGTTGGTTGGTTGGCTCCTCAGTTTAGGGGCTGCGACAACGAGGTCATGTAGCCCCCTGTACTTTGGGTGTGTGTAGAATGTGTCTGATAACCGGTGTTAATTGTGATGGCTGTATTAGTGTGTGTATCTGATTTTTAATTCAAGTAAGGACTGCAACTTTGAATTTTTAAAATAGTTCCTACTTTTGCCGCCAAATGCCACCGTCAACGACTACTAGCCCTTGTTCAGAACTTAGCTACTAGACGCCACCACAGTCGGCTCTTGGCAACGAACGTAAGAAGCTGAGCGTTGTTTACATTTTTTAACCTAATTTAGCTTCACACAAGTGTAATTAGTGGAAGGTTCTTTAACATGCCATAAATCTATGACATGGGACCGCCGGCTTTACTTCCCCTCCGAATGAAGGCATACTGAGGGATTTTTAACGCTCTTAAAAAATCCGACGGCTTCGGCCGGGTTTGAACCCGTTATCTTGGGCATAGAAGCTCAGCATGCTACCGACTACGCCACCGAAGCCGCCATATTGTATATATTTTCACCTGTATTTTCAAACATAGATTTTACAGCCTAAGTGTAATGGATCTGATGATGATCGCTTGACGATCGAAACTGGTCATCCTAGTGTATTAATCTCATGTAATTTTTTTCAGGATTAGGGCTCTTTTAGGTACATTCGTGTAGACCGACTGAAAAGCACCAAACTTTTGTTTACTAAGGCAACACTGAAAAATGGTTTCAAACCCCACATATGTAACAGAACTTGGATGTGGAATGTCTGTTGGTCTTTACTCCTCTTGGAATTCCGAGCGATTCCGAAACATTTCGACAGTGCACGAAAAATCCACAGGTGTTTGTGCTCGCGAGACGCAAGTGTTCCCTAACACCAGTTTGGATTGAAACTCAATACGATCTGAATTCCGTTTACATGACAGTATTCAATACACTAGGCCTAAGTAGTTAGTTAGTTATTGTTATTTTAAGGGGCGGAACTACGAGGTCATCTGCCCCACTTAACACAGATTAAAGAATACAAATTTGGAATTGAATTTAAAATGTTGATGTGGACACCTAAATTTGAAAAGACCTAAAATTAATGTAACAAAAAATTAAATAAAAATAATAAGTATACAAATAAACAAAACTTACGGAAAAAAATTATCATTCAAAAACGAACAAGTCAATGTTCACTGGAGAATTTAGATTGCTGTCCCTAACCCACCCTCACTTATAAAGCGGATAACGCGATCAGCAGCCACCGCGTCATCGGCTAATATAAGTTTGAGTGTCGTCTGCAAACCAAGGTTTCTTCGTAAGTCAGCAAGATCCACACACTCGGTTAAAATGTGGGCCACGGTGAAAACGGCTCCACAGGTACAAAGTGGGGGTCTTCCCTTCTCATTAGGTACGAGTGGGTGGATCTTGTATGACCTATCCTTAACCTATACAAAATGATGGACTCTCTCCGCGACCGGAAAGAGCTCCGCCACACGCGATTAGTTCCCTTGATCGCTCTCAGTTTACTGGGCAGTGGGTCAGCTAGCCACGGACTCTCCCAAAAAGCCAGAACTTGTAGGCGTAACTGAGAGCGAATATCTCTAGCGGGTACCTCCATTGGTCGAGGTGGTAGTGATACCGTCTCTTTTGCAGCTTGATCCGCTAACTCATTTCCCTTAATTCCCGTGAGGCTTGGAAGCCACAGAAAGGTGATTCGAGTGTCAGCGTGGCATAACTCGGCTAGTAGGTCGTGAATTCGCTGCACTAGGGGTTGTTTCGGGAAACATGTAGCAACTGACTGCAATGAACTCAAAGAGTCGGTACACACGAGAAAGTGGATTCGTACATCCTGTAGAGCTTCATAGATGGCAACGAGCTCCGCAGTAAACACACTACAGGCCTCAGGCAAAGAGATCTTGGTATTTGCACCATCAATAACGTAAGCCTAAGTCGTGACCTAGAAAGTGGATGGTGGGTGGAGAACACATCTAATACTACATCATTTCCACAATCATTATTACAAAAGGTATAAAGGATCAACACTCATATACTGTTACCTTACCATTAGGTAGCCTTCCTCTGTTGAGAGCTGTAAGTTACCCTTAGCATACTATAGATGGTATAAAACTGCTGAATTTTCCGTCACTTACTTTAGATCATTGGAGAAGATTTGGGCTAGTGTCTCAGAGGATGGATAAGTTAATATCCAATATTATTTTTATCATTCTATTACAAATAAATCTGAGCCGTTTTTTCCTCCTGGAGGTATTCATGGTGATTGAACTATTGTTGGTGTGAGAGGATAACCTTGTGCAGTATTTAGTTCATACTATTGTTAAGTAAATTAAAGCTGCGTTTACACCAAATGTTGAATGCTGGCAACGATGTTGGCAAATATCGTGATTGGTAAAGCCTGCAGTACACTATCGCCGAATGTAGGCGAACTGAGACAAGCGCAATAGTGTACCCGGTGTGCCATGTACATTCCGGGTAGTTCGCATCGCCAACATTCGTGTTCGGCTGCGCTCGCTATTTTGGCGGTCTGCCGACACGAATCAAAGGAGACGAACGAGGGCGAATGGGCGAATGCCGAGCGTGGACAGGTACTAACTTGAGCCAGTACACACTCGCTTGCATTCGTGTAGCCACGCACGCGCTCTGTCTACAGTATTCAGTGCAGCGATCGTTGATTATTTATTTGTTTACTGGTGCGATTTCTTTATTTTTGATGGAGTGGTCTAATGAGGAAACGCTGTTGTTTCTAAGCCCCCCACCTCCACTCCCTCTGACGTCAGAAGCTCCACCATTCCCCTACTAATTGTTTTGTCCTAGAGACTTGAAACTTGGTTTGTGGGTCGAGGAGGTAAAGACCATTCATTTACGTCAAACAAACTTTTTCGTTAATTTCTTAGTTTCCAAAATATAGTCAATTTTGAAAATTTGACTTTTTTGGGAAAATATGAAAGAAATATAAAGTTTTGTTCTAATGATAAAGGACATAGAGAACATTCTTTTAATCCTATATAACACTTTTTAGTATGTTTGGTTTTCGAAGAATCGCCTACTTTCAAAATTGAACTTTTTTGTTTTTTGCCCTAGAGACTTGAACCTCTGTTTGAGGGGGTAGAGGGGGGGTAAGGACCATTAATTTACGTGAAACAAACTATTTTGTAAACTTCCTAGTTTCAAAAATATAGGAATTTCAAAAATGGACTTTTTTGGAATAAAAAATAAAAATAAAACTTTTGTTCTAACGATAAAGGTCACAATGAGTGGGTTTGGCGGGAATGTTTTGCAGCGAATACGCACGATTGGGTTCGGCATGGTTCGGCCGAACTTAGGCAATGGTGTACTTGGTTAGTTCGGGATGGTTCGGGTTGCACATTCGTCTATATTCACGGACGCAATCCCACCCGAACATTCGGCGAAACATTCGGGCGAATGTTCGGCGATAGTGTACTGCTCACGTAAGATTTGTTGACAACAATTTAGGTCATTTTTGGCGCGTTTCGCATACAGCCCCCGAACCACTTTTCTTCTTCTGAAGCTCCCTTTGGAACTGTGCGACTAAAGATCTAACTTTTGCTTGAACTTCAGAATTGGTGGTTTTCACAGTTCTTCAGGTTTTTGTTTTTAAAGTCTGGGTCCATCGGGTTCCAGAGAACTGGTTGCTCACGATAGAGCTCGATCAAATTTAGGACATTATCCCGCGACCAATCAAAATCACTTAAAAGATTGTCCATATTGACTTTCACTTCGACAGTTCGACACCACAAACAGAAGTCCAGTACTACCATCACCAGAGTGAAGCCGCGTCGGCCAACCACGTGCGCTGGACAATTGAAGGGGAATTGTTGCCAACATTGTTGCGGGTCACTTTAAGTCCCGTCAACATTGCTGCCAACAAAATATGTTAACAACACTCTTTGATCTTTACCGACTGCTGGTGGGTAATGTTGCCAACACTTTTTCGGCGTTGACAGCATTGTTGGCAGCAATGTTGACAAAAACTTTAGTACGATTTTTGTAAATGTTGTCAACATTTGTTGGCAACACTGTTGTCAACTCAGGTGTAAACGCGCCTTTTAAGCCACGTTCCAGTCAACAATAATAGTTTATTGATTAATTCTTGACAACAGCTACTTTTGGCTTTTCAAGTTTTACAAGGCAGATTATTGAAAATATATGATTTATGATGCGTATGGCCTATAGTAGAGTCTCGATTATCCGACCTAAACTGGACCTGAAGCACGTTTTTGTTCAATACTGCATGTACCATAAAACATGTCATTGTTTCAGTAATGCAGTATAGCCTACCTGTTTGTTTTAGTTCATTTTCAAAGTTATTCTCTATTATCTGGTAACGAAGTTCTGCACTAGTAGTCGTTGACAATATCTGCTTGCCACTGTTGGTTGGTTGGTTCCTTAGTTTAGGGGCTGCGACAACGCGGTCATGTAGCCCCGTGTACTTTGGGTGTGTGTAGAATCTGTCTGATAACCGACTGCTGGTGGGTAATGTTGCCAACAAAAATGTACGGCAAAAAATGCAGGACACATTTCTCACACGTAGATGAAGAAATTATGTTATATGAACATGGGTCCGGAAACGCATTGTTTCCATGTTATACTTCATTGTCTCCAACTCATTTATCAAGGGAAACATACAAGAACAGTACGTTAGAATCATGGGGAACTCTTGGTTACGTTGTCATTATCGTAGGTGCACCGCCAGTGGTTTGTTTTACAATGCCCTGTTGCCATGTGACTCAGCAGGATGTGCCTTAAGCTGTGCGACAAAACATGTAGGCCTACTTCACGCACGGTGCAGCACCTCCTCATTTTAGTGTTAATCAGTCGGATTCTAAATAACAGATTTGATTACAATGGATAGGTAGAGGTGGACTAATTGCCTGGCCTCCACGCTCTCTGGACCTAATCCCACTGGAGTTTTATTTGTGGGATCCTATTGAAAGCTCTTGTGTATTGAACCCCAGTACAAGTTGTTCAGAGTCTCCGTGCCCGTATTATGGAAGGCTGCGAAACCATGCGCAATACATTAGCACATCCGAGATTCACTACGACCGACGGTGGGTTGATGCATGTTTCAATGCGCACGGAAAGCATATGGAACATCTCCTGTGAGAAAAAGCTGCATGTGATATGCTGGTACGTTCTGTTCCTGTGTGTTTTCCATGATTAATGAGTTAGATACAACGAGGTATTACATGGAAACAAATCGTTTCCGGACACATGTTCGTATAACATAATTTCTTCGTCTACGTGTGTGGAACGTGTCCTGCATTTTGTGCCGCAAATTTTTGTTACACCCTATATAAGTCGTGTTCATATTTGGGATGCTGGGTGGGTCACACACAGCGGAGGAGTAAACATCTATTACTATATCATCTCCAGATATTTCCTCCACTATTAATTCAGGTAATTTAATTAATTTCAGTACAGGGTCATCGAAAAATATTGGCAACATTTCAAAAAATTATAGCACCGAAACCCTTTATGTTAAACGTGTAATTCTTTCACTGAACGCCAGCTGGTTAAAGTAAGTTTTGTTTTGGATGGAACGTGAACTTGCTATGCGCACACTAGATGCGCAGTAGCCAAGGTCGGCCAGGGGCGCGCGCGCGCCAATGACTGCACCGCCCGACAAACTGCACCTGATTACAAAGCTGGCATTCGATGGTTTAATCGGTTTAAGGAAACAGGGACTGTAGAGAAAAATATCTAGGCCAGGCCGACCACCAACATCAGCATTGAACGCACGCTTTCCCAATGGCTGGATTGGTACATGCAGTCACTTCAGGAGTAACTGTCAAGATGGCGGCAGAAATTCGCTCCCGCAAATGATCCAAATCCCGAATTTCTTCTGCATACACAATGTTTTTAATGCACCCCCAGAAAAAAAAAATCCAAAGGGGTTAGGTCAGGACTTAATTGGCGCGCGCGCCCCTGGCCGACCTTGGCTACCGCGCATCTAGTGTGTGCATAGCAAGATCACGTCCCCTCCAATACAAACCTTACTTCAACCAGCTGGCGTTCAGTGAAAGAATTACACGTTTAACATAAAGGGTTTCGGTGCTATAATTTTTTTAAATGTTGGTATTATTTTTCGATGACTCTGTACTTTAAGAATTTTCTTCCATAAAGTAGCTCTCGTCAAGTTTTACCGATTATTGTAGAGCACTACCATATTTGTTAGCATACTTTAGATTTTTGCAAAAAATGATGGCAAGATAGTTCAACTCATCAATATTTGTTAGTTATGGTCTATGTGATGTTTTGTGAGAATACTGAAAGAGGTGATTGACCTCCAAACTTGCTTGTTGAGAGTGGATAAGTGATTGTAGTTAAATCCCCCTTGCCATCTGGAGCTGCCATCTTGAGGTTATGTAAACAATTGAACTAAATTAGATACAAGTGCATTACAATGTGTATAAACATTTGCTGTACCAAGTTTCATTGCGTTTGGATCATTAAATCGCCAGAAAGGTCTATTTAAAGCTTTCAACTTCGCTTAGCCGCCATGTTTGTTTTGTAGTTAGTCGGTATTTGAAAGTCTCATAGATGAACTTACAGTAGTGCCCTTTATCTTCATACAAAATTTCAGGGTTATACCTGTAATAGTTTCAGAGATATAGAATGCTGGTGAAATATTTTGCACAGCCGCCATCTTGAGGTTACGTAAACAATTGAACGAAGTTAGATGTCGGTGCATGTATATAAATGTACACACATCAAAAAAAGTTTTGCATCACCTCGGTTCCCAGATCTCCGGCATATAGACGTTGACTGTGTATATTGTATCCAAGATACAGTCCCTTTGACTGTTCATAGATGTCACTAAAACTGCTCAAAGATGTAAACAACCATGCATGAGCAGGGCCTATTAGACGGAGGGGGTACGACAGCCGATCAGTTCCAGTCATTCCACTAGGACGAAGGTACGCTGCTCATGTTGTCTGTAGTTCTACCATGCCTAGAAGGTCAATACCGCAGTTCGATCGCGTCCGCATTGTTACTTTGTGTCAAGAAGGGCTCTCAACAAGGGAAGTTTCCAGGCGTCTCAGAGTGAACCAAAGCGATGTTGTTCGGACATGGAGGAGGTACAGAGATACAGGAACTGTCGATGACAGGCCTCGCTCAGGCCGCCCAAGGGCTACTACTGTAGTGGATGACCGCTACTTACGGATTGCCGCTCGGAGGAACCCTGACAGCAACGCCACCATGTTGAATAATGCGTTTCGTTCAGCCACAGGACGTCGTGTTTCAACTCAAACTGTGCGCAATAGGCTGCATGATGCGCAACTTCACTCCCGACGTCCATGGCGAGGTCCAGCTTTGCAACCCCGACACCATGCAGCGCGGTACAGATGGGCTCAACAACATGCTGAATGGACCCCTCGGAATTGGCATCACGTTCTCTTCACCGATGAGTGTCGCATATGCCTTCAACCAGACAATCGTCGGAGACGTGTTTGGAGGCACCCTGGTCAGGCTGAACGTCTTAGACACACTGTCCAGCGAGTGCAGCAAGGTGGTGGTTCCCTGATGTTTTGGGGTGGCATTATGTGGGGCCGACGTACGCCACTGGTGGTCATGGAAGGCTCCGAAACGGCTTTACGATACCTGAATGACATCCTCCGACCCATAGTGCAACCATATCGGCAGAATATTGGAGAGGCATTTGTCTTCATGGACGACAATTCTCGACCTCATCGTGCACATCTTGTGAATGCGTTCCTTCAAGATAACGACATCGCTCGACTACAGTGGCCAGCATGTTCGCCAGACATGAACCCTATCGAACATGCCTGGGATATGTTGAAAAGGGCTGTTTATGGACGTCTTGACCCACCAACCACTCTGAGAGATTTACGCCGAATTGTCGTTGAGGAGTGGGACAATTTGGACCAACAGTGTCTTGATGAACTTGTGGATAGTATGCCACGGCGAATACAGGCATGCATCAATGCAAGAGGACGTGCTACTGGGTATTAGAGGTAGTGGTGTGTACTGCAATCTGGACCACAAATGCTGAAAGTCTAGCTGTATGATGGTACAACATGCAATGTGTGGGTCTCATGAGCAATAAAACGAGCTGAAATGTTGTTTGTGTTGATCTCTATTCCCTTTGTATTTAACGGTTCCGGAACTCTTGGAACCGAGGTGATGCAAAACTTTTTTTGATGTGTGTATATAAACACATACTGTACCAAGTTTCATTGCGTTTGGTTGGTTAAATCGCGAGAAATGTCTATTTAAGAGTCACAAATTCGCTTGGCCCCCATGTTGGTTTTGTAGTTACCAGGTTTTCAAAAGTCACATGGGTGAACTTCTAGTAGTTCCCTTTATCACCGTACAAAATTCCAGGCTGATATTGATAATAGTTTCGGAGATATTGAATGCTGGTGAAAAATTTCACACAGCCACCATGTTGGATTGGTGAGACGTAACAAAATTTGACCGCTGCACCACCACGCCCCATTGCTTTGAAGAATATTGAACATGTGGCTGTTTTGTATAAATAAAGTATGTATTATTGTTCACTAAGCATCTATTTAATTTTTTAGTTGTAGGTTTATGCATATTCACACACATATGAATGCTGCCTTTGGTGGTGGTGGTGTCTTAGTTTAGGGGCTGCGACAACGCAATGCTGCCTTTGAGTTAATAAAAATGTTGAATACCAATTACCATATTTTTTAGCCTACTTTCGATTTTTGCAAAAAAAAAAAAAAAAAAAAAAAAAATGAAAGTAGACTTATGAGATCAACACAGGGCGAAAAAAGTGTGTCTGTCTGTGTGTGTGTATGTGTGTGTGTGTGTGTGTGTGTGAGTCTGTGTGTCTCTGTGTGTGTGTGAGTGTGTGTACTCTGAATGTCTGTCCCCCCTATCAATTCGAACACGGTGAATGCGAATTGAACGAAATTTGGTACAAAGGTAGCACTAGCAAAGAACACCTCAGTGTCATGTTTTATATCGCCGCCATCTTGACGGAAACGTAATGGCGGCCACACAAATGTTCAAAGCTTAAATCAAATTATGACTAACCTAATCATCCGATCTCTACCAAATTTTGCAACAACATACCTTTATGGGGGGAGCATCCTTTGACCAAACCAATAGGCCATCAGCGTAAACGTTTGCGGATGGTGGCCATCTTTGTGTGAAAATCGATTCCCCCTATTAATTCGAACACGGTGCAACCGAATGGAACGAAATTTGGTACAGAGGTAGTACTAACAAAAGGCACCTCAGTGTCATGTTTTATATCGCCGCCATCTTGACGGAAACGTAATGGCGGCCACACAAATGTTCAAAGCTTAAGTTAAATTACGACTAACATAACCATCCGATCTCTACCAAACTTTGCAACAACATTCCTTTATGGAGGGAGCATCCTTTGACCAATCTAATAGGTAATTAGCCTAATAGTTTGCGGATGGCGGCCATCTTTATGTCAAAATTGATTCCCCCTATTAATTCGAACACGGTGGAACCGAATGAACGAAATTTGGTACAGAGGTAGCAATAGCAAAGGGCACCTCAGTGTCATGTTATATATCGCCGCCATCTTGACAGAAACGTAATGGCGGCCACACAAATGTTCAAAGCTTAAGTTAAATTACGACTAACATAACCATCCGATCTCTACCAAACTTTGCAACAACATTCCTTTATGGAGGGAGCATCCTTTGACCAATCTAATAGGTTATTAGCCTAATAGTTTGCGGGTGGCGGCCATCTTTATGTCAAAATTGATTCCCCCTATTAATTCGAACATGGTGGAACCGAATGGAACGAAATTTGGTACAGAGGTAGCACTAGTACAGGGCACCTCAGTGTCATGTTTTATATCGCCGCCAACTTGACTGAAACGTAATGGCGGCCACACGAATGTTCAAAGCTTAAATCAAATTACGATTCACCTAATCATCCGATCTCTACCAAATTTTGCAACTACATACCTTTATGGAGGGAGCATCCTTTGACCAATCTAATAGATCATTCGCCTAATAGTTTGCGGATGGCGGCCATCTTCGTGTCAAAATCGATTCCCCCTATTAATTCAAACACGGTGAAACCGAATGGAACGAAATTTGGTACAGAGATAGCACTAGCAAAGGGCATCTCAGTGTCATGATTTATATCGGCGCCATATTGACAGAAACGTAATGGCGGCCACACAAATGTTTAAAGCTTAAATCAAATTACGACTAACATAACCATCCGAACTCTACCAAACTTTGCAACAACATACCTTTATGGAGGGAGCATCCTTTGACCAATCTAATAGGCCATTAGCCTAATAGTTTGCGGATGGCGGCCATCTTTATGTCAAAATTGATTCCCCCTATTAATTCGAACACGTTGGAACCGAATGAACGAAATTTGGTACAGAGGTAGCACTAGCAAAGGGCACCTCAGTGTCATGTTTTATATCGCCGCCATCTTGACGGAAACGTAATTGCGGCCACACAAATGTTCAAAGCTTAAATCAAATTACGATTAGCCTAATCATCCCATCTCTAGCAAATTTAACAACAACATACCTTTATGGAGGGAGAATCCTTTGACCAAACTAATAGGTCATCAGCCTAATATTTTGCGGATGGCGGCCATCTTTGTGTGGAGATTGATTCCCCTTATCAATTCGAACACGGTGAAACCGAATGGAACGAAATTTGGTACAGAGGTAGCACTAGCAAAGGGCACCTCAGTGTCATGTTTTATATCACCGCTATCTTGACGGAAACGTAATCGCGGCCACCCAAATGTTAAAAGCTAAAATGTAATTACGACCAACCTAATAATCTAGTCTCTACCAAATTTTGCAACACCATATCTTTATGTGGGAAACAAATTCTGACCAAACTGCAAGAACATCAGCCCAATAGTTTGCAGATGGTGGCCAAGTATGTGTGCAAATCGATTCCCCCATCAATTCAAACACGGTGAAACCGAATTGAACGAAATTTGGTACAGAGGTAGCACTAGCAAAGGGCATCTCATATTCATGTTTAATATCCCTATAGCACGCTGTATTTCAACAAGCTACTACAACCAACATTCAATCATACTCCTTGAAAAGGACAAAGAGTTATAACCATACCCATGCATTTAGGAGAAAGTAGGCTATATGTTCTTTACTGAACATCTTGTTGTTCTTTATTCTTAATCATTCTCTGTCTAACCTTACGTATGGCATGTAGTTTTTGCCAGTAAGCCTATGGTTATTGTGTACGCTGTCTTTGATCTATGGATAAAAATGATGAACAATCAGGCTGCAATATAATATTTTATGTTGGCGTATATTCCTAGCCATGTTAACTATCAAATTACTATGATATTTTGAAATTTGCATTTCGGCGTAAGTTCCGTTTAGTTTACCGTTTGCCTAAATGTTCAAAAGTACCTCTTTTACTTGTATCTCTCGTATCTCTCCTTGAGTTCGTATACGTCAAACTCTCCTCCTTGACGTGCACTACCAGGCGTAACTAGTCGCGCCAAAAACCGCACTTTGCTCCCATACAGTTGGCATTCCAGTATTACCTAAGAGTTCAATGGGTATGACGCAGTTCATAGCTTGAATTCATCCATTCTTGGTTGATCATGGCGTCAGTACGATAGAAGTCTGGCCATATATTTGCTTTCTTCTCGTACAGCTCGTGAAGCAAGGCTTGATATTGAGGTCTAAAAGGCACTGACACTCTCAGGCGTAGTTCCTCTATGTAGAACGGATGTCGTGTGAGTTCGTATGTTAACCGCCATGGAGTGTTTTTGGCTACACATAGAACCTCTTTGCGATGCGTCGCTTTCATACTTTCTATCAAAGCTAGATCACTCTTTGAGAGACGCTCCCAAATAATGTCTATTGCGTAAGTCATGATGCTTATGTACTTAGAAATTTCGGAATTGAGAGGGAGGGTGGTCACTGCCTTAAGTTAGAACCATTCCTGCAATGGCCTGAGTTAATGTGACAACCCAAGGAAGGAATACACCTTAAGACGATTGTAGATGTAACTAAAACCATGTCCCCTCTATTTAATTCACGGCGGGATCGCGTACCATTCCTCTGACAGAACACAGTAATTGAGGGGTCTAGATGCAAAACTCACGTTATCCACTTTTTCTAATTTTACAGGAACTAAAAAAACTTCTCAACTGTATGTAAGTAATGGAATCTCTAAGAGACTTTGCTTTCGTTGCAGGCAATACTTAATTACACCTTCTTGTATAAACTACGTTTCATTATTTATATTAATTTATCTGAAAAATAGGTTTTAATTTTGGAGAATGTGACTTTTGTATCCAAACATTGGTGACTGTGAGTTTTGTGTCTGAACAAGTTGGAGAATGTTACTTTTGACACTAAACAAAATTAATTACTTCAGACAAAACAATAGACAAGTTGGCCATGCTTGTGAAAAATTTAGACAAATGAAACCAATTGCATTGTTGGAATACCCATATGGGTGATATGAATAAAACGGAGTATATGCTCATGCTCAACAATTTTGTAGTATATACTCAGAATGGTATGGATAAAAAGTTGAAGTTTAAATTCACTGAGAAGTACATACTCAAGGGTGGGAGTAAATACTCCGTTAGTGAGTTTATACTCCAATGTGGTCTGAATAAAAGAAGTATATGCTACAAATCTGAAGTATATACTCACAATTTATGAAGTCTGGCCATTACCATGCTGAGCTGTCTAATCTCAAGATGGTTGAGGTTATGTTTGTAGATGTAAACAACTTGTGGGCTAGGAAAGTGTATAAATTACGAAGAACGGTTTCTGAGAGGGACTGTAGATCATTATACCGGTTTAAGATAGATAATATTCTATGGCTTTCTGATTACTTTTTGGGCAAATACACGGATACAAGAGGAAAAGCTGTAAAAACAATTTATTTTCTTCAGTATTTGACTTTCTGTAATGCATTTGCCGAAGTTTCCAGCGTAGCGAATCTTTCTAGCTTTTAAACATTCGCTTTTTTCCTTCCGCGAGTTAGGTGTTTGAGACTTGTCAAATACTGAAGGATAGTTACAGACAATCCTTACAAAGGCCAAATCGGAAACATTTGATATAATGATCATATTCATCCCTACTAACAGACATTTCAATTAACCAGGAACTTTCAATTAATCAACAAGACAACTCTACAGCAGACGACTGGTTTGCATTAACAAATGGCATGTAAAACAGTTGACTGACTAAACGTGCGTCGACGAAACGAGAGTATCATCGTGGCACAAGTGAAGTATATACTCCAAAAGGACCGGAAATTGTAGTAGATATTCAAGATCTTTTATTCATAACAAACCGAGTATATACTCAAATCTGATGCTCATGCTCAAAGTATATACTTCGAAGTTTATACTCAGTTTTATTCATATCACCCAATTTTGTAGAGGTTACGAGTTGAACAGACAATAATAATATTGGCTGGCAGCTGTAGAAAGTCACATGACCAGAAGCTGTCTTGTGATTGGCCAACAGGGAGAATGTGCTCTTTGCAACTAATCAGTGTGGAGAATGATAGTTTTGCATCTAAATTGAGTTTTTGGCATTTGAAAACCACTGGATATTGTGAGTTTGGCTTTTCAGCATTAAGATAGTCGTGTGCAGTTTGGAACGAAAAATAAGTATGCCTTGCTAACTCAATTTCGAACAAAAGTGGAGAATGTTAGTTTTGCATCTAGACCCCTCAATTAGTTGAGATCTCAGGTCATTTGGTATACCTAGACCATTAAAATACTCGAACTTAATCATACAAAAATACAAATTTCACATCAGGCAACTAATAAAATGTGAATGTGCTAAGGCTTGACCTATGAGAATTAAGCTCTGTCCACCATAGAACAATGGCATACATAGAGACCTAGCATCGGTCACATATTATAAATCATCACCTTCCATCTACACGGCTTGTGCCTCCAGTTCAATATACAGTGTTGCCAAATTTTGAAATGGGAAAGAACTAAACCCTACGCTTTAAAACACCAGAAAAGCACCAGGTGGACTCTATGATTCAAAACACTAGAAAAGCACCGAAAATGATAAATATATAAACGGATTTTTACTTACATTTCTTTCATTAAAAATCATCTTCTTCAATTGCGGAGCCTGCTACCGCTATTACATCTTTAGAGCAGGAAGGTGTAGTACTGCCGTAGCTCTGCATACTTCCAATTTTGGCCACTATTATATCCTTCGGAAGTTCGTAGTCGTGATAGCATTTTCCCTCTGTTAGGTAGATTTCATTAGAAAGCTAACTATTGCAATGGGTACCATGTTTCGACTTCCGGAAAATTTTGACTTATCTTCGCGTTTCACATCCCCCAGACCCCAAAACCACCGTCAGTTCAAAAGTTTATATATAATTTATGTATATATATGTATATCAGTTTCTTGTGGACACGATAACTGCCGTAATTTTGCACCAATCACTATGAATATTTTACGGAATATGTATACCTATAAAATCTCGGTCGAGTTCGTTACTGGGCTAAATCGGTCGAAGGGGGTGAAAATGGGGGGCTTTTTTCGAAAAATTGATATATCGCTATAACTCTCTTAATATGTGAAATATCGAATCCGTTCCAAGTTCATACTATGTGTCGGATAAAGCCCAAAAATTTATGTATGAAGAGGTTTTTTATAGCACCAACCATTGACCAAAGGGGTGGGAAAATGTGGGTTTTTCGGGAAACATTAATCATATCTCTCTTAATAGGCACAATATCAGAACTGTACAAAATGGACAATATTCCCCTAATAATTACCTAAAACTTTTGTCTGAAAGAATTTTACGCCAAGGGATGAGAAAAATGATTTCGGAATTATAAGAAAATGCCAAGAGCTATCAGTGGTTGCCATGGCAACACTACTCAATTGATGAGGGATGAGCCATCGGACGTTGCCATGACAACGCACTTGCACGAGATCAGATTCAGATTTCCATCTAAGTGTGAAGCGGCTTCGGTGACGTAACTGGTAGCATGCTGAACTTCTATGCCCAAGGTCGCGGGTTCAAAGCCGGCCAAAGTCGTCGGATTTTCTAAGAGCGCTAAAAATCCCTCAGTATGCTTTCCTTTGGAGGGGAAGTTCCAACGTTCGTTGCGAGTTGCTGGTTGCGTTGGCATCTAGTAGCCAGGTTCACAGCTAGGTGCCGTTGACGGTAGTATCTGGTAGCAACATTAGGAACTACTGCTTGAAATTGACCGTCTGCAGCCTTACCTGAATTACAGACTAATACAGCCATCATAATTCACACCGTTTATCAGACAGATTCTACACTCTCCCAAAGTACACGGGGTTACATGACCGCGTTGTCGCTACCCCTAAACGGAGGAACCAACCAAAATCTCTGCGGGAGATATAATTTTACGTGAAGAAGTAACAGACCGTTATATAGTTACACATCAGTGTCGAAACCTTGCATAAGGACACTGTGACCACAAGTATAAAAATGGACTCCAAATGACAAGAAGGTTACCGTCATCATAAGACAATAAAATGTTTAAAATATACATAAAATTACGAAAAACAAAGTTAATTAATCTCCAATTATAAAATACTTTCTCGCTATAAATGAGGTCTGATCCTTCTACGAAAACCAGCATATTCTGCCTATTTTCGCCTATCCCCAAGTTTGTCCGGTGAAATCTACCTCCGCCTTCCGGCGTGCCGAGAGGACTTTTTTTTAGTCCAAATCGCACACACAGAATGGAATGCAATTTTTGAACTTTCATTCGATTTCTTTGCTTTGTTTTCACCAATGAAACCTGGCTAAACACTCTCCCTACATCTGCATTAGGGTGAAGGAGCGAAAGTACATAAACTTCCTTCGCATGAAACTGGGAAATCCCCTGGGAGCTGGGAAGAAAATAGATGATAGGTGGATTCTTTGTACAGGTGCACTTGCACTGAGCCCTACATGTTGCGCTTACTTAGCACTTATGCACGAGAATGAGAATTTCAGGGACTTCCCCTGCTGGAGTGTTGACCTTGATACGTGTAAGGCTGAACATTTCATATATTAATTGATTAACTTTATTAAAACTATTACATGGCTTCCAGGATTTACTTATTTGTCATAGGAGACAATTTCATGGGAAAATCCGTTAAGCACCAGATTTGGCACTGGTTTTATTGAAATAACACCAGTATTTTGCTATGGCGCTAATAGAACATTTCTGGCACCAGACGAACTTTAGAAACATTAGATCTGGTGCTAAAAACACCAAATTGGCAACACTGAGTCAAAAAAAACTAGCTGACAGCTTCCACTTGCCATCAGTACAGCCTATGCAATTCTGGTATCCATGAATAGCATTAGTCAGAAGAAAGTGACGATCAGGTCAAGTCCTCCATACGACACAAGTACAGTGAAACCCCTCAAATCCGAACCCCGGAAATCCGAAATCCCGGGTAATCCGAACGAGTTTCTTCGACAATTTTATGTTTGAAAAACACACGCACAACAGAGAAACGTATTTATTTAGTCACAAAACAATTACATATTCTACATTATAACCTTATTTTTCAATAATTAGTGAAAAATTAACGAAGAAGTAGATTTAGCTTACGTAACACAGTGTAAATGTGCCGCATACTTATCTCATTCTGGATTGAAAATCGGAAAAGTTGGTTATTGTAATTTCTTAGGTTAATCACTTTGCAAGAACAATGAAATAACAATAGAAACACACTAAATATTACTTAATCTTTCACTTGAAATTAGTTATCTTCAATTGTCGAAGTGACGAAAACCTTCCCGCTGAGGCAATTGCGCATGGACATGACATCGTTTGGCGTGGCTGCTTCGTGTTCTACGGAGCGCAATGCGATGTCCAGAGCAGATGCAGCCTCAGTATAAGTCACATTGTCTGTCCAAGTTTCTTCTTCCTCACAGTCACTAGCTACATTGCTGTCATGTTGACTCACTATTTCTTGTTCGGTGCATTCTTCATTGACATGAACTGTCGTCGACTACTCTAGACAACCTTCTCCAGCATCCTCACGACCTGTTATATGGATATTTTTTGACTAATCCGAACAAATTGAAATCCGAACGGACTACAGCCCCAATTAGTTCGGATTTGAGGGATTTCACTGTAGTCACTTACCTCTTCCAAATCTTCGCCACTCACTGAAGATGGTGTTTCTATTTTGACGCTGGACAAATGTCTTGTATGGGCATTTCTTCAATCTTAATATCCCCACAGAGATCAACATCACCCTGCAGAGAAATTACTTGTTTCACAAACATGTTCCTTTCCGTTAGTATTACAAAGTTATTAGAAACGTCAATACGGATCATCATGCCGAGCTTTTCAGCTGGGTACAAACATGATTAGATTGAGTTTGTAGAGATTTAATTGGGTACATTTACGTGACGATTCGAGGAGAAATATTTTTAACTCTGAGATTTGCCGATGACATCGTCATCTTGGCCGACACGCCAGAGGATTTGTATGAGTTTTTGAATGGTATGGGCTCCGTCTTGAGGAAATAATTCATGGTGAAAATTACCGTAATAAATGTAAAACAAAAATATTGGAATGCAGCCGAAATAAATCAGAAACATCTATGAAGGAGACTTCTGTTACTTAGAAAGCAAAATAACTAGTGATGGACGAAGCAAAGAGGATATAAAAAGCAGGTTAGATCAGGCAAGGAAAGCATTTCTACATAAAATGAATCTGTTGACATCGAATATAGATTTAGGTATTAGACCTTTGTCTGGAGCGTGGCGCTCTATGGAAGTGAAACTTGGACTATTGGTGCAGTAGAAAAGAGGAGAATTAAAGCGTTTGAAATGCGGTGTTACAGGAGAATGATGAAGATCAGATGGGTAGATCGGGTTACAAACGAAGAGGTATTAAGACGAGTTGGAGAGGAGAGATGTTCCTGGCGACTGCTAATGAAGAGACGAAGTAGGTTGGTAGGACACGTACTAAGACACCCAGGAAGAGCAAGTTTAGTTATGGAAGGAAGGGTCGAGGATAAGAGCTGTAGGGGTAGACCAAGGTTAGAATATGTTGAAAAGATTGCCTCGGATGTAGGGTGTGGTAGCTATGTAGAGATGGATCGATTAGCTCAGGACAGGGAGGCATGGAGGGATGCATCAAACCAGTCAAAAGACTGAAGCCTCAAACAACAACAGCATGATGGCGCACCACCTCATTTTTCACTTGCGGTCGGAGATCATCTGCATCACAGATTTGGGCAACAGTGGATAGGTCGTGGTGGTTGAACTTTCATATCATGTAGCCTAATTCATGACCGACATGTTGGATTTTGAGCGCATGCGTGAAGGTACCCTTACCTAATTGGTCAATGAATGAGCTCTGATTGGCGGGAGAAACTGTCTCATAAAGAGCCTACATTTCTTAAAATTTAAGATTCATGCCAATGATTAATCGATATGGATCTATCTAGAATAATGACGAAATTAAGTTGGTAATATCGAAATTTCTAATTAGTTCGAAATACTGTATACCTGGCATAATGTAGCCTAATAGAGCACTACAGTTGGCAGCCCTGGTGACTAAATATATTCTTAGTTCCATCTCTTAAGGTACAGAATACAAAATTTGGTTGGAGTCCAATGAATAGCATGGACGTTACATGCAGTTAAACATTGGATCTAACAGCGCGCGTAAAATCATGTTGGCAACAGTGTCATGCATGTATTGGTCAGAAATAATCTGAAATAATATGATCTATTGTTGTGCCAATTTTGAATGAAATCCATTAGTTAGTATAGAAGTTACATGCATTTTAAAATTGGACCTATCAGCACGCTTAGAATCATGTTGGCAGCACTGACGTATATTAGTTACTCCAAAGTAATCTAGAATGCCAGGTACTATACGTGTGCAAAGTTTAGAGCTATTGGCTTGCATTCTTTCTGATATATTGATATTAGGGTAACAAAAATAGAGACTGCATTTATTAACAGTTGGCAGCCCTGGTTGCTCTTAAGAATACGCATAGTCATAGCTGTTATGGTACACACAGCACATACGAAATTTGGTTGAAATCCAAATGATAGTATGGAAGTTACATGTATTTAAAGTTGGACCTCTCAGCAGGCTTAGAATCATGTTGGTAGCACTGACGTATATAAGTTACTCCAAATTAATATAGAATGTCATGTACTATACGTGTGCATAGTTTAAAGCTGTCGGCTTGTATACTTTCTCATATATATTGGTATTTGGATAAAAGAAATTAAGAGCATTTTTTTAACAGTTGGCAGCACTGGTGGTTCATAAGAATACGTTCAGTCATATCTGGTTATGTACACATACAACATACTGTTACGGCTGTGAGTTTGTGTCATCGCTCGCCGCTTGAGTCACAACTGCCCCAGGGGCTGGGCTGTGGCATGCCTCCTGTATTGCGTGTGCCTTATGCAACAGGGCTACTAAGACAAAGGGATAGTCCAGAAGATTCGTGACTGGACCAGCGATGGAAACCTCGAGAAGCCGTGGACCCTGGATGGATCTAGAACCATTTATTGAGTCACCGGCCTGCTATATAAGAGTGACCCGTGAAGCAGTTGTTGTTGTTGTGTTTTACGAGCTAGTGTGAGCGTTTATTCTGAGCGACAGAAGTGTGGTGACTTGCGAAACCCCTAGTGTAGCGGCGAAGTGAGGAACATACAGGGGACTGCCGTGTTCTGAGTAAGTGTGCTTTCACTGAGTGTCAGATATTGTGGTGTCGAAATCCAGTGACATTGTTTCTCCCAGCTGGTGAACAGCGCGCAGCAAGTGCTCGTAAGTACTGTAGTAGGCGCACATTAGAAAGAAGTTGCATGTAGTTCTGTCAAGGCCACTAGGCTCATTAGCGGCAGGATTAACTTCTGTGGTTTGTTGACAAGTGAAAGGGGCAAGAGCTCTCCACAAGCAAGAGACTTTGTAAACTGGAGTAAGGTTCCTAATTGCTTGTATTTGCTGATTAGTGTAATTTTCTGGCCGCAATAAAGTTAATTACTTCTTTAAGCAGTAATTGGTGTTGTGCTTCCTACCCACCGTAATCCAGTTAACAAAAGTGCCACTAGGGGGGTGGCACGTAACAACTGGTGTCAGAAGTGGGATTACGAACTCAAGCACACCACCTGACGGTCCTGGTTTCAAAACCCGAGCAGGTCATTTTCTCTAATTTTCCTGTGAGTGCATGCCCTTTACAAGACAAACAACTAAAATGGAGGAGAAATTGGCAGCATTGCTAGAAAAGTTAAATGGCATGGAAACCAAGATGGAGGACGGCCAGAAGAAGATGGAGGACGGCCAGAAGAAGTTAGCCGAGGACCTAACTGCCAAACTAGAAGACGGTCAAAATAAGCTAGCGGAGGACCTGAAGAGGATAGAGGACGGCCAGAAGAAGATGGAAGACGGTCAGAATAAGTTGACACAGGACCTGAAGAAATTAGAACTGGGTCTGCGTGAGGAAGTCACGGCAGTGGAAAAGAAGTTCGACGCCTTACAAGTGGAAGTTGCCGAGCTGCGCCAACGCCCGCTGATGGGGGTGGAGGAGAAATTCAACGTCTTACAAAAGGAAGTTGCCGAGCTGTGCCAACGACCGCTGATGGGGGTGGAGGAGAAATTCAACGCCTTACAAGTGGAAGTTGCCGAGCTGTGCCAACGCCCGCTGATGGCGGTGGAGGAGAAATTCAACGCCTTACAAAAGGAAGTTGCCGAGCTGCGCCAACGCCCACTGACGGGGGTGGAGGAGAAATTCAACGCTCTAAGAGAGGAAGTTGCCGAGCTGCGCCAACGCCCGCCCACCGTTACACCGGGAATATCAGGAACGGGACATAGCAGAGTGACGCCCCCAACCTTCGACGGAAAGGTCCCGTGGAGCACCTACTTACGTCAGTTCGAGGCGGCCTGTTCCATAAATAACTGGAACAACACAGAAAAGGCTACAGCTCTCATTGTAGCGCTGAGAGGTGACGCCCTTAACATCCTTCAGGCCATCCCGACTGGATCCCAGGACTACGCTGCACTGATCGCCCATATGGAGTCCCGATATGGAGATAGCCATCTTCAGCAGGCCTACCAGATGCAGCTCCGGACCCGGGTACAGAAGAACGCGGAAACCCTGCAGGAGTTCGAGATGGACATCGCACGCCTCGTAAGGCTCGCCTACCCAACAGCGCCGGCCGACTTTCTGGAGCAGATAGCGACGCAGACTTTCACCGACGGGCTACGGGACTCGGACACTCAACAGGCGCTGCGACTCGCGCGCAATAAGACCCTGGCAGATGCGCTGAACCACGCACTTGAGTTCGAGACGGCAAAACAGGCATCTGCACGCGCGGGTGCGTCAAGAGGACGTCGACGAACCAGTAAAAAACAACGAGACCAAGCCCCTGGCCGACGAATTGATGGAGGCGCTAAGCCGTTTCTTCGATAGTCGCGGCACTACCAGCAACGACACAGCCGGAGGACATCCGGAGAGGCGGCCCGGAAGAGGACTACCGACCTGCTGGACCTGCCGTAAGAGAGGCCACCTGAGCAAGGACTGCGGTGATCGCCGCCGCCAAAGGTTTCCGTCGGGACAGTCAGTCGTGGGGAAACCGCGCGGCCCAGGAAAGCAAGTATCAGCCAGCCTAGGGGGGCAAAGGTTGGCTTGTGACAGTCGTCAAGCCCCGGCAGTCCAAGTTCGTGTGACGCAGTTACGGAGGGACAATAGCAGCCTGATGGTCGACGGAGTCATCAACGGAGTGAGCTGGCCCATGCTGATCGACACGGGAGCATCGAGGACCATCGTCAATCCCACTGTGATCCCGAAGTGGAGAGTGCAACCCACACAAAGGAACCTCCAGCAAATAACCGCGACCGGAGAGACCGCACCGGTACATGGCGAAGCATCACTGGAGTTCGTCATTGGTCGACGGGTGATAATGCATCCAGTGCTTGTGGCTGACGTATCAAACGAAGTGATCATCGAACTGGACTTCCTGGACCAGAACAACATCATCTTGGACCTGAGAACCAACACTCTGCACTTCGGAGGTGAGGAACTTGCTTTGAAACCAGCACACGAGGCCGTCACCGCACGACGAGTAAGGCTGAGAGAGGACGTCATCGTTCCTGCCAGGACGGAGGTCAGCGCCGCCGTAATTGTCGACGGAACTGCTGAGGGAGTGGCGGCTGTCATCGAGCCAAAATATGAGGACATCCAGACAAAAGGATTGCTAGTTGCCAAGACCCTCATCAACACGACGCCTCGGCCGTACGTCCGCCTGTCCAACCTGAACGACTACGATATTACGGTTCACCGGGACACCAACCTAGGAGTCTGCGAGCCCGTTACCTGGATTGCCCGCATCACAGAAACGACGGACGGACACCTGCAGACGGACAACCGAAGAAGACGCGCCCTGCCAGAAGAACTACAGAAGCTGTACCAAGGATCCCAGGACCATTTAGACGAAGAGCAATCACGCCAACTTCAGGACCTGCTACGCGAATTCCAGGATGTCTTCTCCGTGGGGAGCAAAGACTTCGGCAGGACAAGCTTGGTCCAGCACAGAATCGACGTTGGGGACAGCGCACCGATTAGGGCCCCATTCCGACGTGTCCCGCTCGCCAAGCAAGCCGAAGTCGACCGGATGGTAGAAGAGATGAAGGAGCAAGGGGTGATCGAGCCATCACATAGTCCTTGGAGTTCTCCGGTCGTGCTTGTGAAGAATAAGGACGGTTTCACCAGGTTCTGCGTGGACTACAGGCGGGTGAACGACGTCACGAAGAAGGACAGCTACCCTCTACCCCGGATCGACGACACGCTGGACACCATATCAGGGTCAAGATGGTTCTCCACCTTGGATTTGAAGAGTGGCTACTGGCAGGTGGAGGTCCACCCTAAGGACCGCGAGAAGACGGCGTTCTCTGTGGGCAGCGGGCTCTGGCAGTTCACCGTCATGCCATTCGGTCTCTGCAACGCCCCTGCGACCTTCGAAAGGCTAATGGAGTCCATTCTGAGGGGACTACACTGGAAGACCTGCCTGGTATACCTAGACGACGTCATCGTTCTGGGAAGGAGCTTCGAGGAGCACTACAGCAATCTGAAGGAGATCTTGTTGAAGCTACGGGCTGCCCAGCTGAAGTTGAGCCCCAAGAAATGTCAGCTCTTCCAGAAGCGGGTCCAGTACCTTGGGCATATCGTCTCCGAGGAAGGGGTGCGCACCGACCCAGAGAAGACCGCAGCTGTGAGGGAGTGGCCAGTTCCGAAGGACAAGTCCCAACTACGAAGCTTCCTGGGACTCTGCACTTATTACCGTCGCTTCGTGAGAGGATTCGCCGACATCGCCAAACCTTTACATCGACTGACTGAGAAGGACCAACTCTTCACGTGGGCAGCAGACTGCCACAGTGCCTTCGAACAACTCAAGCAGGCTCTGTGCACCGCGCCTATTCTGGCCTACCCCAGACCTGGAACAAGGTTCATCGTCGATACCGATGCCAGCGACTTTGGCATAGGGGGAATCCTGTCGCAGGTAGTGGACGGCGAGGAGAGAGTAGTGGCCTACTTCAGCAAGGCCTTGTCAAAGCCAGAAAGGAACTACTGCGTCACCAGGAAGGAGCTGCTCGCCATCGTGAAGACCATTGAACACTTCCACAAGTACCTGTACGGGCAAGAATTTCTCATCAGGACCGACCATGCATCCCTGCGGTGGCTCCTGAACTTCAAGCAGCCCGAGGGTCAACTCGCGCGGTGGTTAGAGAGGCTTCAACAGTACAACTTTGAGATTCAGCACAGGAAAGGCCAACTGCATTCTAACGCCGACGCCCTGTCACGAAGACGTTGCCCCGAAGACTGCACCTTCTGTGCCCGAAGGGAGGAGAACACCGGGATACTGTGCCGACGGACTACTGTGGAACTTCAAGGGAACTGGAGCCGCGAATCTTTCACGCGGGCACAAGCAGAGGATGATGACCTGGGACTGATAGCCGAATGGAAGAGGGCCTGTGTCCCCAGACCCGGGTGGAACATTGTGAGTGACTGCAGCCCAAAGTTTAAGTCCTACTGGGCACAGTGGGACTCGCTGATTGTAAGGGATGGCCTCATCTGCCGTACCTGGGAGAGCACCGACGGGAAGACATCTCGGGAACAAGTCGTCGTTCCAAAGGCTATGACGGAGGAAGTCCTGAAGGAAGTTCATGGAGGATCATCTGGTGGACACCTAGGGATAAAGAAGACCCTGGAGAAGCTGAGAGAGCGGTTCTACTGGATCGGATGCCGAACAGACGTGGAGAACCACTGCGCGAGGTGCCACGATTGCGCAGCCAGCAAGGGCCCAGGACGAAGACGACGGGGTCCACTGAAGACCTACAACGTGGGCGGACCCATGGAGAGAGTGGCCATCGATGTTGCTGGGCCATTCCCGTTAAGCGAGGCAGGGAACCGCTACGTATTAGTCGTCAGCGACTACTTTACCAAATGGCCGGAGGCGTATGCGCTCCCTAACCAAGAAGCCGCGACGATTGCAGAGACCCTGGTGAAAGAATTCGTCAGTCGGTACGGAGTACCCCTGGAGCTGCACTCCGACCAAGGGAGGAACTTCGAGTCGCAGGTGTTCCAGAACCTATGCCAGCTGCTGGGAATCCGGAAGACAAGGACGACGCCGCTACACCCTCAGTCCGATGGGATGGTAGAGCGATTCAATCGCACCATCGAGAACCATCTCCGAATAGTCGTCAGCGAGCACCAGAGGGATTGGGACAAACATCTTCTACTATTTCTCCTGGCCTACCGCGCCGCCGTGCATGAAGCCACCGGGTGCACACCAGCCCGGGCCATGTTTGGGAGGGAGCTCCGTCTACCTGTCGATCTTGCCTTCGGCCGACCTGGGAATGATCCGATCCCGGTAAGCCAGTATTGTCAAGAACTGGTCGACCAACTGGAGGACGTGCACGCGTTCGCGAGGAGGAAACTGCGGATCGAGACCGACCGAATGAAGACCCGATACGACCAGCAGACGGATGCCGGCGGATTCCACGAGGACGACCCATTACGGAAGAAAGGCCTGTCACCCAAACTTCAGAAGTCCTGGGAGGGCCCGTACCGGGTCGTGAAACGGATCAACGATGTCGTCTACAGGATCCAGCGGAACCCGAGGGCGAAGATGAAGATCGTGCATCGAGATCGCCTGGCAGCCTACGGAGGGACACAGACGGACCAATGATTGATCGGGACGATCAGCCTTTTTAGGAAGGGGGTGGTGTTACGGCTGTGAGTTTGTGTCATCGCTCGCCGCTTGAGTCACAACTGCCCCAGGGGCTGGGCTGTGGCATGCCTCCTGTATTGCGTGTGCCTTATGCAACAGGGCTACTAAGACAAAGGGATAGTCCAGAAGATTCGTGACTGGACCAGCGATGGAAACCTCGAGAAGCCGTGGACCCTGGATGGATCTAGAACCATTTATTGAGTCACCGGCCTGCTATATAAGAGTGACCCGTGAAGCAGTTGTTGTTGTGTTTTACGAGCTAGTGTGAGCGTTTATTCTGAGCGACAGAAGTGTGGTGACTTGCGAAACCCCTAGTGTAGCGGCGAAGTGAGGAACATACAGGGGACTGCCGTGTTCTGAGTAAGTGTGCTTTCACTGAGTGTCAGATATTGTGGTGTCGAAATCCAGTGACATTGTTTCTCCCAGCTGGTGAACAGCGCGCAGCAAGTGCTCGTAAGTACTGTAGTAGGCGCACATTAGAAAGAAGTTGCATGTAGTTCTGTCAAGGCCACTAGGCTCATTAGAGGCAGGATTAACTTCTGTGGTTTGTTGACAAGTGAAAGGGGCAAGAGCTCTCCACAAGCAAGAGACTTTGTAAACTGGAGTAAGGTTCCTAATTGCTTGTATTTGCTGATTAGTGTAATTTTCTGGCCGCAATAAAGTTAATTACTTCTTTAAGCAGTAATTGGTGTTGTGCTTCCTACCCACCGTAATCCAGTTAACAAAAGTGCCACTAGGGGGGTGGCACGTAACAACACGATATTTGGTTGAATTCCAATTGATAGTGTAGAAGTTATATGCATTTAAATATTGGACATATCAGATGGCTTATAATCATTTTGGCAACACTGCCATATATGGCCTTCTGGAAATTAAACTGCAATATTATTATCTATATGTGTGCCGATTTTGAAATAGCTCCCATTCATACCTTCCAAGATATCCAACATGGAGCTCAAATTTCAATTGCTATTTTTCAGCAGTAGGTAGCACTGACATCATTTTCAAATATGGCCGTGAGATATTCAGGTATAGATCTTTACTCCTACCAAATTTTATTTCGATTGCTCCAGCCGTTTAGGAGTTGATAGGGGGGGACACACACACAGCCAAACAGACAGACACATTTTCCCGGATTGATCTCATAAGACTACTTTTTCCTCATTTTTGCAAAATGTGAAAAGTAGGCTGAAAATAGTGCTATGGGCATAATGACCATCATTATGATACAGTTTTCTGAGTATAATATTTACATTTCGACATCGTCGAACATAAAAATAATTACACGTCACAACTTCAGCAGTAGGACACTGTTTGAAACCCGCAGGACCTGAGTGGAGGCCAACATTGCTTCTGCTTACTATTCGTTTCGTTTCTTTCCGTTTGACCTCCTTTGGTTTAATCTCTCTCAATTTTCATACAGAGATTATTGGGTAATCATCCATTTTCTCACCATGATGAACTGTTTGTTTTCTTTGTTGTTGTTGTTGTTGTTGTTGTTGTTGTTGTTGTTGTTGTTGTTGTTGTTGTTTGAGTCTTCATTCAGTTTGACTGATTTGATCCAGCTTTCCACGCCTTCCTCTCCTAAGCTAATCGATCCATCTCTACATAACTACCACACCCTATATCCGAGGCAATCTGTTTAACATATTCTAATCTTGGTCTACCCCTACAGTTCTTATCCTCGACCCTTCCTTCCATAACTAAGCTTGCTCTTCCTGGGTGTCTTAGTATGTGTCATACCAACCTCTCTTCATTAGCAGTCGCCAGAAACATCTCTCCTCTCCCACTCGTCTTAATACCTCTTCGTTTGTAACCCTACCTACCCATCTGATCTTCATCCTCCTCCTGTAACACCACATTTCAAACGCTTCAATTCTCCTCTTTTCTGCTGCACCAATAGTCCAAGTTTCACTTCCATAGAGCGCCACGCTCCAGAGAATGGCTTTCAAAAATGACTTCCTAATACCTAAACCTATATTCGATGTAAACAGATTTCTTTTCTCTAGAAATGCTTTCCTTGCCTGAGCCAACCTACTTTTTATATCCTCTTTGCTTCGTCCATCACTGGTTATTTTGCTTCCCAAGTAACAGAAGTCTCTTACTTCCTTTAGATTTTCATCTGCCAATTTGTTATCCAGAGAGGTTTCTGATCTATTTCGGCTGCACTCCAATATTTTTGTTTTACATTTATTAATTTTCATCACGAATTCTTTCCTCAAGATCGCGGGTTCAAACCCGACCGAAGTCGTCGGATTTTTTCGGGTGTTAAAAATCTCTCAGTATGCCTTCCTTCGAAGGGGAAGTAAAGCCGGCGGTCCCATGTCATAGATTTATGGCATTTTAAAGAACCTTCCACTAATTACACCTATGCGGAGCTAAATTATGTATAGGTTAAACATTCGTCGCCAGGAGCCGACTGCGGTGGCATCTGGTAATCAAGTTCTGAACTAGTAGTCTTTGACGGTGGCGTTTGGCGGCAAATGTACTGCGCCATAATTTATTTAAGATCATTACCAAAGAACCAATCTGGATATGAACCAAGACCCCAGAAAAATAAAAGAGTGGATGAAAATTTTATTTATTAAAAATTCGAGAAATATGGGAAAAACTGTATGGAAATGAGTGAAATACTATACATCTTATGCAATTATGAAAGGCAAGGAAGAAGGAATGATTTAAAGATGGACATATATTCTATTATATGAATGTGGGAGGTCCATATTGCGAGAGACATCACGCCACTTGAAGCGAGAGTTACGTCATGAAAGAGGGGAAGAGACGAAGGTCGAACTGCGGACTGAAGCGAGGAGAGGTGGTAGAAGTTACGTCACACCACGAGAGGGGAGGCAGAGTGACTGGAACTTGCCGAGTGTGGAGAACCGGACGAGAGAGTTCTTTCCAATTTGAGATTTTATCAAGTCAAGACCTCGAGAAGAAACCAGTATTCTTATAACAGTGCTACGTTTCATTAAAGTTGAAAGCAAAGAAGAGTGAAGTACAGTAAGACTGTAACTTGAGGAGCAAGCTACATCTATAAAGCAGAACGGAACAGTATAACCAAATATTACAGTGCTTAATGCAAAGTTGTTTAACATCGCTTGAAACATTTCGACAAGAAGATATTCAGTATTACTACGTGTGAACGCATATTTGAACATTACATTAAAAATGCAAGTTAGAAGTCAGCAACGGGGAAGTCTTAATTATATCATCAGTGAAATGAGAATTACTAAGTGCTAAGCTGAAGCATAGGGAAGTGGAGACTACAAAGATGTACAGTTGAATTCCAGAATTCACTAATATGAAAGGCGCAACAGAACATCTACGTGACGCGCAACATCACCGAACAAAACTTATACTTTTCTACAAGAGTTCTAACACATCTTGAATATTCACAAACGCTTGCATAAACGACAATATTCAACCTGAGACGAGATGTCAATTCTGAAGAAACGAGATGTCAATTCTGAAGAGATGGAGAGTCGAAGCCGGACTACTTGCAGTGCACGGGGGACGGAGTGTTGGCAGAACGAGCTGTTTCACGGCGAGGTCATTCACCGAGGACATCATCGACCTTGTTCTACTGGGAGACGAGGCCAGCTGGTTCTGACACAAACCGGTCTTCATAGCTGTGGGCGATACGATGAGCTCCACGACACGTTTGGTTTGGCAGGCGAGACGCAGGTATTCTCCAGACCAGAAGTCAACTCAAGGTAGTGAAGAAATTGTTTTATATCATGTAGAATTGTAGTTATGTTCTGTGATTATCCAATTGACCAACTGCATTATTTTTTAACTGCATTATTTTCAACGGCATTATTTTTCATCAGCATTATTTCAACCGTATAATTTTGTCAAAGTAATTAAATTTGTGTAGATCTTGTAATAGTAATTTTTCGTATTTTTCTTCGGAGTTATTTTCCTTGTTCTTGAAAATTTCAGTCACTTGGACGAAATTTTGGCATAATGATGCTATTAACACTAAAGTCATATCAGAGTAAAACCGCGTAGAATTTTTTCATATTTGCGTTAGATTTAATCTAATTAAATCTGTTTTATCGCAGCGATGGAATGTAGAACGAATTGTTCAAAAGAATGTAGAACAAATTGTTTAAAGGAATGTAGAGTGAATTATTTAAAGGAATGTAGAGTGAACTATTTAAAAGGAGTAGAATGTTGAACGAACTAAAGAAGGAGTAAAGTTGTAATTGAAGTAAAAAGAAGTTTATTGGAGCAAATTTAAGTACAGCATATTTAAGAAGTTATGTCACGAAGTGTAAAGAATATTTCGACAACTCATGATGTTGATTCGAGTGTCAGAAATTTATTTTCAACTAATTATGAACGAAAGTATTACGAAAAGCTTATACACATATGTCTAATGAGATTTAGAGCATTAAAAAAGCATAGATGAATTTGTTAAACAAATATATTCATGGAAGGAAGTCAAACTTATATATTTTGTTAAGAATATGAATACTTACTGATATTTCTTGAAAAGTTGTAATAAAATGTAAAGCTGAATTTAAACACGTGAAAAAAAAGTTAACAAAGTTAAATCACAGGGTGATCAGAAAGTGAAAAGTATAGAGATTTATTGCAGAAATGGAATTATAAGCACGAGGCGAAGTTATATCAGAATATAGAGAAGAATGTTAAAGTTAGGAAGTATATGTATTGAAGTGGAAGTTTATAGTTGAATTACCGTGCAAATTAAGAAGATATAAACGTAAATGAGTTACGTATTTTTACGAAGGGAGGCTGAGGAGTCTCTAAGTTTTTCTAGTATTGATCGCAATGATTGTGAAGTTATGTGAGTGTATTAAAGGAAGATTCTGTACAGGGTGTTTAAGAGAGAAGGTAATTGTTGTATAATTATGGAAGAGGAGTGTGAGAACGAAGGTTAATGCCGTGCACTTCTAGTATTCACGTTTATCAGAAAATTATTAACACAGTAAAGAATTTCAGAACTTATTTCAGTATTTCATGATAAATAGATAAAAGGTAAAAAGGAACAGTGCTTAGCTCAAATGTTTGTCACTTATGTTCAATTGATTAAGACGAGTATTTATTACTTTCAACACGATAGTTGCGGTGTATGTTTGTTATTTGATTATTAAGAAAGTTGAGTAGATGAAAGACTTATTGAAGGATAGAAAATTTAATCTTTTTCGACAATAAAGTGTACAATTTGTGAGAACCATAAATGAATGTATATATGCACATAGTTCATGAATAATTTTTGCTTAGATATGGAACTACGGTTCAGAATTGAAGCGGATCTGTATAAAGTAGGGTAATACTTAGTATCACGCCGTTTCACTTTCCTAACTATATCAGTGCCACGGGCAAGTTTATTTTTGGAGTTACTTTTGTTAGAGTGTCTGGGAGACACCATATTCAGGGAGGAAGCCAGTTTTTATACTTGTTTTTTTAGCTTAATAAACGGCTGGCGCTTTTTAGCGACTCAGTCAACTTTTATCTAAGCTGATACCGTTTTCATTGTCGTCATCGTCGAAAATAGTACTACGAGGTATAGATACAGGCGCTCACTATAGATTAGAACTTATCACCACTCGAGATTGGAGTTTCTCGATTTTCTCTAAATGTAAATGATAGTAGAAATTTGTACCTTGGCTAGTAGTACTATTTTCTTTACGAATAACATTTATCCTGTATGTTCCTGAAATTCCCAATTTTACTTAGTAGGCATGGTAAGTTTGTGAGCTGGGTAATTTACATGTCTGCAATCCTTTATAGTGCTGTGGATATAAGTACTGATGGGTTTCTTCGGGCGCAGTACGAACTACTTGAAAAAATTCAATGTCTCATTCCTCACTTGAATTGAAAACAAATAACACACACTAATACAGCCATCACAATTAATACCGGTTATCAAACAGATTCTACACACACCCAAAGTACACGGGACTACACGACCGCGTTGTCGCAGCCCCTAAACTAAGGAACCAACCAACCAGAATCCATACCATTTAAAAACTCCGCGAATCCTCTTGTGTGTCAGCCCAGATAACGATGACATCACCAAATATCAGAGTTGAAATTATTTCTCCTTGAATCTTCACTCCCACTTTAAATTTTTCTCCAATTTCCTTCATTGGGGGAATATATGAAAAAAGGCTATTTAGTTCTTGACGGAGCTCCTTGTTTTCGTTATCTTCCGTATCATTAAGAACACTCGTTAGGAAAGCAATGACAGTCTGTGGACAGCCCTACACACAAAAGATGACGTGATAGATAGGATTGTAATGTTAGCTAATTGCATACCGCCTGTGACAAGCAATTACATGCGAGTTTTATAATTTCCATACGAGTGTCTTAATTACCATTATAGGCGAGTTGCATGTCGACGTTAATTATAACTTCATTATATGTTTTAACATAAATATTCATAAATATCTGTTGAGAGTCAGCCACAAGAATTTTGTTATCGGAGAGCGAGCGCGAGACATATCTCTGTCTTTCAAGATCTCTGAACGACCGACGCATGCGCTCTGTGTGCTTGCAATGCCATATTATGCAGGCCATATGTTTACATTTGCCGTCCCTCAGTAATATTGTCACCGGAGTCGTTTGAAGGCTGTGTAGAAATTAGGGTTGATGATATTAAGGTACAGTGCTATTTCTTGTCTCATATTCGCCAGTTTATTTACGCGAACATAGGGACGGTGCGTATTCCATGTCGGTAATTTATTATAGTTCGATGTTGTGTTTATGTCCGACATGTTGGATTTTGAGCGCATGCGCAAAGGTATCGTTACCTAATTGGTCAATGAACGAGCTCTGATTGGCTGGAGAAACTGTATCGTAATGAGAAACAGTGTTATAATGACCATCATTATGATACAGTTTTCTGACACATAATAGTGAAGGTCGAACATAAAGGTTATTATCTTTCCCTACGTGAGTGAGATTATGCCAAGGTCATTAATTTACGATCTTTCAAGAACCTCTTCAACATACAAGAACATAGCTTCGCCCCAGAGTCCAGTAGCAAATGTTATTTTATCATTTTAATGATCTTATCGACTTCGTTGTTACGCTGGGGTCTGGCGTTACGTTACGGTGACGGGACGAAATGTACCTAGAATGTACTGAGGTGTGTGACGTCATAGTACGATGTAGCAGCCGAGTACCAAGAAGGCAGTGCGAGAACAATCAAGTAGGCAGTGAAGAAACAAAATAGAATCTTGAAACTCTGTTCTCGCACTGCCTTCTTGGTACTTGGCTGCTAGCATTTAAAATGATATAAAGTCCAGCCTTTCAGACCGAGAGGCTTGGATATAACGGTCATTTAACCCGGGTTCGATTCCCGGCTCCGTCAGGGATTTTAGAAACTGACGTGAGGGCTGGAACGGGGCGCACTCAGCTTCGTGAGGACAATTGAGTATCTGTCTGACAGTGAGGCAGCGCTCCGGTCACCAAGATTAACGACCGAGGGGACCCGATGCGCTATCCACGCGCCACCCCAATATCTGGTTGGTTGGTTCCTCAGTTTAGGGGCCCCGTGTACTTTGGGTGTGTGTAGAATCTGTCTGATAACCGGTGTTAATTGTGATGGCTGTATTTGTGTGTGTTAACTTAATTCAAGTAAGGACCGCAGACTTTGATTTTTCAAGTACTGTAGTTCCTACTTTTGCCGCCAAACGCCACCGTCAACGACTACTAGTTCAGAACTTGGCTACTAGACTCCACCACAGTCGGCTTCTGGCGAACGTAGGAACCTGTGCGTTGTTTACATTTTTAACCTGCGACGAACAGCAGGAGTCACTAAGTGGGATCACAAACGAAACACAGAAGTGCTGAATGGTCTTAACAGTAGACCTATATTGGAATACATCCATGAATACCGAAGAAATCGGCTAGGACACCTCAACAGGATGGACAGAAGCAGGATCCCTAAAGCAGTCGTCAACTACTGACTCGGTGGGAAGAGATCTCTAGGTCGCCCCAGGAAAAGATGGCGTGAAAATTCAAATCTTTTGTGTAGACCGTAACAGTTCTTCTAGGACTAACACATGAAAGGATGATGATGACCTAATTTAGCTTCACACAGGTTTAATTAGTGGAAGGTTCTTTAACATGCCATAAATCCATGACATGGGACCGCCGGCTTTACTTCCTCTCCAAATAGCTGGGCAGCGGTCGCTTGGTAGGCCTATGTCCTTCATGGGCTGTAGTAAAGCAAAAACAAAGCCAACTCCATACAGGCCATGGAGGCCCTCGAAGTAGTGGAAGGTAGAGGCTTCCACTTTTTGTGACACCGGCACTAGATGGGATGGAGTTGTCAGCTCCACGCCTGGCTGTCTTTGCTCCCAGAAATTACCCTGGTACTAATTTCTGGTGTAGGCTGAGTGAACCCCAGGGTTAAGTGATAGTTTTGTTTCTAAAATCCATTACCTGCTTGGGGATCGAACCCACTCCCTTCCAGTTAGGAGCTCAGCGCCTCTATTGACTGCGTCACGCAGCCTCCTCATGGGCTGTAGTGCCAGGAAAAAAAAGATACGAGCCTTACAGTAGTCTCATATGATGTGTAACACCTGACATGTTATCCTACTCGTATACTACACAGCTTGGACATTCTTAAAATGTTAATTTACACTCCATTTTCCTACTGGTACTATGATGAATGTATAGATTGAATTGGAGATATGCTACTGTCACATTTGTGGTGCAGCGGTCAAGCTGTTAATCTCTCACCAAGGTAGACCGGGTTTGATTCCCGGTCAATACATGTGAGATTTTTGAATTGAAATGCCATGTCCTGTGGTTCGCATTCCGCGTAAAAGGGAGGTACCGTGGATCATGATCGTGAGATTAACGGACACGCAAAACTACAAGCTTTCTTCCTTCCTTTTAAATTAATAATTCATAATAACAAAGTGACACACAACGTCGACAGTACTCTCAAATACTGTGAGCACATTCCTCAGTAACTATAACATTCATTATTCTCAAGGCTCTCATACAGTTCGTCGTAAACAATCAAAACATGGCTTCCTACAATCATGAAATGACATAGTCTCACATATGATGTAAATACAGCTTTTATTCCACTCATATAACAACATTCTGTTAAGCATTTAATATTTGACTACTCACCCACAGCTTGACAATAATGCCGCTTACTTAAATGTCATTTTTCGTCTTTGTCCTACCCCATGTGATATTCAACCTTGAACGTGAAGCTTCATAAACTGCTCAATAACAAATGAAAGTCGGTGAAACATTTGCCACTGTGCTCGTCAAACCAGTGCCTGCTAAATGCACTGCCTACTGTATTGCCATAACATTCTCGCGCTACAGAGCACACACTGCCTTGTTTCTAATACACACATTTTCAATTGTACATCCAGCTGGCAGTCCGTCTTCACTTCCGTCCGATCCACTTCCGTTCGATTCACTTCCGTCCCCAATTTTCAAAATCACTCCCACAAAACTATCCAGCAACCGAGTGGAAAGATGTTACACATCAAATAACAGCAACTTGTGTGTGCATGTACAGTGAGACTCAAGGAGGCTAACAGCAGCGTAGCACCCAACTAGTTTAACACAATTACATTTTTAACATATTTAATAATCATAATTACCAGAGAACGGATTTATATGTGCTATTTATTATTTATTTAGCGTATGATGCTTACAAGACAGTACTGTAATTAATAAATATAAATTTTCAAATGAACAATTTACAGCATTAGGCCCTTCACATATGGGCTGCCAGGTCTTGAATCCATTCAAGAGCTTGTGGAGTGGCTGCATGGAGTTCTTCTAAGGTCCCAGAGTACATAAAAATAGAGGGCATTCCTGCACGACATGCTTGATGGTTTGCACTTCATATCCACATTCACAACGAGGCGAGTCTATCCAGCCCCACTGATGTAAGGCTGCTCTAGTTCGAGCAGTGCCACATCGAATTCTGTTCAGACGGGACCAGACAGCTCGAGGGAGATGGAATCCAGGTAGTTTGATGGTAGGATCAAGTACTTCAATTAGGCCACGAGGTGGAGAGGTAGACCATTCAACTTTCCATGAATTTCGGGGGTTGAATGGAGCTGAAGTAAGTTCCATAGCCGTCTTTTAGGCTGTTTTCCGCGATTTCAACCTGGATGTAGAAGGTTGATTGACATCTTGGTGGATTGGGAGAACTTCATTATTCATAATTCTGCGCCACAGGCGGGAAAGAACTTGCTGTCTCCTGATGTGAGGAGGAACAACAATATTACACAGTACAGGTAGCCACTGTGAGGGAGTGCAATGTAGAGTGCCAGAGATAATCCGCATTGTCTGCCGGAGTTGAATATCAACCAGTTGGCAACGGGAGTTGTTCAACCATACACCTGCACAATATTCAGCTGGAGAGTGAACGACAGCCAAAGCAGTAGTCCTGAGTGTGTTTGCATCAGCGCCCCATGACGTTCCAGCTAATCTACTTAGTAAGTTATTACGGCTTTTTAATTTTGCTGCTGTTTTTGCAATATGCTGTCTGAAAGTTAAATGCCCTGTCCAATATCACTCCTAAATACTTAGGGGAGCTGTTGTACTTCAGATATTGGTTCCCGAACTTCACTCTAGGTTGGTAGTTTGCCTGTAGGTTGTTAAGGTGAAATGTGCTAATAATGAATGAAGTGAACGGCGCCCACCCACTGCATGGATATAATCCTCCTCAGCAACGGCTGAGGTCCCGAAAGAGCTTCCTGAGGACTTCTCAGATGCTTACCGTCTCACCGGAGAAGGCAAAGCTGGATATATGGAAGAAGTCGACCCCTCATCCCTGCGGTTGGATGCCAGTAGCTGAAGAACTACCACCCGGACACAAATAAAGCTGGTTGGTGTGTAAATCCCTAAACAGGTTACGATCAGGAGTTGGAAGATCCCGAGACAATCTGAGGAGATGGGGCCTCAGTACATGTGACACGTCTTGCAATTGAATCACTGAGTTCAAGAAGGGGACTAGTCCACTTTTTTTTATGGTATCTTAGTTAAGAGTTGTGCGGTGTACACTAGTGCACTCTGCTTCATTTAACGTAAAAATGAGGCTTATTGCACACTGGGTCCTTGGGAAAATTCCTGCGTTAAGTTGAAAAAAAGTCCTCTCGGCACGCCGGAAGGCGGAGGTAGATTTCACCGGACAAACTTGGGGACAGGCGAAAAGAGGCAGAATATGCAGGTTTTCGTAGAAGGATCAGACCTCATTTATTGCGAGAAGATATTTTATAATTGGAGCTTAATTAACTTTGTTTTTCGTCATTTTATGCTTATTTTAAACATTTTATTGTCTTATGGGAACGGTAACCTTCTTGTCATTTGGGGTCCATTTTTATACTTGTGGTCACACTGTCCTTATGCAAGGTTTCGACACTGATGTGTAACTATGTAACGGTCTGTTACTTCTTCACGCAAAATTATATCTCCCGTAGAGATTTTGGTTGGTTGCTCAGTTTGGGGGCTGCGACAACGCGGTCATGTAACCCCGTGTACATAGGGATGGCTGTATTAGTCTGTAATTCAGGTAAGGACTGCAGACGGTCAATTTCAAGCAGTAGTTCCTAATGTTGGTACCAGGTACTACCGTCAACGACACCTAGCTGTGAACTTGGCTACTAGATGCCACCCCAAACAGCAACTCACAACGAACGTTGGAACTTCCCCTCCAAAGGAAAGCATACTGAGGGATTTTAGCGCTCTTAGAAAATCCGACGACTTCGGCCGGCTTTGAAAGCGCGACCTTGGGCATAGACATTCAGCATGCTACCAGTTACGTCACCGAAGCCGCTTCCCACTTAGTCAGATGGAAATACTGAATCTGATCTCGTGCAAGTGCGTTGTCATGGCAACAATGATGGCTCATCCCTCATCAATTTAGTAGTGTTGCCATGGCAACCTCTGATAGCTCTTGGCATTTTCTTATAATCCCGAAATGATTTTGCTCATCCCTTGGCGTAATGGTGGGTCATATTAAAAATTCTTTCAGACAAACGTTTTAGGTAATTATTAGGGGAATATTGTCCATTTTGTACGGTTTTGATATTGTGCCTATTAAGAGAGATATGATTAATGTTTCCCGAAAAACCCACTTTTTCCCACCCCTTTGGTCAATGATTGGTGCTATAAAAAACTCTTCAAACATAAATTTTTGGGCTTTATCCGACACATAGTATGAACGTTGAACGGATTCGATATGTCACATATTAAGAGAGTTATAGCAATATTTCACTTTTTCGAAAAAAGCCACCCATTTTCACCCCCTTCCACCGATTTAGACCAGTAAAGAACTCGACCGAGATTTTATAGGTATACATATTCGGTAAAAAATTCAAAGTGATTGGTGCAAAATTACGGCAGTTATCGTGTCCACAAGAAACTGATATATATATATATACATACATAAATTATATATAAACTTTTGAACTGACGGTGGTTTTGGGGTCTGGGGGATGTGAAACGCGAAGATATGTCGAAATTTTCCGGAAGTCGAAACATGGGACCCATTGCAATAGTTAGCTTTCTAATGAAATCTACCTAAAAGGGGACTTGTCAAATGACAAGTCCTCTTCTTGCACGAATCTCTCTGCTGCTTGGCGGAAACAGTGCCCCAATAGAACTGAAAAACAGGAAACAAGACACAGTGGATACCCCTTCACAATGGTATGACATTATTGAGTACTAGCCGGAGAAAGTTGGTGTTGAAAAAGTGTCCTCAAAGTATGTTTTTTGATTTAGCTAAACATTTTGATTCCTTTTTCAAAAAATCTGTTACAGTGCAAGGGAATAAATGGCCTGTGATTTCATATAAAATATTTGATTTCTCAGCAACTTCAAAATGTGTAAGAGTATCTCTCCTCATTGCAGGGGCATAGTTACATACGATTTCTCACTTGTAGAACCTGGAAGCCATCCTACTATGACAGGTGTGACCCCAGCTTACTTTGACCTGGTACCAATTAAAGCTGCCAAGACCATGATATTGCAAAAATGCTTGACATAATTCCATCAGAACCCCGGAATTATTTCAAGAATATTGCTGAGCGATTTGCTGACAAAAGAAAACAAGAAGTTCCGTGACGAACTAAAGAGCCTACTTTTCTTAAAATTTAAGATTCATGCCATTAATTAATCTATATGGATCTATCTAGAATAATGACAAAATTAAATTGGTAACATAGAAATTTCTAATTAGTTCGAAATACTGTATACCTTGCATAATGTAGCCTAATAGAGAACTACATTTGGCAGCCCTGGTGACTGAATATATTCTTAGTTCCATCTCTTAAGGTACAGAATACAAAATTTGGTTGAAGTCCAATGGATAGCATGGACGTTACATGCAGTTAAACATTGGATCTAACAGCGCGCTTAAAATCATGTTGGCAACAATGACATACATGTATTGGTCAGAAATAATCTGCAATAATATGATCTCTTGTTGTGTTAATTTTGAATGAAATCCATTTGTTAGTATAGAAGTTACAGGCATTTTAAAATTGGACCTATCAGCAGGCTTAGAATCATGTTGGCAGCACTGACGTATATTAATTACTCCATATTAATCTAGAATGTCAGGTACTATACGTGTGCAAATTTTAGAGCTATTGGCTTGCATATTTTATGATATATTGATATTAGGGAAACAAAAATAGAGACACCATTTTTTAACAGTTGGCAACACTGGTTGCTCTTAAGAATACGTATAGTCGTATCTGTTATGGTGCACATAGCACATACAAATTTTGGTTGAAATCCAAATGATAGTATAGAAGCTGCATGTATTTAAAGTTGGACCTCTCAGCAGGCTTAGAATCATGTTGGTAGCACTGACGTATATAAGTTACTCCAAATTAATACAGAATGTCAGGTATTATACGTGTGCATAGTTTAAAGTTGTCGGCTTGCATACTTTCTGATATATTGGTATTTGGAAAAAAAAAATTGAGAGCATTTATTAACAGTTGGCAGCCCTGGTGGATCTTAGGAATACGCTCAGTTATATCTGATTATGAACACATAGCACATACGAAATTTGGTTGAATTCCAATTGCTAGTGTAGAAGTTATATGCATTTAAATATCGGACCTATCAGCAGGCTTATAATCATTTTGGCAACACTGCCATGTATGGCCTCCTGGAAATTAAACTGCAATATGATTATCTATACGTGTGCCAATTTTCAAATAGCTCCCATTCATACCTTCCGAGATATCCAACATAGAGCTCAAATTTCAATTGCGATTTTTCAGCAGTTGGTAGCACTGACATCATTTTCAAATATGGCCGTGAGATATTCAGGTATAGATCTTTACTCCTACCAAATTTGGTTTCGATTGCTGCAGCCGTTTAGGAGTTGATAGGGGACACACACACACACAGCCAGACAGACAGACAGAAGGACAGACAGGCAGACAGACAGACAGACAGATAGAAGGACAGACAGACAGACAGACAGACACACATTTGCCCGATCTCATAAGTCTACTTTTTCCTCATTTTTGCAAAATGTGAAAAGTAGGCTAACAACCAACACCGCAAGATTCAGAAAGTGTAGTATGGGACACGGACTGATTTCAAATATGCTTGTGATATAGTTTGCCACTGCTTTCCTCGCTGAGTCAGTGTAGCAACACTGCTGTAATGTATCTAATGTTGTTCAGTAATGTTAACTTCAATGTGTCAATGCATTAAGAGATTAAATATATAGGTAATTTTCATAATATGTACTTAGTCACAAGAGGGCCTTCCTGTTCAGTGCAAAAAGGGGACTTGTTGGCAGCTTTTTTAAACTAATTTCAATGACTGTAAAACTTCATCAAATTCAAACATTTCTTCTAAATATGTACATATTGACGTACAGAATCCAACGTACAAAAAAAAAAAAAAACACTACAGCAAAATCATCTACATTTTATTAAGTTTTTGATGTTTTTCTCAAAATGATTGCTGATGGACTAGTCTAGTCCCCTTCTTGAACTCGATGCTTCAATTGTCGACAAGAACAAACCACAAAACACATGCTTCATTGCCCTCTGTGCCCTTCATCTTGTGCAGAGGAAGATCTCCTGTTAGCCACTCCGAGCGCCTTGGATGTTGCTCAGTATTGGGCACGTATTATATAATTCGACACTTTTACCCTTTTATGTACCGGGTGAGTTAGCCGTGGTGGTTACGGCATGACTGATGGCAGTCGCTCACATCCGGGAGGCGAGGAGGTTCGAATCCTCCCGCCGGCAACCTTGAAGATGGTCTTCTGTGGTTTCCCATCTTCCTTCCAGGCAAATGCTGGGGTTGGTCCCTAACTATAGGCCACAGCCGCTACCTTCCAACTCCTCGTCCTTACATTCCAACTTCCCTCCTTCCCTCCCCAACGGTACTTGTAGCTCACCCCTCCCGGCACTAAAAGCCATACGCTAAAAAAAAAAAAAAAAAAAAAAAAAAAACAACCCTTTTATGTGTCTGTATAGCAACTGTATGTTTCCGACACGTGAAATAAAATAAATGAATGAAGTGCGTACATAAACAGTGTATTTAGTTATTTGAACATAAAAAATATGAGCGGCTTCGGTGGCGTGGTCGGTAGCATGCTGAGCTTCTATGCCCAAGGTCGCGGGTTCAAACCCAGCCGAAGTCATCAAATTTGTTGAGAGCGTTATAAATCCCTCAGTATACCTTCCTTCGGAAGGGAAGAATAGCCAGCTGGCCCATGCCATAGATTTATGGCATCTAAAAGAACCTACAACTGTGTTGAGCTAAATTTCTAAGTAGAGCTGGGATTTTTTGTAGTATCAAGTGGCATAATCTGTACATAAATGTGGAACAAAAAGCACCATGGGCAAAATATGCAATATCATATTTTATTTTTTATTTAGTCGATTTACCCTCTAGGTTGGTGGTTCCTACGGACTCAGAGAGGGAACTCACCACTACCGCCTCTACGGGCAGTGTCCTGGAGCTTGGAACATCTGGTCGGGATGGATACAACTGGGGAGATGTGATCAGCACGTCGCCCAGGCGGCCTCAACTGCAAAGCTAACAGGGGCCTCATGAGGGGAGGGATTTGAAGGTTAGGATGGATAGGCAAGGAAGAGGGAAGGAGGCGGCCGTGGCCTTGCAGTAGGTAATGCCCCCGGAAATTGAATTATATTGAGACCACGATGGCTGTATTGGCAAATGTGAGTAAAGTTATGGATGTCATAGTTATGACGTGGATATTCATGACGTAGGCACGGATGACGCAGGATTCATACAAGTAGGCTGATTGAGCTGAGATTCTTGGTGACGTCATGATTTTGTTCGAGAAAGATCTTAGATTTACGACGCAGTCGCAGGAAACAAGGTATTGTGCTAAGGAAGAAGCTACGCTATTGGAGGAGAGACTCGAACCAATGAACGATAGTTTGGAAGGAAGACGGAGATTGCTGAAACTACGATATTTGATTACTTTTGGCATGCAGATTTGTGGAAATCTATTTTCAGTTATGGCATTGATTTGGAATTTTGAAGAAATTAATTTTGAGTTTTTGAAATTTGAAAATCCGGCAAGTATAGCCAAAGTTAAAACTTCTAGCAATGACGCAGCAACGGGCTATGGAAGGGATGGATACGCCCCTTAAGAAGTTGATAAAAGGTCGTGCACAGGAGAGAGGAGCTCTCAGATCTCATATGTCAGATCGCATATATATTTCTGGTGATATATAGTTATTTTCAAGTGATTCAGTGAAGTAAGTTGTCTTTAGCGTGGTTAAAGCCCGGCACATCGAACGAACTCGGAGCAGTTCCATTTTACGCTGCTCGAAACTAGGTGAAGTTGAAACGCTCACATTAACGTTTCCACCAGTCAAGATATCAAGCGCTAACTTCAGCCTTTATTATAGTTCTATTGGGCAGTACAACATTGAGGTGTGTACAAGATTTGAACAATTTCACAGTTATACTTCGAAAGATATTGGAACTTTAAGGCTGCCAACAAAAGTGATTTTCTCGCCACATGAGAAACACTTTTAAAATTCCACATTATACACTACGGCTGACACGTGGAGTGCAACAGTGATATTGGAGAATACGTTTGGTATTACAACGATACATTCGACTATGGAACATTATAATCTTGCAGTGCTTTCAATGATTATAACAGTAGTTGAGATGGAAGGCTAAGGCTTTAATGCAATTGGGACATATATCGTTGGAGTAAAGTAACAGCATGGAACTTCGTTAATCGTCTTTCTACAAAAGCGAGCATGTAGTGAACATCCAACTACACTCATGCATCGTGAATCCATCGCTGAATTATACCAGATAACAGTGGAAATATTTTCATACTCCACAACTATGAATATTTCTGCGGAAATAACTACAATAAACTTCATGGCGAATTCCTGCAAGAACTTCAGGGAACTTTCAAGAGAGGCCAGGGTTGTCCCGGCGCACAAAGAAGAGTTTTGCCAGAAGGATGTTTTTCGTATCCACGGAGCAGTGCAATTTCCGGAGGAGGAAGCAGTTCGATTCTCCGAGGACGCTGATTCCAGGTTCGAGGACGGAGCACATCTTCACGCTGGTGAAATGGAACCAACGGCAGTTTTCTTTGAAAACTTTCCTCTGGAACTTCAATCAACAGATAAGGTAGTCGTGAATGTTTCTTGTATTATTTGAGTCTTGTAGCGATATCTGAGCAACCATTCTTCCCATATTTTCTGTCCTATCTTTTGCCCCATTTTCTTGATTGATATTTCTGTACTCAGTACACTTCGATGATTTATGCCTTTTTCTTCGATTTTTGAGACATTGCTATGTCATTGGCATACTTAATAATTTTGGATCAGTTGAGACTGATGATTTAGATTCTTTCAGTAATTTACATATGTTTGTAGTCACGATTTGACTGTAAAGTTAACGATTTGCTATGGCAGAGTTGAATTCAGACAGCGTGTCATTTTTATTAAAGTAATTCTATTCAGTAAATTACTTTGACCAATTTTCTGTCATCCTCAAGAAAGAAGAATGATTAAAAGATTTTAGAGCGTTAAAATCTATGACGATATCGACGATCTTTGAAATACTAGTCGTCTTATGAACATGATTGCAACATAGACATTTATCATTGCATTATAGACAATTTTATGAAATATGAACGTTAATTACAATTTATTGAATACACTATAGTAATGAACATTTGATGGGAATTTTTCTCAATTATAGATTGGAACAATAATGTTTGCATTCCACAATCTAATTGTATTCTATTCGACTATTTTGCAGTTTAGATGAACTTTGTTTGAAGATAGTATTTTTATACTGCGTTACTTTGAATATGTTAATCTCAATTTTGATAGACCAGGCAGGAGTGTCTAATCGTATTTGCTATTAAATTTATTTGTGATTGGCAAGTTTTTACTTCATATCGATTCATGAATGAAACCCACGAAGGTTAAATAATAACAGTCATTAATACAATTGATGAATATAAGAATTTTTAAAGAGGAACAATGGATGTATAATCGTTAGTTCAGTGGACGTGTAAAAGTCGCTGTTGAGTAATGCCCTTGAATAATGAAGGAGGTTCCCACAATAATTAATGAAGTTGATGAATTAATAAGTGGAGGTTTTTGTGTGTAGTTTGGAAGGATTTTTATGCCATATATATGAAGATATATGATGAATTTTGGGCCAATTGTTGTGCAATTTTGTGCGTTATAAGCGAAGTATTTTCCCGCTGGTTGTATTGTTCTTGTTCTTTGAAAGATTATTCATATGAAGATACTGTTAAAATTAACAAGAGTGTTAAATAATTTGAGATAAAGATTTTGAATGGAGGTTACCGTCACAAATATTAATAATTATTATTAAACCTTATTAAACCTGAATTTGACAGTTAAATATAACTAACTTTCATTGGTCGATTATATCACCACGATTTAAGTAATTATCAACCGGATAAACGTGTGGTTTAATGTATTTCTTGTATAAATAATATAAACAATATAAATATTGTAAAATAATTTTGTAAATATCTTTGTTAAATAATTTGAAATGAAAGTGATTAATACAGGCGTGTATAAAATTTTCAATTGTCATTTGACATTGTTATAAACAATTTATTATTGTTATAAATAATTAATTAACATTTAGAGTTTTGTTTTTATACTCTAAACAACGCAAGTTAAGCAAGTGGTTTGAACAATTAAACATGATTTGGGATTGTTGGAGTAATCCACTGGTGTTTGAATGAAGCATTTGACATTTGCGTGATAATATTTCAGTTGAGATGTGAACATTTACGTATTTGAAAAGGAGAGCCAAGCTCTGAGGTAACACGCTTATGCTAGGGTTGAACGAACGGGAGTCCGCTTTGACAATACAGGTGCATTGCAGCTGGCCCGGACAACTGTGTTACAGAGGCCAAGGACGTTCCATAATAGCCTTGTGGCTATAAATAAAATGTGAAGTATATAAACACGCAAAACAATTGATATATGTGTCTCATCCCAAATCCCGTTTCCATCCCCAGTGCATTATTATTTTTACGTTGCTATGAGCTTGAGAAAGCTGAAACATTATATGTAGAGAATACAAGTCCTACAGGAAGACATGGTTATGTGGTCGATGGCTTCTGATTGCCACGTTGATTTTGTTGTTTATTTTTGTTAAAATCATTCTTTTTGTGAAATAAATTATTGTGCAGTTTAAAGTTTCTCGTCTTCGTTCTGGTTCATTTTAAATATCATGGTGGAGGTTATTGTGTGGGCATACTTTTAAGTGATCCAGTTGACAACTCAGTCCCCGAGATAAATTTAAGAGGTAAGTAAAGGTAAGTATGAACCCCCGTATATTTTGGTGTGTTCCACAATAATTTTCTTGTTAACTATTGTGCTCTAATCTCGATAGTATCTGTCAGTGCCATTTTCATTGATGTAGCTGTGCCGGTGCGTTTGATTATTGGCAATCCGATTGAGGGGGCGGATATCTGACAGCCTACTATCGGGTTATCGGGTACAGTAGGATTGGCGACCCTAAAACGTGGGGCTTGTTCTACAAAACTGGATTACCAAGTAGGATTGGCGCCGCAATTTCGTGGGGCACGATCAGCAAAACATTGGATTACCAAGTTATTGCAGTAGAATTGACACCGCAATTTTTGTGGAGTGTTCGAATAACATTGGATTACCAAGTTATCGATGTCAAAGGGATTGTGAAGACTCAAATAAAGAGGTTGATTCTTTGTTAGATGTCTTAGCCAATTGTAGAATTTGAGAGTGTGATTATATAGGAATAAATGTTGTGTTGTATTAGGAAATTTACACTCAGAAAAGATCAGATCTTATACAACTTGAGAGAGGTTAAATAGGCTGGAAACTTAGAAAAATCGCCTATGATCTGGAATCTTATTTTATTTGACCGGCTTATGACATGTATAGTCATATTAAAGATAAAATTAAACTATTTGGATTGTAAATGTAAATTATTTGTGTTAGGATATTTTAAAATGAACCAAAGAAACTTGAACATGTGCTTGAGTTTATTTCAACATGAAGTGTCTACGAAGGTTAATTATAAGGTAATTATAAGTTAGATTTAAGACAGAAAATTGCTCAAATTTTATATATGGTGAAAAATGTTGCTCAGATGTTGTTATTTTGCTCTGTTTGATGTATGTCCCTAAAGCAGTTTATCATTGAAATATTATTGAAATGGCAGACGAGAGTCTGAGAAAAATGTTGGAAGAGATGGAAGTTAGGAATGCTAGCCGAATGAAGCAGATGATGGAGGAGAATGCTAGTAATATGTCTGCTAATTTGTCTATTAGAATGGAGGAGATGGAAGCTAGGAATGCTAGTAATTTGTCTATTAAGCTTGGTGAAAGTTTGAAAGTTCTTCAGACCAGTTCTACAAACCTAGAAAATAATGTGTCGCGTTTACAGATCAGTACCCAGGGAATCGAGAATGCTGTAAGTGACATTCATAAAGATGTGTCTGATGTTAAAATTGATGTGTCTAAGGTACAGAAAGATCTTACTATGTTGAATCTTGATGTTGCTAATGTCCGGGGTGATATTTCATGTGCTAGAGCTGAAGTAATTGTTGTAAGGAATGATATTGCTACTGTACAAGACAAAGTAGAAGAAGTTCAAAGAGAGGTTAGTAATGTTCGAACTGATGTGTCAAATGTTCAAGTAGACATCAATAATATTCATTCAGATGTTAACGATATGCAAAGCGATATCAATAAAATACAAGTAGAAGTCAATACTGTTTTTGTAGACATTGCTAAAGTTCAGACTGATGTTAACAAAGTTAGGGAGGAAATTGAAACTTCAAAAATGCTTTGTACTCGTAACATTAGTGCATTAACAACTCGATTATTTGACGAGTCTGTTAGGACAACGGCTTCTTTAGCTGGTTTAAAATACGATGTAGAGGTCATGAGAACCCAAGTATTAGATCACAATCGTTTACTTAAGGAGGACATCGAAGTAGATATTGCAGAAATGTTAACTGCAAATGTAACGGTGTGGAAAGATGAATGGAACAGGTCAAGTGGGGAACATGTAGATCAGATTCAAGAACGAATTGAAAGAAAACTTGCCAGTACACAGGTAGACATTAATAACGAAGTAGTTCAGATTAGGAAAGACTTGAATGTAAGGATGGATTCGCTATCCGAAAAGCAGGTATAGGATAGAACTCAAATGGGTCAGGACGTGCAAGCATTAAAAACTGCGTTAGAGGAACAGATTCATAAGGTTGTCTCTGATGTTAATGAAACTACGAGCAAGCTGCAGAATTTGAAACTAGGAGAAGCTAGCATGATGGAAACCTATAAGGAAGAGTTTATTAGGAAAGTCATCACGGAAATCACAGACAAGGATACCGAAGGATTGACTGGTGAAGAGGAGAGAAATTACGTGAGAAGAGGTAACCTTAATACAGAAGAGAGAGATATTAGTCCTGAGGAACGTATATCCAGATTCAGGGAAGAAGAAGAGGATCGGAATATTGAACCCGAATGGAAGTATCGCGATAGTGGGAGGAATTATATGGATTCATATCCGAGAAATGTGACAGTCATCCGGAATTTTGAAGACAAACCTCAAAAATTTAGCAACACTGATAGTCTCACACCGATCGAATATATCAGGAATCTTAAAGACTATTTCATAGAAGCCCACATTCCTAGAGAGAGAGAGAGATGAGAATCGTAGAAAGATTTCTAGCTGGAGGACCCCTCGAATGGTTTAGAGCATTTCGGTTCACTTTCAGCAATTTCGACGAATTTGCAGAGGCACTGATTAAACGATTCTGGTCAATAGAAGCTCAGAATTCATTAAGAGCTGAGGTATACTCGAGGAAGTATTCAGGTACTCTTCCAACACGGTACGCTGATTTCTTCACGAGTCAACTATCACGCTTGAGATTTTTGCAACCCCCATTGTCAACAGAGCAGTTGATAGATGCGATTTCACGTATGCTGCCTGTGGAGGTAAGAAGACTGATCATATCGTCAAACATTAGAGATTTGACAAGTATGGACGAATTGTTGAGAAGGCTTGACTACACGAGTCCAATGCCAAATTTGGTACTAAAAGGTCAGAGGCACGAATTCAAAGACGTTAATACGGTCTACATGGATCAAGTGCAACAAACTGATAAGCCTGAGGAAGGAAAAACTGAAAATGTAGGTCCTCACAGGAATAATTATTTCCGCAACCACAGATCCCAAGGTTACCGTCCATATCAGCAAAGACGAGGCTGGAATAATAATAGAGGGAATTACAACAACGGAAGAGGTAGATACTACAACAATGGTTATAATAGAAATTATAACAGAAATAACCAGTACCAGAATCAGAATCAGAATTCTCAAGGTCAGGTTATGACACCCGACAAGTATCAAGAAAGAGAGAAAGAAAGTCAGCAGTATCTGAAGGAATTACGAGAAAAGGAAGCTGAAAATCAAAAGAAAAGACAGGATGTAGTGATCGATCCTGGTCCTTCTACAAGTCAGCAGGGGAACTTTGAGATTGGTAACACAAAAAAAAACGCCGATTTCTCAACGACAGTGAGAAACCATGAATACATTGCCACACCACACCTGATTACCATTAACGAAATTTACGAAGTAACTGATGAGGATTTATTAGAAGAGAGGGGAATCGTCAAAGAGGAAAGACCATGTGCATTACCTATTATTTCTGTACTGATAGATGGCCAACAGTATAAAGCTCTTATGGATACTGGTGCAATTATTTCTATCATTTCTGATGAATGCTATCAAAGTCTGTTAAAAGGAGAAAACATGACAGTTTTACCTGTTTCTACCGTCAAAGTGAGAGGAATTTTCCAAGACAAGGCAGTGAAGTGCAAGATCCAAGTGCTGTTGAACTTTGAAATTAATGGAAGGAATTATGAACAGATCTTCATTGTGGTTAACAAGATCCATTTCGATATTGTGCTAGGAATCGATTTTATATCGAAAGTTGGAGCCATTATTGATATGAAGAATAGAAGTATTAGCTTTAATGATGGGTACATGATCACAGAAGAGATCGAAGAACAGGACGTGAAAAACAGTCTGGAGATAGACCTTAGGGAAGAAATTTTAAGTACCATTATTAACGACGTAGAGAATATAACAGAAATACCCAGTAGAAAAACTGAAGGATTTGAAGAAATTCAGGGGGAATTTGAGGATTTGATAAAGGAATTCCAAGATATTTTCGATGAAAAGCCTGGATTGATTAAAGACTATAAGTATAAGATAAGGCTAACCGATGAAACCCCTTACCAAAAGAGAATATACCCCATACCTGAGAAATACTATCAAGAAGTACGAGGGTTGATCAGAAAAATGGAGGTAGACGGGATTATTAAAAAACAGGCGTCGTCTTACATAAACCCCATCACTGTAGTGAAGAAAAGTAATGGTCAGATACGTCTTTGTCTCGATGCTCGGACCATCAACTTGAAGATTCTTCCAGAAAATGACCGACCACCTAAGATTAGAGATCTGCTTAGAAAGTTCAAAGGGAGAGCATGTTTCAGTGTTCTTGACTTGACATCTTCGTTTTACCAAGTTCAACTGGAGGAAGAAAGTATGCAGTACACTGGATTCCTATTTGACCAGACGTCATGGGTCTTTGTGAGAATGCCTTTTGGAATGGTCAACAGTGGACCAGCACTCATTCGAGCACTTGATAGCAAGCTCACTGACGAAGTAAAGGAGAATGTAATCTGCTACATTGACGATTTAATTGTATCTTCACCCAACGCCGCAGAACATTTAGTGCACTTGAGAAAGTTGTTTGAAAATTTAAGGGAAGCCAATATCAAGGTCAATTTTGGAAAATGTCAATTCTTGAAGAAGGAGATCAATTACTTGGGGCATACCATTGATAAAGATGGATATCATCCAAACATGCAGAAAGTAGATGCGATCACAAGATTCCCAAAGCCAACTAAGGTAAAACAAGTCAGAGAATTTGTAGGCGCTTGCCAATTCATTAGCAGCCACTGTCCGAGATACTCTGAAATTATGGCTCCTCTGTATGATTTACTCAAGAAAAATAATAGATGGAAATGGAGTACCGCAGCAGGCGAGGCTTTTGAGAAAGCAAAGGAGATGCTCAGAAACAACGTCAAACTGGAGTACCCAGACTTTGAGAAGGTGTTCTATATAGAGTCTGATGCATCAAGAATAGGCATTAGTGCAGTCTTATACCAAAAAGACGAGGCAGGCAACAAGCACTACATTGCGTTCACTAGTCGGAAGTTAAAGAAACACGAGGAAAATTACTTTACGACAGAACTAGAAGCGTTAGCTTTCGTAACAGCTTTGCAAGCTTGGAAAAAAATGTTGCTGGGACATAAGGTTATCATTATTACAGATCACAAAACACTTCAGTTTATGCTGCAAACTGACATGTCTAGTGATAGATTGACACGTTGGGCTTTGTTCACCCAACAGTTTAATGTCACTATCGTCCATCAGCCTGGGAAAGATAACTTACTGGCTGATGCTTTATCACGTAACCCTATCAAAAATGTGCAGATACACCATGTACAATTGGAGCAGCAAGATCAAGAGACCGTTAGGAGGTTAGCCCGAATCGGTGTGTCACAGAAGAGACACGCTCCAATCAGGAAAATGTACAGGTTTCTTAAGGGTTACATGAACAATACTGATGTTGACTATGCAGCTACACAGAGAGATTCACGACACTTTGTCTTGAGTGGAGACATCGTATGTAAGTATGCTGACTCTGCGCATACAAAGCTTCGAATAGTCGTGCCACCTAAACTTGTTGTCAATTTAGTGTGGGTAGCTCATCATGCAACTGGACATGCGGGTTTAGATAAAACTCTTGATACTCTTAAAGAGAGGTTTATTTGGACTAACATGCGTTCCAGCATTGCTAATGTCATTCGTTCATGTGATAAATGTCAAAAAGCAAAGTATGCTTCCGCTCTATTGAAAGGAAAACCTAAGGCTATGATTCCCTCTAAACCGAATGAACTCATGGCGACAGACATATTTGGTCCTTGTCCGAAGGGATATCAGGGTAATCAGTATCTGTTGGTTACCGTGGATGTCTTCTCAAAATTTGTAACAATGAGTCCCATGCAAAAAGCTAACACGAGGAACGTTGTAAGCAGACTGGAACATGCTGTATTTCCAAAAGCTGGTAAACCAGAATATCTACTTTCGGATCATGGAGCTCAGTTTACGTCCTTAGAATTTGCTGCAGATATGGAAAGGCTTGGTATTAAGCACATATTTTCAAGCGTGCGATATCCGGAATCGAATTCTTCGGAAAGATATATGGCTGAATTTTCGAAATTCTGTCGAATTTTCTGTCCAAATGATCATTCTGGTTGGGTGAGATTTGTACCCCTTATTGAGGAATGTCTAAATTCTACAGTGCAGGAGAGCACAGGAGAGGTGCCAATGAGACTTCATCTAGGAAGAAACCCAGAAAGGCCGTGGGATAATCTTTTTAACCACGTTCCTAGAGATCCCGACTTAGGAAGGCAGCAGAGAATAGACAGAGCGAAGGAACAACTCCAGAAAGCAGCACAAAAACGACTGAAAAGAGTAGCTGGAAAACGTTTTGGTGCTCCCTTAGAAATTGGAAATCTGGTATTATTACGCAGACCTGTCAAGGCTGACGGGGGTAAGAAAATCTATCCCAAGTTTGGAATAGTATTCATGGGTCCGTTCAGAATTACGAATGCTTATGGAAACAACTGTTATGAACTTTACGATGATGAGAATAATGTCGTTTATGGCAAGTTCAATGCTGGGAACTTGAAGAAATATTATCCAAGAGTAAGCCAATAATAATTCAATTTCGTGTTCAAGTGAATTCTGATACTTATAACACAGAGTTTAAAAACAATTTACAACTGTTTTTAAAACGTGGTGAAGGGAGAATGCCCCCGGAAATTGAATTATATTGAGACCACGATGGCTGTATTGGCAAATGTGAGTAAAATTATGGATGTCATGGTTATGACGTGGATATTCATGACGTAGGCACGGATGACGCAGGATTCATACAAGTAGGCTGATTGAGCTGAGATTCTTGGTGACGTCATGATTTTGTTCGAGAAAGATCTTAGATTTACGACGCAGTCGCAGGAAACAAGGTATTGTGCTAAGGAAGAAGCTACGCTATTGGAGGAGAGACTCGAACCAATGAACGATAGTTTGGAAGGAAGACGGAGATTGCTGAAACTACGATATTTGATTACTTTTGGCATGCAGATTTGTGGAAATCTATTTTCAGTTATGGCATTGATTTGGAATTTTGAAGAAATTAATTTTGAGTTTTTGAAATTTGAAAATCCGGCAAGTATAGCCAAAGTTAAAACTTCTAGCAATGACGCAGCAACAGGCTATGGAAGGGATGGATACGCCCCTTAAGAAGTTGATAAAAGGTCGTGCACAGGAGAGAGGAGCTCTCAGATCTCATATGTCAGATCGCATATATATTTCTGGTGATATATAGTTATTTTCAAGTGATTCAGTGAAGTAAGTTGTCTTTAGCGTGGTTAAAGCCCGGCGCATCGAACGAACTCGGAGCAGTTCCATTTTACGCTGCTCGAAACTAGGTGAAGTTGAAACGCTCACATTAACGTTTCCACCAGTCAAGATATCAAGCGCTAACCTCAGCCTTTATTATAGTTCTATTGGGCAGTACAACATTGAGGTGTGTACAAGATTTGAACAATTTCACAGTTATACTTCGAAAGATATTGGAACTTTAAGGCTGCCAACAAAAGTGATTTTCTCGCCACATGAGAAACACTTTTAAAATTCCACATTATACACTACGGCTGACACGTGGAGTGCAACAGTGATATTGGAGAATACGTTTGGTATTACAACGATACATTCGACTATGGAACATTATAATCTTGCAGTGCTTTCAATGATTATAACAGTAGTTGAGATGGAAGGCTAAGGCTTTAATGCAATTGGGACATATATCGTTGGAGTAAAGTAACAGCATGGAACTTCGTTAATCGTCTTTCTACAAAAGCGAGCATGTAGTGAACATCCAACTACACTCATGCATCGTGAATCCATCGCTGAATTATACCAGATAACAGTGGAAATATTTTCATACTCCACAACTATGAATATTTCTGCGGAAATAACTACAATAAACTTCATGGCGAATTCCTGCAAGAACTTCAGGGAACTTTCAAGAGAGGCCAGGGTTGTCCCGGCGCACAAAGAAGAGTTTTGCCAGAAGGATGTTTTTCGTATCCACGGAGCAGTGCAATTTCCGGAGGAGGAAGCAGTTCGATTCTCCGAGGACGCTGATTCCAGGTTCGAGGACGGAGCACATCTTCACGCTGGTGAAATGGAACCAACGGCAGTTTTCTTTGAAAACTTTCCTCTGGAACTTCAATCAACAGATAAGGTAGTCGTGAATGTTTCTTGTATTATTTGAGTCTTGTAGCGATATCTGAGCAACCATTCTTCCCATATTTTCTGTCCTATCTTTTGCCCCATTTTCTTGATTGATATTTCTGTACTCAGTACACTTCGATGATTTATGCCTTTTTCTTCGATTTTTGAGACATTGCTATGTCATTGGCATACTTAATAATTTTGGATCAGTTGAGACTGATGATTTAGATTCTTTCAGTAATTTGCATATGTTTGTAGTCACGATTTGACTGTAAAGTTAACGATTTGCTATGGCAGAGTTGAATTCAGACAGCGTGTCATTTTTATTAAAGTAATTCTATTCAGTAAATTACTTTGACCAATTTTCTGTCATCCTCAAGAAGGAAGAATGATTAAAAGATTTTAGAGCGTTAAAATCTATTACGATATCGACGATCTTTGAAATACTAGTCGTCTTATGAACATGATTGCAACATAGACATTTATCATTGCATTATAGACAATTTTATGAAATATGAACGTTAATTACAATTTATTGAATACACTATAGTAATGAACATTTGATGGGAATTTTTCTCAATTATAGATTGGAACAATAATGTTTGCATTCCACAATCTAATTGTATTCTATTCGACTATTTTGCAGTTTAGATGAACTTTGTTTGAAGATAGTATTTTTATACTGCGTTACTTTGAATATGTTAATCTCAATTTTGATAGACCAGGCAGGAGTGTCTAATCGTATTTGCTACTAAATTTATTTGTGATTGGCAAGTTTTTACTTCATATCGATTCATGAATGAAACCCACGAAGGTTAAATAATAACAGTCATTAATACAATTGATGAATATAAGAATTTTTAAAGAGGAACAATGGATGTATAATCGTTAGTTCAGTGGACGTGTAAAAGTCGCTGTTGAGTAATGCCCTTGAATAATGAAGGAGGTTCCCACAATAATTAATGAAGTTGATGAATTAATAAGTGGAGGTTTTTGTGTGTAGTTTGGAAGGATTTTTATGCCATATATATGAAGATATATGGTGAATTTTGGGCCAATTGTTGTGCAATTTTGTGCGTTATAAGCGAAGTATTTTCCCGCTGGTTGTATTGTTCTTGTTCTTTGAAAGATTATTCATATGAAGATACTGTTAAAATTAACAAGAGTGTTAAATAATTTGAGATAAAGATTTTGAATGGAGGTTACCGTCACAAATATTAATAATTATTATTAAACCTTATTAAACCTGAATTTGACAGTTAAATATAACTAACCTTCATTGGTCGATTATATCACCACGATTTAAGTAATTATCAACCGGATAAACGTGTGGTTTAATGTATTTCTTGTATAAATAATATAAACAATATAAATATTGTAAAATAATTTTGTAAATATCTTTGTTAAATAATTTGAAATGAAAGTGATGAATACAGGCGTGTATAAAATTTTCAATTGTCATTTGACATTGTTATAAACAATTTATTATTGTTATAAATAATTAATTAACATTTAGAGTATTGTTTTTATACTCTAAACAACGCAAGTTAAGCAAGTGGTTTGAACAATTAAACATGATTTGGGATTGTTGGAGTAATCCACTGGTGTTTGAATGAAGCATTTGACATTTGCGTGATAATATTTCAGTTGAGATGTGAACATTTACGTATTTGAAAAGGAGAGCCAAGCTCTGAGGTAACACGCTTATGCTAGGGTTGAACGAACGGGAGTCCGCTTTGACAATACAGGTGCATTGCAGCTGGCCCGGACAACTGTGTTACAGAGGCCAAGGACGTTCCATAATAGCCTTGTGGCTATAAATAAAATGTGAAGTATATAAACACGCAAAACAATTGATATATGTGTCTCATCCCAAATCCCGTTTCCATCCCCAGTGCATTATTATTTTTACGTTGCTATGAGCTTGAGAAAGCTGAAACATTATATGTAGAGAATACAAGTCCTACAGGAAGACATGGTTATGTGGTCGATGGCTTCTGATTGCCACGTTGATTTTGTTGTTTATTTTTGTTAAAATCATTCTTTTTGTGAAATAAATTATTGTGCAGTTTAAAGTTTCTCGTCTTCGTTCTGGTTCATTTTAAATATCATGGTGGAGGTTATTGTGTGGGCATACTTTTAAGTGATCCAGTTGACAACTCAGTCCCCGAGATAAATTTAAGAGGTAAGTAAAGGTAAGTATGAACCCCCGTATATTTTGGTGTGTTCCACAATAATTTTCTTGTTAACTATTGTGCTCTAATCTCGATAGTATCTGTCAGTGCCATTTTCATTGATGTAGCTGTGCCGGTTCGTTTTATTATTGGCAATCCGATTGAGGGGGTGGATATCTGACAGCCTACTATCGGGTTATCGGGTACAGTACTGTCCCCGTTTACCTGGATAGTAGGCTGTCAGATATCCGCCCCCTCAATCGGATTGCCAATTATCAATTGCACCGGCACAGTTACATCAATGAAAATGGCACTGACAGATACTATCGAGATAAGAGCACAGAAGTTCACAGGAAATCATTGTGGAACACACCAAAATAGACGGGGGTTCATACTTACCGTTACTTACCTCTTAATTATCTCGGGGTTTGAGTTGACAACAGGATCACTAAAAGTCTGTTCACACAATAACCTCCACCATGACATTTAAAAATGAGCCAAGACGAAGACGAGAACTTTGAACTGTACAAAAGCTTTATTTCTAATAAAGGGTATGATTTTACTAACACAACAAAATCAACGTGGCTATCAGAAGCCCAAGTCAATCTGACTACGTCCTCAGTAGGACTTGCAAAAATTATCATACAACATGATATAAAACATTTTAGCTCCCAAGAGCTCCAAATAACGTAATATTATTAACACTATTGGATTGGAAAAGGACATCAGGGTGTGACATATATAGAGCATTTGGTTTCCTTTTAATAAACATGAGAATGGTATTTATAGTCGCAAGGCCGGAGTGTGGACGACCTCACTCTCTGTGAACCAGATGTTGGCCCAGCTGCGAGCTACCCTCGAACCTGTTGCATCCTGGTCAAATGCACTCCCTTCTCACGTGCTAAGTTGCGTAACATACAGCTTGCTCTCTCAAGCTTTTAAATGTCTATAAGACAACTCACATTATTTACGCAAATCTTTCAAGTACTTTGCTCACATCCTATTGGATCATTATGTTAATTCCTTAAACTTGTTAACTTCTCATCCAATTGTTTAATTAGCTCTTAAATGTTTATAACAAAATCACATAAATTATTTATAACAATTAGGAATTGTTTATAATATTAGTCAAAGACAATAAAAATATTATAAGCACGTCTTTAACATCACTCTCGTTCCATATTATTTTCAAAAAATATTTACAGCAATTATTTACAATATTAACATTTAAATTGTTTAAATTATTAATTTAATAAATACATTGACCACATGTCCATTCGGTTGGTAATTTTCATAATCGTGATTAATATAATCGACCAATGAAGGTTAGTTATACATATTAATGTCACAATCTGGTTTAATAAAGGTTTTAATAATGATTTGTGACGGCAACCTTCATTCAAAATCTTTTCTCAAATTCTTTCAAAACTCGTGTTAATTATAACAGTAAATCACTTGATTTATTTTCAACGAACTATGACAATCTTACTCCAGCGGAAAATCCTTCGCTAACAAGTTAATGCACCAACTGCATTACAAATATGCCCAAAATCATCATATATTAATCTATATGGTATTAAACTTCCACATAACTTACAAAACTTCCACAAATAATTCTTTAACATTTATTCCTGTGGGAACTTCCTTCATATTCAAGGGCATTATACCTCAGCGACTTTCAACACGCGCTGCACTAGCGATTATACATTCATAGTTCCACTTAAAAATTTTTATAATCATTAATTGTTTCAAAACTGTTTTTCTATTTAACCTTCGTGGATTTCATTCATGAACCGAAATGAAGTCAAAACTTGCCAATCACAAACAAATTTAATAGTGAATACGCTTATATACGCCTGTCTGGTCTATCAAAATTTAAGATTAACATCTTAAAAGAAATGTGTAGTATGAAAATACTATCTTCAAATAAAGTGCGACTAAATGCAAAGTAGTCGAATAGAATCCAATTAGACTGGGGAATGCAAACATCGTTCTATAAATCTCTAATTGAGAAAAACTCCTAACAAAAGTACTTGACTTTAATGCATTCAATAATTCATTATTAAAGTTACTCTTTCACAAAAGTGTCTATAATGCAATGTTCATTCATAACTGACGATAAATGTCTGTGTTGCAATCAATACAAATAACGACTAGTATTTCCAAGATCGTCGACAACGTAAGAGATTTTAACGCTCTAAAATCATTTAAATGTTCTTCCTTCTTGATGATGACAGAAAATTGTTCAAAGTAATTAAACTGGGGTTGAATTACTTTAATAAAATGACACGCTGTCTGAATTTAAATCTGCCATTAAAAATCATTAACTTACAGTCAAATCGTGACTACAAAAATATTAATTACTGAAAATCTAAATATCAGTCTCAACTGATTCAAAATCGTTAACTATGCCCATGACATAACAATGTCTTAATAAATCGTCGAAAAATGCAAAGCTCATCAAGGTGTACTGAGAATAAGAATCTCAACAAGAAAATAGGGCAAAAACATGAGGATAAAAATATGGGAAAAATGGTTGCTCAAACATCATTAATATACTCAAATACAATAAACGTTCACGACTACCTTATCTGCCGATTGACGTTCCAGAGGAAAATTCCCCAAAGAAGACTGCTGATGGATCCATTTCACCACGTTAAAGTTGAGCTCCATCCTCGAAATAGGAAATAGCACCCTCGGAGAATCGAACTGCTTCCTTCTCCGTGAATCGCTCTGCTCCTCGAAGACGATTAGACATCCTTCCGGCAATAATCTTCTTTGTGAGTCGGGTCCACCCTGACCTCTCTTGAAAAATTCCCTGAAGTTCCAGTAGACAATCGCCATGAAGTTTTGTAGAAATTTCCGAAGAAATTATTCATATTCAGAGTATGAAATTGTTTCTATGGCTGTTCGATGGTATTCAGCCTTTAATTACGAAACATGGGTGTAGATGGTATTCACCGCATGTTCGCTTGTGTGGAATAGCAATTAGCGAAGTTCCATGTCGCTATCTTACTCCGTTGAAGTATGTCCCAATTGCAATAAGCGCCTTAGCCTTCCATCTGCTCTTCGGTTGTAGTGTTAGAAGAACAAACTGCCGTATTTAATTGCTCCATTATACTGTATCGTTGTGTAACCAAGCAATCTGAAGTCTTTCTATTCCACTCGCAGCGTCAGCCGTTGCGTTGATTCTGGCTTCACAAAAGTGCTTCTCTTGTGGCGAGATAATCACTTTTCTCAGTCGTATAAAACTGCTAATATCTTTCGAACTAATCGGTCGAAATTGTTCAGCTTTTCTCTATAACTGCATGTAGCACTGCACAATGCAATTAGCTTATCGGAGACCGCTAACTGTTCGAAGCTAAACTTGTAGAAGCTTTCTAAGGTCCGTTTCAACTTCACCTAGTTTGACTTGTATCTCGTTAATATAGTGGCCTCGCCACACGTTATAAAGACGATTCTTTTCACTGCTGTTCACTTCGACGTCTCACTATAATGAATGTATAAGAAAAGAACTTTCACAATTATACTTCGATGATCTGAGAATGAGATCTCAGAATGATCAGAGAACGAAAGGGGACTCCTCTCTTCTGCGCAAGCCCTTTTATTAACTTCACGAGGGGCGTTACCATCCCTTCCAAAGCGTGATACTGCGTCATCGCTAAAACTTCCAACTTCGTTAATACATGACGGATTTTCAAAATTCAAAAACTGAAAATAAATTTCACCAAAATTCCAAATCAATGCTATTACTGCAAAAGGATTTCCACAATTCTGCATTCCAAAAGTAATAAAAATACCATAGTTTTAGCAATCTCCGTCTTCCTTTAAACTATCGTTGATTGGTTCATGCCTCTCCTCCAATAGCATAGTTTCTTCCTCAGCAGAATTCCTCGTTTCCTGCGACTGCGTCGTAAATCTTGGAACATTCTCGACTAAATGCTGACGTCACTGAGAATCTCAGCTCATGTAGCTTGCTGGCATAACATATACGTCATCCGTGCTTACGTCATGACTACCCACGTCATAACTATGACAGCCATAACTTTCATTATAATTTCAAATATAGCCACCGTGGTCTTTATATAATTCAATTACGGGGGCATTCTCCTCCCACCACGTTTTAAAAACAGTTGCAAATTGTTTTTAAACTCAATGTTACAAGTATCTCAACTCTCTTGAACACGAAATTGAATTATTACTGGCTTACTCTAGGATGATATTTCCTCTATGGTCCTTAATCATTTTTTTTTCTACTCTGGGTTGTATGTGGTTAATGTATTCTTTCCTCTCTAATTCCTCTTCTGACCAGTATTTCTATTTTCTAAGTTCTGCTGGCTCGTAGAAGGACCAGGATCGATTACAACATCCTGCCTTTTCTTTTGATTGTCAGCTTCTTTATCCCTTAATTCTTTTAAGTATTGCTGGCTTTCCTTCTCTCTTTGCTGATATTGATCAGGTGTCATAACCTGACCTTGAGTATTCTGGTTTCTATTTTGGTTTTGGTTATTCCTATTATAGTTACGGTTATACCCATTATTGTTGTAATATCTGCCTCTTCCATTGTAGTTTCCTCGGTTGTAGTTCCAACCTCTTCTCTGTTGATACGGTCGGTAACCTTGTGATCTGTAATTTCTAAACTGATTATTCCTGTGAGGACCTACATTGTCAGTTTTCTCCTGCTCTGGCTTGTCAGTTTGTTGGACTTGGTCCATGTATACCGTATTGATTTCCTTAAACTCCTGCCTTTGACCTTTCTGAACTACGTTAGGCATTGGACTTGTGTAGTCTAACCTTCTTAGTAATTCATCCATGCTGGATAAATCCCTGATGTTGGACGAAATTATAAGTCTCCTCACCTCAACTGGCAGCATACGAGAAATCGCATCTATTAGTTGCTCCGTGGACAATGGGGGTTGCAAAAATCTCAAGCGGGACAACTGACTCGTAAAGAAATCAGCGTACCTCGTTGGAAGAGTACCTGAGTATTTTCTTGAATACACCTCCGCTCTTAACGAATTCTGCGCTTCTATAGACCAAAATCGCTTGATTAATGCCTCTGCAAACTCGTCAAAGTTACTGAATGTGTATCTAAATGCGCGAAACCATTCAAGGGGTCCTCCAATCAGATATCTCTCTACTATCTTCATCTCTCTCTCTCTGGGAATGTGAGCTTCGATGAAATAATCTTTGAGATTCCTTACATACTCTATAGGTGTCAAACTATCAGTGTTACTGAATTTTTGTGGTTTGTCTTCGAAATTCCTAATGACCGTCACGTTCCTCGGATACGAATCCGGATAGTTTTTCCCACTATCTCTATAATTCCACTCATGTTCCATGTTCCTCTCGTCATCCTCCTCTCTGAATCTGGATACACGTTCTTCAGGAGTCACGTCTCTTTCTTCTGGCTCTAGGTTATGTCTTCTAGCATAATTCCTATTCAATTCACAAGCTAAGCCTTCTGTATCCTTGTCGGTGATTTCTGTTAAGACTTTCTTGATAATCTCTTCTTTGTAGTTCTCCATTAAACTAGCCTCTCCTAACTTCAAATTTTTCAGTTTACTCGTCGTTTCATTTACATCCGAGACAACTTTATGAATTTGATCCTCTAATGTAGATTTTAAAGTTTGCATATCCTGATCTAGTTGTGTTCTATCGTCAACTTGTTCTTCGGATAGCGAATTTATCCTGACGCTTAAATCTTTCCTAATCTGTACTACTTCATTGTTAATTTCTATCTGCGTACTGGCAAGTTTTCTTTCAATCCTTTCCTGAATTTGGGTTACATGTTCCCCTTTTGACTTATTCCACTCGTCCTTCCATACCGCTACGTTTGCTGTTAACATTTCGGCTATGTCTACTTCGATATCCTCTTTTAATACTCTATTGTGGTCTAATACCTGTGTTCTCATGACCTCTACATCATACTTCAACTCTGCTAAAGACGTTGTTGTTCTAACTGATTCATCGACTAACCTAGTCGCTAATGCAGTTATATTACGCGTACAAAGAGTTTTTGAGTTTTCGATTTCTTCCCTGACTTTATTTACATCAGTTTGGACTTTAGTAATATCTACGAAAACTGTGTTGACCTCTACCTGAATCTTAGTTATGTCACTTTGCACCTCAGTTATATCCGCATGAATGTTATTAATGTCTACCTGAACATTAGATACATCAGTTCTAGCTTTTTGAATTTCTTTTTGGACTTCCTCGACCTTGTCTTGGACAGTCGCTACGTCGTTTTTGACAACAACTACTTCGGCTCTAGCACAAGAAATATCCCCTCGGACATTAGCTACATCTAGATTTAACATTGTAAGGTCTTTCTGTACCTTAGACACATCATTTTTAACATCATCAACACTTTTATGCACAATAGACACATCTTTATGGACATTAGACACCTCTGTGCGCATGTCACTTACAGTATTCTCAATTCCTAGGGTATTAATCTGCAAACGCGACATATTATCCTCTAAATTAGCAGCACTAGTTTGGATACCCTTCAAACTTTCATCCATGCTAGCTTTCAAATTACTAGCATTCTCCTCCATTCGACTAGTATTCCTAGCTTCCATCTCCTTCATACTACTATTCAAATTAGCAGACATATTACTAGCATTCTCCTCCATCCTTGCATTCAAATTAGCAGACAAATTACTAACATTCTCCTTCATGCTTTCATTCAGCATCTGCTTCATACTACTGTTCATGCTAGCTTTCAAGTTAGCAGACATCTCCTCTAGCATCAACCTTAAACTTTCATCTGCCATTACAATATTATTCAAAAATGGATTGCTGTAGGGACATACATCAAAAGAGCAAAATAACAACATTTGAGCAACACTTTTCACCATATATAATTTTGATCAATTTTCTGTCTTAAATCTAACTTATAACTACCTTATAATTAACTTTCGAAGATACTTCATGTTGAAACAAACTCAAGCACATATTCAAATTTCCCTGGCTCATTTTAAAATATCCTAACAAAAATAATTTACATTTACAATCCAAATAATTTAATTTTATCTTTAATATGACTAGAATGTCATAAGCCGGTCAAATAAAATAAGATTCCAGATTATAGGCGATTTTTCTAAGTTTCCTGCCCATTTAACCTTTCTCAAGTTGTATAAGATCTGATCTTTTCTGAGTGTAATTTTCTTAACACAATACAACATTTAATTCCTATATAATCACACTCTTAAATACTACAATTGGCCTAGACATCTAACAAAGAATCAACCTCTTTATTTGATTCTAATGGAACCTCACGTTTTAGGTTTGCCACTCTTTCTGGCGTTCAACCTGGTAATCCAGTTTTGTTGAATCGAGCCCCAACGTTTTAGGTGCGCCAATCTTTCTGTCCCCGTTTACCTGGATAGTAGGCTGTCAGATATCCGCCCCCTCAATCGGATTGCCAATTATCAATTGCACCGGCACAGTTACATCAATGAAAATGGCACTGACAGATACTATCGAGATAAGAGCACAGAAGTTCACAGGAAATCATTGTGGAACACACCAAAATAGACGGGGGTTCATACTTACCGTTACTTACCTCTTAATTATCTCGGGGTTTGAGTTGACAACAGGATCACTAAAAGTCTGTTCACACAATAACCTCCACCATGACATTTAAAAATGAGCCAAGACGAAGACGAGAACTTTGAACTGTACAAAAGCTTTATTTCCAATAAAGGGTATGATTTTACTAACACAACAAAATCAACGTGGCTATCAGAAGCCCAAGTCAATCTGACTACGTCCTCAGTAGGACTTGCAAAAATTATCATACAACATGATATAAAACATTTTAGCTCCCAAGAGCTCCAAATAACGTAATATTATTAACACTATTGGATTGGAAAAGGACATCAGGGTGTGACATATATAGAGCATTTGGTTTCCTTTTAATAAACATGAGAATGGTATTTATAGTCGCAAGGCCGGAGTGTGGACGACCTCACTCTCTGTGAACCAGATGTTGGCCCAGCTGCGAGCTACCCTCGAACCTGTTGCATCCTGGTCAAATGCACTCCCTTCTCACGTGCTAAGTTGCGTAACATACAGCTTGCTCTCTCAAGCTTTTAAATGTCTATAAGACAACTCACATTATTTACGCAAATCTTTCAAGTACTTTGCTCACATCCTATTGGATCATTATGTTAATTCCTTAAACTTGTTAACTTCTCATCCAATTGTTTGATTAGCTCTTAAATGTTTATAACAAAATCACATAAATTATTTATAACAATTAGGAATTGTTTATAATATTAGTCAAAGACAATAAAAATATTATAAGCACGTCTTTAACATCACTCTCGTTCCATATTATTTTCAAAAAATATTTACAGCAATTATTTACAATATTAACATTTAAATTGTTTAAATTATTAATTTAATAAATACATTGACCACATGTCCATTCGGTTGGTAATTTTCATAATCGTGATTAATATAATCGACCAATGAAGGTTAGTTATACATATTAATGTCACAATCTGGTTTAATAAAGGTTTTAATAATGATTTGTGACGGCAACCTTCATTCAAAATCTTTTCTCAAATTCTTTCAAAACTCGTGTTAATTATAACAGTAAATCACTTGATTTATTTTCAACGAACTATGACAATCTTACTCCAGCGGAAAATCCTTCGCTAACAAGTTAATGCACCAACTGCATTACAAATATGCCCAAAATCATCATATATTAATCTATATGGTATTAAACTTCCACATAACTTACAAAACTTCCACAAATAATTCTTTAACATTTATTCCTGTGGGAACTTCCTTCATATTCAAGGGCATTATACCTCAGCGACTTTCAACACGCGCTGCACTAGCGATTATACATTCATAGTTCCACTTAAAAATTTTTATAATCATTAATTGTTTCAAAACTGTTTTTCTATTTAACCTTCGTGGATTTCATTCATGAACCGAAATGAAGTCAAAACTTGCCAATCACAAACAAATTTAATAGTGAATACGCTTATATACGCCTGTCTGGTCTATCAAAATTTAAGATTAACATCTTAAAAGAAATGTGTAGTATGAAAATACTATCTTCAAATAAAGTGCGACTAAATGCAAAGTAGTCGAATAGAATCCAATTAGACTGGGGAATGCAAACATCGTTCTATAAATCTCTAATTGAGAAAAACTCCTAACAAAAGTACTTGACTTTAATGCATTCAATAATTCATTATTAAAGTTACTCTTTCACAAAAGTGTCTATAATGCAATGTTCATTCATAACTGACGATAAATGTCTGTGTTGCAATCAATACAAATAACGACTAGTATTTCCAAGATCGTCGACAACGTAAGAGATTTTAACGCTCTAAAATCATTTAAATGTTCTTCCTTCTTGATGATGACAGAAAATTGTTCAAAGTAATTAAACTGGGGTTGAATTACTTTAATAAAATGACACGCTGTCTGAATTTAAATCTGCCATTAAAAATCATTAACTTACAGTCAAATCGTGACTACAAAAATATTAATTACTGAAAATCTAAATATCAGTCTCAACTGATTCAAAATCGTTAACTATGCCCATGACATAACAATGTCTTAATAAATCGTCGAAAAATGCAAAGCTCATCAAGGTGTACTGAGAATAAGAATCTCAACAAGAAAATAGGGCAAAAACATGAGGATAAAAATATGGGAAAAATGGTTGCTCAAACATCATTAATATACTCAAATACAATAAACGTTCACGACTACCTTATCTGCCGATTGACGTTCCAGAGGAAAATTCCCCAAAGAAGACTGCTGATGGATCCATTTCACCACGTTAAAGTTGAGCTCCATCCTCGAAATAGGAAATAGCACCCTCGGAGAATCGAACTGCTTCCTTCTCCGTGAATCGCTCTGCTCCTCGAAGACGATTAGACATCCTTCCGGCAATAATCTTCTTTGTGAGTCGGGTCCACCCTGACCTCTCTTGAAAAATTCCCTGAAGTTCCAGTAGACAATCGCCATGAAGTTTTGTAGAAATTTCCGAAGAAATTATTCATATTCAGAGTATGAAATTGTTTCTATGGCTGTTCGATGGTATTCAGCCTTTAATTACGAAACATGGGTGTAGATGGTATTCACCGCATGTTCGCTTGTGTGGAATAGCAATTAGCGAAGTTCCATGTCGCTATCTTACTCCGTTGAAGTATGTCCCAATTGCAATAAGCGCCTTAGCCTTCCATCTGCTCTTCGGTTGTAGTGTTAGAAGAACAAACTGCCGTATTTAATTGCTCCATTATACTGTATCGTTGTGTAACCAAGCAATCTGAAGTCTTTCTATTCCACTCGCAGCGTCAGCCGTTGCGTTGATTCTGGCTTCACAAAAGTGCTTCTCTTGTGGCGAGATAATCACTTTTCTCAGTCGTATAAAACTGCTAATATCTTTCGAACTAATCGGTCGAAATTGTTCAGCTTTTCTCTATAACTGCATGTAGCACTGCACAATGCAATTAGCTTATCGGAGACCGCTAACTGTTCGAAGCTAAACTTGTAGAAGCTTTCTAAGGTCCGTTTCAACTTCACCTAGTTTGACTTGTATCTCGTTAATATAGTGGCCTCGCCACACGTTATAAAGACGATTCTTTTCACTGCTGTTCACTTCGACGTCTCACTATAATGAATGTATAAGAAAAGAACTTTCACAATTATACTTCGATGATCTGAGAATGAGATCTCAGAATGATCAGAGAACGAAAGGGGACTCCTCTCTTCTGCGCAAGCCCTTTTATTAACTTCACGAGGGGCGTTACCATCCCTTCCAAAGCGTGATACTGCGTCATCGCTAAAACTTCCAACTTCGTTAATACATGACGGATTTTCAAAATTCAAAAACTGAAAATAAATTTCACCAAAATTCCAAATCAATGCTATTACTGCAAAAGGATTTCCACAATTCTGCATTCCAAAAGTAATAAAAATACCATAGTTTTAGCAATCTCCGTCTTCCTTTAAACTATCGTTGATTGGTTCATGCCTCTCCTCCAATAGCATAGTTTCTTCCTCAGCAGAATTCCTCGTTTCCTGCGACTGCGTCGTAAATCTTGGAACATTCTCGACTAAATGCTGACGTCACTGAGAATCTCAGCTCATGTAGCTTGCTGGCATAACATATACGTCATCCGTGCTTACGTCATGACTACCCACGTCATAACTATGACAGCCATAACTTTCATTATAATTTCAAATATAGCCACCGTGGTCTTTATATAATTCAATTACGGGGGCAGTACCATCCCGGCATTTGCCCGAAGACGAAGTGGGAAACCACGGAAAACCACTTCGAGGATGGCTGAGGTGGAAATCGAACCCCCTCTACTCATTTGGACCACCCGAGGCTGAGTAGACCCCGTTCCAGTCCTCATACCGCTTTTCAAATTTCGTGGCAGAGCTGGGAATCGAACCCAGGACCTCCGGGGCGGCAGCTAACCATGCTGACCGCTACGCTACGGAGGCGACTGCAATATCATATACTTAATATAAACTTACCATTTTGTCACTTACAACACTCTAAACACGCTTTATATTACATTTTGTAGCACAGTGAATAAATAAGTATTTTTCAATGTTCTTTGGAGTCATATTATATGAATATATCACACACATATTCAAAAGAAACTAAAACCTAATTGAGACACTTCAAAGGAAGACAGCTCTAAGAAGAGGTCATAAAAATGCGCTTAGAGAAATATTCCTGGATACTCCAACATGAAAGTGACTAGTTGTAAAGCAAATTAACTCTAAAAGGGATGAAAGATTTAAGACTGGCACATGTAAAGTAACACTTTTCCTGCAGCTAATTGGAACCTTTAGAAAAACCTATTTCGCAACCTATCATCCTCTCAAATACCTGTCACTCATAATTACCTTAATCCCCCTGTTGAGAGGCCAGACAACAGCTTCACATTAATTTCATATGAAAACAGGATGACGCCCCGGAGGTCCTGGGTTCGATTCCCGGCTCTGCCACGAAATTTGAAAAGTGGTACGAGGACTGGAACGCGGTCTACTCAGCCTCGGGTGGCCCAAATGAGTAGAGGGGGTTCGATCCCCCCTCAGCCATCTTCGAAGTGATTTTCCGTGGTTTCCCACTTCGTCTTCGGGCAAATGCCGGGATGGTACCTTCTTCAAGGCCACGGCCGCCTCCTTCCCTCTTCCTCGTCTATCCATCCTAACCATCCCTTACCTTCCCTCATGAGGCCCCTGTTCGCTTTGCAGGTGAGGCCGCCTGGGCGAGGTGCCAATCCCACCTCACCAGTTGTATCCCTTCCGATTAGATGTTCCCAGCTCTAGGACACTGCCCGTAGAGGCGGTAGTGGTGAGTTCCCTCGCTGAGTCCGTGGGTTCCACCAACCTGGAGGGTAAGCGACTAAAAAAAAAAAAAATTGAAAACAGGAAAACGCTAAAATATGTAATTTTATGTAATATCACTAAGAATATGTAGAATACCCACAAATATGAAAAAATATGATAAGTGACATTTGGTTATAATAACCCTAACATAGTGTTTTGTGAACATATGATTTTTCCAGCACCTAAATAGCAAGGAACAAAATATGTAATTACAGTACATAGAAATCCCAGCTCTATTTATAGGTTAGATTTGATTAAAGCTCTAAATTTCCAAAGTTTGGCGTCAGGTGCTGGTAGCGATGGCATCTAGTAGCCAAGTTCGCAGCTAGGTGTCGTTGACTGTAGCATTTGGTAGCAACAGTAGGAACTACTTGAAATCGATCGTCTGCAGTCCTTACCTGAATTACAGATAACGCACACTAATACAGTCATTATAATTAACTCTAGGCGGCTCGGTGGCGTAGTTGGTAGCATGCTGAGCTTCAATGCTCAAGGTCGTGGGTTCAAACCCGACCGAAGTCACCGGAATTTTTAAGAGCGTTAAAAATCCCTCAGTATACCTTCCTTCGGAGGGGAAGTAAAGCCGGCGGGCCCATGTCATAGATTTATGGAATGAAATAAAACCTTCCACTACCTACAATTAATTGTGTGAAGTTAAATTTCTAGGTTAGATTTGATTAACGCTCTAAAGTTCCAACGTTCGCCGCCAGGTGCTGGCTGTGCTGGCATCTGGTAGTAAAGTCTCAGCTAGGTGTCGTGGACGGTAGCATTTGGTAGCAAAAGTAGGAACTACTTGGTATGGGCAGTGGGATAGTAATTTCCCACCCCATATTTAATAAAATGCCGGCCCCGTGGTGTCGGGGAGCGCGCCTGTCTCTCACCCGGAGGCCCCGGGTTCGATCCCCGGCTCCGTCAGTTATTTTAAAACTGACGTGAGGGTTGGAACGGGGTGCACTCAGCCTCGTGAGGACAATTGAGTAGCTGTCTGACAGTGAGACAGTTCCCTGGTCACGAAAACCAAGATGAACGGCCGAGGGGACCCGACGTGCTGACCACGCGTCACCCCAATATCTGCAGGCCGAATGGCTGGGCAGCGGTCTCTTGGTAGGCCTAGGCCCTTCAAGGGCTGTATAGTGCCAGGGGTTGTTGTATATTTAATAAAATGGAATACACTCCTATAAAACTATTGCATATTCCTACTCATCCATCTCCCCCAATTACAAATGTGCAACAACAACAACAACAACAAAAAACATTGTTTTATACCTCCAGTCTTTTGCCCAATAGAGGGTTGGACAGATTTATATTGACTGAAACTGCGTTCAACATTAGAATTGAGTCGTCCCGTTGCAAAACTCGCTTAATCCACTTGTGAATAAGGATCATGTCGTAAACTTATTTATTTAATTATTTTATTTTATTTTATTTTACTTTATTTTATGTTTTATTTTTTGTTAAATTTTATTTTTTTGTTTTGTTTTATTTTATTTCGTTTTATTTTGTTTTAAATAGTTTTATTTAATTTTTTGTTTTGCTTTTGTTTTTATTTTGATTTATTTTGATTTGTTTTATTTTGTTGTCTGGCTGCGTGGCTCAGGGGTAACGTTCTCGCTTACTGAGCCCAAGGTTGCAGGTTCGAAACCTGGCGCAGTCAGCTGGCATTTGAGGGTGCGCAAATGTGAGGGAGCCGTGTCAGTAGATTTACTGGCACGTTAAAAATCCACTTCGGGGCAAAATTCCGGCACCCCGGCGTCTCTAAAAGCCAGTGTAGTTAAAAGGGACGTAAAACCAATAGCATTATTATTATTATTATTTTATTTTGTTTTGTTTATTTTGTTTTATTTTATTTGGTTTTGTTTTATTTTGATTTTGTTTTGTTTTATTTTATTTCTTTTTATTTTGTTTTCAATTGTTTTATTATTTTTGTTTTATTTTTATTTTTTGTTTGTTTTATTTTATTTTTTTGTTTTGTTTATTTTGTTTTATTTTGATTTTATTTCTTTTTATTTTGTTTTAAATTGTTTTATTATTTTTTGTTTTTTGTTTTGTTTTATTTTAATTTTTTTGTTTGTTTTTTATTTTGTTTTATTTTGATTTTGTTGTGTTTATTTTGTTTTATCTATTTTGTTTTGTTTTTATTTTGATTTTCCAGAAAACAAACAAAAGCAAAAACGAAGCAAAAAGAAAAATTCAAAAACAAAAGCAAGAGCAGAAAACAAAAAACAAGAAACACAAAGCAAAAAGCAAAATTAAAAAAAAAAGCAAAAGCAGAAAACAAACACAAAACCAAAAACACAAAGCAAAAAGAAGAAGACTACAAACACAAAAGATACGTTAGGCAAAGTCCAGAGAAACGTTTCTCATGAAAATGATTCTTATTCACAAGTGGATTAACCGAGTTTTGCAACTGGACGACTCAATTGTAGATAGTATAATTCGAAACCATGTCGCGGGCCGGATTCAACTAGCTCAAGGGCCGCACTTGGCCCGCGCCCGTACTTTACCCATCACTAGTGTAGAAATTCGCTAGTCCAAACTAATTAGACCTGAATTGGCAAAAATTCGGATTAACGGGGTTAATTTACAATGAAGGTAATTTATTAAGCTTATGAAACATGCTCCTAAAATCTTTAATTGGAAAGGAAGTCACTTCTAAAACCATTGTCGATATCGTAAAAAGTTACAATCGAAAACGTGATTTATTGGGTGACTGAGGCGTGGGGAAATGCCACAAAGTAATTGAGTGGAAAGTTACGGCCAACAATGTTATAGTACGCAGTTTTTGTAACGTGCAACGTTAATGTTCTAGTCCAGGGGTTCTCACCCTGTGGTACGCGAAACATTTCAGGGGGTACGTGGCAGGCCATCCTTCTACTCGATCAACAAGCGCAGTGAGCTTCGTGCCATGACTACTGTGCGAGTTATTTACGGCGCGCTCCACAAAGAATTGCATCTTTTCTTTATCGAGCACAAATCTAATTTATCATCAGTACTCAATGACTTTGGTTGGCTTTTAAAATTGTCCTATTTAAGTGATATTTTTGAAAAACTGAACATTTAGAATAAGTGTATGCAAGGTAGTGTTTCTGATATGTTCTATGTTGAAATGAAAACTAACGCAATGATTGCAAAAATCACCCTTTGGGAACAGGTACTGAAAAACAACTATATTTTGTTTTATTAAAATAACTTTCCTTATGTAATTACAAAGGTTAAACCATACTAACTAAATACCTTTTACATTTTTAATAACCATTATTACTACCTAAGAAAGGTTAGTAGGGGGTAAGCAGGATGTTTTTTTTTAAGGGGTACGATGGTTGAAAAAGCTTGAGAACCACTGTTCTAGTCCATCTTTGTTTGACAGATATATCTTTAATGATTTTCAAATGTCCTTTCTTTTGGTTCCGCACTATCGGGGTTTTGGGTTATACGGTTTACGGACTAGCATTTTTCGGATTATCCGGGTTTTCAGATGCAGGTTTAGGATTATCCATGTACGAGCCGGTTTGGAATATCGGGATATTTAGACTAGCAGGGGTTGGTGTAGGGGCAGTGGCGCCCACCTCTTTCGAAACAGGTCAGGCAAGCCTCTGTCGCACTGGGACCCACCCCTGTTTGGACCCCTCCCCCGCTCTGTAGTTTTTATGAATCTATTTTAAACAAGTAGTTCCGTGAAGAACTATACAGCCTATTTTCATATAACCTACTTATGTTAATTGCCTCTTTGAACATAAAAAAATCAGTTTGAATGCTATAATAGATTCGTAGATATTTCGAATGGTCGCCATGTTAGAATGTTAAATGTATAGGCCATAGAGTCATGTACCATTAAAGGAAAATTATTGCGTACGTTCATTATTCAAACTTTCACTTAGATCGCATAATTACGATACAAGAAATAAAAACTTAATTTTAAAATTCGCACAGCCGCCATCTTGAGGTTATGTAAACAATTGAACTAAATTAGATGCCATTGCATTACAATGTGTATATACATTTCCTGTACCAGATTTCATTGCGTTTGGAACATTAAATCGCGAGAAAGGTCTATTCAAAATTTTCAAATTCGCTTGGCCGCCATGTTCGTTTTGTAGTTAACCGGTTTTTGAAAGTCTTATAGATGATCTTCCAGTAGTGCCCTTTATCTCCGTACAAAATTTCAGGGTGATACCGCTAATAGTTTCAGAGATATAGAATGCCGGTGAAATATTTCGCACATCCGCCATCTTGTGGTTATGTAAACAATTGAACGAAGTTAGATGTCGGTGCATTACAATGTGTATAAACATATACTGTACCAAGTTTTATTGCGTATGGTTGGTTAAATCGCGAGAAACGTCTATTTAAAAGTCGCAAATTCGCGTGGCCGCCATGTTGGTTTTGTAGTTACCAGTTTTTCAAAAGTCACATAGGTGAACTTCTAGTAGTTCCCTTTATCACCGTAATAAATCCCAGGGTAATATCGGGAATAGTTCGGAGATATTGAATCCTGGTGAAATATTTCGCACAGCCGCCATGTTGGATTGGTGAGACGTAACACAATTTGAAGGGCACGGTCGGGATCGCCCGGAATAGTGCTATGAACTTACAGAGTTTCATTGAAATCGCTCCAGCCGTTTAGAAGTTATTAGGGGGACACACACACACACACTCCTCACATACACACGGACAAAAGGTGATCTCATAAGCCTATTTTTTTCAAAATTGAAAATAGGCTAAAAACACACATTTTTAAGTATAGTTGTTTAAATCAACTTCATAAAAACGTTGTTTTTAAGTTTTTTATTTTATTTTTTATAATGCAAAACGCCACCAAACAAGTTTGTGAATTTTCAACGCAAAAAAAAAAAAAAAAAGGGAGAATAGAAGATTTTAACCCTCAACTCCTGCACAAAATAAATCGTGACTTGCACATTATACGTTTCTTCTAGACAGCTGTGCGATCGACATGAAAACATACCGAAACATTTTTGGGAAGTAAACATTGAGTAGGATTTCGACATAAAAATTAAAACATGAGTTTTGAAATCGTGGTGTTTTATTCCAGGCAAAAATCAAGCACAAGCTGCAATACAAAACAATAATGAACAAGCTTCGAATACAAAAATAATAAAATCACGCTACAATACTAGAAATGCGATCAATACAAATGGCTACTAAATGCCATCACCGTCATCACCTGGCAGCGAACGTTGGAACTAATATAGCGTTGTCAAACTAACCTACACAGTTTAGTTTCCACAAGTGTAGTTAGTTTAAGTTTTTCTTTCATGGCATAAATATATGGCATCGGCCCTCCGGCTTTACTTCCCCTCTGATGGAAGGCATACTGAGGGATTTTTAACGCACTTAAAAAATCCGATGACTTTGGCATCTCCCCTGCCCATGACCTGCACCACACCGACGCTCTGACCACTAAGCCATAAGGAAAGCCTTTTAATTCTCACGTTGGCAATGATACTATCAGTAATCTTCCGCATCACTCGGAGCTGGTAACCTAGATAGTATGTATAGCTTAACCATAACCGAATGCCATTACTTTGCCAATATATGACTGGAACTCATTTTCTATCACAAGCGAGTGAACCAAACGTTGCTTTATTGCTTTTCAATTGTTTTTGTTTTGTTACTGGAACGCGCTTTTAGTGATGAACATAAAAGAAGAAATCAAGATTGATAGTTTCTTGTAACACCCATTAGTTTTAACTGTCTTGGGGCTGCCACTTCAGTTCGGCTTTTTAGTACGGAATTTGCTTTTGCTTCATAGAAATGGCTTTGTACCACATTTACAATGGTGGAAAGAAATTATAGCATCCATCACCTTCTCTACTAATTCTAATCATAATTGTTATAATAAATTAGACGTTTTTACACATTCATCATTATCATGACTAGGATTTACGGTGTATATGCACTGACCGGCAAAAAAAAGTGGAACACTTTAATTTTTTATGTAATTTCTTAATTTATTCCACTAATGTATCGGTTTTCCAATATTTGCATTATTCATGTAAATTTAGATGGTTGGCAACAGAAAATACCGAATCATGTTTTACAACACGCTTTAACTCACAAATTTCGTTACATTTTGCAAATCTTACATTTTTCTATTTTTTAGTAATGCTCTTTTGGGCTGGTGTTTATCAAACGTATTGCCAAACAAAACAGTATTAATGTTTGCACTGCACTGCAAGAGAACACTGGTCACTAAGAACGGGTGTTTCCACCTTTAGCGTCTATGACAGCTTGTAAACGCTCAGGCATACTGTTCACAACTCGTCGAATGGCATCTGCCGGGATGCGATCCCATTCCTCCAACAGCGATGTTCTCAGTTGTGCCAAGGTGGTGTGGTCATGCTGTCTGACGTTCCTTCCAAGCGTATCCCATACATGTTCGATGGGGTTCAAGTCAGGACTACGAGCTGGCCAGTCCAGGGTTTGAATCTCCACTTCCTGCAGATATTGTACAACACAGCGAGTAGTATGAGGGCGGGCATTATCCTGCATCAGCATGAAATTCTGACCAATGAAAGGCGCAAAGGGCATCACATGGTTCATCAGGATCTCTTCGATGTACCTTTGGGAATTGAGCGTCCCGTGATCGATGCACACCAACTCAGTGCGGGCCATAATGTTGATGCCACCCCACACCATAACCGAGCCACCTCCAAATGGAGTCCTGGAGGAGAAAGCAACAGGGCTGTACCTCTCCCCGCGCCTTCTCCACACTCTTTCTCTTCCATCAGGAGATCTGAGGTTAAAGCGACTCTCGTCAGTGAAGAGAACAGAGGCCCACTGCTCGTGGGTCCATCCCAGATGCTGCCTTGCGAAGCGAAGACGCGCCTCTCTGTGATGCCGTTCGAGTGTGGGTCCACGTGCAGGTCTCCTGGACGAAAGATGAGCTTCTTCAAACCTTCTTCTTACTGTTCGCTCACTCACTCTCACATTTCTGACATTTTCCAGTTGATTTCGTGCCTGAACTGCTGTGGTATGCCGATCACGCAGAACTTGGAGGGTGAGAAATCTGTCATCCCTGGCACTTGTGCTTCTTCTACGGCCTGACCCTCGTCTCCTGTCGTATGTTCGGAGCTCTCTGTAACGTTGCACTACACAATGTATGCTACCGAGAGATGATCCAATGATCTCAGCAACATAACGGAAGCTGCGGCCATCCTCCACCAATGCAACTGCCTGTGCAGCTTCTTCACGGCTAAGAGGCATGTTTTAGTGTGAACTGCAAATGGATAACTTGCTAAAATGTGTGACAATGGTTCACACGTGTTCAACAAGTGCCAGTTGTTATCCCTAGAACAACAATAAGCGAGCGGCAACACTCATAAACCTTAAACGCTTCCAGTCAACTTCCCGCCATAAAACCATTATGATAGGCTCATCGAGGATTGGGGGTAATTGGTGGTAATAAGCAACCCTAAGAAATGTCATATTATCAATTTCAATTCACGGATGTTTCAGATGTTTGTTCTAATGCATGAAAAGCTTTTAAAATGTGATTAAATCTTTTTCAATGCTAGATTTATACTATTTATATCACTTTTTTTTAACTGTTCCACTTTTTTTGCCGGTCAGTTTTTTTGCATACTTCTTTATTATTTGTTTTAATAGACAACGAGAAATACCTTTGGTCAATAATATAATTATATAGTAGCAATAATAGCAATAGTAGCAGTAATAAATGCATTACGTGATAAGCGCTTTTTCGTCGATGTCAATGAACTATGACCTATATCCGTTTTATGTCTCGGCATGATGGGTTAAAATCACTGACTGGACTATAATTATACTATCATGGAGATGCATGTGCAACGAATTCTTGTTAGACGTAATTTAAGAATGGCGAGGTGCATGAAACACAAATCCCCCTTCCGTCCTATCTTGACTTGACTGTGTATTTTGCGGAACGAAAAGTTCACAATAGAAAAATTAAGAAAAACTGAGTTGCACATCCAGGGAAATTCCAAACACAACCACTCTTCTCTGAAGTCTTAACTCAACACGACTCGACAGTTTACTGCTGGCTGTATCAGGGGTTAATAGGCTCGCCCGATAGCTAGGCAGTTACTGGGGTGATAGGCTCGCCCCTAGCTAGCTCGTAAACTGTCGCCTCAGTTATTGAATGGAGATTGTTGGAAGAAACGGAAACGTAAAGACACTTATAGTGGGCGATGTATTGAAGATAGAGATATGCTCTCGCGGACTTTTCTGTAGAACTTTTCATGCTGAACAATTCTTACACTCATAGTATTTACGGTATATATTTTTAACGGTTTGACCAGCGTAAGCTTAAAAAGCACACGGACGCCAGATTTTTTTTTCGACTCTTTCACTAAAATCGTTACTGCTTGGCTTCCTTTGATCATAAGGAGAATAAGGCAAATAAAGGACAGGAGGAAAAGAAATGCCCTCAACCCTCGAAGAGATCGGATTGAGGAACTTGGAAGGAAGGAGAGCCATGAAAGGCAGATAGGAAAGTGAAAGAAAAGAGGGTCCATCTCACAGGTAAGGGACAAAAGGGGGAAACCGGACCCAGCTCTGGAATCCCTCGGGATCGCGAACTCCCGAACTGAGGGTGTAGCATTATCTAGGGTGCACCAAAAGTGGTGGGGCTACATACACCCTGCCTCCTTGAGGGCCTTGAGCAGAAGGCAGGATATAACAGGAAAAGAAGGCTGGCCCCTCGCAGAAGGAGGGTATCAGAAAAGTTGAGACAAGGGCCAATTAAGGCGGGAAAGGAAGAGACTCCCTAGGCCTCGGATGCCCTAATACTGTCGGGGTAGGAAGAGAACAAGAGTTGACCAAGTGAGGTCGACAGGAAAGAAGATGGAGAGGAGCCCGGCACAAGTAAGTGGAAGCAATGCCGGACTCAGCTGGGGCCCCGTGGTCGCCACCAACAGGTGTTCATGGCTGGCAACCTGATAAAAATAAAAATAACTAAATACCAACAAAACAAAACTGAAAACTAAAAGAAATCTCTGTAACCTACTACAAAAGTTAGGTTACACATTTGTCATGAAAAGAATATAACGGAGAAATATGATGTATCACAAACATCAGGGTCTTAGTAATGATATTCAACAGTTTCGGATTGTATTCTATAAACTATCCGCACACTATGCAAACTATATCCGCATTGCGCAGGGACACAAAGATCCCGCACCAATCTCGCAAATTGCCTCCACTGAACTCTGTTTTGGGCGAGTTCTTGCCAGTTGTCCACATTCAGATGTCTACAAAGTTTGGAGATTTCATTTTTCCAGGAACTTCGTGGTCTTCCTACCGGCCTTTTTTCCTCTTGGTTCTTCTCTAACGATTTGTAAGACCATCCTATTATCTCCCATCCTTAGTATAAGGTGCGTTCAAGAAGTAACGAGCCGGGGGCATAATTACAGAAACCAGTACCTGTATGTTAGAAGTATTGTCCCACTGTGACACGAGGCGGTGAATGGCTGTCTCATAAAATTCCCTGGGCTGCGATGTGAACCAGTTCCGCACGTACAGCTGGACGTCGGCGTCCGAGGTGAATCGTTGGCCCCGCAGAGCCCTTTGCCGGGGACCAAACATGCCGTAATCACAGGGAGTCTGGACGGTATGGAGGGTGGCCGAGAACCTCCCATTTGAATTTCTGCAGGAGTGCCGCGACTGTGTTGGTCGTATGAGGTCGTGCATTGTCAAGGAGTGACTACGGCGGCTATGGCGTTCACTGTCACTCGGCGGTCCTGGGTAATGAGTGCATCAACCAGCTGGACGTTGTCATCGGTAATGCAGGGGGGTGCCCCAGACCGGGCATCATCGGCTAACGACACCCGTCCTTTCCTGAAGCACTTGTGCCACGCCTTGACCCTTGCAAGGGACATGCAGTGTTCGCCGTACACTTGTGACATTCGGCGATGAATGTCCGCTCCCCCTACTCCTTCCGCTGTCAGAAACCGAACAACACCTCTTTGCTCTTCGTTTGACGCCTCCATGTCACTATTTGCAATGCGACTGGCAGCGTTGGATGATTGATGCATGCTGCTGCTTGCTTTGTACCGTCACGTCTAGCGACGGGCTGTGACCTTCCACGCTCTGGTCGGAAGCACACCTCGTTACATACGCCACGATTAGCCTATGTAGTCACCGGTTTGCGCATTCCAGCCTCCGGCTCGTTACTTTTTGAACGCACCTTATAAATGACCAGCCCATTGAAGTCTTCTGGATTTAATCATGTTGAGTGTTGGTGCTTGCTGTGATAGTGAGTGTATGTCTTTATTTGATTTTTTCTTTTCCAGCTTTGAGATGCGGAGTCAAAAGTGGTCCAAAAAGTTTCCTAAACATTTTATTTTTGAAAACTTGCAACAGTGTTCTTCCTGTTTCGTTAAACTCCACGATTCTGCGCCAAAAGTTAGAACTGGACTAATGATGGTATTGTATATCTTCAGTGGAACGCCGAAGGCAGGAAATGGAAACTCGTCCGAGGAGAAAGTTGCGCCAGATATTGCCACGTCCTCCACCTTCCATCATCTGCATTGTGTGCGGCCGTATGTTCTATGCCCGAATTGGTCTGTTGAGTCACCAGCGACATCACCATCGAGTGAATACAAATTAGTATGCAGGAAAGAAACATACTTTCGGATACAAGTATTGGCCGACGACGACGATATTTCCAGTTTTGTATTTCACGTCAAAAATTTGGATCCTAATAAAAATGCGGAGAGTAGTACACTTTGTTAGCATTCTCTATTTTAACTTTAATTGTCATCAGCAAATGCAATTAATACAGAAAGTTTATTTTGTATCTGACGGAGACCCTCGCTTGCCCGCTCGCCCGCGGTGCGAGCCGGTCTCCCGCCGAGCACTTGGCCGTAATCCGCTTCTTGGCGCCACACGTTTCCCTCCTTTGCAGTCTTCTGAGAGCTTTAACAGTGTGAGGTTCAGTTTAGTCAATTGTTCACGTGTTTAGTGCTCAATGTGCTGTTCCAATGCGATTTTCATTACGTGAACGTGTGTGTATGTATAATACCTTCATAAAGTACAGGAAATCCTGTGCGAAAACACGACGGAAATTCCGTCAGAAATTTCCAAACAGCGTATTATTCTATCGTGGAATCGCCTAATTAGTGCAATATGTATATCTTGGCATTGCAAGACCTGACCTTCATGGTAAAACCCTCTTATACAGTATATTTATCATGGCGCTGATATGTGGGGCCAGTTTAAAATACAGGTCACCATAGGCGCAGGTGTGTATTTTATTTATCATGGCGCCCAGGTTTGTGGAGCTTATGGGATTTAGGGAAACCCCATAGATTTTTACGGTATTTCATGGGGAAAACCATAATAATTATTTTTTTGCCTCAAACTGTGTTTGAGTGATTTTTGAGTTCAGTAGGCTTTTGAAGTAACGCAGAATATCTCTATTGAGAAGAGAATTACCCAAGGGTATGAGCGCTACGCACCCAATCCACAATTTATCCTAAAATCCAAAGTTTTAGTGCAATCTTGCAATATGTGTACAGTGTCTTGTATTTCTCTTCAAAACTAATCCACACATGTATCCAGGAAGCCTGCCTATATCTCCAAGTGAATTGTAGTAAGAATGGCTGGTACGGAGAGAATTTTGCAGGGGATTGCAGAGCTAAAACAGCATTTTGACGCTGTTAATGAACAGAATAAGCTGGAAGCCAAGGCTTTCCAGGATGAAATAAACAATCGTTTAGATGCCAATCAGGAGGCAATTAATGCAAATCAGGTTGCAATGAATAATAATCAGGTTGAATTGAGTAATCGTTTAGATGCCAATCAGGTGGCAATTAATGCAAATCAGGTTGCAATGAATAAGAATCAGGAAGAAATAAATGATAAGCTAGGTTAAATGCAAGAAACAATTAAGACCGAGGTAACAGAAACCGTTGTAAGCATTATATCAGAAATGCAGGTTAAGACCGATAAGCGTTTCGAGGCGATAGAAGCCAAACTTGAAAGTAATTTACAGGCATGTAAGCACGCGCAGGATGAAAAGAACAGTAGGTTAGATGCGCTGTCTAATAACATTAAGGATATTCAAATCCAAAATGAGGCGAATCTCGAACGCCAAGCGAAACAGTTTTCAGAATTTACTAGAACGGTAGATCAGAGATTAGAAGAAAATGACAGCAAATGGGACGAGAAGTTGAAAGGTTATGCTAGAGCGATTAACGGTGATCTAAAGAAGCAGGATCAGAACATATTAGATCAATGTCAGGAAATAGGAGAGATTAAGGCAATCGCTAACGAAAGTAAAGAGCTGGTAGGCAACATAAAGGGTCAGATGAGCAAAGTTCATCAAGAACTGGACCAAATTCAAAGCGACATGGTTATCGTTAACAAAAGACAAGAGGAAAACAGAGGGGAAATCGTTAAGGTCCGAAATGAAATATCAAAGGTCAATGGACACATCCAAGAGGAAATTAAAGGGTTGAGAGAAGAACTCGAAGTGAGAGAAGGCCAAAAGACAGAGGCAAGTGACAAGACCCTTGCTCAAATAAAGGAAGATGTAGAGGATGAAATCTCCCATATCAAGCAAAGCCTGAAGGAAGATAAGAAGAAAATATTTCAAGTGGCAGAAGAAAATAGGGATAGGCTTAGCAGAATAGAAAAAGAGGTAATTACTCGATTGGAAAGAGCAGAGATGCGCCACAATCAAATGGAGACTAGGATAATAGCACAGGAGGAAACCCTAATGAAAGATCCTAAGTCAAGTGAAGGCAGCGTGGAAGATATGAGGAAAACCAAGTGGGCAGATTTAGAAATCCAACCTATTATAAGGAATGCTACAGGCCCAGGCGAAAGTACTTATATGACGCCAGGTGCACCGATTGCAGCTTCCACGCCGCATGAAAATGCTATGCACACCCAAGTTATAAATGTAATTAGAGCAAGCGAAGAGAAACCAAGAAAATTTTCAGATAGCCATTGTAATATGACACCGAAGTATTGGTTGAAAGAAGTGTCTGAATATTTAAACGATGCGCGGATACCACAAGAGCGCAGGCTACGAACCATAGAGAAACTAACGGAGGGAGAATGTGCGTTATGGTTTCGCAGTTTCCGTTATACCTTCGATACTGTCGAGGAGTTTCGGGAAGCTTTTTTGAAGCGATACTGGGACCCGATGACCCAACAGAATTTACGATTGGATTTGTATTCGAAAAGATACAGCACCAACAATCCAACGAAGTACGCTGAATTTTTTATATCTCAGATGTGTCGGTTTAAGGAACTTGACCAAAAGCCTAGCGAGCTCGAGCTATGTATTGCTATTGCCAAGCAACTTCCTTATGAAATCCAAAGGCTGCTGATTTCGGCAAATGCAAAAACCGCTATGGAAATGGAGACAGTTCTTAGGCAACTGGACCTCACAACATCCAATACTATGCGTCAGAATCGAACCGTGGAACAGGTACACGTGACCAACACGCAGACTGACCAGTACCAAGCTCCGAAAAATAATAAAGCTACTAGCACTGAAACGTTAGATTTCAACGGACGTCAATGGGAACATGAACCCAGAAGATGGCAACACAAGTACAAAGGAAATGCTGGTAGAGGAAGAGGAGGCCGAAATTCTTGGAATCAACAGAATACAAGGGGCAGACCGTACCAAAATAATGGAGGTAACAATGGCCAAGAAGGCAACAATCGGAATTGGAGACCCCCAGGAAAGAAGGCGTAACTTTGATGACGAGGTAGAGGAACGTTATCACGCTTCATTGCAATACCTCAATGAAAGGGGAGAAGAACCCCGGAAGCAGCAAGTCCGCTGGCAAGAAGCTATGCAAAATAGGACGTCACCAGACACATATGGAGACGGAGCCAAAAGTTTGGAGTTACAGCGCAGTGAACACGAGAGAAGAAACTCTAATGGGACTGGCGCAGTAGAAAAAAAAGCAAAATTAGAAGAATTTGAGAATGATGGATGGAAGGCGGTCAACATCATTAATTTGATAGCCAATCCGGAAGAATTAATCGAGGATACAGAAGGATCAAAGGTCATGATCAAACGAGAATTGCCCATTATACTAGTAAGAGTGGCAGGGTTGAAGATAAGAAGTCTGTTAGACACGGGTTCAATGGTGTGTCTTATGACACAAGCTTTGTATTGTACAGTACCCCAGGGGTACGCACCCCTTGGAGACCATCCCCCCATCATCTATTTAAATCTCCTAACTGGCAATCCTTGTAAAGCCAGACCAACATCTATCAATACCACAAGGACAGCTTGTCATTCTGGAAAGCTGGCCCAATCCTTGCATAACCACTACAAACATCGACACACTATTAACTAGGGCAGCTATGCCATCACAATGCTGACAGCATAGCGCCGAAGAATATAAAAGGGAGTCCTAAGGAGGTCAGAGGATCTCTCAATTACCAGTCTTACAGTGCAGCGGCCGAAGGCTATCGACGTTATCATCAGAGGTGAGTCAGACGTGTTCAGATCTCCTGTATTTGTAACCTTTACCCACAGATTGTACTTTCACATTGTAACATCACTACATCCCTTAAAAGGGACTCACATATCCATTATTACTGACCAATAAACACTTGGTCCGTACATACACCTGCATTACTGTTTACACGCTTCTTTACGCCCTAACTCCCTTCCTGAACTCTCCGTCACTATTAGACGTGACTTGTAGTAGCCAGATACTTGCTAGTGTAAGCATCATCGTATTCCCGTACCGGCCTGCCTGCTAGGAGCGGCCCGCGCCATATAGCTGACGCGTACAAGTCGATTATCTAACCAGCCAGCTGGGCGAGCAGCACAGTGACCCTTGCATTGAGGTCCATCCCCTAAAATACTCCTATATCATTTATAGGAGCACCCTAACACTAAACAACACGCTACACTGGTCAGCTTGCCCGACTACGGGAAGCTACCCCCTTTTAGACATTTCCTTCTAAATCAACACAATAACTCTTCCGTTTTAGATCCTGCCACCCCCAAATAAGGGATCTAAAACAGATGGTGGAGGCCGGGTACTACGCACAGTAAAATAGGACTCAAACAACGAGCCCTCGTAGTAAAAACGGCCCGTACCGCACATAGCCAAGCGAGACTGAATTTTTTTTTCTTGACCTTACATTACGTCACACATTTTTGCATATACATATAGGAGTTTGTATTATTACACCAACCCCCATTCGCCCCATAGTGTAAACGCAGGGGAAATTAGATGTCCACATTTAAAACTACACTAAGAGACTTTGCGCACCATTTGTCGGCTAGTACGACTCCACTCCTGCCGAAGCTAAAAATTAGGAACAGTGACTTAATAACTGACCAGACTGCAGTACAACTTCTCAGGGACCTTGAATTCAAAACATCACAGATCCGTGCTCAACACCCTACCGCCGCAGCACAAGTTATACATTTTACACGGTCCCAGGCCAGTGAACACACACAAGAGTCACCAGTATCCAGCGCTAGTGAAGTAGATTGCCTGCCAACACTCCATCCCCTATTGTTGCAGCAACTGCAAATCACAGAGCAGAAAACTAATAATCTGCTCGAGCGCATTACAGAATTACTAGAGACAGACACTATCAAGTCAAACAATCATACGACAGAAGTAGTTCTTGACATCCACACTATTCTGGAAACTGTGAAACAGGATTTAGACAGGACCGTACACATAGTCAAATCCACACAGTACGACAACACACCATCCATCAGCACAGACATATCAGGTGACGAGCCACCTGGTAACATAACACAGGTGTCGTACACGGGAAGCGAGGCTAATTACCCTCTAAACAGCCCAAACACCTCGGCACACGACAGCGGTGCGAACGGCACAAACAGACCAGAATCACTACACAGCCAACGAGACACAGCCGAGAACGAAATGAACAGACACACTGAGTACCCCATGATCCACCCCACAAAGTTCACGGGTGAAGGCCAGGATCCCGAGGAATACCTCAAGGCCTTCAATAGAACGGCCCGGATCAATGGTTGGAGCGAGGAAGTTAGGAAACGGCTCCTTCCTGCTTACCTCACAAAGGCGGCCATGACATGGTATGAGCTCCATGAGGACACACTAGAAGCTGCCACATGGGAGGAAACCGCTGTAATGTTGAAGAGCGAATTCCAGCTCATACCAGACGATGACGATCTCTACGACCAAATTAGACAGAGGTCACAGGGACCTAAAGAGAGCGCCCAGGCATACATCAATGTAAAATTGATAATGTGCGAAAAGTACAATGCAGCCATGACAAATAAACAGAAAGTCAAGCTGTTAATGCAGGGCCTCAGACCAGCCATAGTGGAAAAGCTGTGCATAATGAACAACCCCACGGTCCAACATATGTTAAATAACATAAAGACCATAGAGGAGGGGAGAAAGATCACGGAAAAGGCTACGGAAAAAGCCGTGGATCTGCACTTCCAAACACAAAAAGACAACACTAACGACAAAATGGACGAATTGGTGGACAGAATGGAGAAACTGACCATAGCTGCCATCCAAGCAGGCGGGAGACCGCTAAGGGATGAGCACGCAGACAAACAAGGGCGCTATTATACTGAGAGGGACAGGGGGTACACAGAGAGGAGACGCTACGGGAGGGAGGAAAATTACTACCCTCCACAGCGGCCAACAACACCTCCCCCACAGGATAGGCCACACTACCCTCCTCGGTATTCACCGATATCATACACGGACACAGAGCCGACATACCCCTCACGGCGTTCACAATCCCCGTACACACAGGAGTACTACCCTGAGGAGTACGACCACGACATCCCCCGACGAAACAGCCCGCCACCAAATAGACAGTCCTACGCTGCCCCACAATACAGGGCAGACAGGGAGTACCGGGAAAACTCGCCCCCACGCAGGCAGGGCTATGCAGCCCCGCAGTACAGGGGAAATGGGGAATATCGGGAGAACCCGCCCCCGCGCAGGCAAAGCTATACATCCCCACAGAACAGGGGAAATGGGGACAGGCGAGGAAACCCAACCCCGACCAGACAGGGGTATGCAGCTGCCCAGTACAGGGAACACGGGAATCGACGGGAAAACCCGCCCCCGCAGCAGCAGATATACACCCCACCCTGGCGGAAACAGGAGAACAGACCCCCGGGCAATAACAGACAGGGAAGAAAACCCACAAGGGGACGGGACAACGTAGATAAACACACAAAGGGCCCGGAACACTACCCCCTCCCCGACGAATACCCAAGGGAGTTCAGGGATGAGACACCCCGCAGGACAGACAGGGGGGCATTACTCCCTACACCTAGCCACACACAGCAGGCGGGGAGCTGGCGCAGCCACCCCGAAGGGGGGCGCACATATAGCACAGGTAGGCGCACTCCTACGTTCCAAAAAACGCCTAGATGGGGAGGTTCGGCCAGCTGATGAAGCGGCTGAGGTTCCTCCCCCAACACAACACCGGAAAGGACCTTCCCCCAAGCGAACTCGTAAGAGTAAGGGGAAGAAGCAGCCAGCTAAGGCTAAGGCTGATGATCCGCCCCCGGACCGTTTCCAAACACACCCCGTGCAAGGAGACGGCAACTGTCTGTTTAGGGCCATGAGCTTCCTAATCCGGAATACCGAGGATTATCATGGGGACTACAGACAGAAAACGGTCAAACATATCCTGGCCAACTGGAGCGAGTACCGAGACTTTGTGTCGGACGAGCGGGAAAACCCATTCCAGACCGGGGCGGATTACGAAAAATACATGGGTAGAGACGGCACTTATGCCAGTGCCGTAGAGGTGACCGCTCTCGGCAAAGTGCTGCAAGCCAACATCCATGTATACACTGATGTGCACTCGCCTCCGCTATTTTCCACTGCGGGATTCGGTAGGGACCTACATGTACCTTTTACAGGAAGCCCTAAGGCGGGACATTACACACCCCTCACAATTATAAGCAAACAGCCTGAGAACACGCCCACACCCTCCAAACAGAAAACCCTACCCCCTACACCACAATGCAGGATGGGAAGTGAACACACGCAGGCGCAGGACGCGAGCTCACTCGGCACTGGGAAGCCAGCAACAGGAGTCGAACTCGCGACCGCCTGGAACAAGAAACAGGGTAACAAGGGCAAGCTCAGGGTCACGTTCGCAGATACACCTTCCCGAGAGGAAGAAACCAACAACAACACAACTACACAAAGGCTGGGAACGATTAATACATTAAACGTTCGCCAGCAGACTTCTAGTCTAACAGCAAGACCGGTTAAAAGAGCTGGCAATGTACTTGGCGAACGCACTTTGCTGACCGGGGCAAAGTATCCAGGACAGGAAGTCAGCCGAGAGGCGAAGCGTGCCAGGTACGATAAGCGGACAGCTCCGTGCCTTCCCAGCACAAATGTCACTCCGGCAACAACAACAACAACAACAACTACATACATCCTACACAATACATCGGTGCAGGGCAGTGGATTTCAGGTATCGGCCCTCACGATACACGCCACCATAAATGGCCACAAAGTGCAGGCCCTAATTGACACCGCGGCAGCAGTAAGTTGTGTTAATAGGAGACACGTTACTGAAACCCAAATACACGGTGTCACGGGTGACATCCGGCTGGTAGCAGCCAATGCTCAGACGCTAGAAAACGCGGGGGTGGCAAACATACATCTTAGGATAGACCATTTTGCCTCAACGCACCCCATGTTCGTTATCGAACACCTTTCTGCGTCAGCCATAATTGGCATGGATTTTCTCGCTAGATATGAGGCTAGCATAAATTTCGCTAGTGGTCAGATGCTTTTAAAGCACGACCAGAGGCTCACCACACATCCCATGATATACACCAAGAACAAAGATGGGATTCGAGCGGAGCGAGAAAATCTCGAGCACCAGGCCTCTGTACTGCATACTATCAGCCAACACACACACACACACACACACACACAGATAAGGCGGCCAACCAGAACCACAGGCAGGACCTGACTCCGGAGCAAAATAAAAGGCTCACGGAGCTCCTGGAGACCAACAGAGATATTTTTGCCCATTCAATGAAGGATCTCGCTGTGACAGACCTCATTGAACACCATGTCACACTCACTAGTGACCGGCCAGTACACCAGCCTCCCTTCAGAGTGAGCCAGAAGGAGAGACACGCCATCGACGCTCAGATCTCAGAGATGCTCGAGGCAGGGGTCATTGTTCCCGTTATTTCTAACTACAGCTCACCGGTTCTGCTGACCAAAAAAAAGGACGGATCGCACAGATTTTGTACTGACTACAGGAGGCTCAATAAGTTAGTCGAAAATGATAGTTATCCACTACCAAGGGCAGACACCTATTTGGACGCCCTTGGCGGAGCTAGCTGGTTCAGTTCGATGGATTGCTATAGTGGATTCTATTCAATCCCCGTCTATGAACCAGATAGGCACAAGCTGGCGTTCGTTACAGAGAACGGACTATTTACCTACACCCGTTTACCGATGGGTCTCCGTAACGCCAGCCAAACCTTCCAAGAGCTAGTGGATAAGACATTTTCAGGGCTTAAGTGGCGTTCCGTATTAGTGTACGTGGATGATATAACGGTCTTCTCCAACACTTTTGACGAACATATCGTACATTTGGAGGAGGCTTTCGCAAGGATCAGAGAAGCTAAACTAAGGCTTAAACCTGCGAAATGTCAATTTGCCAGACAGCAAATTAACATATTGGGCCACATTGTCAATAGAGAGGGCATTATTCCCGACCCAGCTAAGACTGACGCAATTACGGGCATCCCAATGCCCACACATTTGAAACAGTTGCGCAGTTTTATTGGGTTGGCTTCGTATTACCGGAAGTATATCTACAGGTTTGCACACATCGCCCATCCCCTAACTGAGCTCACACGTGAAAAAACGCCCTTCAGCATCAAGCAGGAACACATAGATGCCTTCAACACACTGAAGCAACTATTGACCTCACCTCCATTACTGCAACACTTCCACAGTGATAGGCCCACATTTTTACACGTGGATGCCAGCCTGTAAGGGCTGGGGGCGGCCCTATTGCAGGAAGACGCAGAAGGGCGCAAACGGCCCGTCGCCTACGCTAGCAGGAAGCTAACGGCCGTTGAGACTAGATACTCTGCCACAGAGCGGGAAATGCTGGCATTTTCGTGGAGAGTGAACTATTTTAGAGTATACCTCTATGGTATCAAGTTCACGGTAGTGACTGACCACGCGAGCTTGCTTTTTTGGGACAAATTTAAAAACCCAAATTCGCGGCTCAACAGGTTTATATTCCGCCTGTATGAATATGACTTCGTGGTCAAACACAAGAAAGGCGCTACACACCTAGACGCAGATGGGTTGTCTAGGCTGCCAGTAGCCGATCCCCCGGATGACAGTAAGGACCACGACTGGGACGATATGCCCACCTTTGCCCTGACGGTGATTAACATCAAACAGGAGCAAGAAAGTGATCCGTACTTGAAACAGATTCTATTGGCACTAGAAGACTTGGATAAAGTGGACTCCAAGACAGCACGGCTGTCTAGGAGATTTTTCCTAGACAAAGACGGGGTACTGAAATTTAAGCCCACGGCCATGCACGATAACGCACCTATAGCGGTTCCGGAATCATTGAGAGAAAATATCATGATCGGACACCATAATAGCCCACTGGCAGGGGCGCACTTAGGTACGCATAAAACATACCTTAGAATCCGTGACAAGTACTATTGGGTAAACATGAAGGCCGACATAGATACCTTTGTAAAGACATGTCACACTTGCCAACGATTCAAAACAAGACCTGGCAAGCCTCATGGACTACTCAACCCAATTCCCGTGGGAGAGTTATTTCACAGGGTCGGGATAGATGTGAAAGGCCCCATTACAACAAGTCAGAAAGGTAATAAATATATCCTGGTGGCCACCGAGTATCTCACACGATACATGATTACAAAGGCTGTTCCCAAAGCAGACACGAACAGCATAGCCGAATTCCTATTTGATATAGTCACACGATACGGCCTATTCCAAACCTTATTATCCGACAGAGGTACTATTTTCACCTCGAGAGTGCTCCAACAGTTTCTGGAGATACTCAGGATTAAGGCATACACTACCACGAGTTTTTCCCCGCAAACCAACGGACTCACGGAGAGTATGAACAAAATACTTGGAATAGCGCTGGCCAAATTTACAGAGGACGCAGGAACAGACTGGGATGAATACCTGCAAGCCATTACTTTTAGTTATAATACCTCTATATCCACGGCTACGAAACACTCTCCACACTTCCTACTGCACGGATACACACCCAGAAGTCCCATAGACAATATATGTATCCCACAGGACACTTACACGGACAACGCTGCCCGGCTAGAGCACTTACAGATAGCTCGAATGAACGCTAGGAAGAACATAGCCGCGGCTCAGAAGAAACAAAAAGAGCGGTACGATCGGAATAGGAAGACCGTGGAATACACACCCGGGCAATTGGTCATGGTCTCCAATTCTGCCCGTAAGAAAAACGTGTCCGAATTCCTCCTGCCACGCTGGTCAGGTCCCTTCAAAGTCTGCAGGAAGGTATCTGACCTAAATTATATAGTCAGCGTGCGCCATGGGAGGAAACTCATTAAAGACACTATTCACGCCCGCCGTATGAAGGCATATCATACACGCCAAGCTCACACACCTACACGTACAGGCGGGCACTCTACTAAAAGAAAAGGAAACGATCCCGCTGGCAGACGTGGAAAGAAGGCCAAGAAATAGCCTTCAGACCTCACTGACCGCACCGGGATACGATCCTAACACTACCAAACTGTCCCGGAGACACAACCTGAATAGTGCCAGAAACAATTACTCTGGGTAAAAGACGGTCTCAAAACCCGCAACCTTCTGAATACCAGGAACATAAGGTCGGGTAGCTATCCAGTTCTAGGATAAGAAAAGTAGGAAGCTAAAATAGATTGGGACAGTTCCACTAAAAGATGGTCATAGATGAAAAACAACAAAATCACCTCCGGCACATAGTCACCAAACACGCGACTAGCGGCCCGGAGACACTCGTGTATAACGACATTTTGAACAATGGATAGGAATATACTTGACCCACGTTACAAGTCAACACAACACTTGGGAACACAAAGGTAGTTAATAGAAGGTTCTTTTGCATTACGAAGAGCCTGCCCGCAATTACAAGAGACAGCAATCAAGTTCCCACATACGCGTGCCGGAAACAAGAACATGGACAGAACATAAAACAAATGAGAGCTCACGACATTGTAATTCTACACTGTCAGCGATAAGGCACGCATGGCTGGCTGACCTTCAAGCATACAGACGAACTAAGCCAGCTCCAAGTGGACAGGAAAGACGCGTTCATTCACGGCAGATTCAAACACCTCAGAACTCCACAAATTACACTACGAGGAGAAGTCAAAAACATACAAACTCTGCACAGGTATGCGTATTTCCATTTGCGCATTGCACATACACGGGGAACGTACCATAATATGGACGGCACAAATACCGGCGTGACAAGCCTTTACAACACCCCGGGTCCGAACCCATGATCATACACCACGCTCGTACCAAAAACTAACTATCCAACGGTATTTTTGGTACGAGAAACACAAGCAAAAACCACACTGGGGACACCTCAATCCCTGAAACACAACGCAAACATAGAACACTAAGAATGACATAAGGTCACGGGTTCAAATCCCAGCGAAAATCGGACACCAGGAAAACAGCTATCCAGGCTTCCAATCACACTGAAATTAGCCCATACGACCACACAACCAGATAATACTGCATTCCCTTCGGCCAAAAGCCAGGCATAAAATTTCAAATACACCTGACATGGAAAATATATTTCCCAGACACAGGCATAGAAATCTCATCAGACAAAGGTCTTACGGAATAGTGACCACACAATAAGTATTAGCAAATAGTACGAATTGCTACATTAAGTCCGCCAGGAATCTAGAACAATGACAACACTCGCACACGTGCAGGAAAGCACATGCCAGCGGATGACATACATAACATCCCAGCCTGACATTACACATACAAACTGCTGACTGGCAGACTTCGTCACATTGCCATACCGATGGTGACAAGACACTATTGTTTACCGGCATTGACCATGAAATTAAAAACGCGAAACAATCATAATAACATACATTTTTTTAACACTGCAAAAGCATTTAGCAATGGACAAGACGTTGACAGGCCACGGGCACCTCCTGCCCATACACGCGATACATATTACGACTTAGCCTGTAACAGACCAACCGTCCGCGTGGTGTAGCGGAACATAGGCACACACACACGCGCTCACTAATTAGAAGCGAACACAGACAGGGGCTCGGAGGGAACAAGACCTCCCCCCCCCCAATGACTTCTTTTCGCGATTCTATTCCTAAAATAAATCATTCCAGGCGATTAGGACATGGCCAGTCGCACTACGACCACTGGCCACATTCACACTACAAATGGCAGACCAGATTAGGTCGTGAAGCTTTACTATCCCAAGGCGCGGATAGAAAGCCAACATGGACCAAGGGAGGATGACAGGAGAACAGGCTACCAGCGTACCACCTTACTCCCTTCCAATAACCTTCTCACGTCCAACATAACCAACGCAGACGCATGAACACGACCAAAACAGCTACACTACATTACAGAGTATACACAAGGGGTTGATAGACTTCATGCGTCTAAAGAGGAGGCCTACTACGCCTTGGATCACGATGCTACCACCTGAGTATTAGGGGTGGGTCGGCAAACATTAAACAAGCATAATGCGCATCTCCAAATGAGAGATGAGGCCACAATTATATATATTAACCATTCTTTGTTAATTAAATACTCCCGCATGACAGGAATATATTAGTATTATGCCTCAACCTACACCTATCCGTACATGAGTGCAGACGCCTCATATCCAGATACATGCATGAGTATCCCATCCATTTACCAGGGGTACTACTATCAAACCTGCATGGAATTTTCATATTTTTGCAATCCCGGGAATTACCTGCCCCAATCCACTCATTGTAGGAGCAATCCTAGTAGCATTACCGGCTCAAGGCCACCATTTATTTGAGCCCAAAGATGCATAACCTCTTCCTACCATGCTTTCAGCCCACTCTACAAATAACTACCCCCAGATCCTAATAACAGGGTACCTGACATCATAGACCCTACTAACACCTCCATTAAGGTACAAAGAGCATTATCGCTGGAAAGCTGACGTAGCAATGGTAGACCAGAAGTAGTCTATGTACTTAGAAGATCTATAACCCCACAACACTGGAAATATTTTACATTTTACACAAAGATTAAATTATTTACACAGGTTACGCCCATATTTTTTTTTGCAAAGGAATCTGAAACACTCTGATTGGTGATGACGGCGTAAGCCGAAGGCCAAAGGCACCACACTTTGAGAGTGGGGAAGGTGATGTGGACCCTTACCCCAGTTGGCTCAACAGCTCAGTGACCTTACTTAACTCCACGACCAGACCAAACAGACGAACCACGTAAGGTTAAGGCACTCGCGGCCTGGCACGGGCAAACGTCAAGATCTAGGGGTGCATCTAGCCTATCCCCCTTGTCGGAGACAGTTACACCCACTATGTGCCACGGTCGTCGAAGCCAAGACCTGCAGGGAGACTTTCTGAGAATGGCGGGAGAAATAGCTCACTCAGCGCCGGACTCGAGAGCTATCCCTAGAGACGACCCCATTATGACTAGACTTCTAGTTAAATTTAAGTAATTAGGGCTTCTATAGCGGGAAGCAAGACTCCTGTGCGTTGGAGTGAAATGTTACTGCGAAAAACATACTACTGCGGCCGACAAAGGCGAAGAGATTCTTATACTGCGAAAAGCATATTACTGCGGCCGATAAAGGCGAAGAGGAATATTACTGCGAAAAGCAGACTACGATTGCCAATGAAGGCGAAGATAATATCATGCCATTGGACGACAATGTCCAATGCCCACATAAATGGCGACGCATCGGGCAGCCAATGGGCATTAAGAGAGGGGCATTGCGAGCACCTCATAAGGGTTAAGTGGGCGGCCCAACTACGACAACGATGAACGATAACGGTAATGACCAGGAAGGTACAGCGGGCGAAACGGTTTGCTTAGTGGCACCGTAAGCCGCCTGCGACTAGGTTAGTACTAATGATAAGTGTCGACATCTAGAATTAAGGGGGCGGAATTCGGCGACCCTAGAGACAACCGGTGTTTCTAGGACTCGTACGAGTGGTGTCCTGAGGAAGTAAATTGCCTCAGGCGATCGCCCTGGTCGAAATTTTAGTTATAACACAGTTGCACTTTGGTACGCAACTTAGGATAAGAAAATTTACTGAACGCTGTTGCTAATAATAGCACAGCATCATTCGGCAGTAGATTAAGGCCACCCTTTCGGCTTAGAAATAGCATTTTTTTAGACCATAATTAAGATAGATAGCGTTAAGTAACGCCGCTCGGCACTTGGCGACCCAAATTCGTTGCCAGGGTAAGCCCGATAATACAATAGATTAAGGTAGAATATTTCGGCTCCTGATGACCGCCAAACCCGTCATCAGGGTAAGTCCGACAATACACTAGAACCTAGGATAATATATAATATAGTAAAATAGGTATAATCAAAGTGGAATATATCGGCACCCGGTAACCACAATTCCGCTACCGGGGTAAGACCAAATACACATTCAGAAACGGCATTACGGCACCGTATAGGGTAAGCCCGGCCATGCAGCAAATTAACATTAATCATGCTATTTTTTTTTCAGAGAAAGAAGAGCTTCACCAAGTAAAAACAATGACACAGGAAGCGACATAGAGAATATGTCATACTAATATGTTTTTTCTAAACCTCACCATTTTTTCCCAGGCATCGTCACCAGATACAGGAAACTGGTGGCAGGAATTTCACTACCATATAGCAGTGCCATATTATTTACGGCATACCATGATTGTGTACTATTTTTTTTTCTATTTTATGTACGTCAACTTGCACTAATCCCAACACACTCTCACACACTCACCACATTTTCTTTTTCAGCTACACACTCCAAAAAAAAAAAAAAATCTGCACAGCAGGGCTGGTGCCTGTGGGGTACCAGGCTTGCTGGCAGATCAACTAAACAGAAACACATAGAGCGTCAAAATGCGACGCAGATTACGACAATGAGGGCGCAACCGATTTGTGGCGGCGACTCTCATTGTCAAGTGTGAAAGCATTCACCCACAGAGGATGCTTCACAGATTAGGTATTAAGAATACATGGCAAGCGGTACGACCACTATACCGTACCAAGAAGTGGCCGTACAGGATCAGCCGTGAGACGGCAAGCGTACGTACAAGCGGGTAGCGTGCACGCGAGGTACCTAACAAAAACTAGAATTATAAGGGATTAGCGCGCTTAAGTTAGACATAAGACCACTGTAATTAGTAATTTTAAGGATAAACTTCATACAAATTATTCCACTAGTCATAAGGTCATTGTAATTCATAATTTTCAAGGGTAAACTTCATACAAATTCATGCGCCCACGGGCAATTATTCCACTGGAAAGCGACAATATTCCTAAACGTCAGAATCGCAACATAGTACATTAAACACTATATATTTTTTGTTTGTTTATCAAGATTCCATGTACACAATGTCTGTGATTTGTTTTCTTTCAATTTTCTTCCTTCTAACTTCCCCATTTGTCAGGGTGTTCCGTTTTATCCCAAACCAATAAATGTCTTTTGAATATTTCCCTTAAATTATACCCTGGAACACCCATTTTTCTATTTTCTTCTACCTTTCTTATTGCAGGGAGCACTTTTTCCCTAAGATAGGGCGGACGACGCAATCATCCGTTCGGCCCTGGGTTTTTTTCCTCCCTGCACAACAATGTACCATCAGCACCATGTATTTTTTTTTCTCCATCAACCTTCCAAAATGCCAATGTCAATTTCTGTTGCAATATTTTTTATGCCAATGTCAATTTCTGTTGCAATATTTTTATGCCAATGTCAATTTCTGTTGCAATATTTTTATGCAAATGTCAATTTCTGTTGCAATATTTTTATGCCAATGTCAATGTTATGTATATATGTATATCCCATAACCCTCCCCTCTGAACACGAGCTGATCTCACGCACACACATCAGCACGACATCACGACGACGAGGAAGACATCTACAGAAGATACGAGGGGACTTCAAAAACAACCACATCGACTACATCTATAACATCAACATCCCAACCCCAAGTTCCGTTCCCGTTCGCGGGGACGCGAACTAAATAGGGAAAGAGGCTTGTACAGTACCCCAGGGGTACGCACCCCTTGGAGACCATCCCCCCATTATCTATTTAAATCTCCTAACTGGCAATCCTTGTAAATCCAGACCAACATCTATCAATACCACAAGGACAGCTTGTCATTCTGGAAAGCTGGCCCAATCCTTGCATAACCACTACAAACATCGACACACTATTAACTAGGGCAGCTATGCCATCACAATGCTGACAGCATAGCGCCGAAGAATATAAAAGGGAGTCCTAAGGAGGTCAGAGGATCTCTCAATTACCAGTCTTACAGTGCAGCGGCCGAAGGCTATCGACGTTATCATCAGAGGTGAGTCAGACGTGTTCAGATCTCCTGTATTTGTAACCTTTACCCACAGATTGTACTTTCACATTGTAACATCACTACATCCCTTAAAAGGGACTCACATATCCATTATTACTGACCAATAAACACTTGGTCCGTACATACACCTGCATTACTGTTTACACGCTTCTTTACGCCCTAACTCCCTTCCTGAACTCTCCGTCACTATTAGACGTGACTTGTAGTAGCCAGATACTTGCTAGTGTAAGCATCATCGTATTCCCGTACCGGCCTGCCTGCTAGGAGCGGCCCGCGCCATATAGCTGACGCGTACAAGTCGATTATCTAACCAGCCAGCTGGGCGAGCAGCACAGTGACCCTTGCATTGAGGTCCATCCCCTAAAATACTCCTACATCATTTATAGGAGCACCCTAACACTAAACAACACGCTACACTGGTCAGCTTGCCCGACTACGGGAAGCTACCCCCTTTTAGACATTTCCTTCTAAATCAACACAATAACTCTTCCGTTTTAGATCCTGCCACCCCCAAATAAGGGATCTAAAACAGTATAATGAGATAGCGCAGAGAGAAAATGTTTTGAAAATACCTATCTCAAGTGTCAAAATAAAAGGTGTCATTCCCGACAAAACGATGATATGCAAATATTAGGTATTCCTAGATTTACAGATAGGAGGCTCTATTTTTTCACAGAGTTTTCTACTAGTAAACAAATTGCCGTTTATCCTTATTATTGGGGCAGAGTTTATAAGGGAATACAGAGTGGTAATAGACCTATCACAGGACAGAGTTATGTTCCGTGTGAACGAGGAAGCCGAAGGCTTAGAGGTCTCACTCAAGCAGAATGAACCAGGGACAGATGAACAAGTATGGCATACATACAGAGACATGGCTGAGGAAGAAGTGTTAGCTATCGAGCAGTTAGAAGATGAACTGAAAACACTAGCCGCAGACATGGATAAAGATCTGGAACCCGAACGGGAAGAAAATATTTCGGAAAAACTAGAAGAAGCAAAAATTGGTCCAAGATATAAAGAAAATTTAAAGAAATTATTATTGGAACAGAAGGAAGTCTTTGACTCGAGACCTGGTCGTGTAAAGAACTTCACTTATGCTTTCCAAGTTAACGACTGGACACCATTTAGGCAGAAACCCTACCCTATAGCCGAAAAGCATTATGCTAAGGTCAAAGAAGCAATTCACGAGATGTGGGAGGCCGGTGTTCTTGAGAAAACACCCACGCCTTATGTAAGCCCATTGGTAATCGTACCTAAGACAGACGGGACTGTCAGAGTATGCCTGGATCTGAGGCATTTAAATATGAAGGTAATACCGGAGTTTGACAAAGTGCCACCTATTAAAGAAATCCTCAGTAAATTTAAAGGGAAGACCATATTAACAAATTTAGATATCACATCGAGCTTTCACCATCTTGAATTGGAGAAGAAAACTAGTCTGTTGACAGGATTTATGTTTGATCAACATACATACACGTTTTTAAGACTACCTTTTGGTTTGAAAACTGCTGGTTCAGCTGTGATAAGGGCGTTAGATCGCAATCTATCAGACGATGTTAAAGAGAGTACCATCAGATACGTAGACGACATTCTACTCACACCAGACTCTCTGGAGGAGCACATGAGAGACCTGAAGAAGTTGCTGGATAACCTTTGAGAAGCTAATTTTAAGGTTAATATCAAGAAATCGCACTTCTGCCAGAGGGAAGTTAAATTCCTAGGGCACGTTATCGATGAAAATGGAGTTAAGCCAAACCCAGAGAAATTAGAGGTAATTCGAAATTTTCCTCGACCCACGAAAGTTAAGCACGTCCGACAGTATTTGGGAGTAATTGGATTCTTTGCTAACCACTGCCCAAACTATACTACAACTGTGGCGCCCCTGCAGGATCTATTGAAGAAAGGCGGCAGGTGGAATTGGACGGAGCAATGTCAAGAAACATTCGTGAGGTCAAAACAAATGCTTTTGAAGCTGGGATACCCTGATTATACCCAGAAGTTCATAATACGGACGGATGCATCACTTGTTGGGATAGGAGCGATGCTATTCCAAGAGAATGTTGATAAGCCCGAGAAGAAAGTTTTTATTGCCTTTATAAGTAGCAGATTGAAGGCCCATGAGAAAAATTACACGATCACAGAGATAGAGTTGCTCGCAATTCTGTACGCATTGCAGTACTGGCGCAAACTCATCTATGGCTTTCAAATCGTCCTCAGAACAGACCATAAAGCTTTAACATTTTTGTTAAAGACGGATTTGTCGAGCCAGAGGTTGACAAGATGGTCCCTGTATATTCAACAGTTCAATGTGGAAATAGAATACTGTTCAGGGAAAGAGAACGTAATACCGGACATGTTAAGCCAATATCCAAGAGAAGAGGAAACTCTAGCTGTCCAGATTGAAAATCGAGATCAGAAGACCTTAGATGACTTGAAGAATCTTACCAACATACAACGTGAAGATCCGTGGTTGAAAATGATGATTGATTACTTCGAGGGACGCTTAGCAAGGGGAACTGCAATATACAGAGAGGCAGAGGCATTATCAACAGACTATGTATGTTACAATCAGATGCTACACAAGTGGGATGATGTAGAACATACACGTCAAAGAATTGTTATTCCTGCATCTTTATAGAGACCTATAGAATAATTCATAGAGAATAAGGCATTTAGAAACGGGAAACGAGGTCGTTATGAATGCGGCCAACCTAAAAATTTATCATTCACCAGAGGAATTTGATGAACAAGAGGAAGTAATAGCAGCACACACCCAAGTGGACGTGGACAGCAAAGCCGGCCAGGCAGTCAGGCTTGAAGGCTCACGCAGCGGGACGGAAAGAGAGACAAGCAGCTTGCTCAGAGAAGGGAGCAGACAGCCGGAATGCAAGTGTCTGCGACTGCTTTACAAAGACATGGTCGAAGTCGCTGGGGAGGTTGAAGCATTGAATGAAACCCTCCGCCAAGAGAATGCACGTCTAAGGGCTGAGCTCAGAGTGGAAGGGGGAAGGAGACAGGCCCACTCGCAGGCGACGAGGTGAAGGACCGCTTAGTGTAAACACAGACGGTTGGGACAGTCAGCCGGTGACTTACAGAAGGTCACTTGCAATTGACTTCTATAAGTTTTACAAGCGGAATATGAACCCAACGGGGTTAGGCTGACTGGTGCCGAACGTGGATCTCAGAGATAGTTGAGCTCAGAATAGAGGTTCCAGCAAGGAACGAACACGAGATCTTTTGAGGGAGTTTAAGTTATAAAAACCCCTAGAGAAAATACATATTAAATCACTGTTGTGATATGAACTAATGCTGACATTATTTATTAATATAATGCAGGGAATATTAGTAGAATACTGCATTATTGGGCTGTATTCTGGACTTGAGCACAGAAGTTGGAGCGCTTGACGTTTGTCTAATGACTCTGGAAAAGGGGCGTAGTTTCTTGGAGCCGTGTCACTCTATGTGACCTACTTAAGTCGTCTGGAGCAGGTCAAGGGGCTAAATTATTGTCAAGTTATTCCCCGTTTCAGAATAGAGAGGCTAGTGGAGTGAGGAGATACCAGCATAATTTAATGATTACTCGTGATTGGAGCAACGCAGTGACATGAGGTTTGCACCTATGTGAATGTTTAGCTGGGAGGCTAATTATCAAGCCATTAAACATTGAAATCGAGGCAGATTTAATGGAACGCGCAGTAACACAGTAATTGGAGGTTAGCGGAGAGATCTATCCATGGTTTCGGGGATTTTTAGGTGATGCCGCGTGGGCACGTGCTGGCAAAGGCAATTAATATTAATTAATTGGCCGATCGATCCTCGAGCACGCATACAGATCTGTGATCGGCGAGGAAAAAGGAACCATATAAACGTTAATTTAAGACCAGAATCATACTGTGAGAAAAGATGACACTGCAGGGAAATTCTCGGTCTACTTTTTCTCTCCAAACGAATATAAGGGGTGGACCCAGGACAGAGGCGGTCAGTCGAACCATACTTGAGAGCGAGGAGCACGTCACCCTAGCTCGGAGAAATAAGACGCGGACTGTAACATTCTAAGTGCAGCAACATATAATCATGCATTAAGTCATGAATTAATAACGAGTAATGTAGTCAGTTTAACCGCAGTCTAGTGCGAAGTGCACGTTACCGAAGTCGAGAAGGGATGCTCGGACTTCAACATGAAGAGCCGTGCAGTAAGACATTTATTAATACCATTTATTAAGGACAGTCGTACCATATTTGTATAGTCGACATTACGAGTGATTGTTATTGTGCACGTAGGAAATGTACCGTGTGATATACAAAGTAGGACAATTGAGAGGGATAATTTGTACAAGTACAATGTACAATGGTTGAGCGCAGTATGTAAACTATGGGTTAGACAGATCATAGGATGTTGGACTGCACAGAGATAAACTTTATGATGCGATTGGTGAAATTTCATAAGAATACCAATATAATTAACGCTCAGGACGATATGCAAGCGTGTTTAAGCGATATCAGGAAGTGTATCGAAGGATAGGGAATGTTAGACAGTTTGGGGACTCGATAGGAATCCTTAGGCAGAGAATCGAGACTTTCAATCAGGATGCGGATAGCAGCGAGGAGGAGAACTTCAACGTCTGCATTTCTGATATCTTGCCAGGAAAAGGCAAACAGTAAGAAATGTAAATAGTGAGCGTGAGATTGTAATGATGATTTGTTAAATATATGTAAAATTAATAGTGTCACAAGTGCTATAACGTGTTGTGTGAATAAGGAGGCAACTGCTTCAATATGGAAAGGAAAAGTGCCGTGTGTCTTGTAAGGCAAAAGTTATGTAAAATGTGTGTTATAAGTATAAGAATGCCTTGCTAATTTTGCAAATAATGGCAGGCATTACTGGAAGAAATGCGTGGTTGGAGCCACCAGACAACTCGATGTAAGTACCCTAAAACCATGATTTTGTAGCAGTTATAGTCCACTGTATGTTGAGTGATTTCAAAATTTATAGAATATGCCAATAAGAATCAATCTTAGGAGGTAGAGCCTCAAATTAGTATTGTTGTGTTGATTTTAGTCAAGTTGAGATGTTTTTGTACATCATTCAGTGGATAAATCGTTACCACTATTGTAAAATGGCAATTCAGTTATATAAAAACTTAACGTAACGAACACGGATGTTCGGTTATTAAAATGGTTACGTTGTGTCGGGTTATTGTAATTCATGTCAGTAATAATAATAATAATAATAATAATAAATGAATACACATCAGGGAAAAATGGTTGTAAGCAAAATATATATGCTAATTGGACTATTTATCTATCCAAGCAGTGATATTATACATGAAGGGCTAAGAAAAGCAATTTAATATCAGAGTATATTATGATAATGGGAATAAATATGCAAGAATCTAGGGAATGGAAGAGTTTAATAGAGAATTGAATTTGCAGCTTGGGAATAAGCTTGTAAGAGTAATTGATAGATTTATCTTACTAATTAAAGGACGAGATCATAGCACAATAGTCACGGAAGCCAGGTAATCTATTCGACGTGTGAAATCTCGTATAGCCTAGGGCATACAGAGATATTTATTATGGCCAGAGCGTATTTTAGTGATTGACTCTAGCTCTGTGGATTGCCATGAAATGTTCCGGGTTCGAATCCTGTGGTGTATGAGAGGATAACAATGGAAACCTCTGCATGATACCTGATGTCGACCGAGAACTAGTTATTGAAATAATTCAGCTCCTGAGAAGCGAATTTAATTGGCGGCAGGAGGTGCCTGACCGTAGCATTTAATAAGATACCGGCTAGCCAGTTCGACCAGTGATTGATGAATCTCGTTCCTTCATATAATGTAATGGACCTATTGAGGCCAGTTATTAATATCCTAAGGTTAGGAATAAATATTTAAACACGCCCATAACCTGTCTTGCATACAATTTAGTTGAAATCATATGGGATATGTGGGTCATTGAGACTGCACTATTGTATTTAAAATCTGGTTACTGCTTGGATGTAAAAAGCAGGAGGGAGTCAGGAAGGGACAGCGCACGTGTTGTGACCGCTCGACTCAGTCCCATTGTATACAAGTAGCTCCGAGGGGGAGATTTTTAAACGACCTTTGAAGGTTGACATTTAGAATGGACAGACTTTGAAACCCTGTTTGTAATGAAAAGAGTCGTTGTTGTATTGTATAATGAATTTGTGTGGTTTGAAACACATTGTTAATTAAGGATCGTTTTTATAACGTAATACTTGGCAAACTTATGAGTTGTTGGAAGTTACATTTTTTTACTGACAGTGTTACTTAGCTCTAAAGGTCGACACTAGATGCCATAGGCTATGCCCACGCAAGGGTAGCATAATATACCATCCGACACAGCGGTAACGGAATTTTTGAAGTTGAAATCACAACGGCATACAGTGGAACTGTAGAAAAGGGGACTGCAGAAGGGAACTGCAGAACGGGATATGATTACATATAGTGGTGGAGTTGCAAGTAAATTTGATGTGCAACCCATAAATTGGTTAATGCATGGTAAAGCATTTTGGTGGGACAAGAGATACAAAACACAAGTGTACGCATAATGTAAATTAAGATGTGTTGAGAGTAAACAATTAAGCTTGTGAAATGGAAGAGGTCACAACAGGTGACATAAGATTATAAGTACAGTTTATGTGTAATTTACATGTGCATCAGCGCACTTGAGAATTAATTTTGATGTCAATCTCAGGGTAAATGAATGAATAATCATCTGGATTTGCAAGGATAAAGTGTGAATATTAGTGGATTGTAGGAGTAATTTTGCTTTGTTTTATGTTACATTGTTGGGATTGTGTTTTTGTGTGTTTGAAGCCATGATTTAGAGCTGAATTAAAGTCTTTAGAATAGAGTTGTGCTTTATCATTGTAGAGTTGATACCTTTTAGTCTCAGATCAAAAATATGCAACTGCTCAGTGGGTGGACGGTGCACGCCTGAGAACTGATGCTGGCTGGAGGCAGAAGCATGTTTTCCATGGAAATTACTCACATGGGTACAATATATATAATACCTTCATAAAGTACAGGAAATCTTGTGCGAAAACACGACGGAAATTCCGTCAGAAATTTCCAAACAGACCCCTGCCTAGCGTCAATACAATAAAAGATCTGGCATAAAAGTTCAAACAGACAGCTTAAAGACTATATTACAGCTGAAATACAATCAATCGGTGCTGAGGAACTTCAGAAAGTAAATGCCAGTTTCATAAAAAGGAGCCACCAATGTGTAGCAGTGAATGGCGAACATTTTCAGCAGCAGCTGTGAACTAGGTAAGTACAAATTCCTATACTCAATGACTCAGTGCCGCGCCTGCGCCGCATAACGGCAAAGTGCGTGGCGGGAGACAGGCTCGCGGCGCGGGCGAGTGGGCAAGCAGGGGTCTCCGTCAGATACAAAATAAACTCTCTGTATTTATAAATAGAAACAAAAAAGTGACAGTCAGTCTGAAAGACTAGACTTTGTATCATTTTAAATGCTACAAATGCTGAAAAATGGTAGAAAGTCTGGAGGCTTCACGCTTCACTCGAAGCCAAAGACTCTTGACATGTTATAAAATGATCTGCATAATACTTATCTTGCTTTATAATACTTAACCTTGTTTCAAATTACTCGCGAACGGTAAGTGCAAACCTAGGGCAAATCATGGTCAAGCGCACGGAGGGAGATGGCTGGATGACGTGCCCCTTCCATCCAGTTTAAAAACACTTACAGTGGGCGATGTATTGAAGATAGAGATATGCTCTCGCGGACTTTTTTTTTTGTAGAACTTTTCATGCTGACCAATTCTTACGCTCATAGTATATTGATATTTTTAACGGTTTGCCCAGCGTAAACTTAAGAAGCGCACGGACGCCAAGTTTGTTTTCGACTTTTTCACTGAAATCGTTACTGCTTGGCTTCCTTTGATCATACATAAATTAATTTCTACAGAATCTTTCCTCGAGATATCCTTTACAGAATGGTGAAAACCACATCAAAATCCATCCAGTGTTTCTCGAGATTACCCGTGACTTCCAAGAATCGGGGATTTTTGTCTTATACTAACGAAGTAGAGATTGTCGGGGAACACATGCACCAAGCGGTACTATGACGTCACACACCTCAGTGCATCTGGGTACATTTCGTCCCGTCACCGTAACGTAACGCCAGACCCCAGCGTAACGACGAAGTCGACAAGATCATTTAAAATGGTAAAATGTGAATGTCTGCAGTCCTCACTTGAATTGAAAACAGATAACACACACTAATACAGCCATCACAATTAACACCGGTTAAATCTGACAGATTCTACACACACCCAAGTACATGCGGCTACATGACCGCGTTGTCGCAGCCCAAAACTAAGGAACCAACCAACCAACCGAACAAACAATACAAATACTACTTAAAACTACCAATAATGCAATGTTGATACAATCTATACTAATATAATAAAGCTGAAGAGTTTGTTAGTTTGTTTGTTTGTTTGTTTGTTTGTTTAAACGCGCTTAATCTCTGGAACTACCAGTCGAATTAGAAACATTATTTTTGTATATGTCTGTGCTGGACAGAACGGAGGCAGACAGGTTTTTCTCCGGGTACTCCGGTTTTCCCTGTCAAAATGTCATTCCAGCAACACTCTCCACTATCATTTCATTTCATCTGTCATTCATTTAATCATTGCCCCAGAGAAGTGCGTCAGGCCTCGGCAGCCGGCACAGTTCATATCCTCGCCGCTAGATGGGGGCTTCATTCATTCCATTCCTGACCCGGTCGGAGACTGGAAGCAGGCTGTGGATTTTCTTTCATTTTTGTATATGATAGCCGGATTCAAGAGGAATAATTTAGGCTATGTAGCATTAGCCTACACCTCTCAGGTAACCTTAAAGATTGATTTTTGTTCAGTAAGTTGGAAGAACAAGCGCTCCCGCACAGTTTTATTCGCATGCGCTGGCGTTATGGTTAGTGATACGTGCACCGCTTCACCGATCTGAACCAAAGTTTGTATACTTACCCTTTGGGACCCTCCGGGTAACACTGTCCACTTTAAATAACGGACAGATCTCTCCATTCCCTGCTTTTAGGCCCTTTGGCACAAATATACACCGTTTCACCGATCTCAACCAAAATTTGTATACTTTCCCTTTGGAACCCTGCGAGTAACACTGTCTGCATGAAATTTTGGGCAGACCACTCCATTCCCTGCATTTAGGTCCTTTGGCACAAATCTACACCGTTTCACCTATCTGAAACACATTTTGTATACTTACCCTTAGGAACCCTGCGGGTGACACTGTCCCCTTTACATTTCCGACAGACAACTCTGCATTTAGGCCATTTATCACAAATCTACACCGCTTCCCCTAATTGCACCAATTTTACATACACTTTGAAACCCTGCTGGTAACACTGCCTACTTGATATTTTGGACAACGCTCCCCATTCCTTACATTTAGAATAACAGACAAAATGAACTGGAAACCCTGTATTAAGGCCCTAGAACCATTCATGTCCGTAGTAGTGTAACTGTAAGAGTATTTTAATAAGTCTATTGTTGACTGGCAATTCGGGCTGTATCACGTGACCCCTACCAGTGTTCTGGTGCAGAATTGCGAAAATAGTTGCATCTTGCGCTGTTTATAAATTGCAGTCACGGGGAGTAATTAGTGCAAAAATATTTCTTAGCCCCATAAAACAGTTATCAACATGAATATATTATGCCTCGGTATAAGTGCAATGGTGTTGGTGCAGTACATTGAGGTTATCAGCTGCAATAAGCGTTGGTGCTTTCAAATTTACCTTATCGTTCAGCGCTATGTGGCGATAAATGATACTATTGCTACCTCAGGAGCTCGGGACGGACGAAGTTTTCCAAAGTCCTCTGATTATTTTCGTACGCTATGCGACAAAAGACAACACTATTGGTCTCTACAGTTCTAACAGCCAATGAGATATAGGCCCTAGGCAGTGTCTTTTATTTATCTTACTCCTCTTTCCAATCACTTTTTTAAATTCGTTTGTAAATTACACGTGGCTGTGCTGTAGTTAGTAAATAGCCATTTCCCTATTCATTATGAGGAAATTCAGGAGCAACTGAAGGCTTGGGAGTGGGAGAGTACGGTTGGAAGTTCAACATCAGTAAATGTGAGATCCTGTTAACGTCCAGGAAAAGGGACAGACCAATGAGTGGGATAACACTTGGAGGTGGACAGCTGAAGAAGGTGGAAAGTCTCAAGTACTTGGGAAGTATAGTGGAAGAAAATGGGAGAAATAACAAAGAGATTACGGAACGTGGCAGACAGGCAGAAGCATTTCTGAGAAGCATTAGGAGCTTAGTGTGGATTAAACATGTCCCACAAAAAAGCAAAGAAGTGTTATACAGAAGCTACTATATCCCGAACGTGGATAATGAAGAAAAGAGACATAAGCAGAATACAGGCAAGTGAAATGAAGTTCCTACGAAGTAGGATCGGAGTAACAAGAAGAGACAGGGTGAGGAATGAAAAGGTCAGGGAAATAGTGAAAGAGGAGCCCTTGCAGGGTAGGATTTTTTTTTCGTGTGGTCTCCTCAGAGACCTAGTGCAGGTCTTTCTATTCGACGCCCGTGGGCGACCTGCGCGTCGGGATGAGAGATGGAATTGATTAAGGTGAATGACATTGGAGAAGGATGTGGAAGGAAGCGGCCGTGGCCTGTCAGAAGGTACCGTCCCAGCATTTGCCTGGTGTTGAAAATGGGAAACCACGGAAAACCATTTCAAGGACGGCCGACGGTGGGGCTCGAACCCACGCGTCTACCGAGTCTGCAGAGAGCTTGGCCCCATGACCTAACACTGCGCTTTAGCCAGCGTAGCCACTACTGTCGGTAGGGTAGGATTGAGACATCAAGACTGAGGTGGTATGGACACTTAAAGAGAATGGAAGATAAGAAGATTCCCAAGAGGATACATGAGATGCAGATGCAGAAGAAACGACCAAGGGGAAGACCAAGAGATAGATGGCTGAAAGGAGTGGAGGAATGTGTCAAGAAGAGAGGCGAGGTCTGGACTAGAGTGACAGCGGAGAGGTGGTGGGAAGAAAGGACTAAGTGGCGAGGCTTATTATGTTCCAAACAGACCCAGCCTGGGGCTGGAAACTGTACAATATGATGATGATGATAATGACTATCATTATGGGAAAATGACCTGAATGTTACGTCCATTATATTGTACTACTTATCACCCCCACTACAACCACCACCTCCACCACCACCACAAAGAATTATATTTTTTTCTTCTGTTAGTTTAAGTAGCCTATCATGTGCCAGTTCTGTAGTAGTAGTCTATTCATTATCATCCATAAAACAAATAAATCCACCAGGCGAAGCCGGGCACTACTGCTAGTATATAAATAAATCAGTACAGATAGTGTTCTAGACAGCAACGTATATTATTCTAAAATAAATCTGTATAAAATCTACGATTGCGTGCTTGAACTTACTTGTTCGTCAACCCTGTTCTTGTCACGGATGTTCGTCGGCAACTGAGCGACATGCGGTCGGCTCGCTAATAGCCTGATAGGAATGGAAGAGCGGTCGCGTTTTGTTTACTGGTGTGCCATGTGTTTGATTTACAATAATCTTTCGTTTCCTGTGTTCCGATTACCTTCTTACTTTTGCTATAATAATAATAATAATAATAATAATAATAATAATAATAATTATTTTATTTTTATTTTTTATTTAGTCAATTTACCCTCTAGGTTGGTGGTTCCCACGGAGTCAGCGAGGGAACTCACCACTACCGCCTCTATGGGTAGTGTCCTGAAGCTTGGAACATCTGGTCGGGAGGAATACAACTGGGGGAGTGGGATCAGCACTTCGCCCAGGCGGCCTCACCTGCAAAGCGAACAGGGGCCTCATGAGGGATGGGAAGGGATGGAAGATTGGGATGGATAGGCTAGGAAGAGGGAAGGAGGCGGTCGTGGCCTTACAGTAGGTACTGTACCGTTTTCTTTTATTTGGCCTGATTTACGGTACATTTTCCTATGCAAACCGCTACCGCAAACGTCAGGTTTTGACCTAGTTTGGAGAGCGCAAATAGCCATGTGATCATTCGGCTCAGCTGGTGTCTCATCAACAACCTTCGGAAGAGTGTTTCACTTGTAGGCCGCGAGGATGCGCAGGAGTCCTTGAGCCTGCAGTAGTGGGGAGATTGACATTTACATTTGAATATTATTTGGAAATAAGGCACAGTTATGATGTCAAGTGTATATTGGAGTTCGATATTACAGCAGAGAGAGACAGTGCGGTCCTGCTCTAATGATAATAACATTTTTAACATCAAGAATATAGATTTAATATATCGATCTGTCTCAGAGAGATCGTCTCGTCATGCGCACTAGCGACAGCGTGCCAGTTGTCTCCTGCAGGCTGACGCAGGTGTGCGACAAGCAGAGCATGTTTAAAATCAGACGAATACACGCCTAAGCAAGGACTCGTATCGCAAGGTTTTTTCGGCTGGAAGAAGTGACAAGCTATCATGAGTCCACGGCGGTGCTAGTTCGCGGTTATACATCGTATTGTGACGGATTAAGGCCAGTATACTTAAAGTTCAGTGTCGAATGAGAACTTCAATCGTCAGAGCGCCTGGCATTGTATGCGGGCAATATTCAGTTAGGGGAATCAGTCTCTTTTCACGTGATTTAAATGCATGTATAGATGAGGAGCGAAGTGCAGTGATACATTAGGAGGCTCGTTTCTGAAGTCCATGCACACTGAGAAGGCGTGCTGTCTTTTCTCACGCCAAGACTATTGGAACTAAATGTCGAGTACATTCCGAGGGAAGTTTGTTTAACAATGCATAGTGCTTGGAAATCCGAGGTAGTGGGAGAGATGTCTAGGATGTATATAAACATATTAGCCATGTGCGGCTAGGCATTTTAGTGTGGACATCGCTCTCCAAGCAAATGCAGCGGACCTCACGAGTGACTACAATGCTGTTTGCGAAGTGGAACATTGCATACTCGCGACGCGGGCTATTGGCTTGTGCAACATGAACTTTTGGTAACATGCAGCCGAAAATAACTCAGGCTACCGTCATGTGTCCACCCGCTTATTGCGATGTTGCATTCGCGCGCGTGGTGTATTTTCGGGCCGGGCTGGAACTATTCGAAATTCGGGCTAGGACAATTTCCGAGATGAGGAAGCGGTTCGTTTACTATCAGTGGACTTGGGACATTGGAGTAAGGAATTCCCAGTTCGTTCATTGGAAATTGGAATGGAACCGTGTAGCCCTGCTATACCATGGTGGAATCAGATGGTGGGCATCTTCAAGCTCCATATCGCCTTCGAGAGTCTTCAGCCAGGTAGAGGAACAACTTTTCATGTAGCGTTGCAAAGTAGATAGTCCTGTGTAAACACTTTGCCATCTGTTTTTTTTAAATCATTTTGAGTAGTATGATTGTGAAGTGAGGTTGATGCATGGCCGTCCCATGGTCTGTATGACTTCATTTGCAGTCGAGTTTAGGCCTGGTTCTCAAGGTGCACTCATTTCATAATACTTTATTATGAATTATTTGTTTATTTTTCAGCTTAATAATTTTATTAATTTAAATTCATTAATTTCATTCCGAACTTCTTGATTGTGGAGAACAGATCTTCATAGGGGAAGAAATCTACGTTATTCTCAAAGGGAATTGTTTTTTTTTAATCAAGCTTTGTCTTGAGGGGTTGTCGTTCCATTATCTTTGTGTTCGACAATTGCGAGATTCGAATTTGCCTATGCGCTCTTGCATTATAACTATTAAAAGATAGTATAGAATGTGAAGTTTGATCATTCTTTTAGAATGGGGATCTTTTTTCTCTTGAGAGTAAACGCTGTCATACTGAATTCTAATGTGTCAACAGGAGTTAACTGGAGTCGTTACCTGGATACATGCTGTAGAACCAGTCTGATTTTCGTGAATTCTCTTGAGGGGACATTTCTATTTTCGTCTGATCAACTTTAACGTTTGATTTTGTAGTCACGTGTACTTGGATACACCTCGTTGATTTTTATATTAATTAATTTTGCTATAACTGAACTTTGATTCAGTCTTTCGAGTTTTTCTTGTTTAGAACATTGCTTTAGAGTACTATTTGAAGAACAAGAATTTTTTTCGAAACAAATCCCAGGGATTAACTTTAAGGGGAAATGAATTCTTATGTGACTGTAAATACAACTCTGTAAGGCAAGCTTTTTGTGATCCAGTGGACTTGATTAAGTAGCCACTCATATTAAATTTATGATGCATTGGACTGAGAAAACATAATAGTTAAGAAACACAGCTGAATATATCTGATTACTGGTTATCGAATAAAATAATCACCATGTGGGTGATAGTGTGTGAAGAAACGTCAATGGGCGTGTAATATATTTACGGTGGTACTCGTTGAAGTACGTTAATATTAAGATGCTAGTGAAAGCATAATATGTAATGCGGTTATAAAAATATAAACTTGGTGATGTTGGTGGCAATGCCCACCCGTATTCAGAAATCGAGGTCATGAGTGACCATTATAATGACAGTAATTCAGTGCAAGGTTATACTAATTTATGAATGTTTTTGAAAGAACATAGTCTCTGTTCTTTTTGCATTTCTTGTTACGATTTATTGATGAAATTGGCAATTCCAATTATGGATCTAGTTTTGTTAAGCCTCAGAGTTTGTTTTTGTGTGGCATCCCCATTTAATTAATTCTTCGGTTGTGCTCAGTTTATGAGATTCAAGCAATGTTAGGTATGATTCACGATCGTTATATTATAAATTCTGGATGCATTTAAATAAGTACATTTATACTGAGAAATTATTGAATCTTTAGAGATTTTGAATTACGAATTTCACGTCTTTTTAGCTTGAGTGCTTAATTGATAAAATAAATTTTGACTACATTGCTAAGGCAATATAACTTATGCAATCTCAATTTTGACAAAGCACTAATGAGGAGTACAGAATTACCTGTTTGCGAAGGCATTTACATCTGAGGGTGTAATAATATTAATAATGATTTGGCTGTAAATAAGTAAATATGTATATATATCTCTGGATTAATTCACGTGTTTTCTAATGTTGGAATGGGTGGAAGAACCATAAAGGCGATTTATCTATTTTTTTTTGCTTCTTAAGGGATCACTTTTGTTCATATAATTAACAATTTCTATTGAGGGTTAAATGCACTCTTGGTCCATGGGGACTGCTAGTGCATTTATTGGCATGATTCTAGTGCCTACTTTCTTTGTTTTTGTGTCCAGTCAAGGACAATTTGGTCTGACCCTTTGTCAGATTATCTTTTGGAAATAAATACTTTGTCATTTCTTTTAATCGCGGGATGTGATGATTTACAGAAGTATAAAGAGGTCGCATTAAGGGGGACCACAGCTAGATATTTCTAGAGTTTCCCACACTCCTGAGAGGGTGATTTCGCACGATTCTTGTGTTCTTAGAGCAGTTCACTGCTATGCTTTGGTCGTGCTTAATGCCACCTCTGTTAGGTTTTACTGCACCCTTATACTCCCTTTCCCATGTTGGTAGGATCTGGGGACTTTTCTGAGCCGGGGGGTTTTCAGGTCCTACGATTCAGCTACCATCGAGGGATTTCAACAGGTAAAGGGTAGGTATTTTCGGGCACAGTAAATTGGCGCCCAACGTGGGGCATCGAATAGAGATATCGTGTCTTTATGGGAGGTGTCAATTGAGTAAAATAGCATACAGATGATGGACTCGAGAAAACTGGAATACCAGAGACGAGAACATAGTTTGAGGCCATTATAGATGTCGAACCTCGTGGAAGGGCATCTGACTGGTGATATGACGCCATTTCATGATCGTTTCGAATCTTGCTTTCGAACACGTGGTGACGTTATGTGCTAGTCAATTCCGACAACATTACAGCGATCAATTGTGAACTCGTTGAATGAACGTCGGGAAATAATGGTTCACCAATGTTTTTAGCACAAGATATTGGAATTCATTCGTGAATAAAGCAATTAAGAGTATTCTCGATCTACACGGCATACGTGTAGAATTGCAACCATTAATAGATTTTGTGGATTTTTAAGTGGTGCTACACTGATTTGGAAATAATATACGACTAGAGCCAAGATCAATGAAAGACATTCTCTGAAAAACTGAATTGACTTGATCAGTCGAGTAGGGCTTTGTGATGTAGCTCGTGGGTGAGCTGCACTCAAGGTGTCCCATTTTCTTGCAATCGGCGGATGGGTATTTCTGAGCCCATTTTAAATGTAAAACCATTTTCATTAATTTAAAGATGGTCATAATATGAATACTTAGGATATATACTGATATAAATCATCACGCATAGTATGAGTAGGTTCTGGGAATTCCTCGATTCTAACATAAAGCACTGATTGGTAATTTTAATTATATTTTAAGTTAACGCAACACAATCAAGAAGTTCGTATGATGGCAAATGTGGTTTACTCTGTGATGTCTATGCTTTGTTTGGTGGAGTGGTGTCCATGTTTTTCAGCTTTTGAGTGATATATATTTGATATGTCTGAGAACGATGGGAAAGGATCTCCTAGTGAGATGGAGAAACGTTATCAACTGCTTCAGGCACAGATGAATATTCAGGATGCTCTTGCAGAGAGTATAAAAGACTCTTTAAATGACCTTCAGTCCAGCAATAAAGATATTAGATCCAGCCAAAGTCGAATGCAGACTAGTATAAAACAAATGCAGATCAGTCAAAGTCAAATGCAGATTAGTCAAACAAAAATAGAAGCAGACATCGATAACATTCAGTCGAAAATTGTTAAGGTTGAATCCAGTCAAAGTCAAATGCAGAGTAGTCAAACAAAAATAGAAGCAGACATCGATAACATTCAGTCAAAAATTGTTAAGGTTGAATCCAGTCAAAGTCAAATGCAGGCTAGTCAGAACCAGATGCAATCATGCCAAAATATTATTGAAGTTAAAGTCACTAGTGTACAGACAGATGTAACTAACATCCAGTCTAAGGTTAGCATTGTAGAAGCTAATTAAAACCCTATGCAAATCCAGATCAATGAAATAGAGAAAACTAATAAGGATTTCCAAATGGAAATTAAATTAGATTTAGATGTCAGTAAACGGTTGGCGAAGGATAATTTGGAAGCTTTGCAACTACAATTCACTAACGACACTATCCATACACAGGCTTCCATAGATCAATTGAGAACTAAAATGAATTCTTTTCGAGTTCAAGTCAGTGATCATAATAAATTATTGAAAGATGACTTTGATATAGATCTTAAGGCAATTGTTAAAAAAACATAGACTTATTAAGAAATGGTATGATTAGGATTAATGAAGATTCTTTCAATGATCTGAAACAGCAAGTGGAACAAAAACTTGCCACTAGCGAATTAAAAGCTACTAAAGAAATATTAGATGTGAGGGAGGATGTCGATAAGAAGATTACAGTTCTTCAAATTTCTCAAACAGATGATTTAACCAGTCTAGAAAATAAATTAAAATCCATTGAGGTTAAGGTGGATCAGAACAAGATAGAACTGAACGAAGACAGGGAAAAGAAAACTTCGGAATTAAATGCAATTCGAACGCAATTGGAAACCATTAACCTTGGGGGGAATGTTAACGTAGAAAGTATTAAGGAGCAATTAAGGTCAAGCTGGAATAGCGACTTTCACGCTGCTTTAGCTCAAATGGAACCTAGATTACAGGAAAGAGATGAAGCTATGCCACATGAGTCTCCCGACACTAGGATCCGTCCTCAGTCTAGAGTTGCGGAACGGTTAGGTCCAACTCAACCCAATTTGACTCAGCCCAATTTCACGCAATTACAACCATATGAGTACACTTATCCCAACACTAACGTCAATCCAGGAGGTTATATACACAGGCCTGTTGAAAGAGCGTCTAACATCACTGTTATTAGACATTTTGAGGATAAGCCTCGCAAATTCAGTAATTTAGATGGGACTACCCCTCTCGAATTTATTCGTGGATTAAGGGATTATTTCGTGGAATCGCAGGTGCCACGCGAACGCGAACTTAGAGTAGTGGAGCTCTATTTGACTGATGCCCCACTTCAGTGGTATAAGGCGTTTAGGTATACCTTCAATAATTTCGAGGAGTTTGCTGACGCATTTATCAAAAGATTCTGGAGCATTGAAGTGCAACAGAATATAAGGTCAGAAGTTTACTCGAGAAAGTATGCAAACACAGGTCCCACAAGCTACGCAGAGTACTTTGCGTGTCAGCTCTCGAAATTGCGGTTTCTGCAACCCCCGATGACCGAGGGTCAGTTAGTGGAAGCTATATCGCAGCAACTTCCCGTGGATGTCAGAAAGTCAATAATTTCATCAGTAGTGACTGACTTAGCCACGATGGACGACTTGCTACGTTGTTTGGACCACGTAAACGCAATGTCAACACCTATCATATCGCGTGTTAGTCGACAGGAGTCTAAAGGGATCAACACGGTAGTAAAGAACCGAACCCAACAAACGGATCAGGTCAGATCCGACCAGAGGAATTCGGAGAGGATAGGGCCAACTCGAAACCACTACCAAAAGGATGTGAGATACCAAAACCAGTATAGGGAATACACGGAACCACCGTGGCAGATACGTTATGAGGAGCGTAATTTCTACAGGAGGGATTACGGCAATAACCGTAACAATCACCGTGACGCGCCTTATGACCCTAATTACAGACCACGTCAGGGTTACAGCAGGTACAAGAACTATAGGACGGAAGAGTTTTATCGAAGGAGAGACCAAGAAAGGCACAGAGGGGAGCAGGAAAAGTCCGATGGGGAAGGACGAAGAAAGAAAGATGATAAGAGAAAGGATACAATAGATGAAGCCCACGCAAGTACTAGTCGCCAGGGTAGCAGTGAAAGAACCCCAGAAAGAGATGGTGACAAAGAAAAAAAAACGCCAAATTCCAAACAGAAATAAAACCTTGTAATTCTGCACCCTCGTTTGTGATTAAAATATATGAGACCTTCAATGTAACGGATGAAGACTTGTTATTTGAGGAAGGCCCGAAGTTTAGAGAAAGACCCATTGAACTGTCTGTAATCAATGTTCAAGTAGGAGAACAGGAATGCAGAGCATTAGTAGACACTGGATCTATGATATCGATAATAAGTGAAGACTGTTATGAAAGGCTTAAAAGAGAAGACCGATTCACGTCGTTATCTGCTTCTCCCATGAAAATTAAGGGTATATTCAAGGACAAATCTCTGAAATGTAGAATACAGATACTTATGAGGTTTGGCATAAATGAGAGGCAATACGAACACGTATTCATTGTCGTGAAAGGCATCAATTTTGACGTCATCATCGGGATTGATTTTATAATCAAGGAAAGGGCCATAATAGACATGGATAAACGTATTATAAAGTTTAATGAAGAAGTTGTAGAAAAAGCAACCATACAAGAAAAAGAGGATTTTGATAATCATGGTGATTACCCTAGACAGGAAATCCTAGAATGCAAGAATGCATGAATTCCACTTACCACGAGATTCTTGCATACATACCTATGACAGTTCATTTAGGTGTTAAGCCAGTGAGAGCTTGGGATGACATTGTCAAGTATATTCCTCGGGATATTGAGCCCGCCAATCAGGAGCGAGTTGACGCGGCTCGTGAAAAGCTCATGGATGCAGCCGAGAAGCGGCAGAGAAGAAATAAAAATAAAAGATTCAGGCAACCATTCAGAATGAATGATTTAGTGCTCATAAAAAAACCAACGAAGGCAGACGTAGCCAATAAACTATACACCAAGTTCTCTTATATTTTCTATGGGCCGTTCCGAATAGCTCGATGCTTTGGGAACAATTGTTATGAAATCACCAGCATAGATGGAAGGGATATTATAGGTCGCTTCAATGCCAAGAACATGCGCAGATACTACAAGAAGTTAGTTTAACTCTGTATGTAGCCATGTATTGTAGCGGGATTATCTGGAATGATGAAATAAAAGTCTAGCCAGCTTTTATTCGAGGTATTAGGAGAGAGATGTACCGTTTTCTTTTATTTGGCCTGATTTACGGTACATTTTCCTATGCAAACCGCTACCGCAAACGTCAGGTTTTGACCTAGTTTAGAGAGCGCAAATAGCCATGTGATCATTCGGCTCAGCTGATGTCTCATCGACAACCTTCGGAAGAGTGTTTCGCTTGTAGGCCGCAAGGATGCGCAGGAGTCCTTGAGCCTGCAGTAGTGGGGATATTGACATTTACATTCGAATATTATTTGGAAATAAGGCACAGTTATGATGTCAAGTGTATATTGGAGTTCGATATTACAGCAGAGAGAGACAGTGCGGTCCTGCTTTAATGATAATAACATTTTTAACATCAAGAATATAGATTTAATATATCGATCTGTCTCAGAGAGATCGTCTCGTCATGCGCACTAGCGACAGCGTGCCAGTTGTCTCATGCAGGCTGACGCAGGTGTGCGACAAGCAGAGCATGTTTAAACTCAGACGAATACACGCCTAAGCAAGGACTCGTATCGCAATGTTTTTTTCAGCTGGAAGAAGTGACAAGCTATCATGAGTTCACGGCGGTGCTAGTTCGCGGTTATACATCGTGTTGTGACGGATTAAGGCCAGTACACTTAAAGTTCAGTGTCGAATGAGAACTTCAATCGTCAGAGCGCCTGGCATTGTATGCGGGCAATATTCAGTTAGAGGAATCAGTCTCTTTTCACGTGATTTAAATGCAGGTATAGATGAGGAGCGAAGTGCAGTGATACATTAGGAGGCTCGTTTCTGAAGTCCATGCACACTGAGAAGGCGTGCTGTCTTTTCTCACGCCAAGACTATTGGAACTAAATGTCAAGTACATTCCGAGAGAAGTTTGTTTAACAATGCATAGTGCTTGGAAATCCGAGGTAGTGGGAGAGATGTCTAGGATGTATATAAACATATTAGCCATGTGCGGCTAGGCATTTTAGTGTGGACATCGCTCTCCAAGCAAATGCAGCGGACGTCACGAGTGACTACAATGCTGTTTGCGAAGTGGAACATAGCATACTCGCGACGCGGGCTATTGGCTTGTGCAACATGAACTTTTGGTAACATGCAGCCGAAAATAACTCAGGCTACCATCATGTGTCCACCCGCTTATTGCGATGTTGCATTCGCGCGCGTGGTGTATTTTCGGGCCGGGCTGGAACTATTCGAAATTCGGGCTAGGACAATTTCCGAGATGAGGAAGCAGTTCGTTTACTATCAGTGGACTTGGGACATTGGAGTAAGGAATTCCCAGTGCGTTCATTGGAAATTGGAATGGAACCGTGTAGCCCTGCTATACCATGGTGGAATCAGATGGTGGGCATCTTCAAGCTTCATATCACCTTCGAGAGTCTTCAGCCAGGTAGAGGAACAACTTTTCATGTAGCGTTGCAAAGTAGATAGTCCTGTGTAAACACTTCGCCATCTGTTTTTTTTAAATCATTTTGAGTAGTATGATTGTGAAGTGAGGTTGATGCATGGCCGTCCCATGGTCTGTATGACTTCATTTGCAGTCGAGTTTAGGCCTGGTTCTCAAGGTGCACTCATTTCATAATACTTTATTATGAATTATTTGTTTATTTTTCAGCTTAATAATTTTATTAATTTAAATTCATTAATTTCATTCCGAACTTCTTGATTGTGGAGAACAGATCTTCATAGGGGAAGAAATCTACGTTATTCTCAAAGGGAATTGTTTTTTTTAAATCAAGCTTTGTCTTGGGGGGTTGTCGTTCCATTATCTTTGTGTTCGACAATTGCGAGATTCGAATTTGCCTATGCGCTCTTGCATTATAACTATTAAAAGATAGTATAGAATGTGAAGTTTGATCATTCTTTTAGAATGGGGATCTTTTTTCTCTTGAGAGTAAACGCTGTCATACTGAATTCTAATGTGTCAACAGGAGTTAACTGGAGTCGTTACCTGGATACATGCTGTAGAACCAGTCTGATTTTCGTGAATTCTCTTGAGGGGACATTTCTATTTTCGTCTGATCAACTTTAACGTTTGATTTTGTAGTCACGTGTACTTGGATACACCTCGTTGATTTTTATATTAATTAATTTTGCTATAACTGAACTTTGATTCAGTCTTTCGAATTTTTCTTGTTTAGAACATTGCTTTAGAGTACTATTTGAAGAACAAGAATTTTTTCGAAACAAATCCCAGGGATTAACTTTAAGGGGAAATGAATTCTTATGTGACTGTAAATACAACTCTGTAAGGCAAGCTTTTTGTGATTCAGTGGACTTGATTAAGTAGCCAATCATGTTAAATTTATGATGCATTGGAATGAGAAAACATAATAGTTAAGAAACACAGCTGAATATATCTGATTACTGGTTATCGAATAAAATAATCACCATGTGGGTGATAGTGTGAAGAAACGTCAATGGGCGTGTAATATATTTACGGTGGTACTCGTTGATGTACGTTAATATTAAGATGCTAGTGAAAGCATAATATGTAATGCGGTTATAAAAATATAAACTTGGTGATGTTGGTGGCAATGCCCACCCGTATTCAGAAATCGAGGTCATGAGTGACCATTATAATGACAGTAATTCAGTGCAAGGTTATACTAATTTATGAATGTTTTTGAAAGAACATAGTCTCTGTTCTTTTTGCATTTCTTGTTACGATTTATTGATGAAATTGGCAATTCCAATTATGGATCTAGTTTTGTTAAGCCTCAGAGTTTGTTTTTGTGTGGCATCCCCATTTAATTAATTCTTCGGTTGTGCTCAGTTTATGAGATTCAAGCAATGTTAGGTATGATTCACGATCGTTATATTATAAATTCTGGATGCATTTAAATAAGTACATTTATACTGAGAAATTATTGAATCTTTAGAGATTTTGAATTACGAATTTCACGTCTTTTTAGCTTGAGTGCTTAATTGATAAAATAAATTTTGATTACATTGCTAAGGCAATATAACTTATGCAATCTCAATTTTGACAAAGCACTAATGAGGAGTACAGAATTACCTGTTTGCGAAGGCATTTACATCTGAGGGTGTAATAACATTAATAATGATTTGGCTGTAAATAAGTAAATATGTATATATATCTCTGGATTAATTCACGTGTTTTCTAATGTTGGAATGGGTGGAAGAACCATTAAGGCGATTTATCTAATTTTTTTTGCTTCTTAAGGGATCACTTTTGTTCATATAATTAACAATTTCTATTGAGGGTTAAATGCACTCTTGGTCCATGGGGACTGCTAGTGCATTTATTGGCATGATTCTAGTGCCTACTTTCTTTGTTTTTGTGTCCAGTCAAGGACAATTTGGTCCGACCCTTTGTCAGATTATCTTTTGGAAATAAATACTTTGTCATTTCTTTTAATCGCGGGATGTGATGATTTACAGAAGTATAAAGAGGTCGCATTAAGGGGGGCCACAGCTAGATATTTCTAGAGTTTCCCACACTCCTGAGAGGGTGATTTCCCACGATTCTTGTGTTCTTAGAGCAGTTCGCTGCTATGCTTTGGTCGTGCTTAATGCCACCTCTGTTAGGTTTTACTGCACCCTTATACTACCTTTCCCATGTTGGTAGGATCTGGGGACTTTTCTGAGCCGGGGGGTTTTCAGGTCCTACGATCCAGCTACCATCGAGGGATTTCAACAGGTAAAGGGTAGGTATTTTCGGGCACAGTACTGTATCCGTAATCCACGTGGTCTTACTGTTGCAATCCGATGGAAAAGCTGGATCGTAGATTCTAGAAGTTCCCGGCTGAAATGACCTCTGAAAAACCTACCAACTAGGATCAACCAGGGATCAGGATACGTCGATATTAAAGAATGCGGTACGAAGATGCCAGTGGTGTATAAAATTACGATGAAACGAAGCTCAAAAGAACTCGAACAAGAGACTCTAAAATAAAGTAAAAATATCTCGGGCGTTAAGTTTAAGCAAACTCAAGGAAAAACTACCCACTGGTCCTCCTAACGCACTCCCCTTTTCTAATAGAAAACACCAGTCGTTCTAAGATTCTTTTAAAATTAAATTCATTTTATTGACTGGTTAATGATGTATGTCCGTCAACTAGACACAAAATTAAAGAAAAGCTTCTTTAGATCAAATGATGAAAAAAATAGTTTTAAATAAACGCCTATAATAAGGCCCCATCTTACTGCTCATATCATCCGCTGAACAAATGACAAGAAAAATACAATATTAAACTATGCACTGATGTTATACCCTTATTAAAGATTTATACATATTTTACATTTTATATACAAGTTATATCCTTAATTAGGATTTGGTATATACGCTGCCCATCTCCATTTAATTTTACAAGTATGTTTCAAGGTTATCATTTTCTTAATTTGTTGCATTCAACAATCAATTAAGATAATCGAATAGTGTTACAAGTTATGAAAATAGTTTATTAACTATTTAGGTGCTTCAATGAATGCAGTATATTTTTGCTAAAATTACTGAAATATCACATGTATTATATTGCATGAATTAATTAAAGTTATTCGAAAAGTGGCTGTGTCACTTAAGTATGTGTGTCATGATATAAGCAATTCATCTCCGGCAAATCCTACTAGGCAAGAATAAAACGTAGGGTTACTTGAATAGAACAAGCATTAAAGAGAAACATTCGTGATTCCAATTCACGATTACTACAACTTCATATCCAAATTAGTGATAGCTCAAAAGCTAATTTCACTCTTACTAAAACGCAATGACAACGTTAATGTCTTTTCAAAAGACTACGAGTACAATATACAACATTAATATTGACCATCCAATGATGTCAAATATTCGCTTCACTAACACAATAAATCGTATGCACAAAATTGCAATACCTTAATTCAGCTTTCCAAAGCTGTCAAGAATTAATCCCAAACGTTATTAAACTCAAAACCTTTCAAAAATTGCTCTGAAAATATCATGCCCTATCATAGACGAATATAGAAGTGCCACAGATTACTTCTTTTCTAACTTCACTAAACAAGAAGCAACAATTTATAAGATAAATTGTATTATCTATTTCCATAAATTATCGTCATTTAAGTCTACGACAAATTTTGTTATACTAATTTGAACTGTTAAATTTAGTTCATAATTCCAATATATTTATATATATATTATTTCCATAAAGACTTATATATGAGAGAAAAAATTGTAAATAGACACTAGTAAAAATAGTCGTTTCAGTTTCGCCTATCCAAACTCGAAAAATGGCTCAACTACTCAGAAGAAAACACGTGACTTACACCATGGAAAGGAGTCTATTATCATATCAATAGATACACGCAAACCATTAAATCAAACGATGATCTATCCAAGAGTCTTCCCAAAAACGAATTGAAATAACACAAGCTAAAAACTGAACAAACTAAAAATTTCATTTAAAGAAAAATCTTTAATCAAAAAGAAATATGAAAGTCGGCTACAAATGCCTTGGCAATCAATTCACAATTGTTTTCGCTGGACGATTTCCATAATTCCATAACCATGGAAAATAACGATGAAAATGCACTATCATTTCTAAAAGAAAGAATTTCTACTAGAATATCATAAGTCCATACGAATAGTATCACTGAAATATTTTTGGAATAGTTCAAGTGCACGAGTGTGTGGCCATCTTCTTCCTAATTGCTATTCTTATACAAAGATATCGTCGTCTTGGTCCTAATTATGCTGCAGATATCTTCTCAACAAAATTCAATGCTTGGTTTTATTTCCAAAATTTTCAAAACAAAAGCAACAAAGTAATGCTCTAAATAGCATCACGTTTACTGTTAACTACACAAAAAATTACACTCTCCGACAGAAATGATAAAAAAGAACCAAATCTAGTCTTTGAATGAATTTCATACTAATTAATAAAATATTGGTGAAAAGTATCGAACTAAAAGTGACAAGGTCTACTGTCTACAAGAGAAGAAAAGTTTTCCAGCTACCTTGGGCGAAGTTCTGGTTGAGATTGAAGAAAGTATAGGAATATACATTCCTTTCAGGAACTGAACCATCATCTCTGAGTAGTCCATGGCTGGAGCTGCAAGTCGCCGAACCAACTTCCTCCTAACTCGAAAACTACTGTCTACGAAACGGAGTTCCTGCATATTGCTTGTACAAGGCTCCCTCGACGTTATCAGTAAAGTAGTTTCGTTCATTTGGAGTTGTTTCTTCATTCTTGGCTACTTTAAAACCTCTGGATCAGAACTAACGTTCCCCAACGTTTCTTTCTCTTCATTGTAGTGTTAATAAGGATGTCACTCCAAATGATCAACTCTGCGTCTGCATTACATTCCTGCACGATATGTTTAGCCCATCATTGCTACAACAACTAGGTTCTCACAATAAAATCCAGTCGTATTGTTCTTGATAATACTAATGCTTTCCTGCATTTCAAATATATACGTAGTAGATTTCCTCATCGAGGAGTCTGTATTAACAAGTCTATGCAATAGCTAAGTTCACTCGGGTATATTTAATCTCTGGGTTATATCAAACACACCAGAAGTACGGACAACCGCATATTGCTATGGTAGCAATTCACCCGTTCGATCCGCGCCGCGAGTAGAGAACACTCGTATTACTGCGTGATAAACGGAACTTTCTTACTAAAGCGATAGCATGTTCACTGCATATGTCACTGAACTCAAGTGTCTGTCGTTTCAAAACTGCTCATCCACGTCCCACCTGGCAATCTACCCAAGATGCATCACTCCTGTATCGAGGTGGACAATCGAACCCAGTCGATTATCGTGTCATATATGTATCAGATAGTTGCAGGACTAAGTCAGTGAGCATGACCTGAGCACGTGATCAAGAGCGTGGCGGGATTGTCTATCCATCTCCTTTGTGAATAACAAGCGTACTGCTTCTCAAGCCTGCAGTCAAACTAATGCCAAGCAATAATTTCAAAATACGTCTCGCTGTCGTATCAGGGTTCAAGTAAATAGCAAAATACTGTCTCAGTACCATCCCGGCATTTGCCCGAAGACGAAGTGGGAAACCACGGAAAACCACTTCGAGGATGGGTGAGGTGGGAATCGAACCCCCTCTACTCATTTGGACCACCCGAGGCTGAGTGGACCCCGTTCCAGTCTTCATACCACTTTTCAAATTTCGTGGCAGAGCCGGGAATCGAACCCAGGACCTCCAGGGCGGCAGCTAACCATGCTGACCACTACGCTACGGAGGCGACTATAATAATAATAATAATAATAATAATAATAATAATAATAATAATAGTAATAATAATAATAATAATATTTTTATTTTTTTACGAGGGACTGTGGAAAATCTTCAAAAGACACTTGTGAAGGGTCTGCACTCCACAGTAGTGTGGGATTCTTACCCACTAAAAACCATATCCCTTTTCTCACGATGCGTTCATCACCCCGGAACCGCTCTCGCATTACTTCAGGGCGATGTCGTGCTTACATAGCCTTTCAGACTTCTTCTTTTTCGTTTTTTCTTAAGGACATTCGTACGCTTCCAGATCACGCTTTTTCTGGCGAAGGACATCCTCCACATACACTGCTACCTGATCCCACGATTGCTGGTTCCGTAACATCACAGAAATAATATTATCTGGTGTCAGTTCTCCCAGTTCAGTTTCCACATATTCTCTCTTTATCATCCTCTGGCCGCACACGAAGAAGGTGTGAAGTACATCATCGATGTCGTCACAATATATGCATGTTGCACCACTCGCTCCGCCTACTCTATGCAGGAATTTCCGGAAATATCCGTGTCCTGTTAGAAGTTGTGTGAGGCAATAATTGACTTCACCATGGACTCTTTCGACCCAGGTATCCAGGCGTGGTATCAGTCGCTTGGTCCATTTACCACGAGGGTCACTTTCCCATCTGAGTTGCCATCGCCTCATGCGTTGATTAAAGGCACGCTTCTTTGCACATTTCTTTCCCATCTCTCTTTGGGTACGCCAGATTTCTTGTCGCTCCAATAATAATAATAATAATAATAATAATAATAATAATAATAATAATAATAATAATAATAATAATAATAATAATATTAATATCGTATGGCCTCGGATGCTGGGTGCAAGCTTTGTTAATTGACGTCCAGAGGGCAGTTTGCATGTCGAATTTAGTCGTTCCTTGGAACGATATGAAACACAATGAGGTTAGATATCTAAGCTTCTTGACGCTTTCTAGTGGAGAAAGGAGGAACTTTTGTGTTGGCGGAAAATCCCGAGATTAATTTTTCCATTATGAACACGGCCTACTGAATTCAAATGGGTGTCTTTAACATGCCAACAACGTATGCCATGCATGCCGTGATTTTTGTCGCCTTTCAAAAATCACTTACCACGGCCAGGAGGGAACCTGCTAGCTTGGGGGGTTAGAAGTCCGACACGTTAACGACTCACCCACCGTGGCATAAAATATTATCATTAAACGTTATTTCATTTATGCCTTTTATCTGATGATTTATTCTAATATCCACTAGCGCTTAGAGACAGCCCAGCGGGGCTAACGAAGTGACCCGAATTCTCCCGAATATAACCGATCAGCCAACCTCTTCCACCTCCTATATAGACCAGACAAGCCAAGCGGGGCATGATCCTTGGGCAGCCATATTTCTTTCGTTTATCGATGGGCTATTTGTTCTGTGAATAATCGCTTGATTTGTTGTTCTGTGCGTTAATTATTAGAGTCTCAGGCACTCACTGGACAACTAAAATAAACTGAAGTCCTGCCGCTGAACCTCTGGCAGGGTGTCCATCCCCTTATCTCCACTAATATCTTCCCTGGCCCTTTCTCAACAGCTTATGAATTGCTTGGAAAATCCGTTTCATGTACCTGAGTTTCTAGTGAACAAATATATTTAGCTTGCGAAAAAATATTTTTCTTTTACAGTAAGAGACAGAATATGTAATTTTTAAAAATCAAGTAAAGTTATATGTAAAATAAAAACACAGAATATTAATTTTTAAGTACAAATATCTGAAACAAATGTCATTATGATCAATTATGTAAAATATGTAACAATAAAATGTAATTATATGATAGCTAAGGTTCATGGGCATTTATCATTTTTAGTTATGTATAAGCAAAGGGAAGGAATATGTATTTATATAAAAATCTTAGCCCTAATGATCGGTCTAGGTTGTGAAGTTTCAGGAACGCTCGGTTTGCCCCGCTGCGCTGGTCTGTCTCGGTGCGTGTCAAAAGTTAGTTAAGTATTCGGGTCGCTTCGTTAGCCCCGCTGGGCTGTCTCTAAGCGCTAGTTAATATCCCTGATAGCACTGGGAATCGAACCCAGAGCCTGCGTGCGAGATGCATGTATGCCACTCCAACACCACAGAGTTAGCCTCTATTGGCTATTACCTTCAGTTTATAAGGGACTTTTTTGCACTAAAACCAAATACGCTTAGATAATGTCATCGTAATTTACTTCGATATTTCGCATAACATTGAAAATCCAATGAGCACAACATCTTCTTAAATGGCAAGTAGTGAAGGTCATTCATCAAGAAGAAAAGTTATTGTTACATCTTCCTCAATTTATGAACCCTGTCATGACAATCGTTAAGATAAATTGAATATCAACACAGCAGAGGCACAGTACAGTGTGTTTGTTCACCCCTGCGTGATATCATCTCACTGATTTTATGGATATTTAGCGCTTATAATAATTTGAACAATCAAACAGAAGACCATAATTCAAAGCTGAGTGATAACTCTAAGATGAGTTTCAGTAAGACAAAGGAAGAGTACACGGCAACAGAATGTTCGTGTTAGCTCATTTTCTTCTGCTCATGGTGTGTTTCAATGCTGCCCTCTGTAAGTATCCAAAACAACTCAACTATACCATTATTTAGAACTGTAAAATGTCTTAAAAATACTTTTTTTGTGTGTTATGGATATCTATTTAATGGTACTTCATTCATGTTATGGGCGGACAACGTATTACAGCAATTGGTTACTATTACTGTGTAAAGGTGAGTTAGCCGTGGTCGTTACGGCATGACTGCTGGCAGTCGCTCACATCCAGGAGGCGAGGAGGTTTGAATCCCCCCGCCGGCAACCTTGAAGATGGTCTTCTGTGGTTTCCCATCTTCCTTCCAGGCAAATGCCTGGGATGGTCCCAAACTATAGGCCACAACCGCTACCTTCCAGCTCCTCGTCCTTACATTCCAACTTTCCTCCCCAACGGTACTTGTAGCTCACCCATTGGGTGTCCGTCTCGAAGCAGCTACAAAACTGGCGAGCCGAACATGTCCTCGGACACTCCCGGCACTAAAAGCCATACGCTAAAAAAAATAAAAAAAAATGTATAAAGGTCATAATGGCAGAGCGTACGTCTCCGGATTCTGAGAGCACAGCTTTGATTCCAGGCCTGAGAAAGTCAGGTTATTGATGGGTGAGAAATATCAATAATAATAATAATAATAATAATAATATCGTATAGCCTCGGGTGCCGGGTGCAAGCTTTGTAATTTGACACCCAGGGGGTAGCTTGCATGTCGAATTTCGTTGTTCCTTGAATCACTGTGAAAGTCAAGGAGGTTAGATATCTAATCTTCTTGAACACTATAGCGCTTTCTAGTAGAGAAATGAGGAACATTGTGTTGGCAGGAAACTCCAGAGAATAATTTTGCCATTATGAACACGGCTTACTGAATTCAAATGGGTTCTTTATGCGTGTCGTATTTTTGCCGCCTTTCAAAAATCACTTACCACGGCCAGTAGCGAACCTGCAATTTTGGGGTTAGTAGACCGACACGCTATCCACTCACCCACTGTGGCAAGCTAGAAATATCAATGAAACACCGAGACGTATGATGTTGACTCTTAGAAATCTCAAATTATAAATTCACCTTGTCTAACACTAGAAAGTAATTTGATAATTAAAGTAACACGTATATGTTTCGTTATATCAATGATAACTTCGTCACTTACTTAGACTTACGGTAGTTCCTCCAATGCACAGTGGGTTAAAATCGAAATCCAGGGGGACAAAATTATTTGTAGGTTTAATCATGAATTTAGAGTGAAAGCAATATATATAATTTGTTTACTTCATAATAATCATCAGTTAAGACCTTTTTTTTAAATCATTTTAAATGATCTTGTCGACTTCGTCGTTACGCTGGGGTCTGGCGTTACGTTAGGGTGACGGGACGAAATGTATCCAGATGCACTGAGTTGTGTGACGTCATAGTACTGCTCGGTGCACGTGTTCCCCGACAATCTCTACTTCGTTAGTATAAGACAAAAATCCCCGATTCTTGGATGTCACGGGTAATCTCAAGAAGTAGGAAATATAAGGCGGTTCTAGCGCAGGGGCTAATGCGCAAGATCGCCGCCGCGCGCAACCAGTCCTATGTTATTCTTATGGAGGGGTCAGTCAGAGCTAGCGCAGTGGCTAATGGGCAAAATGGCCGCCATACTCTGAGACCGTGAATAATGTCACAGGGGGAGTTCGACCGTGTAGTCGTTAAAAGGAATATTTATTATTATTATTATTATTATTATTATTATTATTATTATTATTAATATAATTAATAATTTTATTAGGTAATTAGTGGAAGCCTCCGTGGCTTAGGCGGCAGCACGTGGCCTCTCACCGCTGGGTCCGTGGTTCAAATCCCGGTCACTCCATGTGAGATCTGTGCTGGACAAAACGGAGGCAGACAGGTTTTTCTCCGGGTACTCCGGTTTTCCCTGTCACAATTTCATTCCAGCAACACTCTCCACTATCATTTCATTTCATCTGTCATTCATTTAATCATTGCCCCAGAGGAGTGCGTCAGGCCTCGGCAGCCGGCACAGTTCAAATCCTCGCCGCTAGATGGGGGCTTCATTCATTCCATTCCTGACCCGGTCGGAGACTGGAAACAGGCTGTGGATTTTCATTAGGTAATTAATGATTGTTAGCTTGCCACGGTGGGAGAGTGGTTATTGTGTCGGACTACCAATCCCAAGCTTGCAGGTTCGCTCTTGGTCGTGGTAAGTGATTTTTGAAAGGCGGCAAAAATTAAGAAACGCATGTCATACGATGTTGGAATGTAAAAGAACCCAGGAGAGGTCTGCTATGTAGTTGCTAAATGGAATATTTATTATTATTATTATTATTATTATTATTATTATTATTATTATTATAATTATTATTATTTATTATTATTATTACTAGATAATTATTGATTGATCATGTACAATCAAGACCAGCCTTATATTGCCCCACTTTATGGTGTAGTGGTTAGCATTTTTGGCTGTTACTGTGGAGGCTCGGGTTCGAGTCCTGGCTCTGTCAAGATTTTAAATTCTAGGCTGAGGGTTGGAATGGGGGTACACTCAACCTTGTGAGGCAAAACTGACAGGAGCTGGCTTTTGATTCATACCGCTGCCATTCTGCCGAACCCAACTTCACCTAACCTAACCTAACCTTACTTAACCTAACCAGATCCCACCTTACCTTACCTAACCTAACCTAACTTAACTTCAAAGTCAGAAGGTACAATACATTTATTGTTTTTTATACCCTCATAAATTAGATATAGAGAATGTCCACCACGATTTAGATCCTCGAGCACATTTTTCTGACATATTTCATAAAAACGTGTAGAAAGGAATGTCTGATAATTTTCACTAACACATAATACAAGTTCACTATACATTGTGTCCACTTTTTTGAATGTTAATGATACGGAAAAGAGTATGCATGGGTAATTCAGTGAGCAATTTTCTCTCTAATCAAGAGTTCTACCCCCATAGCATTGTGAATATTTATTGTAGTAGCCTATAAAGAAACAAAAAAAAATCATATCTTTTACAGTTTAGCTATAAGTGACCAGAACCACTATAATATTTTATTCTAATAAGGAGATTTCCATAATGATAAGAAAACAAAGCTTACCATAATGATGGATTGTGTGTAAGTAAACGTCTTTTGCTGCATGATGCCACTACTAAACTGATAGTCATACAACAGACAAGTGAGTTCATGTTTCGCTGACGTAATCGTATGTTCCCATGCACTTCCTGTGTGTTGCACGCGCCGTAGTGGCTAAATTTGAAACTAGATGAGATGATTTGCTGACGTAATCGTATGTTCCCCCACACGCACACGCAGCCCCCTGTGGACGGGTCCTTGTGGACGAGTCCCTGTGGACGGGTCATTGTTGACGAGCCCCTGTGGAAGGGTCCTTGTTGACGGGTCCTTTTTGACTAATCCCTTTAGACCGGTCTCTTTTGACTGGCTCATGACCCCTAATGCTATAATGAAATTAAACGTTGTTCCACATGAAACGCAAGCGAAGAGCCGATCGCTACTATGAATTAACATGTTTTTTTGTTTTTTTTTGTTTTTACACACGTGCACTTGTTTTTTTTTTGTAAGAGGGCGGGCTTTTTGAATACAGATTTATAGATGAGTTATTTTTTTTAATTACCAAAAGATCCAAAACTAATAGGTCATTAGCTTTTTTAATATTTCTTGAACCAATAAGGCTATGGGACTTGTATGAGAGATCGTTGGACTTGAGTTGACATTTTGTTTTTGAATGTATTATTATTATTTTTTTTTGTTAAAGGGCCTAACTACACTTTTGTTAATACCTCGCTAACTAATAATCAGAGAGGGTCAAGTGAGGTGTCATGGGACTCAGAATGGTCAACCCTTTTCCATGACCAACGAATTTACCCAATATACCCAATGCATTAAGGTCATTGACCTGAGATTTTATAAACTAATAATTGGATACGAACATGTGAGATGTTTACCATGTGTGATGAAACATAGCTAGGTAGAGAAAGAATTAGTGTAGGTGACTGACAAGTCTTTTACCATTGAAACTTGTTTTCAGATCAAACTGCAGTATAGAGAGAGTATAGGTTGCAGGTATGGGTTAATAAATGAGAAACGGTGTACGCAAACTCTGATTTATCAAGAATTAAGAGTAGACTATCTTTATTTGATTGGTTAAAGAGGATAGCTAAAACACAAAAATGCTCAGTGGTTACCGAGACAAAATGATCGCTTCACACAACAAGCTTTAAATACTTGAGGCTAATAATCAATACACACACACACACTCGCTTGTTCTAAACTAAACTGTGTTGCTGTCAGTGCTCAGACAGTAGGCTGATGACGAAATGCATTGCTAACAGAAATATAATCATTTCCGATTGTCTAATGTTACCAGTTATCCATTTATTTATTTTTTGTGTTGCAGTGGTAAGCACTTTTAGCTCTTGTATTGGTAGTCTTAACTCGATTTCCAGGTCTGAGGCCTAGAACGAGTCGAACTAAGAAACAAGGGCATGGTGGTGCAGTGGTTAAGCTGTTAGCCTTTTCACCAGAGGGTTCGATTTCAGGTTAATATGCATGTCATAAACATATTAAACAAAACAGAGATAACGTTTAAAACTGATTACATTTATGACTTTTCAAATTATTACTTGGATTACAAATACAAAGGTGAACTGGGTTTGATATACAGATAATGCTGTCTATCACACACTAGACTGTAAGAAAGCCAAAAGAGCAAAAGGCTTAGGTAGAGCAGTGGTAAAATTGCTATATGTAGAGAACTACCTGGCAAAGCTATATCGCATAAACAGTGCAGGATACAATCCAGCAATCAAATTTGTATCTTGTGGAACAGAGAAATGCACTTACGTGAGAAAATGCAAGTTCATGTGTAATATGACCTAACACACAAGTGTTCACCTGTGCACGTGCACAATAAGAGCTAACAAGTCACATTCTGTTTAGTTCGTACGTAACGTTAGGTTAGGGCTAATGCACACACCCTAGTACACGAGGCACATGCCATTTGAGAGCAGGTCAAGGGATCTAACTTGGTGGATGGATGTGTTCTAACGAGTCATTTGTAGTTAAAAGAGAATAATACTTGTTCTTAAGATGTTAAAACTGAGGAGATGGATGTACAGTAAGACGTCTTGTTATTTCCTGTGTCATATTACAGACATGGCAGAGAGCACACGGTTCTGTTGCTATGACTACGCTGCAGTAATTTGAAACCCTACGTGTTCATTAAGACAATGGGTGATGATTATACAAAGTTAGCAGTCATTGGATATTACACAGGTGTTCCTTACGGTGTCATGTTGCTGACATGGCAGAGAGCGCACAGTTCTATTGCTACGACTAACGCTGCAGTAATTTGAAACCCAAGGTGTTGATCAAGACAATGGGTGATGATTATGCAAAGTCAGCAGTAATTGGATACCACACATCAACATTGACTAAATCATAAACGTGTTGTCATAACCAGTAGAAACCTCATTTAAAGATTTTAGATTTTACGTTTTAAATTTAAGATTTTTTTGATTTTTAGATTTTACTTTTTTACATTTTCCTAACAGAGTAAACAACAAGGTCACATACCTAATCTCATTAAGCCTAACTTTACAATCCTACCTTAAGCTAATCCAAAGGCTAATGCACATACCCAAAGCATATAAGGTACATGCAACTATCCTTATGCTAGTCTTACAGGTTACTGTACAACATGATCACTACCCAAAAGGATTTTTTTTTCATTTTGTTGTTTACACATATGTCAATTTTCCAATTCCCCATTTTCAGTATTTTTAATGTCAGTTTTTAGTTTTTTCAATTTCATAATATGGAAAACATGGATTTTTGCATTTTGTTGTTTACACATTTATTAATTTCACAATTTCCCATTTTCAGTTCTTAAAATGTCAGTTTAAAGTTTTTCAATTTCATGATATAGAAACATGGATTTTCCAATTTGTTGTTTTCACATTTGTCAATTTACCAAATTCACATTTACAGTTTTTTAAATTTCAGTTTAGTGTTTTTTGTTCTATTTGTTAATATGGAAACATGCATTTTTTTACAATTTGTGTTTTACATGTCATACTGTGGCGGGTCCCCTTTGACATCATTTGGATAAAATGCAAGGGCCAGTCCATGGGGATCAGTCCAAAGGACCCGCCCACAGGGACCCGTCAACAAGGACCCGTCCTCCGGGACCCGTAAAAAAATGACTCCCTTCAAAAAGGACCCGTCCAAGGGGGGCTAGTCAACAGGGGACCAGTCCAAAGGGATACATCAACAGAGATCAATCAAAAGGGGTCAATCAACAGGGTTCAATCAGTTAAGCTACGGCAGCCATTTTGGAACTTTTTGATCACACCTCGTAGGGTTAGGTTTGGTTGAGTTAAGCTACGACCGCCATCTTGGGACTTTATGATCACACCTCGTAGGTTTAGGTTAGGTTAGGTTAGGCTAGGTTCAGTTAAGCTATGACCACTATTTTGAAAAATTTTTGATCGCACCTCGTAGGTTTAGGTTAATTTAGGTTAGGTTAGATTAAGTGAAGCTACGGTCACCATTTTGAAACTTTTTGATCACACCTTGTAGGTTAGGTTAGGTTAGACTAGGTTAGGTTAAGTCGCAGCCACCTTTGTTTTCGAACTTTTTGATCACACCTCGTAGGTCAGGTTAGGTTAGGTTAGGCTACGGCCGCCATCTTGTTAGGTCAGGCTAGGTTATGTTAAGCTACGGCCGCCATCTTGTTAGGTTAGGCTAGGTTAAGTTAAGCTACGGCCGCCATCTTGTGAGGTGGGGAGGTGGAGGTGGCTGTAGAACTGTCCAAAACACTACTACTACTACTACGGCCACCATTTTGAAACTTTTTGATCACACCTTGTAGGTTAGGTTAGGTTAGGCTAGGTTAGATTAAGTCGCAGCCACATTTTTGGAACTTTTTGATCACACCTCGTAGGTCAGGTTAGGTTAGGCTAGGTTAAGTTAAGCTACGGCCGCCATGTTGTTAGGTTAGGCTAGGTTAAGTTAAGCTACGGCCGCCATCTTGTGAGGTGGGGAGGTGGAGGTGGGGCCAGAACTCTCACAAACACACTACTAGCACAGTTTTTGTCCTAGGGTCCTGAAATTTATTTTTGGGGTAGAGGGGGTAAAGACCTTTCATTTACGTTAAACAAACATTTTTGTAAAATTCTTAGTTTCCAAAATATAGACAATTTTGAAAATTGGACTTTTTTCGGAAAAATGAAAAAACATGTTAAGTTTTGTTTTAACGTTAAATAACTTAAAGAACATTTGTTTGAGTCTATATATGACTTTTTAGAATGATACGTTTTCAAAATATCGCCTACATTCACAATTAAACATTTTTTGATTTTGTCCCAGAGATCTGGGACTTGGTTTGTGGGTAGAGGGGGTAAATACCTGTCATTTATGTCAAACACACTTTTTTGTAAAATTCCTAGTTTCCAAAATATAGTCAATTTTAAAAAATGAACATTTTTGGAAAAAATGTCAAAAATTCCAAATTTTGTTCTAACTATTAAGGATATAAAAGCCATTGGTTGAGTCTATATATGACTTTATAGAATGATTAGTTTTCAAAAATATAGCCTACTTTCCAAATATTTTTTAGAAAAATTTAAAAAAATATAATATTTTTCGACTAAGAATGGGATAAACGTAGGTGTTAGAGTCAACATATGACTTTATATGATTTTTTTTAGTTTAAACATATAGTCTACTTTCCCCATTCACCTTTTTTTGGAAAAAAAATAATGTTCTTGACTTGGCATGGGATAGAGGTAAGAGTACGAGTTGAGAGTACCTTAGAGTACTTAAGATTTTTTTGAAAGTTTAGTGTGTTGTTGTTGCTTACAAACATGGCAGTAAGCATTATGTTGTGATAAAATGGACTGATATACATTCCAAGACCAAGAGAAAAATCCGCTAAATGCATTGACAAAATAACTTGTTAAATAAGCCAACACAAAATGCCCAACATAAGACCCCACACATAAACTAACACATAAGCTAATTTGTAAAATGTTAAACACTTGCATGGTATTACATTTTAGGTAATGCATGTGAAACATGAACTCACTTGTCTGTTGTATGAAAAGGACTCGTCAACAATGACCTGTCAACAATGGACACTGCTTGCACATTTTTAATTACTACCCACCTCTCTCCACTCCTAATGCAAAATGAACATGTAAAACACAAATTGGAAAAATCCATGTTTCCATATTGACAAATAGAAAAAAAACATTGAACTGAAATTTTAAAAACTGTTAATGGGAATTTGGTAAATTAATAAATGAAAAAAAAATTGGAAAATCCATGTTTCTATATCATGAAATTGAAAACCTTTAAACTGACATTTTAAGAACTGTAAATGGGAAATTGTGAAATTGATAAATGTGTAAACTGGTCATACTAAATATGAGGAAGAACTATTGGATATAGAAAATGAGCTTTGTTATGCTAAAATGATTGTGTAATGAATCCATGTAACCGCTTAAACTATTTCTTAACAATACATGTAATATTTTCTACCACTTTGCTACCACTTTTCTAGTTTGCTACCACTTTTCTACCACTTTGCTACCACTTTTCTGCCACTTTTCTACCACTTTGTTACCACTTTTCTACCACTTTGTTACCACTTTTCTAGTTTGCTACCACTTTTCTACCACTTTGCTACCACTTTTCTGCCACTTTTTCTACCACTTCTACCACTTTGCTACCACTTTTCTACCACTTTGTTAGCAATTGTCTACCACTTGTCTACCCCTTTGCTACCACATTTCTACCACTTTTCTACCACTTTGTTTCCAATTGTCTACCACTTGTCTACCACTTGTCTACCACTTTGCTACCACATTTCTACCACTTTTCTATCACATTAAACTGCACATATTAAATATAAAAGCCAACGCTAAATAATTCTATTACCAGAACAGATATAACCTTTGTAGTGTGCAAATCATACTAACAGGTTAGTTGTAAAATGTTAAACACTTGCATGGTATTACATTTTAGGTAATGCATGCGAAACATGAACTCACTTTTCTGTTGTATGAAAAGGACTCGTCAACAATGACCTGTCAACAGTGGACACTGCTTGCTCATTTTTAATTACTACCCACCTCTCTCCACTCCTAATGCAAAATGAACATGTAAAACACAAATTGGAAAAATCCATGTTTCCATATTAACAAATAGAAAAAAACAACAACATTAAACTGAAATTTTAAAAACTGTAAATGGGAATTTGGTAAATTGATAAATGTGAAAACAACAAATTGGAAAATCCATGTTTCTATATAATGAAATTGAAAAACTTTAAACTGACATTTTAAGAACTGTAAATGGGAAATTGTGAAATTGATAAAAGTGTAAACAACAAAATGCAAAATCCATGTTTCCATATTATGAAATTGAAAAACTTAAAATTGATATAAAAAAAACGAAAATGGGGAATTGGAAAATTGGCATATGTGTAAACAACAAAATGAAAAAAAAATCCAGTGGGGTAGTGATCATGTTGTACAGTAACCTATAAGACTAGCATAAGAATAGTTGCATGACATGTAAAAAACACAAATTGTAAAAAATCCATGTTTCCATATTAACAAATAGAACAAAAAACAATAAACTGAAATTTAAAAAAACTGTAAATGTGAATTTGGTAAATTGACAAATTTGAAAACAACAAATTGGAAAATCCATGTTTCAATATCATGAAATTGAAAAACTTTAAACTGACATTTTAAGAACTGAAAATGGGAAATTGTGTAATTAATAAATGTGTAAACAATAAAATGCAAAATCCATGTTTTCCATATTATCAAATTGAAAAAAACTAAAAACTGACATTAAAAAAAACTGAAAATGGTAAATTGGAAAATTTGCATATGTGTAAACAACAAAAAATGAAAAAAAATCCAATGGGGGATAGTGATCATGTTGTACAGTAAACTATAAGACTAGCATAAGGATAATTGCATGACATGTAAAACACAAATTGTAAAAAAATCCATGTTTCCATATTAACAAATAGAACAAAAAACACTAAACTGAAATTAAAAAAACTGTAAATGAGAATTTGGTAAATTGACAAATGTGAAAACAACAAATTGGAAAATCCATGTTTCTATATCATGAAATTGAAAAACTTTAAACTGACATTTTAAGAACTGAAAATGGGAAATTGTGAAATTAATAAATGTGTAAACAACAAAATGCAAAAATCCATGTTTTCCATATTATGAAATTGAAAAAACTAAAAACTGACATTAAAAATACTGAAAATGGGGAATTGGAAAATTGACATATGTGTAAACAACAAAATGAAAAAAAAAAGCACGTTTGGGTAGTGATCATGATGTACAGTAACCTGTAAGACTAGCATAAGGATAGTTGCATGTACCTTATATGCCTTGGGTATGTGCATTAGCCATTGGATTAGCTTAAGTTAGGTTTGTAAAGTTAGGTTTAATGAGATTAGGAATGTGACCATGTTGTTTACTCTTTAAAAAAAATGTAAAAAAGTAAAATCTAAAAATCAAAAAAATCTTAAATTTAAAATGTGAAATCTAAAATCTTTAAATGAGGTTTCTGCTGGTTATGACAACACGTTTATGATTTAGTCAATGTTGATGTGTGGTATCCAATTACTGCTGACTTTGCATAATCATCACCCATTGTCTTGATCAACACCTTGGGTTTCAAATTACTGCAGCGTTAGTCGTAGCAGTAGAACTGTGCGCTCTCTGCCATGTCAGCAACATGACACCGTAAGGAACACCTGTGTAATATCCAATGACTGCTAACTTTGTATAATCATCACCCATTGTCTTAATGAACACGTAGGGTTTCAAATTACTGCAGCGTAGTCATAGCAACAGAACCGTGTGCTCTCTGCCATGTCTGTAATATGACACAGGAATTAACAAGACGTCTTACTGTACATCCATCTCCTCAGTTTTAACATCTTAAGAACAAGTATTATTCTCTTTCAACTACAAATGACTCGTTAGAACACATCCATCCACCAAGTTAGATCCCTTGACCTGCTCTCAAATGGCATGTGCCTCGTGTACTAGGGTGTGTGCATTAGCCCTAACCTAACGTTACGTACGAACTAAACAGAATGTGACTTGTTAGCTCTTATTGTGCACGTGCACAGGTGAACACTTGTGTGTTAGGTCATATTACACATGAACTTGCATTTTCTCACGTAAGTGCATTTCTCTGTTCCACAAGATACAAATTTGATTGCTGGATTGTATCCTGCACTGTTTATACGATATAGCTTTGCCAGGTAGTTCTCTACATATAGCAATTTTACCACTGCTCTACCTAAGCCTTTTGCTCTTTTGGCTTTCTTACAGTCTAGTGTGTGATATACAGCATTAACTGTATATCAAACCCAGTTCACCTTTGTATTTGTAATCCAAGTAATAATTTGAAAAGTCATAAATGTAATCAGTTTTAAACGTTATCTCTGTTTTGTTTAATATGTTTATGACATGCATATTAACCTGAAATCGAACCCTCTGGTGAAAAGGCTAACAGCTTAAGCACTGCACCACCATGCCCTTGTTTCTTAGTTCGACTCGTTCTAGGCCTCAGACCTGGAAATCGAGTTAAGACTACCAATACAAGAGCTAAAAGTGCTTACCACTGCAACACAAAAAATAAATAAATGGATAACTGGTAACATTAGACAATCGGAAATGATTATATTTCTGTTAGCAATGCATTTCGTCATCAGCCTACTGTCTGAGCACTGACAGCAACACAGTTTAGTTTAGAACAAGCGTGTGTGTGTGTGTGTATTGATTATTAGCCTCAAGTATTTAAAGCTTGTTGTGTGAAGCGATCATTTGTCTCGGTAACCACTAAGCATTTTTGTGTTTTAGCTATCCTCTTTAACCAATCAAATAAAGATAGTCTACTCTTAATTCTTGATAAATCAGAGTTTGCGTACACCGTTTCTCATTTATTAACCCATACCTGCAACCTATACTCTCTCTATACTGCAGTTTGATCTGAAAACAAGTTTCAATGGTAAAAGACTTGTCAGTCACCTACACTAATTCTTTCTCTACCTAGCTATGTTTCATCACACATGGTAAACATCTCACATGTTCGTATCCAATTATTAGTTTATACAATCTCAGGTCAATGACCTTAATGTATTGGGTATATTGGGTAAATTCGTTGGTCATGGAAAAGGGTTGACCATTCTGAGTCCCATGACACCTCACTTGACCCTCTCTGATTATTAGTTAGCGAGATATTAACAAAAGTGTAGTTAGGCCCTTTAACAAAAAAATAATAATACATTCAAAAACAAAATGTCAACTCAAGTCCAACGACCTCTCATACAAGTCCCATAGCCTTATTGGTTCATGAAATATTAAAAAAGCTAATGACCTATTAGTTTTGGATCTTTTGGTAATTAAAAAAATAACTCATCTATAAATCTGTATTCAAAAAGCCCGCCCTCTTACAAAAAAAACAAGTGCACATGTGTAAAAACAAAAAAAAAACAAAAAAAACATGTTAATTCATAGTAGCGATCGGCTCTCCGCTTGCGTTTTATGTGGAACAACGTTTAATTTCATTATAGCATTAGGGGTCATGAGCCAGTCAAAAGAGACCGGTCTAAAGGGATTAATCAAAAAGGACCCGTCAACAAGGACCCTTCCACAGGGGCTCGTCAACAATGACCCGTCCACAGGGACTCGTCCACAAGGACCCGTCCACAGGGGGCTGCGTGTGCGTGTGGGGGAACATACGATTACGTCAGCAAATCATCTCATCTAGTTTCAAATTTAGCCACTACGGCGCGTGCAACACACAGGAAGTGCATGGGAACATACGATTACGTCAGCGAAACATGAACTCACTTGTCTGTTGTATGACTATCAGTTTAGTAGTGGCATCATGCAGCAAAAGACGTTTACTTACACACAATCCATCATTATGGTAAGCTTTGTTTTCTTATCATTATGGAAATCTCCTTATTAGAATAAAATGTTATAGTGGTTCTGGTCACTTATAGCTAAACTGTAATAGATATGATTTTTTTGTTTCTTTATAGGCTACTACAATAAATATTCACAATGCTATGGGGGTAGAACTGTTGATTAGAGAGAAAAAAGCTCACTGAATTACCCATGCATACTCTTTTCCGTATCATTAACATTCAAAAAAGTGGACACAATGTATAGTGAACTTGTATTATGTGTTAGTGAAAATTATCAGACTTTCCTTTCTACACGTTTTAAGGAAATATGTCAGAAAAATGTGCTCGAGGATCTAAATCGTGGTGGACATTCTCTGTATCTAATTTATGAGGGTATAAAATACAATAAATGTATTGTACCTTCTGACTTTGAAGTTAGGTTAGGTTAGGTAAGGTAAGGTGGGATCTGGTTAGGTTAAGTAAGGTTAGGTTAGGTTAGGTGAAGTTGGGTTAGGCAGAATGGCAGCGGTATGAATCAAAAGCCAGCTCCTGTCAGTTTTGCCTCACAAGGTTGAGTGTACCCCCATTCCAACCCTCAGCCTAGAATTTAAAATCTTGACAGAGCCAGGACTCGAACCCGAGCCTCCACAGTAACAGCCAAAAATGCTAACCACTACACCATAAAGTGGGACAATATAAGGCTGGTCTTGATTGTACATGATCAATCAATAATTACCTAGTAATAATAACAATAATAAATAATAATAATAATAATAATAATAAATATTCCATTTAGCAACTACATAGCAGACCTCTCCTGGGTTCTTTTACATTCCAACATCGTATGACATGCGTGTCTTAATTTTTGCCGCCTTTCAAAAATCACTTACCACGACCAAGAGTAAACCTGCAAGCTTGGAATTGGTAGTCCGACACAATAACCACTCACCCACTGTGGCAAGCTATCAATCAATAATTACCTAATAAAATTATTAATTATATTAATAATAATAATAATAATAAATATTCCTTTTAACGACTACACGGTCAAACTCCCCCTGTGAAATTATTCACGGTCTCAGAGTATGGCGGCCATTTTGCCCATTAGCCACTGCGCTAGCTCTGACTGACCCCTCCATAAGAATAACATAGGACTGGTTGCGCGCGGCGGCCATCTTGCGCATTAGCCCCTGCGCTAGAACCGCCTTATATTTCCTACTTCAAGAACCACTGGATGGATTTTGATGCGGTTTTCACCATTCTGTGAAGGATATCTCTAGGAAAGATTCTGTAGAAAATAATTTATGTATGATGAAAGGAAGCCAAGAAGTAACGATTTCAGTGAAAAAGTCGAAAACAAACTTGGCGTCCGTGCGCTTCTTAAGCTTACGCTGGGCAAACCGTTAAAAATATCAATATACTATGAGCGTAAGAATTGGTCAGCATGAAAAGTTCTACAGAAAAAAGTCCGCGAGAGCATATCTCTATCTTCAATACATCGCCCACTATAAGTGTTTTTAGACTGGATGGAAGGGACACGTCCCCACGCGCTTTGGTGAGCGTGACGGCATCCCGCGCGCTTGACCTTGCTTTGCCCTTGGTTTGCACTGCCGTTCGCGAGTAATTTGAAACAAGCTAAAGTATTATAAAGCAAGATAAGTATTATGCAGATAATTGTCTATCATGTCAAGAGTCTTTGGCTTCGAGCGAACCGAGAAGCCTCCAGCCTTTCTAGCATTATTCAGCATTTGTAGCCTTTAAAATGATACAAATTCTAGTCCTTCAGACTGACTGTCACCTTTTAAGCTACGTCTACTCATGCAAGAAATTGTCTATGACTAGGAGTTGGATAGTGCATTCAGTTATCTCTTCAGAACAATTTTTTACCCCTAATTTACTTTTAACAAAGTCACAAAGTTCTACTTTTGACATAATCGTCGAACCCAGTGCTTCAAACTGTTGTAAACGTGTGAGAACTGGTTGCGCGGCATCTTCTAAAACGTAAAATAACTAAGTAAGTTGCAAAAAGATGCAAAAATCTTATAACAGGCGTAAACTACAAGACTTTATCTACATTTTAACGTTAAGTAGAAAGTGACGCAGAGTGACGCGACATACTAAAAATCTAAGTGAAAATATAATTTTAAAAATAATAGTTAAATAATATATAATGCAAATATAGCTAAAATTACGTAACAATTACGCCCATTAATAACTGAAACACGTTACCTTCAGCTGCATGTTCCATCTTAAAGCATCACACTAACCACAAAGACAACCAAACCACAGCCACTTACATTCACCCTCCAATTCAGACTGCTCGAACAGTGGTGATAGATTTACACTAAGATGCGTTTATATCCCAGAATAGTGAGCGGCAATTATATGAGAATGCTTTAGAAGTAATACGTTTTGATTTTTTAATTTTGAAAATAAATAATTTTGTCCTCCTAGATTTCGATTTTGACCCACTGTGCAATGCTAGATAGCATATCGGGCAACAAGTTTCCTCCAGCGAACTCTTTATCAGCTGCCAGGTTTTCAGCTTCCTCCCAGTTTATATCAAGATCCTTTGCAAAAGTTCGTTTCCAGCGTGAAAAAAAATCTTAGAAACTATTTTAACAAAAACCAAAAAGAAAATGGATCGATATCCTTACAAAAAGTCATTAATTTTAAATAAATGAATGGTCACAAAAAAAATATATTTAATGCAGCCAAATAGCCTTAACTTAAAATATAGGATACATTGATGGATTACATATTTGCATAATCACTTATAGACATTGTTCTTCTTGTGCAGAATTCTATGTGGTGCCGTTCACACATTTTTCCACATAGTGTGCACTCACAGTCTATACTTGGGTCATGGAAGTGTTTTGATTTGCAGAGTAGGTGGTGAAACCCGTGAACTGCCAACCTTGTAATGACATGTCTTAGTTTGAAATTAGCTTTTGTCCACGAGCGGTCTATCATGGCCCCTGTGCCATAGAAGTCTGGTTGTACTTCTTCTCTCCTCTCCGTCAACGTTGCCAGAAGTTTCTCTGATGCACCGGTGCTCGGTAGTGGTATGCTTGTCCTGAGGTCATCTACGAGGAAAGTTTCTTTCGCCAGGAGATATACAAGTCTAGATCGTGTCGTTTTTGATACTCCTATCACCTTCATTATTTAGTTCGCTTTCACCCTTTCCAAGGTGAATAGGTTCTTCGTAGTTTAATGTGTCCATATGATTTCAATGCCATAGGTCATTATTGGAAGAATTAGGTAGATTTCATTAGAAAGCTAACTATTGAAATGGGTACCATGTTTCGACTTCCGGAAAATTTCGACATATCTTCGCGTTTCACATCCCCCAGACCCCAAAACCACCGTCAGTTCAAAAGTTTATATATAATCAGTTTTTGTGGACACGATAACTGCCGTAATTTTGCACCAATCACTTTGAATTTTTTACCGAATATGTATACCGATAACATCTAGGTCGAGTTCGTTACTGTGCTAAATCGGTCGAAGGGGGTGAATATTGGGGGCCTTTTTCGAAAAAGTGAAATATCGCTATAACTCTCTTAATATGTGAAATATCGAATCCGTTCAAAGTTCATACTATGTGTCGGATAAAGCCCAAGAATTTATGTTTGAAGAGTTTTTTTATAGCACCAACCATTGACCAAAGGGGTGGGAAAAAGTGGGTTTTTCGGGAAACATTAATCATACCTCTCTTAATAGGCACAATATCAAATTCGTACAAAATGGACAATATTCCCCTAATAATTACCTAAAACTTTCGTCTGAAAGAATTTTTGATATGACCCACCATTACGCCAAGGGATGAGAAAAATGATTTCGGAATTATAAGAAAATGCCAAGAGCTATCAGTGGTTGCCATGGCAACACTACTAAATTGATGAGGGATGAGCCATCAGACGTTGCCATGACAACGCACTTGCACGAGATCACATTCAGATTTCTATCTGACTAAGTGTGAAGCGGCTTCGGTGACGTAACTGGTAGCATGCTGAACTTCTATGCCCAAGGTCGCGGGGTCAAAGCCGGCCAAAGTCGTCGGATTTTCTAAGAGCGCTAAAATCCCTCAGTATTCTTTCCTTTGGAGGGGAAGTTCCAACGTTCGTTGCGAGTTGCTGGTTGCGGTGGCATCTAGTAGCCAAGTTCACAGCAAGGTGTCGTTGACGGTAGTATCTGGTAGTAACATTAGGAACTACTGCTTGAAATTGACCGTCTGCAGTCCTTACCTGAATTATAGACTAATACAACCATCACAATTCACACCGTTTATCAGACAGATTCTACACTCACCCAAAGTACACGGGGTTACATGGCCGCGTTGTCGCAGCCCCTACACTGAGGAACCAACCAAAATCTCTGCGGGAGATATAATTTTGCGTGAAGAAGTAACATACCGTTACATAGTTACACATCAGTGTCGAAACCTTGCATAAGGACAGTGTGACCACAAGTATAAAAATGGACTCCAAATGACAAGAAGGTTACCGTCATCATAAGACAATAAAATGTTTAAAATATGCTTAAAAAACGAAAAACAAAATTAATTAATCTCCAATTATAAAATACTTTCTCGCAATAAATGAGGTCTGATCCTTCTACGAGAACCTGCATATTCTGCCTATTTTCGCCTATCCCCAAGTTTGTCCGGTGAAATCTACCTCCGCCTTCCGGCCTGCCGAGAGGACTTTTTTTTTACTCTGAATAACAACATTGCCGTCTCCAGACTGAGTGATCTGATATCTTTTATTTCGTGCATTGCCATCATTGCTTGGGTTACCTTATCTGTGACATGTTTTGTGAAACAATATGCACTCGATTGCAGTGTGATGCCTAAATATTTAAAGTCTGGAACTATCTTTAATTTTATATCCCGAATGGCCTGTTTGCCATTTCTTGATGAATGCAGTACATTTGCATTTGTCTGTTGGCACAGGCTAGAGTAAAAGGTGGCTTTTCACCGATGTCTCAGTCTCACTCATGGCTGTGATTATATGGAAGCTACTGAGGTATGGGTGGTGCTTAGTAATGACATTCAGGACACAGTCAGTGCCTGTGGATGCTGTGAAAGGTTCTACTCATAGGGTTAGTACTGCTGATCTGACTCAGTGAGGAAAGCAATGGCAAACTACCTCACTCCTCATCTTGCCTAGTACGCCTCAATATAGCGCTGCCTTGGGTTTTGGTGGGTATCTACCCACATAACCTAACGGCGGTACTTTTTGAGGATCCAACCAGCCTTCAGGCTGACTACCTAACAGACAGACATATCCCGAATGAAAATCTCTGCTGAGGCGGGTATTCTTCCTCCTTTTCGGAAGATCATGGTGTCTGTTTTTGAGATGTTGATGTCCAGCTTGTGTTCGGAGCACCACTTTTGCACGTCATTTACAGTTTCCTGGAGTTTTGTTTAAAAAAAAAAGATAATAAATAAATAATTATAGGAAGTGTGATATACTTCGAAATTGATATTCCAACCGTATGAAATGATAAGTTGAGAAATTCCATTAAGTTACATTCTCTTGCTGGAGCGGGGCCGGCGACCGACTGCCGGGCGCGTGCGCCTTCCGCTAGCCATCCGAGCTCGCACCGCGGATTGCGCGCCGGTGGAAACCGTAACAAAGTACATTAATTAATGGTAAATTCACCAGCAAATCATGACTAAAGAACTTACCAATCCACAGGAGATGCTGAGAGTGTTCTCTTTCAGCTGACAGACAGGCGTTGTAGCGTGTAAATAAATTAGCGTTTACACGTTGTAATTCCCTTCTGTTGTGAGGGATATCTGCTGCCGTATATTGTTCTCCAGTTCCTCTAGAGTACGGGTAATTGATCTGTACACTTTGTATTTTAAATTAACCCACAATTTAACATCAAACGGGCTTAGGTCCGTGCTTCGATTAATCACAGTAGACACGCAGGTGGGTACAGGAGTAGCAACATAATGTAACGATGTAACTTCCAAAGTTACTGTCTGTCAGCTGATGGAGAACATTTTTAGTATCCTCTGTGAAAAGATACTGTTGACGTGAGGTCATCCAGATTCCCAAGAAATAAAAAAAACATCTGTGCTTCTTTAATTAAATCTTGCAGCTGTTGTTAATGTTACCTTCTTATCTGTGCGCTGACACTATACACCCTAGTTGATGAAAGTTTAGTGACATAGTGACTTTAATTTTCTTCCTTATGAGAACCGCATAGATGCGCTGCATTTTCCACTTAAGTAGCGATCAATCTTTGAGAGTTTACACTCTTGTCCGATGTCACTGTAAGCGACCGTTTTGTGTGAGAACAAGTCTCAGATTTACACCAAGGCTCCGTACTCCCCCCATTATGACTTTAATGACCCTGGTTAGCTCGCCTCCGCCTCGCGCAACCCTGTGGCCCTAGCTCGGTTGGCTGGCGAAAGGCGCGCGCGCCCGGCAGTCGGCCGCCGGTCCCGCTGCAGCAAAAGAATCTCACTGTATAATTACCTAGCACCTATATATTAACCATTTTGAACAGCGGGCGGAGATAACCAACAAACAGATTCGAGCAGGTCTAAGTCCTGAAGCAAACTTTCCCATGTGCACAAACTTTATTGAAGTGACTGATAGGCTATCTCAGGTGGATGTGGGGCAATGTTATCGTTGGAATATCAATGTCCACATCCTGTAATTATTTGATAATTATTTTTATTGTGTTGTTGTTTGAGTCTTCAGTCTTTTGACTGGTTTTATGCAGCTCTCCAGGCCTCCCTGTCTTGAGCTAATCGTTTCATCTCTACATAGCTACCACACCCTACATCTGAGGCAATCTGTTTAACATATTCTAATCTTGGTCTACCCCTACAGTTCTTGTCCTCGACCCTTCCTTCCATAACAAAGCTTGTTATTCCTGGGTGTCTTAGTATGTGTCCTACCAACCTATCTCTTCTCTTCATTAGCAGTCGCCAGAAACATCTCTCCTCTCCCACTCATCTTAATACAAGGGGCGTGGTGGCGCTGCGGTCAAGCCGTTGGCCTCTCACCACGGCAGACCGGGTTCGATTCCCGGTCAATGCATGTGAGATTTTCAAAGTGAATTGCCATGTCCTGTGGTTCGGATTCCACGTAAAAAGGAGGTCCCGTGGCTTATGATCTCGCGATTAACGGTCACGTAAAACTACAATCTTCCTTCCTTCCTTCATCTTAATACCTCTTCGTTTGTAACCCTATCTAACCATCTGATCTTCAACATTCTCCTGTAACACCACATTTCAAACGCTTCAATTCTTCTCTTTTCTGCTGCACCAATAGTCCAAGTTTCACTTCCATAGAGCGCCACGCTGAAGACAAAGGCTTTCAAAAATGACTTCCTAATACCTAAATCTAAATTCGATGTCAACAAATTCCTTTTCTGTAGAAATGCTTTGCTTGCCTGAGCTAACCGACTTTTTATATCCTCTTTGCTTCGTCCATCACTGGTTATTTTGCTTCCTAAGTAACAGAAGTCTCCTACTTTCTTTAGCTTTTCACCTGCCAATTTGATGTCCATAGAGGTTTCTGATTTATTTCGGCTGCATTCCAATATTTTTGTTTTACATTTATTAATTCTCATCATGAATTGTTTCCTCAAGACGGAGCCCATACCATTCAAAAACTCATTCAAATCCTCAGGCGTGTTGGCCAAGATGACGATGTCCCTGTGTGTTTCCTTGGAAACGTATAGTACGAGGGCAGATCAAAAAGTAAGTTGCACTTCCCAGTTTTGGCCATTTATTACACCACCTATACAACAGCAACACGCCTATAACGACATACAATGTAACGTCACTTTTCCACATAGTTTCCAAGAGACTCCAAACATTCCAGCGAACGCACAACCAACTTGTCAATGCCGGATGCATAGAAAGTTCCTCCAGCGTTCTGCAACCACACGGATACAGCGGCCTTCACCTCCTCATCGGTCTGGAAACGTCGACCACCGAGCTTCGTTTTGAGCTTACCGAACAGATGAAAGTCACATGGCGCTAGGTCGGGACTGTAGGGTGGACGTTGCCAGACCTCCCACTTGAAACGCTGCAGCAGTTCGCTCGTTTGGCGGGCCTTGTGAGGTGTTGCGTTATCGTGCAACAAAATCACACCGGCACTCAATTTTCCCCGGCGCTTCTCTTTAATCGCTTTACGCAACCGGTGCAACGATTGACAATACGAAGCCGCGTTGCTCGTCGTTCCTTTCGGTATTAATTCCACGTGCAGCGTCGTGATTAATGATCGCATTCACACAGTTGACATTTGCACGGGTCCTGGACGTTGCGGGCCTGCCCTCGCGATATTCGTCCGTGATATCCGCGCGTCCGGCTTCGAATTGCTGACATCACTTTACGATCCCTTGCCGGGAAATGGCCCGCTCCCCATACACATCACTAATTTCACGATGAATGTCCGTCAATTCTTCCTTTTGGCCCATAGGAATCGGATTATTGCACGCACCCCATATTTGTAGTGAACGTCCAGTCGACGCACCATTGTTTTTTGCCGCTATTCACACCATACAAGACGAGACACCACAGCAACCTGCCTAACAGACGTGTGGGCAGTGTCTGTCCCTTTCTCCGCTGTGCCCACGTTTGTGCTGCTGCAGCGCGTTAGTGCAACTAACTTTTTGATCCACCTTCGTATAATAATATTGTTGTACAAGATCTATGAGAGGCACAGTCATTATATTCAAATCCCAATTATTTTGGCTCCATGGGCTGTAAGTGCCCCATAACCTTTTTAGGGCAAAATTGTTTTTTTTTTACTTTTATGTGTTTCTCCATTTTAATTGATTTTAATTGTTATCATTATAAATAAATAATTTTAATATTTATACTTTCCGAATTTTCACCTCGTCTTCCGACCTTCTTAATTACTATTATTTCTTCCGAATTTCGGGCCCCAGTGATATATTGTAAAATAAAAAGGAACTGCAAATAATTTGCATTCTCAAGGAGATTCTCTCGTAAGTCGTAATTGCTTTTGTGATTTTCGTAATCTTGTTTTTTAGCCTATTTTCAATTTTGAAAAAATAGGCTTATGAGATCACCTTTTGTCCGTGTGTGTGTGTGCGTGTGCGTGTGTGTGTGTGTGTGTGATTCGTGTGTGTGTCCCCCCCTAATAAAATCTAAACGGCAGGAGCGATTTCAATGAAACTCGGAAAGTTCATAGCACTATTCCCGGCGACCTCGACCGTGCCCTTCAAATTTTGTTACGACTCACCAATCCAACATGGCGGCTGTGCGAAATATTTCACCAGCATTCAATATCTCCGAAACTATTACCGATATTACCCTGACATTTTCTATGGTGATAGAGGGAACTACTATAAGTTCACTTATGTGACTTTTGAAAACCTGGTAACTACAAAACCAACATGGAGGCCAAGCGAATTTGCGACTTTTAAATAGACGTTTCTCGCGATTTGACCAACCAAACGCAATGAAACTTGGTACAGTATATATTTATATACATTGTAATGCACCGACATCTAACTTCGTTCAATTGTTTACATAATCACAAGATGGCGGATGTGCGAAATATTTCACCGGCATTCTATATCTCTGAAACTATTAGCGGTATCTCCCTAAAATTTTGTACGGAGATAAAGGGCACTACTGGAAGACCACCTATAAGACTTTCAAAAACCGGTTAACTACAAAACGAACATGGTGGCCATGCGAATTTGACAATTTTAAATAGACCTTTCTCGCGATTTAATGTTCCAAGCGCACTGAAACCTGGTACAGGAAACATTTATACGCATTGTAATCTACTGGTATCTAATTTAGTTCAATTGTTTACATAACCTCAAGATGGCGGCAGTGCGAATTTTAAAATTAAGTTTTTATTTCTTGTGATGTAGTCATGCGATCGAAGTGGAAGTTTGAATAATGAACCTACGCAATAATTTTCCTTTAATGGTACATGACTCTATGGCCTATACATTTAACAATCCAACATGGCGACCATCCGAAATATTTAGACGATACTGAATATCTACGAATCTATTTCAGCAATCAAACTGCATTTTTTAACTTAAGTTCACCTATAGGACTTTAAATAACCTGGTGATCACAAATCCAACATGGCGGTGACGCGAATGATAAATATTCACATGGACGTTTCTCGCAATTTAACCATCCGCGTGCAGTGTAACTTGGTACAGTAAATCCTTATACGAATGTTAATCCACTGGCATCTAATTTACTTCAATTGTTTCCATAACCTCAAGATGGCAGCTGTGAAAAATTTTAAAATCTCCTTGTTTTTTCTTGTGTCCTAATTATGCGATTGAAGTTTGAATACTACACGTTCACAATAATCTGCATGTAACAGTACATAACTCTAGGACCTACATATATAAAATCCAACATGGCGACCATCCGAAATATTTAGTCTATCTACGAATCTATTGCAGCAATCAAACAGAAATTGTATATGTTGATAGTGGCAATTAACATAAGTAGGATATATGAAAATAGGCTGTATAGTTCTTCACGGAACTACTTGTTTTTAATGGGCAGACAGGTGTCAAGCCTACGCTGATTAGTCGAGGCTGGCCACGTGACTGTGCAGAATGGGAATGAAACCTTGTATGCTACGCGCGGCGATTGTGAATTGCTCCGTTTGACGCCACATGTTTATACACTGCTAGCGTCACGTTTACTGCATTTAATTGAGGTGTGCGTCGGTAGATAATTATTTCAAGGAGTTGTGTCGATGATTGTTTTGTATCGTGTGTTTTATGTTTCTCTCGTCACGTCATGGCGACAAAACGTTATCTCCAAGTGTTCAAAGAAAGCTATAAAACTGAATTTCCAGTAGAGGAAACCATTTTGCTCTTTGTTCCGTGTGTCGTTGCGATATAAACATTTCTCATGGTGGAAAAACTGACATTCTAACTCACAGCAACACTTTAAAACACAAGGACAGTGCTAGTTGTTTACAGAAGAACAAAAAATTAGGTACGTTTTTTTTGTTCACCGGAATGAAGACAATGCTGCTATTCGAGCAGAATGTTTGTTCACGGCGTTGATCGTAGAACATAACCTCTCGTTATCATGTTACGATCACGTGGGACAATTGTTTAGAAAAATGTTCCCGGATTCGGAAATTGCGAAGAAATATGCTTGTGGTAGGACAAAAACATCCACCATTGCTCATGAAATGGCACGTGACAACGATTCAAAAATTATTAATCGTTTAAAATATTGGCCTTTCCCGATCTCCACTGATGGTAGCAATGATAGAGATAGTAAGCTGTACCCTGTCGTATCATTTTTCAACAAAGAATGATGAAATCTATAATTTAAAAAAATCTTCCTATTTTTGACTTCCGAAGGTTGGCAGGTTTGTATATATTTATTTTTAATTTTCAGTTAATATTCTTATAAATTTAATTTTGATATTTTATTGAATTAATTAATTAACAAATTTCGAATTGATTTTTACAATTATTTTCATTTTTTTATAGTTATTCCTCCCTGGTAAGGGCCCATTCCAGTTTTGTACCGAAAATAAGGTCCCATTAACACGAACCTACACATATGGGGTACCTACAGGTTGATTTACCACTCGTCTTAATACCTCTTCGTTTGTAACCCTACCTGCCCATCTGATCTCCTGTAACACCACATTTCAAACGCTTCAGTTCACCTCTTTTCTGCTGCACCAATAGTCTAAGTTTCACTTCCATAGAGCGCCTCGCTCCAGACAAAGGACTTCAAAAATTACTTCCTAATACATAAATCTGTATTCGACGTCAACAGATTCCTTTTGTGTAGAAATGCTTTCCATGCCTGAGCCAACCTACTTCTTATATCCTCTTTGCTTCGTCCATCACTGGTTATTTTGCTTCCTAAGTAACAGAAATCTCCTACTTCCTTTAGTTTTTCACCTGCCATTTTGATGTCCATAGAGGTTTCTGATTTATTTTCGGCTGCATTCCAATATTTTTGTTTTACATTTATTAATTTTCATCATGAATTCTTTCCTCAAGACGGAGTCCATACTATTCAAAAACTCATTCAAATCCTCAGGCGTGTCGGCCAAGATGACGATGTCATCAGAAAATCTAAGAGTTGAAATCATTTCTCCTTGAATCTTCACTCCCACTTTAAATTCTTCTCCAATTTTCTTCATTGCTTGTTCAAGAAGTCTTAAATACCAGTCTTAACTAGTCTTAAATAAAAAGAATTAAGCAAATTTTTCTTTTAAATAAATCCAACGTAATCAAGCACAGATTAACTTATTTACATTAAAAAATGCATTTTGAAAAATCTGATGTGAGATTAAGGGAGGGGGGGGGGGGAGGCGGTTGAGAAATACATCACGACATCTCACCAGTGCAAGAGGAGGGGGTTGAAAAATCGCCAGAATCATCTCACATCTATACTGATATAATAAAGCTGAAGAGTTTGTGTGTTTAAACGCACTAATTTCTGGAACTACCAGTCGGATTCGAAAAATTCTTTTTGTATATGATAGCCTGATTCAAGAGGAATAGTTTAGGCTATGTAGCATTAGGCTATACCTCTCAGGTTACCTTAAAGATTGAGTTTTGTTCAGTAAGTCGGAAGAACAAGCGCTCCCGAAGAGCTTCAATAATGAAAATCCACAGCCTGCTCCCAGTCTCCGACCGGGTCAGGAATGGAATGAATGAAGCCCCCATCTAGCGGCAAGGATATGAACTGTGCCGGCTGCCGAGGCCTGACGCACTCCTGTGGGGAAATGATTAAATGAATGACAGATGAAATGAAATGATAGTGGAATGAAATTTTGACAGGGAAAACCGGAGTACCCGGAGAAGAACCTGTCTGCCTCCGTTTTGTCCTGCACAGATCTCACAAGGAGTGACCGGGATTTGAACCACGGACCCAGCGGTGAGAGGCCGGCGTGCTGCCGCCTAAGCCACGGAGACTTCAGCTTCAATAATACCTAAGTCTATTGTTGCCTGGCCATGCGGTCTGCATCACGTCACCCCTACCAGTGTTCTGGTGCAGATTTGCGAGCTGCTTTTAAATTGCAGTCACGGGGAGTAATTATTAGTGCAAAAGGATTTCTTAGGCCCCTTAAAACAGTTATCCTCATGACAATAGTATGCCTCTGTATAAGGGCGATGGTGTTGGTGCAGTATACTGAGGTTATCAGCTGCAATAAGTGTTGGTGCTCTCCGATCCTTATCCTTGAGCGCTCCAGTTCTGTAGTAGTAGGTCATCTCATGCCAGACAGGTAGATACAACAGCTCTGAACGAAACCTGTAGGTTGATAACAGGTTGCTTAAAACCTACCCCAACCTGGCTGGAATAGCACCACCTTGTGTACGCAGAGAGGTGGCTGCCAACAGGGAGAGGCTGAGAGTGGAAGAGAACAGGGCCCACCCACTGCATGGATATAATCCTCCTCAGCAACGGCTGAGGTCCCGAAAGAGCTTCCTGAGGACATCCCAGATGCTTACCGTCTCACCGGAGAAGGCAAGGCTGGATTTATCATCCATAAAACAAATAAATCCACCGGGCGATGCCGGGGACTACTACTAGTGATTAATAATATTGCATCTTATTACTCTCCAGTGCCTTCGCTCTTAAAAACCTACCAAGACCAGCAACAAGTGCCCTTGAAGCGTGTGGCAAATATTTTTTCCCATAAGTTGCGTACCCTTATCAAACCTTTGGCAGTTTTTTTCTGTCTCTGTAGCTAACGGTACCGCCGAACGGAGTTTTCCGGGTTTGAGTAGGTTGAAAACATAAAAAGACTCAACGGTATAGCATTGTTATCTATCACTGACGATGAAGTTATAAACCGATTTGGCAATGCTTCAAGAAACCAAGACTTTATATTATAGTGTGAGTTGTAAATCAAAACAGTAACAATAATTCTTTCCATGTAAACACTATCAAGAGAGCAAGATGATTGTACTAATAACAAGTAGTTCCGTGAAGAACTAAACAGCCTATTTTCATATATCCTACTTAGGTTAATTGCCTCTATCTACATACAAAATTTCAGCTTGATTGCTGTAATAGATTCGTAGATATTGAGAACCGACTAAATACTTCGGATGGGCGCCATGTTGGATTTTATATATGCAGGTCCTAGAGTTATGTACTGTTGCATGAAGATTATTGTGGACGTGTAGCATTCAAACTTCAATCGCATGATTAGGACAAAAGAAGTAACAAGGAGATTTTAAAATTTCGCACAGCTGCCATCTTGTGGTTATGGAAACAATTGAAATAAATTAGATGCCAGTGGATTAACATTCGCATAAGGATTTACTGTACCAAGTTTAACTGCACTCGGATGGATAAATTGCGAGAAACGTCCATGTGAATATTTATACTTCGCGTCGCCGCCATGTTGGATTTATGATCACCGGGTTATTTAAAGTCCTATAGGTGAACTTGAGTTCATAGCTCCTATAAACATAAAAAATCAGTTTGATTGCTATAATAGATTCGTAGATATTCAGAGCCGTCTAAATATTTCGGATGGTCGCCATGTTGGATTGTTAAATGTATAGGCCATAGAGTCATGTACCATTAAAGGAAAATTATTGCGTAGGTTCTTTATTCAAACTTTTACATCGATCGCATGATTACGACACAAGAAATAAAAACTTAATTTTAAAATTCGCAAAGCCGCGATCTTGAGGTTATATAAACAATTGAACTAAATTAGATACCAGCGTATTACAATGTGTATAAACATTTCCTGTACCAGATTTCATTGCGGTTGGAACATTAAATCGCGAGAAAGGTCTATTTAAAATTTTCAAATTCGCTTGGCCGCCATGTTCGTTTTGTAGTTAACCGGTTTTTGAAAGTCTTATAGATGAACTTCCAGTAGTGTCCTTTTTCTCCGTACAAAATTTCAGGGTGATACCGCTAATAGTTTCGGAGATATAGAATGCCGGTGATATATTTCGCACATCCGCCATCTTGTGGTTATGTAAACAATTGAACCAAGTTAGATGTCGGTGCATTACAATGTGTATAAACATATACTGTACCAAGTTTTATTGCGTATGGTTGGTTAAATCGCGAGAAACGTCTATTAAAATGTCGCAAATTCGCGTGGCCGCCATGTTGGTTTTGTAGTTACCAGTTTTTCAAAAGTCACATAGGTGAACTTCTAGTAGTTCCCTTTACCACTGTACAAAATTCCAGGGTGATATTGGGAATGGTTTCGGAGATATTGAATGCTAGTGAATTACTTCGCATAGCCGCCATGTTGGATTGGTGAGTCGTAAAAAAAATTGAAGGGCACGGTCGGGGTCGTCCGGAACAGTGCTATGAACTAACCGAGTTTCATTGAAATCGCTCCAGCCGTTTAAACGTTATTAGGGGACACACACACACACACACACACACACACGGACAAAAGGTGATCTCATAAGCCTATTTTTTTTTTTTTTTTTTCAAAATTAAAAATAGGCTAATAATTATCATAAAATGGTCTTAGTTGTGTTTGACATTAACCAAACCTAAAACAACACAACCAATTGGTTGAAAAGTGATACCAGATAGCATTTAAACTGATCATTTTACACCAAATTATACAGAAGTTTCCCGGGGAGGAACACCAGACTCCTCAACCCCCCCCCCCCCCCCACACAAAAAAAAAACCTCTATATATGTGCATATTTGTTAAGGCATTGTTTTCATTTTTCTCAAATTTTTGGTTTCTCTATTGTATTTTGCAATACTTATTGGGGTTTATTGCATTTTATATGCATTTGAAGTACTTCTTGGGTGTACTGTATTTAACTTTCTTTTTAAGTTTTCAAGGGTATTCATGTGTAAACTTTCTTCGGCTTTTCCCAATTAATTGGGGTCGCTGGAGCCAACCAGGCTCATTTTGGTTTTGGCCGGATGCCCTTTCTGACGCCACGTGATCTTTAGGTGAAAATTTCACCCCGCTGTCACCGGGAATTGAACCCCGGCCGTCCGGGTGAAAGACGAGCAGCTAAACTACTGTGCCATCACGCTCCTCTAAAAGTTGCTTGGTTGGTTGGTTCCTCAGTTTAGGGGCTGCGACAACGCGGTCATGTAGCCCCGTGTACTTTGGGTGTGTGTAGAATGTGTCTGATAACCGGTGTTAATTGTGATGACTGTATTAGTGTGTGTATCTATTTTTTAAATTTAAGTACAGACTGCAACTTTTAGAATTTGTCAAATAGTTCCTACTTTTGCCGCCAAACGCCACCGTCAACAACTACTAGGCCTAGTTCAGAACTTAGCTACTAGACGCCACCGCAGTTGGCTCTTGGCAACGAACGTAGAAACCTAAGAGCGTTGTTTACATTCTTAACCTATCCAATTTAGCTTCACACAGTTGTAATTAGTGGAAGGTTCTTTAACATGCCATAAATCTATGACATGGGACCGCTGGCTTTACTTCCCTCCGAAGGAAGGCATACTGAGGGATTTTTAACGGTCTTAAACATCCGACGACTTCGGCCGGATTTGAACCCATGATCTTAGGCATAGAAGCTCAGCATGCTACCGACTACGCCAGCGAAGCCACCAGTTATTTACTTTGGTTAGTTCTTAACATTCGGTAACTTCATTAAATACATTTTATCTTTAATAAGCTTGCCACGGTGGGTGAGTGGTTAACGTGTCGGTCTACTAACCCCCAAGCTTGCAGGTTCGCTCCTGGCCGTGGTAAGTGATTCTTCGAAAGGCGGCAAAAATCACAGACATGCATGTCATACGATGTTGGCATGTTAAAGAACCCATTTGAATCCAGTAGGCCGTGTTCATAATGGCAAAATTAATCTCGGGAGTTTCCGCCAACATAAAGTTCCTCATTTCTCTACTAGAAAGCGCTATACTGTTCAAGGAGCTTAGATATCTAACCTCTTTGACTTTCATAGTGCTTCAAGGAACAACGAAATTCGACATGTAAGCTATCCTCTGGGTGTCAAATAACAAAGGTTGCACCTGCATCCGATGCCATACGATATTATTACTATTTTCTTTAATAAACTGAAACATTTAATTCTACGTGATTTTGAATTTATATTCTTCTTCTTCTTTACAGTTTACCCTCCAGGGTTGGCTTTTCCCACGGACTAAGCGAGGGATCCCAACCCTACCGTCCTGGAGCTTGAGACTATAGTTCGGGGATACAACTGGGGTGTGTGACTAGCACTTCGCCCAGGCGGCCTCACCTGCAAAGCGAACAGGGGCCTGATGAAGGAATGTGAAGGGTGGGAGGGATAGGCAAGGAAGAGGAAAGGAGGCGGCCGTTGCCTTACAGTAGGCACCATCCCGGCATTTGCCCGAGGACGAAGTGGGAAACCACGGAAAACCACTTCAAGGATGGAGGATCGAACCCCCTCTACTCATGTGGACCACCCGAGGCTGAGTAGACCCCGTTCCGGTCCTCATGCCACTTTTCAAATTTCGTGGCAGGACCGGGAATCGAACCGCGGACCTCGTCGGTGGCAGCTAAGCACGCTGATCACAACACAACGGAAGCGCCTTGGCGAATTTATATTCAGAAACCAGATATCAGAGTTGGTTGGTTCCTCAGTTTAGGGGCTGCGACAACGCGGTCATATAGCCCCGTGTACTTTGGGTGTGTGTAGAATATGTCTGATAACCGGTGTTAATTGTGATGGCTGTATTAGTGTGTGTTATCTGTGATTCAGGTAAGGACTGCAGACGATCTATTTCAAGTAGTTCCTACTTTCGCTACCAAATGCTACCATGATGAGTGACGGCCCATTTTGTTTCAACAAATTCCTGAACTCGACGAAGTACGCACTTATCCTCAAAAATATCACAAGCTGCTCAGAGAACAAACCAATCAGCTGTTCCCAAACATCATTTCCCACCTAAGTAGGCTGTGATAACATTTGAACGCTGGTACTAAACATAACATTTTAAAAAGACCATAAAAAATTGGGACTCTTCCTGAAAATGTCAAATAATTCATGAGAAATGTATCACTCTCTCACTCGTCCTCACATTTTCCTCAATAATTTTACACTACACGATTGATAGGTCTTTATGAGGTGCCAAATTTCAAATGTGTACGTGCCCCCGTTTTCTCTTAGGATGGCGGTTTCCTTGCATACGAGTGTTAATTTTTGTACCATACGGTACTTAAAAATTGCCAATAACTTTCGTATTTTTCAACCAAAATCCATGTGGTTTTACTAAACGCCTGCTAATTCTCTGTAGGTTGTATTAATAATTACGAAAATGGCGCATTACCAATACATTTCAGGCAAGTGGAAAAGTTCCTTATTGTTTTGACCAGCACTGTATACGAACATATAGTAGAACGGCAATTGATTCTATAGAAGATTACAAAAATCACGCTCACCTAATTGAAAGAATCAGAAAAACCACGGCAACACTTAGGAGTAACAACTGGAAGATACAATTCGAATGGATTAAAGCACACACCGGCGTAGAAGGTAACGAGTTGGCTGATAAACTAGCCAAGGAAGCAGCTAAATTAAATGAAATCTGTTACGACAAAATACCTATCAAAAAAGTAACAAGAAGTTCCGTGACGAACTAATGAGCCTACTTTTCTTAAAATTTAAGATGCATGCCAATCTATATAGACCTACCAAGAATAATGTCGAAATTAAGTTGGTAATATCGAAATTTCTAATTAGTTCGAAATATATCTGGTATAATGTAGTCTAATAGAGAACTACAGTTGGCAGCCCTGGTGACTAAATATATTGCTATTTCCATCTCTTAAGAAACAGAATACAACATTTGGTTGAAGTCCAATGGATAGGATGGACGTTACATGCAGTTAGACATTTGATCTATCAGCGCGCGTAAAATCATGTTGGCAACAATGTCATGCATGTGTTGGTTAGTATAGAAGTTACATGTATTTTAAAATTAGACTCATCAGCAGGCTTAGAGTCATGTTGGCAGCACTGATGTATATTAGTTTCTCCTAATTAATCTAGAATGTCAGGTACTATACGTGTGCAAATTTTAAAGCTGTTGGCTTATATACTTTCTGATATATTAATATTAGGGTAAAAAATAGAGACAGCATTTATTAACAGTTGGCAGCCCTGGTTGCTCTTAAGAATCTGCATAGTCATATCTCTTATGGTACACATAGCACATACGAAATGTGGTTGAAATCCAATTGATAGTATAGAAGTTACATGTTTTAAACATTGGTCCTATCAGCAGGCTTAGAATCGTGTTGGTAGCACTGACGTACATAAGTTACTCCAAATTAATCTAGAATGTCAGGTACTATACGTGTGAATAGTTTAAAGCTGTCGGCTTGCAAACTTTCTGATATATTGGAGAGCATTTATTAACAGTTGGCAGCCCTGGTGGCTCTTAAGAATACGCTCAGTTATATCTGTTTGTGTACACATAGCACATACGAAATTTGGTTGAATTCCAATTGATAGTGTAGAAGTTATGTGCATTTAAAAATTGGACCTATCAGCAGGCATAGAATCATTTTGGCAACACTGCCATGTATGGCCTCCTGGAAATTAAACTGAAATATTATTATCTATACGAGTGCCAATTTTGAAATAGCTCCCATTCATACCTTCCAGGATATCCAACATGGAGCTCAAATTTCAATTGCGATTTTTCAGCAGTTGGTTGCACTGACATCATTTTCAAATACGGCATTGAGATATTCAGGTAGAGATCTTTACTCATACCAAATTTTGTTTCGATAGGTGCAGCCGTTTAGGAGTTGATAGGGGGGAGGGGGGGGGGGGGGTGGCACACACACACAGCCAGACAGACAGACAGACAGACAGAAACACATTTGCCCGGATAGATCTCATAAGTCTACTTTTTCCTCACTCACTCACTCACTCACTCCGTTGGCTTTTCTGGGACGTGACGATCCCGTGCCGCCTCCATTTCCTCCTATCCAGCGCAGTATTCTCCCATACAGTAATACCCATTTGTCTGCAGTCAGAGGTCACCTCATCTTGCCATCTACTCCTAGGTCTTCCAGGGGGTCTCGAGCCTTCGATCTTCTTCTCATACACCTGACGAACTATTCTGGCAGCGTCCATTCTGATAACATGCCCTGCCCATTGCAGCCGTTTCGCTTTCAAGACGTCCACTACTCTGGGTTGATTGGCCATCTTGTACAGCTCATGATTTGATCTGAGAACCCATCTTTGTGTTTCCTGGTCAAAGATGAGGCCGAAAATTTTTCTATATATCTTGTTTTCGAAGACTGTAAGTTGGCGTTCCTCCCTTTTGGTCACACTCCATGTTTTGGCTCCGTATAGCAGTACCGGCCTGATGATCGTGTTGTATAGTTTTAGTTTTGTTTTCCTGGTCAAAAGTTTGGAGGAAAGTAATTTATGCAGGGAAAAGTAAACTTTGTTTGCATTCCGTAATCTAATTTGGTGTTCAACTTGTCTTCTATTGCAGTCATTTATATTTACCCCAAGGTATTTGAAGTTTGGCGTGTTCTTAAAGGTAAAATTGCCTATGTGAAGGTTGTTGCGTTGGTCTGTAGTCATGTTTTCTCTCTGTATGATCATGTATTCTGTCTTCTCTTCATTAATCTTTAGACCTATTTTTGCAGCAGTTTCATTTAATTTCCTGAATAAAGCTTCAATTTCTCCTCATTTTTGCAAAATGTGAAAAGTAGGCTAAAAATCAACTCTGCAAACAATCTGAGAGTGAATGGCAAAAGGAATCATTACTAAGGAATTCTTCCCAACAATGGAAAGTAGATTGGCAATTGAATTCAACCTCACGGCTAACATGACAATACTAACTGGTCATGGAAACATTAATTATTATCTGCATCGGCTTAAAATAGTACGCAGTCCTAATTGTTCCTGCAACGAAGGACCTCAAACAGCGGATCACCTAATCTTCGATTGTAATGTAGTGAAAAGCGACAGAGAAATCCTTAGAAACAGTTAAATTAAAGATGAGTACTGGTAATATCCGAGGAGGAGCGAAAGATCAGAAGTGAACGAATGAAGAGGTTTTGGGAAGAGAAGAGGAGTTTAACCAGAAAGCCTTAGGTTCCATGCGGTCCACAGGCGGCCAAATTCGGAGTGAAAATTTAAAAAAAGATGAGTACTGGCCAACACACAAGTCTGTTCTCATTAAAAAATACTCAAAACCCTTTGTAAAATACAGGCGCGGATTCAAGGAGGAGGGGGGGGGGGGTTCACGGGTATCATGGACCCCCCCCCCAAAAAAAAAGGAAACCAATTTTTTTGTTAACTTAAAAAACGAAAGCACAATAACCAGACAAATAAAACTTAACGAATTTTAACTGAAAAACAGTTCCTTTTTTTTTTTTTTTTCATTTTATTCAATACTGAAAATATCTTTATTCCAATTATTATGTTCTGTTACAACTGTACATATTTACAACTTCATACCTATTACTTGAAGCCTCCGTGGCATAGGCGGCAGCACGCCGGTCTCTCACCGCTGGGTCCGTGGTTCAAATCCCGGTCACTCCATGTGAGATCTGTGCTGGACAAAACGGAGGCAGACAGGTTTTTCTCCGGGTACTCCGGTTTTCCCTGTAAAAATTTCATTCCAGCAACACTCTCCACTATCATTTCATTTCATCTGTCATTCATTTAATCATTGCCCCAAAGGAGTGCGTCAGGCCTCGGCAGCCGGCACAGTTCATATCCTTGCCGCTAGATGGGGGCTTCATTCATTCCATTCCTGACCCGGTCGGAGACTGGAAGCAGGCTGTGGATTTTCATACCTATTTCTTACACAACTAATTTCTTTATATAGCCTACTTGGCACAACAATTAACGAGCCACTTGACCATTAAAATGCATTGAAAAGTGGCCCGCTAATTGTTGTGCCGAGTATATATTGGTTTATATTTTTTTTGTTTGTTTGTCATATATATACACGGATAGGAATTCGGTGCTTTTTTCGCACCAAAAAATTTTGCCGACGTCCAAACTGCAAGTTTGGTTGACAATTTAAGCTGTGACTTTCTCCCTTTGTCGGTACCAACTCGACTTGCCGAAACTGTAACGTACCTTGATACTTTTCTCGAAGCTCGATGTAAAAGTCGCAAAACACGCCGTTGCAATTTGTACGAATATTTTTGGTGCGCTAAACGCATCAAATTTCTATCCATGTAGCTTGCAAAAAATTGGTCTGGTATTCTACATTTGATTATTTTGTGATTGCGTTTTTAGTGATACCATTTTTAGCCTACTTTTCACATTTTGCAAAAAATGAGGAAAAAGTAGACTTATGAGATCGATCCGGGAAAATGTGTGTCTGTCCTTCTGTCTGTCTGTCTGTCTGTCTGTCTGTCTGTCTGTCTGTCTGTGTGTGTGTGTGTGTGTGTCCCCTATCAAATCATAAACGGCTGCAGCAATCTGAACCAAATTTAGTATGAGTAAAGATGTATACCGGAATATTTCAAGCCCATATTTGAAAATGATGTCAGTGCTACCAACTGCTAAAAAAACGCACTAGAAATTTGAGCTCCATGTTGGATATCATGGAAGGTATGCATGGCAGCTATTCCAAAATTGGCACACATGTATTCTTAAGATCCACCAGGTCTGCCAACTGTTAATAATTGCTCTCTCTCTATTTGTTTTTAAATCCAAATACCAATATATCAAAAAATATGCAAGCCGACAGCTTTAAACTATGCACACGTATAGTACCTGACATTCTAGATTAATTTGGAGTAATTCATATAAGCCAGTGCTGCCAACATGATTCTATGCCTGCTGATAGGTCCAATTTTAAAATACATGTAACTTCAATACTAACAAATGGATTTCATACAAAATTGGCTCAACAAGATATCATAATATTTCAGATTATTTCTAACCAGCACACGCATGACATTGTTGCCAACATGCTTTAACGCGTGCTTATAGATCCAATGTCTAAATACATGTTAAGTCCATTGGACTTCAACCAAATTCTGTATTCTGTACCTTAAGAGATGGAACTAAGAATATATTCAGTCACCAGGGCTGCCAACTGTAGTGCTCCATTAGGCTACATTATACCAGGTATATTTCTAACTTATTAAACATTTCGATATTACCAACTTAATTTTGTCATTATTCTAGATAGGTTCATATACTGTAGATTAATCATTGTCATGAATTTTAATTTTAAGAAAAGTAGGCTCTTCAGTTCGTCACGGAACTTCTTGCTGTAACGTCAATAGCAATGTGGGGTGTCCATGGACCCTCATTAGTTTTCCATCTTCTGTATTACTGGAATGAACGCTAAATTATATTTTCATAAATAAATCATAAGATAAGTGTTAGCAGTGAATTAGGCTACAATACAACGTATGGTATGTCATTGGCACATCAACAAACGGATATAAATCATTGATACAACATTAACTCAATTTGCCATCGTATGAACTTCTATTGCAATTCTGTTTCATTGTAAGTCCTGTGTTCACGAACATCAATGCAAGGTTCATAAAACATTTTTTATGTGCTTTCTGCACATATCGTAAACAGTTATTACAGAATGACCAAGTCTTTATGTCCTTACCCCTGGGACAATTAGTGCATTTTGACTTGCTACTGGGACCTGGCTCTGCTTGTGAATCATCATTTAGTGTTCAATCTGCACTGTTGACAACATTAGCACAGTTTTCGTTTTCTTTGGGGCTTGAGACACAAGTGTCATATTTTCCTGGAACCCAAATATTGAGGAAACATATTTTCTTTTCTGTGCAACAAATTCCTTCAGCACATCACTTTTATTCTTCCTGAGTGTCCCCACGGAAGTTAAATTGGCTTGCAAAAGTCTTTCTGCTAATGTGATGCTGGAAAACCAGTTGTCTGCGGTAATGTTCCTCTCTGTCCCTTGAAATTCTCATAACAATGTCAGAAGCAGTGTTGGAACATGTATAGGGTCCATTAGGTTGGGAACTTGCATACATCTCCACGTTCCTGCGCCAGCAAGAGTGAAACATTTTACACCGTACTTAGCAGGCTAAATAATATTTGGTAGTGGGAATAGGCCTATACGCACCCCAAAAACACCGCACAGCAATGAAAAATTATGTAAACAAAATGTTCCACAAACGGTAACATGGGGGATCACGAGCACCCCAGTCATTTAAACAAGCCGTTTACTTCCTCTAAGACAAAGAACACTCAAGATGCATGCAGCAACTTGTAAAGCGAATATGTGAATGAAGGTAGACAAAGCATTAGCATCTCAGTCAACTAAACATAAACATAGTAGCTCGAGAACTGACCGTGGGGATCTGACAGCAACCCGCGTTACCATTCCCAGGTTAAAGTTGTATATTTCGATTCGGACTCCTAGAGGTCTATCAAATAATAATACTCAAATGATTTTAACACCTAGTAGTCTAAGTTTCAGTCCCTTTGCAAGTTAATAACTATTATTTTTATTCAGCATTCACTATGTAAATATTGTAACATTATTTTCATTTAAAATGCGGCCATTCAAATTGTAAATCAGTTACACTTAAAAATCAACATAATAAAGTTTGATGGTCAACACCACTTGAGTTCCATAAAATAACATTTCCTACTATTTAGAACTTTTTCCTGGTAGAGATATTTAAAAAAAAGGTGTAGGTAGTCCGTCTGTTCATATTTTATTTATATTCGAAATAGAAACGGTAAAAAATATGGTGTGATCGTAATTGGCGTAGTTATTTCATAGTACATATTTTTAGCCTACTTTTCACATTTTGATAAATGAGGAAAAAGTAGACTTATGAGATCGGGCAAATGTGTGTCTGTCTGTCTGACCCTTCCCCCCCCCCCCCCCTCTATCAAATCCTAAACGGCTGCAGCAATCGAATCAAAATTTGGTAGAAGTAAAGATATATACCTGAATATCTCACGGCCATATTTGAAAATGATGTCAGTGCTATCAACTGCTGAAAAATCACAATTGAAATTTGAGCTCCATGTTGGTTATCTTGGAAGGTATGAATGGGAGCTATTTCAAAATTGGCACACGTATAGATAATAATGGAGCCTCCGTGGCATAGGCGGCAGCACGCCGGCCTCTCACCGCTGGGTCCGTGGTTCAAATCCCGGTCACTCCATGTGAGATCTGTGCTGGACAAAACGGAGGCAGACAGGTTTTTCTCCGGGTACTCCGGTTTTCCCTGTCACAATTTCATTCCAGCAACACTCTCCACTATCATTTCATTTCATCTGTCATTCATTTAATCATTGCCCCATAGGAGTGCGACAGGCTTCGGCAGCCGGCACACTTCATATCCTCGCCGCTAGATTGGGGCTTCATTCATTCCATTCCTGACCCGGTCGGAGACTGGAAGCAGGCTGTGAATTTTTCATAGATAATAATATTGCAGTTTAATTTCCAGGAGGCCATATATGGCAGTGTTGCCAAAATGATTATAAGCCTGCTGATAGGTCCACATTTTAAATGCATATAACATCTACACTACGGTATCAATTGGATTTCAACCAAATTTCGTATGTGCTATGTGTACATAAACAGATATGACTGAGCGTATTCTTAAGAGCCTCCAAGGCTGCCAATTGTTAATAAATGCTCTCAATTTATTTTTATCCAAATACCCATATATCAGAAAGTATGCTAGCCGACAGCTTTAAACTATGCACACGTATAGTACCTGACATCCTATATTAATTTGGAGTAACTTATATGCGTCAGTGCTACCAACATGATTCTAAGCCTGCTGATAGGTCCAACTTTAAATACATGTAACTTCTATACTATCATTTGGATTTCAACCAAATTTCGTGTGTGCTATGTGTACCATAACAGATATGACTATGTCGATTCTTAAGAGTAACCAGGGCTACCAACTGTTAATAAATGCTGTCTCTATTTTTGTTAACCTAATATCAATATATCAGAAAGTATGCAAGCCAATAGCTCTAAACTTTGCACACGTATAGTACCTGGCATTCTAGATTAATTTGGAGTAAATAATATAGGCCTACGCCAGTGCTGCCAACATGATTCTAAGCCTGCTGATAGGTCCAATTTTAAAATGCATGTAACCTCTATACTAACTAATGGATTTCATTCATAATTGACTCAACAATAGATCATATTATTTCAGATTATTTCTGACCAATACATGTATGTCATTGTTGCCAACATGATTTTACGCGCGCTGTTAGATCCAATGTTTAACTGCATGTAACGTCCATTCAATCCATTGGACTTCAACCAAATTTTGTATTCTGTACCTTAAGAGATGGAACTAAGAATATATTCAGTCACCAGGGCTGCCAACTAGTTCTCTATTAGGCTACATTATGCCAGGTATACAGTATTTCGAACTAATTAGAAATGTCGATATTTCCAACTTAATTTCGTCATTATTCTAGATAGATCCATATAGATTAATCTTTGGCATGAATCTTAAATTTAAAAAAAAAAGTAGGCTCTTCAGTTCGTCACGGAACTTCTTGTTCTTAACAATTTCGATTTTCTGACCCCCTCCAAAGCCAAACTCTAGATCCGCGCCGGGTAAAATATGTGAACACTTTAGACCTTCGAGATTTAAAAACAGTTAAGATTGGTCACCAGTAAGTAAACATGTATAAACTACAAACGACATCGATATAGTGTCGTGAAATAGTTGAAAGCATGTAGTACTACCTTGTAGTGGAGCATGTAGAGAATGAACCCAATAAATTTTAAAAGAAATCGTCAAGAATGGTGTTGTCCACACTAACAAAATAACTAGTTGGCTTCTGCAATTTTGATGTCTTATTAATTCTTTGTTTCCGATACGTTTAGCCTACCAGATTTTAAAAACCAATAGCTTACGATAAGGACTCATATTTTATCCGTAAATGATGACAACAATCAATAAAACAATATATTTTTTCAGATCTTATTTATGTGGTACCCATCGCCATTGTTTTAGTAAAATTTTAAAGGTTATGCAAGAAAATCCAATCTAATTTAATAACATTTTGGTTGGTTCCTCAGTTTAGGAGCTGCAACAACGCGGTCATGTAGCCCCGTGTACTTTGGGTGTGTGTAGAATCTGTCTGATAATCGGTGTTAATTGTGATGACTGTATTAGTGTGTGTTATCTGTTTTTAATTCAAGTAAGGACTGCAGACAATAATTTCAAGTAGTTCCTACTTTCGCTACCAAATGCTACTGTCCACGACACCTAGCTATGAACTTGGCTACTACTATATGCCATCGCAACCAGTGCCTGGTGACGAACATTGTAACTTAACAGCATTAATCAAACCTAACCTATAAATATTCTGCTTCAATCAAGTTTAGTTAGTGGAAGGTTCTTTTACATGCCATAAATCTATGAAATGGGCCCGCCGCGCCGCCTTTACTTCCTCTCCGAAGGAAGGCAGGGGCGGCCGCTCCTTATGTGCTGAAGTGCTGCAGCACATTGCTTTATTTGAAAATAAATTATTTTAATAGTAGGCCTATTATCTACAAATACAACGCTTTAAGAAATACGTCAAGCAAAGAGTAGGAAATATTTCTACTCCCCTCCCAGAGCAGGTACGGTACGAGGTATCTAGGCGTACGCTCCACTCCGTGCACTACCTTAGCTGTGCAGATCACAGCCCAGCGAGAATTTCCAAGTTTATTGGCAGGAAGCGTGAATTTTGTCTTCTGCGCATGCGCGCCCAACTTTTCCCCTGTGTTCTGGATGTGCTGTTGGGACAACAGCTAAGACCAGTCATCACAGCGATTCTTTGTTCGACCACAGAGAAGCAGCACTGGTCACACGGAATGTGAACGTGGCCAGTGGCACTATCTGGACTCAGGAATAGAATTTAACAGGGAATCGCTCAAAGAAAATGGGGTATTAAAAAGCAGAGGAACCCATCAGCTGTTCCCGCCAGAAGGTCTTTTTCAATACTCCTAACTTACTTATTCTATAGCCACATTTTGCAAATCGATGTAGCCTACTATAAAAATTATAATGTTTATGTCGTCAATTAAGGACATGATTATTGTGATGCCTAGTTCATAAATTTCACTATAGCAACATAACATGTGATTTTGCATTACGGCGTTGCTGGTTTCATTTTAATGCTTTTGGTAATACTGAGTAGTACTGTTTTTGAGCGGTCACAGCAAGTGTTTCCGAGTTCGTGAATATTTTGTAATTGCAGGTGTTTTTGTGTGCAGTGCTTAATTAATTTTGTATGAGGAATGCGTATATGTGTTGAGTTTGTTTGCGTGTTTGTGCAATATGGAAAACTCAGAGGAGAACCTCTTGAAAACCCCATTTTCAACCAGAACTCTTGAAGAAAAAACTAAGGTAAAGAAGTTAGGTAGACCTACCCCGGACTGCATTAAGTTTTGTGGTGCGTTTGAATTAGCTTTAAGAGGGCACGACGAAAGTGATAATTCAGACAATCCTGGCGTTTTCATGGGCCGTCTAGCAGATTTAATTTCTAGTATAGACAGTTCAGTAAAGGAGCACATTGAATCTCATCGAGTTTTCAAAGGGACCTCAAAAACCATCCAGAACGAGTTGTTGGACTGCATGCTTGAAACCTTCAGAGAAGTGATAGCAGAAGAAATGCAGCAAGCATATCTTGTTAGTGTGATGGCCGATGAAACTACCGATGTTTCAGAGCAGACACAGTTAGTGTTGGTATTTCGGTAAGAGGAAGATGGTATTCCATACGAACGATTTTGGTGCTTCTTTAAACAGGAAGGTCAGAATGCGGATTCCCTTGCATCATGTATTTTAAGTGTAATGGACAACATGTTAAACGCTACACCACACAAAGTTATTGCGCAGACCTACGGCGAGGCATCAGTAATGAGTGGTGGTAAAGGTGGAGTGCAAGCAAAGATAAAAGCCTGCTATCCCAACGCACATTACATCCACTGCTATGCACACCAACTGAATTTAACAATGGAACATGCAGCTTCGCAGAATCAGTCGGCTAGGATGTTCTTCGCTCACCTGCCAGCGTTCCCTGCTTTCTTATCAAGGTCGCCGCAACGGACGTCTGCTTTAGAAGCAGTGGCAGCTTGAAGAATTCCAACAGGACCAGCGACTAGATGGAATTTCAGGTCGCGCACCGTAAATGTGGTGTACGAGCAAAGGGTATCCATAAGAGAGTGTTTATTAATGCTAGAGCCTGAGAGGTGTTTCTCATCGCTGAAGAGGATCAGGAGTTTTCTGCGGAACACCATGGCACAAGAAAGACTAAGTGCCCACGCTATGCTCTCCATTTAGAAGAAAAAAAAGGAAGCTTGTAGTTTAACGTGACCGTTAATCTCGAGGTCATGAGCCACGGGACCTCCTTTTTACGTGGAATCCGAACCACAGGACATGGCATTTCACTTCGAAAATCTCACATGCAATGACCCGGAATCGAACCCGGACCGCCTTGGTGAGAGGCATACAGCTAGACCGCTGAGCCACCACGCCCCTCATTTAGAATAAGATGGTCTCCAGTATTGGTGGTGGTGGTGGTGGGGGTGTTCAATGCCAGGGTGATTGACAAGTTCTGCAACAAGAAGGAGCGACGTATGGATTTAATTTTTCGACACTGAGTGAGTGTTTCTATATGTTTATATATAAAAAAAATTGGAGGGAGGGTTAGGCCTACAGCACACAACTAATTTTCTACACCAGCCGCCACTGAAGGAAGGCATACTGAGGGATATTTAACGCTCTTAAAAATCCGACGACTTCGGCCGGGTTTGGGCATAGAAAACATTTTAGAACATTCCTTATTTTAAGATATTGTGTATTTTACATTAATCCTGTGGAACTTGGGCTATCAGATTTGGAAAGTTGGCAGGTATAGTATAGTATCGCAATATGATAACCATAATAAATTAATGGATTGTTCCATGAGTCGATATATAATTTAGTGATCCTCTTAAATAAGTTATGAAGGATGAAATCTTATGCTTGTCCCTAGACATTACAAACATTGTGATTTATAGAAATGTTCTTGCTTTTGCCTTGAATCGAGGCTGCATTCACTGTTGGCGTTCCTCATTCAAAGTCACCATGTTTGCAGACCATTTGACAACACTTAAACTGGCATTCAAAATGTAGCGTTCAAGTTACAGCATGAGTTCATCAATGTCTGTCAAGTGTGACATAATTAAATAGGAAGCTTTGACTTGAGTATTCTCTTCTTAAAATAGGACGCTTTGACATGAGCATTCTCTCCTACATTTTTATAACAGGATGCTTTGACCTGAATTCCCTTCTAAGTAGGCTTGCCATAGGTCCCGGTTTGACCGGGACAGTCCCAGTATTATTCTCTTGTCCCGGTGTGCCGCCCGGTTTTATCAATGTCCCGGAAAACGGCTGTAAGATGTAAAAAGTAATGAATTTATGTGTTTAGGAATCTTTTATGAATCGGTTACTTTTCAACAATCAACATCGTTGACTATCGCGCATAGCGACAAAGAGGTCAGAAGTATTCAATCGAATGACACAAAACAATAGCCCAAACTGCTAATTCAGCGCGTTGCGAGGGTAGTGTAATCTGTGAGCAATCGCTGGAACTACTTGCCCAGCGCTGCCAGCCCCCTTTTATGAAAAGATCAAGCTTAAGAAAGACATTTTGAAAAAAGTACATTCAAGTCGAAAATATGAGTGGTTTGAGAGCAAAGATTGACATTGTTAACTCATTAATTAATTATTCTTTTAGTTTGACAAAAAACTTTTTTGTAATTGTTTTTGTAGTTAAGACAAAAAGTTGTAGTTTTCAAAAAATAATAAGACCTAGAATTGTTCAATTAAACAATTTTATGAAGTAATTTAAATTGTATTTTATTAACACTTCTTTCTAGATGGTAGGCCAGAAAAAAATACCATTAAAAAGGAAAAATATATATTTTTATGTAGCAAAAATTCCTTTTTTATTTTTAAAAGGTGTGTAGAACTAACAATTTAGGGTGGCAGATTCCCCCCTCCCGTCATTTGCGAGGCTTAAAAAAAGGCTTAAAACTCACCATTTTGCTTCTAATTTTACCCCGCTCTACCTAGACCCTCCGGTAAGGCCATCCCATATTAATGTGTCCCAGTTTCACTCACCAAAAATATGGCAAGCCTACTTCTAGGTTATAGATGGATAGATAGATAGATAGATAGATCGATTTATTTTGTCTGGCAAGATTTGGGCCATTGGGCCCTCTCTTCCATCTAACCAGATTATACAAATGATAAGTATTAAACAATACAAATACAACTTTAATCTAACAATATTACAATGTTGATATAATATAAAATACATATGAGGTTTTAACATGAGCATTACCTTCTAGATTCTTATAACAGGACGATTTGACATGAGCATTGCATTCTATAAAATCTTATAACAGGATGATTTGACATGAGCATTGCCTTCAAGATTCTTATAATAGGAGGTGTTTACAAGAGCATTGCCTTCTAGATTCTTATAACATGATTCTAGATTCCTATAATAGGAGACTTTGACATGAGTATTCTCTCCTAGTTCTTATAATATGAGGTTTTGACAGACATGAGTATTCCCTTCTAGATTCTTATAACAAGAGGCTTTGACATGAGTATTCTCTTCTGGATTCTTATAACAGGATGCTTTGACATGAGTATTCTCTTCTAGATTCTTATAACAGGATGCTTTGACAAGAGTATTCCTTTCTAGGGTCTAATAATATGAGGTTTTAACATGAGATTGCCTTCTAGATTTTTATAATAGGAGGCAAAGACATAAGCATTGCTTCTATATTCTTATAACAGGAGGCTTTGACATGAGTATTCTCTTCTAGATTCTTATAACAGGATGCTTTGACAAGAGTATTCCTTTCTAGGGTCTTATAATATGAGGTTTTAACATGAGATTGCCTTCTAGATTTTTATAATAGGAGGCAAAGACATAAGCATTGCTTCTATATTCTTATAACAGGAGGCTTTGACATGAGTATTCTCTTCTAGATTCTTATAACAGGATGCTTTGACATGAGTATTCCTTTCTAGGGTCTTATAATATGAGGTTTTAACATGAGCATTGCCTTCTAGATTTGTATAATAGGAGGCAAAGACATAAGCATTGCTTCTAGATTCTTATAACAGGAGGCTTTGACATGAGTATTCTCTTCTAGATTCTTATAACAGGATGCTTTGACATGAGTATTCCTTTCTAGGTTCTTATAATATGAGGTTTTAACATGAGCATTGCCTTCTAGATTTTTATAATAGGAGGCAAAGACATAAGCATTGCTTCTAGATTCTTATAACAGGACGCTTTGACATGGACATTGCCTTCTAGATTCTTACAGTAGGAGACATTGACATGAGCATTCCCTTCTAGATTCTAGGAGACATTGACATGAGCATTCCCTTCAAGATTCTAGGAGACTTTGACATGAGTATTCCGTTCTAGATTCCTATAATAGGAAGCTTTGACATGAGTATTCCCTTCTATATTCTAATAATAGGAGACTTTGACAGGAATATTCCCTTCTATATTCTAGGAAATTTGACATGAGTACTCTCTTCCAAAGGCCTCCATGGCTTAGGCGGCAGCACGCCGGCCTCTCACCGCTGGGTCCGTGGTTCAAATCCCGGTCACTCCATGTGAGATTTGTGCTGGACAAAGCGGAGGCAGACAGGTTTTCTCCGGGTACTCCGGTTTTCCCTGTCACAATTACATTCCAGCAACACTCTCCACTATCATTTCATTTCATCTGTCATTTATTTAATCATTGCTCCAGGGGAGTGCGACAGGCTTCGTCAGCCGGTACAGTTCATATCCTCGCCGCTAGATGGGGGCTTCATTCATTCCATTCCCTGACCCGGTCGGACGACTGGAAGCAGGCTGTGGATTTTCATTTCATTCTCTTCCTAAAATAGGAGACTTTGATATGATTATTCCCTTCTAGATTCTAATAATAGGAGGCTTTGACGTAAGTATTTTAATAGGAGTCTTTGACATTAGTATCCCTTTCTACTGTCGACCAAAATATTATGTGCACTCGAGTTTGAAGGTTGTTTGTGAAGTAACCAATTGACCTACATAAAATCCAATAACATCATCATTTTCGTCGTTCTATTTTACGTTAGTTCATGTAGGTTTGGAATTTTTAAATTATATTTTAATATTTTTTTTATCGCAGTTGAAACACAAAAAGTGCCCGTTTTTAAGTGTGTGTCAACCATGCATCACATTTAAGAATTATTATCTCACAAACCTTACAAAAATGATAACAACTTTCGTTCTTGAACACACAAAGTTTTGAAATTAATAAACCAGTTATAAAACATTCCAATGTATATTGTTAAAATTTGGATTCGATCTGATGACGGGTTTGTGAGATAATAGTTCTTAAATGTGACGCATGGTTGAAACACGCTTAAAAATGGGCACTTTTTGTGTTCCAACTGCGATAAAAATATTAAAATATAAATTAAAAATTCCAAACCTACATGAACTAACATAAAATAGAACGAGGAAAATGATGATGTTATTGGATTTTAAGTAGGCCTATTGGTTACTTCTCAGACAACCTTCAAACTCGAGTACACACAATATTTTGGTCGACAGTAGATACCTATAAAAGGAGGTTATGACATTAATATTGTCTTCTTGAGTCCTATAACAGGAGGCTTTGACATGAGTTCTAGATTCCTATAATGGGGGTCTTTGACATGAATATTGTCTTCTAGTTTACTGTACTTTAGAGTGACCAGGTAGAAAAGAATGTTTCAATGCGCAAGCGCACCAAAGTAGGGGAAAGTGTTTCCAGCTCTCTTGCCTCTCAACTGATAGTCTTTCTTCAGCGCATGTGCGTCAGGTAAGGGAAGTGTCTCTCTCTCTCTTTCTCGCTGCTACTTGCTTCGTTGTCCTTGTTGCTGGACCTTCCGAAGTCGTGTATGAAGGGGGAAGCTCTTCAGCAGCTACGTAATGCGAGCCCCGCCTCCAACAGTCTTTTCTACCTGGTATCCCTTTTTTATAGGATGCTTTGACATGAGTAATGCCTCTACAATTCCATAGACTCTGCCCAAGCTGATTGTGGATGGTCATCTTGATTTAGAACGCTGGGCATTATCATTAGCTGTTGAGTGCTCACAGCCTTGACGAAACCCGTGTTTCTAATTTTGCTCACCAAGGGCTTGTGAATTTTCTTCCTTTCACTTAAATCCAGGTAGTGAACTAAGTATATGAAGATGGGAGATTCCAGAGAGATAATTAAATGGGAAAGAATATCAAATAGTAGAAGAATTCAAATATTTGGGCTCAATAATAACTGAGGATAACAGAACATCAGTGGAAATACAAGAAAGAATTAAAAGTGGAAATAGTTTCTATTACGCTCTGCAAAGCATGTTTAAATCCAGAATTGTTAGTAGGAATACTAAAGTAAAAATATACATTACAATACTAAGACCTGTGGTTATGTATGGATCGGAAGATGATGATGATGATGATGATGATGATAATTGTTGTTTTAAGGGGCCTAACATCTAGGTTATCGGCCCCTAATGGTTTGGCTGATCGTGAAGATGATAATGAAATGTAAACTATAACTAAAACTAACTACTGATTTATATACTAGAAGAAGAAATGGAAAACAAAAGGAGAATAAGGCAAATATAGGACAGGAGGAAAAGAAATGCCCTCAAACCTCAAAGAATGCGGATGGAGGGACTTGGAAGGAAGGAGAGCCATAAAAGGAAGATAGGAAAGGGAAAGAGGAGAGGGTCCGCCCCACAGGTAATGGATAAAAGGGGGGAACCCGGACCCAGCTCAGGAATCCCCCGGGGTCACCAACTCCCGAACCCACCAGCCGTGAGCCCCTGAGGGTGTAGCATTAGCTAGGGTGCACCAGAAGTGGTGGGGCTACATACACCTGCCTCCTTGAGGGCCTTGAGCACAAGGCAGGAGATAACAGGAAAAGAAAAAGAAGGCTCCCAGAAGGAGGGTATCAGAAAAGATGAGACAAGGGTCAATTAAGGCGGGAAAGGAAAGAGACTCCCTAGGCCTCGGATACCCTAATATCGTCGGGGTCGGAAGAGAACAAGAGTTGACCAATTGAGGTCGACAGGAAAGAAGACGGAGAGGAGCCCGGTACAAGTAATTGGAACAATGCCGGACTCAGCTGGGAACCCGTGGTCGCCAACCCACGTCCCACTATATGTGAGCCCCTGGGGGGGATCGGAAGGTTGGGTTCTCAATAGAAGAGAAGAAGAAAGGCTGCGAAGATGGGAAAGGAAGATCTTGAGGAAAATATACGGGCCAGTGAGAGAGGAAGAAGTTTGGAGAATAAGGACAAATGTGGAACTACAGGAACTCTTCGGACAGGCAGATATCATGGTGAAAATTAAGCAGGGGAGGATAAGATGGGCAGGACACGTACAGAGAATGCCAGAATCGCGTAGTGTCAAAAAGGTGTTTACACAAAGACCGGATGGAAGAAGGGGAAGAGGAAGACCCAGGAGACGGTGGATAGATGGGTGATACCGAGCTCCGCTAATGAGTTCTCTCCACGGGGGTCAATTATTAGGGAAATCCTAACAGGGGAAATTGCCTGAGGAGTGTTTCACTCAAGGTTACTTAAATACTATATTTCCATGGAAGAAGAACACTCACTGCCCCCACTCCAAAGTGGACGTGGTTGTAAATAAGTTATTGTCGGAATGTGTCAACCTGCGCTGATTTTCACTATCTACTTTTGTTATCTAAAAACACGCACAGTATTTCATATCACTGATTAGACATTTTAGGCGTTATTCCAGATTTTCCTTTAAGGCTCAACACCGTGCACTAATTTTGTGTTCCAGAGTTAACTTACTATACAGATGAATATGCACATTAATCATGGTACATGGTTCGTGATTGTGATACCCACGTAACAGAAAGTTACCACCATTTGTAAATAAATGGGCAGAACATTCCTTGTTTGAACAGCCCCACTTTAGGCCCCGTTTTGACAACTCACACTTATGAAATTTATAGTTTCCTATAATTCTCAATTCTCCACCTCTTTGACTGTACATGGATAACATGTTAGGTGCACTGATTATATCTACGGAAACTCCAGGGGTTCCGGTGTACGTATAATAGCTGTCGGTCAATTCATGGCTTAACCAACATTTCGGTTGGTTGGTTCCTCAGTTTAGGGGCTGCGACAACGCGGTCATGTAGCCTCGTGTACTTTGGGTGTGTGACAGAACCAACATTTCAGGGGAGGTTGCCTACCCCCACTCTCTTCCCAAAGCCATTAGCGTGAGCTGACAGGATTGTTTGGGTTTAACTTAATTAGCGGAGTTCGACCATCCCAGGATAGATGATGTGGAAGACGACCTTAGGAGTCTGGGAATCAGGAACTGGTGAAGGAAGGCGGAAGGTAGTGATGAATGGAGGCAGGTGATAAAGGAGGCCAAGGTTCTTCAGGGACTGTAGCGCCGACCAGTAAGTAAGTAAGTGCAGCGGGGGATGCGGACCTCACCGGGTGGCACCATCACAAGGGGTGGCACCAAAATTAAGGCGGTTCGTAAAAATTTCATTTTTAGCCTACTTTTCACATTTTGCAAAAATGAGTATAAAGTAGACTTATGAGATCGATCCGGGAACATGTGTGTCTGTCTGTCTGTCTGTCCTGTCTATCTCTCTGTCTGTATGTATGTGTCCCCCCCTCCCCAATATCAACTCCTAAACGGCTGCAGCAATCGAAATAAAATTTAGTATGAGTAAAGATGTATACCGGAATATCTCAAGCCCATATTTGAAAATTATGTCAGTGCTACCAACTGCTGAAAAATCGCACTAGAAATTTGAGCCCCATCTTGGATATCTTGGAAGGTATGCATGGGAGCTATTCCAAAATTGGCACACATGTAGATAATACTATTTCAGTTTAATTTCCAGGAGGCCATATATGACAGTGTTGCCAAAATAATTTTAAGCCTTCTGATAGGTCCAATTATTAAATGCATATAACTTCTACACTATCAATTGGATTTCAACTAATTTTTGTATGTAATATGTGTACATAAACAGATATGACTGAGCGTATTATTAAGAGCCACAAGGGCTGCCAACTGTTAATGATTGCTCTCTTTTAAAAAAAATCCAAATACCAATATATCAGAAAGTATGCAAGCCGACAGCTTTAAACTAGGCACACGTATATTGCCTGACATTTTAGATTAATTTAGAGTAACTTATATACGTCAGTGCTACCAACATGATTCTAAGCCTGCTGATAGGACCAATTTTTAAATACATGTAACTTCTATACTATCAGTTGGATTTCAACCAAATTTCGTATGTGCTATGTGTAACATAACAGATATGACTATAAGTATTCTTAAGAGCAATCAGGGCTGACAACTGTTAATAAATGCTGTCTATATTTTTTACCCTAATATCAATATATCAGAAAGTATGCAAGCCAACAGCTCTATACTTTGCACACGTATAGCACCTGACATTCTAGATTAATTTGGAGTAATTAATGTAAGTCAGTGCTGCCAACATGATTCTATGCTTGCTGGTAGGTCCAATTTTAAAATACATGTAACTTCTATACTAACAAATGGATTTCATCCAAAATTGGCACAACAAGAAATCATAATATTTCAGAATATTTCTAACTAGCATACGCATGACAATGTTGCCAACATGCTGTTACGTGTGCTGATAGATCCAATGTCTAACTGCATGTAACGTCCATTGGACTTCAACCAAATTTTGTATTCTGTACCTTAAGAGATGGAACTAAGAATATATTCAGTCACCAGGCCTGCCAACTGTAGTGCTCTATTAGTCTACATTATACCAGCAATATTTAGAACTAATTAGACATTTCGATATTACCAACTTAATTTCGTCATTATTCTAGATAGGTTCATATACTGTAGATTAATCATTGGCATGAAAAGTAGGCTCTTTAGTGTACCCATGTGACCTCGGGTTCATTAGTTCGTCATGGAACTTCTTGTCAAACAAATGTAGCACAGCAGAACATCGATTTTTTTTTAACCAGTACTAAGTATCTGTCTTGTCTGCCTTCGCTTCATTGGTTATAAAAAAAATGTGTGAATTTATAATTTAGCTCATGTATGTATGTGGCTTACGTTTATTATTGGATTTCATCAAGTACATAATTGTGAGTAGTTTTGCATTTTATTCAATTTTATATGTATGTTTCGTTTCAAACAAAATATCACTGTCTACTATTCTATGTCACTCCATGAAATTATTCTTATTAAAGAACGTTGTTCAATAAATAAAAGATTTTCAAATATAAATAGGTTTATCAATTAAACCAATCATCATATATATTATTTCAGTAGTATAGATCCCTCCTGCGGCGCTCACAAGCGACCGATCGTGAAAAATGAGCATTCAAATGAAAGAGAATAGACATTAGCAGTGACGCATTGCACTCTAATTTCATAAATATCTGTAATTTCTTTAAAAAATTACTTTAAAAAACTGTATGAATTGTGCGATTTGCAGATACTGTTGCTGTAGGAAAATACGCTCCATAATTGCTGTCAACTTCACATTTTGGCCGCTATGACGCCTGTTTCATGTCATTTTAACATTCTGAGGTCTTTCCTTTATCATTTTGCATGGATTTCAGAAACAGTAATTTAAAGGAATGAGTACTCAAATCGTATAATTTGCAGCTCTAAAGGCCAGGAAAGAAAAGTTTTGATTTAATCGAGATTTAATATGACATAAAATTTAATGTTAAAATAACAATTAAAAAGTAACAAATTTTCTATGTAGTTCTTAACTTCTTACAATCTTTTGCCAACCGAACTTGAATTAATATTTTCTTCTAGTGCCTTTGCAAATATTGGACCTATGTTTATAAACGTTACTAAGGATTCTGTGAAGCCTCCGTGGCTTAGGCGGCAGCACGCCGGCCTCTCACCGCTGGGTCCGTGGTTCAAATCCCGGTCACTCCATGTGAGATCTGTGCTGGACAAAACGGAGGCAGACAGGTTTTTCTCCGGGTACTCCGGTTTTCCCTGTCAAAATTTCATTCCAGCAACACTCTCCACTATCATTTCATTTCATCTGTCATTCATTTAATCATTGCCCCAGAGGAGTGCGTCAGGCCTCGGCAGCCGGCACAGTTCATATCCTCGCCGCTAGATGGGGGCTTCATTCATTCCATTCCTGACCCGGTCGGAGACTGGAAGCAGGCTGTGGATTTTCATTCATTCACTAAGGATTCTGTATGTTTCCGTTATTTGGCACTGGCCGACTCGGAGGAGGTCTATGGGGTGTCGTGAGGGGGGTGCAGGGGCGTATATAAGGGGGGGGGGTTGCCGCCCCCCCCCCGAAACTTTTGTCACATATTATTTGTTAATGTATTAAAACATGAAAAAGCAATATAATCATGTACTATTGTTACTAAGTGACGTATGGCAACGTTGCAAGGCAAGGCGAAGATAGAGCGATGTAAACAGTGTGACAATTAGTTTGCTCTGATCTTATGTGTAACAACATAACCTCTTATTACTCTCCAGTGCCTTCGCTCTTATGAACGAACCAAGAACAGCAACAAGTGCCCTTGAAGCGTGTGGCAAAAAATTTTTTTCCTAACTTTTATACCCTTATCAAACTTTTGGCAAATTTTCCTCTCTCTGTAGCTACTGGTACTGCCGAACGGAGTTGGTTGAAAACATACAGTACTTAAGGTATTCTAGTTCTGAAAACAGATTCAACAGTCTATTATTGTCATCTATTCGCAGAGACACACATCTCACTGACGATGAAGTTATGAACCGATTTGGTAATGCTTCAAGAAACCTTGACTTTATATTATAGTGTGAGTTGTAAATCAAAACAGTAACATTAATTCTTTCCATGTAAACACTATCAAGTGAGCAAGATGATTGTACTAATAACAAGTATCATAAAATGGTCTTAGTTGTAAAACTCAGCAATTCTTCTAAGTTGAGTTTCTCTGCTGAGTTTTAATTCACCGGCCGTGAAAGCCAATATACCATCTTTTTGGAAGCCTTCATAGGGAGGTTAAGGCTGCTTGAGCTTTTAGTTCTCGCAGTCAAGTGGTGCAGTTGCACCTAATATAAAGGGAGGTGGCGCGCAGTTCGTCACTCCTGTGGGGGTCCGGGCGGGGACACCAAGAGCCCGTCGATGAGCCAGCTTGGTGTCCTAGGCGAAACCCCACACAAGACACGGCACAAACCTAGAAGAATTGCTGAGTTTTAATTCACCGGCCGTGAAAGCCAATATACGGTTTTAGTTGTGTTTAACATTAATCAAACATAAAACATCACAACAAAATGGTTGAAAAAGTGATGCCAGATAGCCTTAAAACTCATCATTTTGCACCAAATTATACAAAAGTTTCCCGGGGAAAACCCCGGACCCCCGATTCGTTGGACCTATTCCATGCTCCCTAACCCCCGGTTCGGCATCCCCCGAAATAAAACTCTATATACGCCCCTGGGGGGGATACCAACCCCAGTGACGCCACTGAGTAAGTGAACTTCACATAGTTACTGTATTTCTCAGCCATTATGACAGAAGGATTTGGAAATATGGTTGAAAACAGTATGATGCTAGTAATAGTCGGAATGAGTACGGTAACCTCAGTGGTAATTAGTAGAATTAATTATTCGTGTCTCCTAAGCTAAATTGTTCGTGTACTTTACAATTTCATATTCCCCATTCACTTGGACAGCCCTTCCAATACCCACTTAATGTGCTGCGTTTAATTACTTATTCAGTTTGCTCAATGACGCATTTTATATCTTATATGAGTCTTTAATCTTTCAAAATACAGGAATGTGCATGAATATTACAACACCAAGAATGATACACGTGAATGCAGTAGCGTAGCCAGGATTTTAGTTTTGGAGGGGGCCCATTAGGTCCTCATCTATTACTGCAGGAGTTCATATATTTTAGCCTATTTTCATGTGTGTGCGTGCGTTGTCCCCCCCCCTCTCTCTCTCTTAATAAAATCTAAAGGACCGGAGCGATTTCAATGAAACTCGTTAAACACATGCTACTTCCTCGTCCAACTTCGACAGTGCCTTTCAAATTTTGATACGTTTCACCAATTCAACATGCGGGCCATGCAAAATATTTCACTGGCATTCTATATCTCCGCAGCTGTAACAGATATCACACTGAAATTTTGTACAGTGATAAAGGGTACTACTCAGAGGAGTGCGTCAGGCCTCGGCAGCCGGCACAGTTCATATCCTCGCCGCTAGATAGGGGTTTCATTCATTCAATTCCTGACCCGGTCGGAGACAGGAAGCAGGCTGTGGATTTTCATTTTCATAAAGGGTACTACTACACGTTTGCCTATGTGACTTTATAAAACCTGTTAAGTACAAACCGAACATGGCGGCCAAGCGAAGTTGAAACATTTTAATGGATATTTCACGCGATTTAACCATCCGAGCGCAGTAGAACTTGAAACGGTAATTGTTTATACAAATTCTAATCTACTGACATCTAATTTAGTCAAATTGTTTACATAACTTCAAGATGGCGGCTGTGGAAAATTTTAAAATTAAGTTTTTATTTCGTGTGTCCTAATTATGTGATCGAAGTGAAAGTTTGAATAATAAAACTACGCAATAATTTTCATCTAATGGTACATAACTGTATGGCCTACATATATACCAATCCAACATGGCAACCATCCGAAATATTTAGACGGTTCTCAATATCTACGAAGCTATAGCAGAAATCAAACTGAAATTTTGTATGCTGATAGAGGCTATTAATATAACTTCACCTATTGGACTTAGAATAACCTGGTGAGCACAATACCAACATGGCGGCCAAGCGAAGTTAAAGCATTTAAATGGAATTGACTCGCGATTAAACTTGGTACGGTAAATGTTCATGCAAAAATCTACTGGCATCCAATTAAATTCAATTTTAAAATTGAGTTTTTATTTCTTGTATCCTAATCATGCGATCGAAGTGAAAGTTTGATTTTTTAACCTCCTGAGAGGCCGAGTGCAGGTCTTTCTAGTCGAGACCCGTGAGCGACCTGCGCGTCGGGATGAGAGATGGAATAGATGAAGATGAATGAAACTGGGCAAGGATGTGGAAGGAAGCGGCCGTGTCCTATCAGAAGGTACCGCCCCAGCATTTTCATGGTGTTGAATGTGGGAAACCATGGAAAACCATTTCAAGGGGCTTGAACCCACGCGTCTACCGAGTCAGCAGAGAGCTTGGCCCCATGGCCTAGCGATGCACTTTAGCGAGCGTAGCTACCACTGTCGGTTGTTTGAACAATGAACCTAGGCAATACTTTCATCTAATGTTGCATAACTCGATGGCCTAGAGTACATACAGAACAATCCAACATGGCGTTCCTTTTCATAGGCGGGAGATTTTCTTTTTGTAATAAAGAAGATCAAAAATATATGTGAAAATAGGCTATGTAGTTCTTCACGGAACTACTTGTTCTGGTTATAAGTACTTCAGGGTTCAATTTTAGCTTAGGACAAAAATCTTCAGTCTGTTCATGTCTGTCTGAATTCCACTCCTCGTTGCTTTGTCTTGAGGCAGCTCACAGCTGTGTCAGTGTCTATATTTGTCTCTGTCGCTCAGATTTTCAATTATCAGTTATCAGAATACTACTATTATGGCATATTCACACATTTCAGTTCAGAATGTTCTTTACATTAATACCGCCCTATGTCTTGTTTTTTTAAAAATAGTTTATTTACCAGAAATATCTTTAGTCAATTGAATGAATATGTCCAAAACAAAACCCATCAGGAGTAGATAACAGGAAGAAGGGACACTCATAAAGGCATCAAAAAAGAAGGTAGGTTGCAAAATATTTAGGTCTATTATTGTCAGTGTAATTTATACATTGCTGTTTAAAGGTAAGCCTAACGGTCGCCTTGGACCTCATTCTTGTTTTTATTATTATTATTATTATTATTATTATTATTATTATTATTATTATTATTATTATTCAGATGAAACTGCAACACCCTTTAAATAATAATAAATAAATACGGACCTTTTAAAACAATCGAATAACTTTACATTCTCTCAGTGAGCAATGCGTCTTTCTCGTGCTGTGCTTATATTATGAAATGGGGCTTCAATTTTCTACACCTACAATAAAAACTTTTCATAACTTACCGAACATGTATCCAGTTTTGCCTTCTTTACGACAAAGCGATCTTCTGAACACTCACTAATGTGACAAAAAGAAGAAAGAAAAGAGCAACTATCAAACAACTCTCGACTCTTCCCCAATACTACAAACTGCATCTCTCCTCTCGCACAGACACACAACCACCGTAAATCCCGACAGTGGCGACAATCAACCACGCTGCGCCAGTATTGTAGCCTGGGACATTTAAACACTGCTATTTCCAGGAAATGGAAATTAAAAGCTGACAAGACAGTGTAAGCTGACAAGCTGGTCCCCTACAGATAGGTCTCTTGCTAATTCGCAATCTCCTAATTTCTTGTTACTTGTGTCATCATCACCTGGTTGTATTCCCAGTACTGAGGCGCCTACCGTTCTTTTCGTTGCAGGATCTAAATTTGTTTGAGCCGTAAGAAAATATCTGGCTACGCCACTGCTTGAATGGAATGAATGTTATACTACACAAATTATTAGAATTACTCAACTGTGACCTTGAGTACAGGTGAAGTCGTTCCGAGTAATACATCGAACCCTTGCAAAGAAGCATATGAGACTCAGTTTCGGGGGGTGTAACAGTCCATTTCGTAAAGTTGTTGCACGGCCGACTGAATGCGCTCATACCGGCCTAGACAATGAGACCTTTTTCATGAAATCTTGTTAGTTACTCAACTGCTCACACAGCGCTGTTCACCAAGCATTGCACGACTAAGACTTATCTCTACTTAGTGTAAAACAAAGTCCCCGATTCTTGGATATCACGGGTAATCTCGAGAACCACTGGATGGATTTTGATGCGGCTTTCACCATTCTGTACAGGTAATATCGAGGAAGATTTCTGTAGAAAATAATTTATTTATGATCAAAGGGAGCCAAGCAGTAACGATTTTAGATTTCAGTGAATAGGTCGAAGAAAGAACTTGACGTCCGTGCGCTTTTAAAGCTTACGCTGGACAAACCGTTAAAAATATCAATATACTATGAGTGTAAGAATTGTTCAGCATGAAAAATTGTACAAAAAAGTCCGCGTGAGCATATCTCTATCTTCGATACATCGCCCACTATAAGTGTTTTTAGTTTGGACGGGAGGGGGATTAGGCTTGCACCTCGCCATTCTTAAATTACGTCTGACAGGAATTCCTTGCACATTCATAACTGTTCCCGGGCGAAGCCGGGGCGGGTTGCTATTGACACTATTATATTATCATTATAATTCCCACAATATCAAAATGCAAATTATATCACAAAATAAAATAGCGTGCTAATAAATCTAAGAGAAATTAGACATACCTTGCACCTCGTTTCAGTTGAATTCGATCAGAATCACTCGGTTTTCATTAAAGTTTATGCATTTTTCTGCTGAACGGTTTGGAAGTTCGGCAACAGGAAACTAGGACTGTTATTTACTTAAAATATTCATTTTTGTATTTTTGTACTATTTGTGTTCATGATTTCATTACATTGTCAGAATTACCGACAGTAGTGGCTACGCTGGCTAAAGCGCAGCGTTAGGCCATGGGGCCAAGCTCTCTGCTGATTCGGTAGACGCGTGTGTTCGAGCCCCACCGTCGGCCGTCCTTGAAATGATTTTTCGTGGTTTCCCATTATTCAACACCAGGCAAATGCTGGGACGGTACCTTCTAACAGGCCACGGCCGCTTCCTTCCACATCCTTGCCCAGTTTCATTCATCTTCATCCATTCCATCTCTCATCCTGACGCGCAGGTCGCCCACGGGCGTCGACTAGAAAGACCTGCACTCGGCCTCTCAGGAGGCCACACGAAAAAAAATGTCAGAATTAATGCTTTAATTAGTAGGGTATACTATTCAGTGTACCTATTATAAATAAAAACCGTGAGGTTTCTCACCTCCCCATATTACGAAACGCGGTTGCCTAATACGAGGAAAGTGCACTTTTAAAGTTAACAATAATATCAGAGGGTATTACAACACCAAACGTGCCCATATTTGTAATATACATAGTATATCGCCTGAGGTTTACTTGGGTGAGAAAACCAACATTATTCCGTTCCTTCGTATGTCTAATGTGAGCCCTATAAAAAAAACTCCCCATATTTGGCGACTTTCCTCTACCCATTTTTAGAAGATACCTTATGCACTGGACAGCTGAATCCGTGATTAATTGTATAGGTAGCTTCGTAAGTCTCAGAACTCAGGAAGTCCTTTCTAGCAGCGTTACTAGTAGCTTTCAAAGTTTCAAGGTAAGAAAGAAAATATTCCTCTAGCCAGTTTAGGCGACTGACATTTAATGAGAAAAAATGCCCTTTATCTGGATTTCTAGACTGAATATGATGATATGTGATGCTTACGTCATGCATAGCGAACCATTTATTAACGTTTTTCAAAAAAAATGGTTGCTTCTGCGTCCATGAATGTGTACGCTTCCGGGTGCATGCCTATATTTTCTTTTAGTGTACTAATGGCACCAATAACTTCTGACGAGAACACTTCCTTGGCACGCCGAACATTCATTTTTTCAAATTTAGTGGGTTCGATGTGTTTTTAGTGAGGTGTCTGACCGGTTTGACGATCTCACCCTTTTGCATTGTGTATAGTAAAGACAAGCATTTCCCTGAAATTATTCCAGTACCATCAGTCATCTCTCGTTACAGAAACTGCGTTCTAATGTTTCTTTTTAGAATGTGACAATGATCAAAACTAGGGAATACATTCCTAGACTCGTCGTATGGGTGATTGACCATTGGTTGCAAATTCCCTCCCCCTAAATGCCTCATCATTGTAGTGTTAGTTTTGTGATTATCAGAGACAGTTATTATAATTATGAAACCGCATTGTTCAACCTCGAGAATAACGTCCAGCAGGAGTTTATGTAAGTCCCGTCATGACAGCTGCTTCGTTAAAAAGAAGGCACACGGTATCTGATAATTTGTCGAAAGATCTCTTAGCACAAAACACAACACACGATTAGCTGCTACTTGTTCCCGGCTGTAATTTTGATCCTCTCTTTCCTTTTAATGAGACGGTGTTGGAGTAGTGTCCTTGTACCCGAAGAAGGTGCAAGGTATGTCTAATTTCTCTTAGATTTATTAGCACGCTATTTTATTTTGTGATATAATTTTAATTTTGATAATGCGGAAATTATAATGATAATAATTATATAGTGTCACTAGCAACCCGCCCCGGCTTCGCCCGGGAACAGTTATGAATGTGCAAGGAATTCCTGTCAGACGTAATTTAAGAATGGCGAGGTGCAAGCCAAATGCCCCTCCCGTCCAAACTAAAACACTTATAGTGGGCGATGTATCGAAGATAGAGATATGCTCTCGCGGACTTTTTTGTAGAATTCCTCACGCTGAACAATTCTTACACTCATAATATAATGATATTTTTAACGGTTCGCCCAGCGTAAGCTTAAAAAGCGCACGGACGCCAGGCAATTTTTTTCGACCTTTTCATTGAAATCGTTACTGCTTGGCTCCCTTTTGTCATAAATAAATTATTTTCTCCACAAATCTTCCTCGAGATCACCTTTACAGAATGGTGAAAGCAGCATCAAAATCCATCCAGTGGTTCTTGAGATTACACATTTAATATACGTACTGTTCAGCTTATTCCTTATCGCGCCTATAATGGGAGGGGAGTGCACTCTACCGGCAACGAGTAGAAACTTTCCAATTACATGTTATACATGGGTTCTGACTGGGAATGTCAAGGCCGGTATAGAGCGCAGCTCGTATTCAGTCGGCCGTGGTTGTTGTTAAGCGCTTCTTATAACATGCAGGGTAACATATAACAAAATAACATGCAGGAAAAAGTGAATACCAGGATTAAAACATATGAATTTAATAACAGAACGACAGAAAGCCTCCGTGGCTTAGGCGGCAGCACGCCGGCCTCTCACCGCTGGGTCCGTGGTTCAAATCCCGGTCACCCCATGTGAGATCTGTGCTGGACAAAACGGAGGCCGACAGGTTTTTCTCCGGGTACTCCGGTTTTCCCTGTCAAAAGTTCATTCCAGCAACACTCTCCACTATCATTTCATTTCATCTGTCATTCATTTAATCATTGCCCCAGAGGAGTGCGTCAGGCCTCGGCAGCCGGCACAGTTCATATCCTCGCCGCTAGATGGGGGGCTTCATTCATTCCATTCCTGACCCGGTCGGAGACTGGAAGCAGGCTGTGGATTTTCAACAGAACGACAAAATTTACACTATTTGCAATAACAAAACAAAACAAGGTCTCCCAAATGACTCACACTTGAATTAATAAAATGCCAAACTAGGCCTGATCTCAGGAGAGATCATAAACATCTGGACCAAATGTCCCAAATTACTACAATGACATGTGCGTGTGCGGCTGTTCTACATGCGTTACGATGTGTTTAAATTAATGCGAGATTCGTTACCATCCAGTAAACCTTCAGGGGACGAATCTGCATTGTCTTAGAGCTAGACAGACACGAGGAACCAACTAAACACTAATTAAACTAATCCGACACTTCCTACACTAAATAAAACAAAATATAATTTCCGCATGAAATTGGAATCAAAGAACTGCCGAAGCAAACAACATTAACGCCTAAAACTAGGACTTTTCAAATCAACACAAGTAAATTAACACGTGACCAATCGAGAAAAATACACATATGGCCGCTTGCCATTTTTACAAGAAAATACAAAATACACCCAACGGTGTCACAAAAGACAAATCTAACAATGAAATGAGTCATAGAAATCACTAGGCTCAAAGCCAAACAAATATTTCATTTCATACGATATGCGGTAATTCGTAACGGACATGGCGAACTCCCAGATTAATTATGATCCAATGACCATTAAAAGAACAGGTTTGCTACAGATAGCTTACAGGGGTCAGTCGGTCAGCTGGACTGCCTAAACGATGAATCACTAGACATAGACGGGCGCTAAGTGGAATCTGAACGTCTGTCAACCCACGTGTCAATAACCTCGACCTGCCGTGGCACTGGTTCGAGTCTCGAAGAAGCATGCTCCCAAAAGCACATAATATACGTGTGTGTGTCAAAATAAAATATCTTAGCATTTCCCACGGAAATCCAAGAATCAGCACTGGATAAGGTACAGTTGCCTCTGAGGGCGCTCTGCCTTTCCATAAAATACAACCACAAAATTTGAGGGCGGTAGGCACATTCTACCCCTCATCACGAAGAATCAATACACACACCTTGACACAATACACACACCAGAATCGCACGTATGGGTTTGACAGAAACCTGAAATAAAGGACATAAAATATTTTCCACCAACTTGCGCTCCCAATCTAGTCCGTGACTAAAGAACCTGAAAAGGACTCAAAAAAAAACTCAAAAAATATAGAACTAAGGTGTTCTACAGTGACATCTTAATTTGTTGCGCTCGGCAACCCTAGTATGAATAAAAACCTGTTCGCACAACATCTAACAACTTTTACCCCCCTTTTCCTACTAAAAATGAATTTGAATAAAGCACCACTTATCGACCGTGACGAGTTTCGCATTCGCATGAATAAAATCAAATTACACACGCCGTGCATACTAATATGACTCATAAGAAAAATATACAATCAAACAAACACTTTGGCCACGTGCCAAAGTACATTTAAATATAACAGTGTCGGCACACAAAATAAAATCTAAAATACAAGAAAAACAATGAATAAAATATTTACAACGTTCCCGCGTCTAATCTAACTACATATTGAATAAATCAATGGTTTGTACATCACCGTGCAGCTTGTAGAACTCAACCTCCATCCCAAGGCATTTCCCTACGGGAAATCTACTCGTCCATCGTCGACGTATTGGTAGAGGCGTAGCACTTCATTCCACCAATCGACCTTCCAGGAGACATCTTGGCGTTGCTTCTTGGAGAGAAATGTTCAAAGTTATTAGTTTACCTTGCTAGAATCGCTATGAGCTACTGACTTTCACTCACAATAAAGTCCTAGGCGATTACTCCACGTAGAACTGGCCCTATCTCAGCATTTGCTTATATCACACGCACATATACGTCACACAAAATATAACATAAAATTTACAGAAAATTACACTCTTCGGTCACCACGCAACTGGCTTTTAACGAGTCTCTCAAATTATGTCTACCGCGTAGCGCTTATCTCGACTAGAGATCTCCCTCCGCTAAGCGTGAACTCTGCTCCCTTGAGCACAAAATAAATGTTTGTCAAACAGACGTGAAGTATGCTCACTAGAGCTTGATAAATCGTGACTCAAACCAGCGTGAACGATGCTCACCAGAGCTCAATAAAATTGTGCCTCAAACAGCTCATCACCGATCAATTTATTAGAAACTGACAGAACGGGGTGGAGTGGGGGCAATCTGTGAAAATAATCTGTAGTTTTCAACTCGCAGACTTGGGACTAGTATCAATTTTCTTCCTTTCATCCAAACGTCTCAATGGACTTATGCGGAATTATATCGCATCGGCGGTTCTTCAGACACGCGTTTTAGCGCCCTTTTTTTAAGGTACGCGACTCACCGCGTGGTTTAGGCGTCCTCTTTCCTGATTTGCTGTTTCAATCGAGTATCGGTTGGAACTTCTCTTCTGGGACGCCCATAATGACGCCGACTTGGGTGCGTGTTCATACTGAATTTGTCCTTGAACTCGGCTTAGCTGGTCATCGTCAGGAATAACTACCACGCTACTCCTGTTGCAATAGTTGCGACACACTACCTGTCTCCCCTTTGTCAACCTCCAACATGTACTGCCTGAGCATCAGTAATAATAATAATAAAAATCATGAAGACTTATTGATCGGCAAATCAATAAGGGTTCAACATATATATATACAGTGTGGTCCACCAGCCTCTTATTTTTTTTGGAGGAAGGCAACCCAACTAACGCGTATATCACAGTCATTCTAAAAACATTAGTACCTGCTCCTTTACGTCCATTGTACAACTTTACCGTTGAGTACATCCTCACGAATATAGTAGAAATCAATAGTGGCAGTGTTGTTTCAATGACCTTTAATATAATGCATGATTGAAACGATCAGAGCTCCGAATAACACCTTCTTACGTTTGGACAGGAAGTGTCTACGAATAGATTCAATACGTGCCAGCAATACACCATGGTTCTCGGTAGCTATGGTGGCAAAATAAGGATTGCTAGAGTAGCGTCAACGAAGTCGCGTTGTAGTAGGTTCGAACCTTGAACTAGTACATTTTTTATTTTTTTTTTGCTTAATGTCGTTTATTGTGGATGTATTATGGACGCATATCTATCTGTTCCAACGAGTGATTTTTTATTTGGTCCTCAAAAGGACCGTACTTATCCGATGGTACGCAGCCAGATTGGACGACGACATAATGATCTGCAGAAAGAAAGAAAGGTATCCTGTATATTCAAGGTAGCAAGTGTTCGAAATTTTGACCACCTTTGTTTGAAGGAAAACTCCGACTCACTCAGACGAACCACATAACAAATAGAATTGTTATGCGGGTAGGCTCACGAATAAATACATCTGACAGAAACTATAATTTCTTTCAACGGCGTCTGTGCGAAAAGCGCTTCCTATACACTTACAGTAATAGTTAGTTAGTGAGGTTTTAAGGGGCGGAACTACGAGATCATCTGCCCCAAACATACAGTAAATACAGATATTTATAACATTATTGGTTTTACATCCCTTTTAACTGATCTGGCTTTTAGATACGCCGGGGTGCCGGAATTTTGCTCCGAAGGGGATCTTCTACGTGCCAGTAAATCTACTGACACGGCTCCCTCGCATTTGCGCACCCTCAAATGCCAGCTGACTGCGCCAGGATACGAACCTGCAACCTTGGGCACAGCAAGCGAGAACGTTACCGCTGAGCCTCGCAGCAAGGCAGTAATTATAGAACGTGTCATATTATTATATATATTGAACTATTAAAATTCTAATTATCACGAATAGAGTCGCCTCCGTTGCGTAGTAGTCAGCGTGATTAGCTGTCCCCCCGGACGTCCTGGGTTCGATTCCCGGCTCTGCCACGAAATTTGAAAAGTGGTATGAGGACTGGGACGGGGTCTACTCAGCCTCGGGTGGTCCAAATGAGTAGAGGGGGTTCGATTCCCACCTCAGCCATCCTCAAAGTGGTTTTCCGTGCTTTCCCACTTCGCTTTCGGGCAAATGCCGGGATGTTACCTACCGTAGGCCCCGGCCGCCTCCTTCCCTCTTCCTTGCCTATCCCTCCCGATCTTTCCCTCCTTTCCCATCCCTCAAGAGGACCCTGTTCGCTTTGCAGGTGAGGCCACCTGGGCGAGGTGCTGATCCCACCTCCTCAGTTGTATCCCCCAGTCGAGATGTTTCAAGCTCCAGTACACTGCCCGTAGAGGCGGTAATGATGGGATCCCTCGCTGAGTCTGTGGGAAAACCTAACCTGGAGGGTAAAATCGACTAAGAAAATAATAATTATAACGAATAATATCCATCCATGGTTTTGAACAGTATTTAGGGAAAATAACCATTTAAAGGAGACAAGAAAATAACTTTCCCTATCGTCTTCGTAGATAATGTGAACAAAACCAAGTTGAAACCTTGCTGTACGAGGTAGGGAGGGTATAATAAAATAGTTTAAAAGAATTTAAAAAATCTGCCGTTGGATAGTCTTGAACCCGGGATCTTCGAAAGAGCGAGCGGGCCCAATAACACTTGCACACATTTCCAACACGCACTGGAAGTTTTGGTTGCGCTTCTTATTGACGCGCATGGTAAAATATTCAATTATTACAGCTAGATCTTAAATATTGATTGGAATGCATTCATTCAGTACCTGGCATGTTTTCAAATTTACTTAAAGCAAGTTTCGCGACCACTTTGCGTTAATAAGGCGAAAAATCTGCAAATAATGCCCTCAAACGACAGCCCTTCGGTTTTATTTCATACAACTTAGCGTACAAAATGCTAGCGTGTGATACACTTCGGCCATACAAGCAGGTGTACTGACGAAGAGAACAGAATCATACAGGATTTTGTACCAGCAATCACAGCAGCTTCCTTGCCAGCGAGTGTCGTGTGATACGGGCCTAAAGATATGCTAAGACTTTTGGTTAAAATTTAATAACAAAACAAGATGTTCGGTGAAGAACGTATAGCCTACTTTCTCCTAAATACATGCGTATTGTTATAACTCTTTGTCCTTTTCAAGGAGTATAATTGAATGTTGGTTGTAGTAGCATCTTGAAATACAACGAGCTATACGGATATTATACATGAATATGATGTGCCCATTGCCAGTGCTACCTCTGTACAAAATGTCATTCAATTAGGTTTCACCGTGTTTGAATTGATATGGGGAATCGATTTGCACACATACATGGCCGCTATCTGCAAACTATTGGGCTGATGACCTTGTGAATCAGTCAAAAGATGCTTCCTACAAAAATGTATGTTGTTGAAAAATTTGGTAGAGATCAAATGATTAGTTTGGTCGTAATTTGATGGCGGCGATATAAAACATGACACTGTGGTGCCCTTTGCTAGTGCTACCTCTGTACCAAACTTCGTTCCATTCGGTTTCACCATGTTTGAAAAGACAGGGGGAATCAATTTGCACACATACATGGCCGCTATCCGCACATTTTTGGCATGATGACCTTGTAGTGTGGTCAAAAGATTCTCTATACATAAAGGTATGTTAGTAGGGGAGTAAGGCGGTTTCTAACGCACAGCCTACTTTCCTGGGAACATTGCTGATATCTCTCGAACGCATGGTCCGATTTTGACAAATGAGGTGTCGTTGGACTCGGGCTGACGTCCTCTTTCCTATGGACCATGTATTATATTTTTCAATTTTTTTTTAAAATTTTTCGGTTTTGAAAATAGGCTATAGTTTGAAAACCAAACAGGATAGTACGTTGTGCCATGGCTCAAACGAATGGTCTTTATGACCTTTATATTTTGTAATAAAACTTTTTTAATTTTTATGTTTTTTTGAAAACACTCGAATTTTGAAAATCCTATATTTTGGAAACTAAGAACTCTACAAAAAAAATTGTTTGACGTAAATCAATGGTCCCTACCCCCTCTACCCCCAAAATAAATTTTAAGTCTCTAGGATGAAAACCTGTTAGTAGTGGGATGATGAGAGAGCTGCTTCCAAAAGCAAGTGGTGAGCCCCTGCGACCTTGGAATGGAAGGAGCCATGCTAGGAGGGCGTGCTTGGATTCGTTTTTTTCGTCTCGTCGTGCTCTTTACGGGAATGTCGGTGTCGAAAAGGTGAAAATCTGGAAACACAGTCTTTTTGGGGTAAAAACGTGATTTTAGACTTTTTGCTATATCTCGCGAACCAATCATGCTAGAGGTGTGTTCGACAGGTCCAAGGACTCGGGGTGACGTCCTCTCTGCTATGGACCACTCGTTATAATTTTTAATAAAATTGGAAACTCGATTTTGGGGTAAACACGTGTTTTTGTGATTTTGTCGATATCTCACGAAGCAATAACGCTAGAGGCATGTACGATGGGTCCAAGGATTCGGACAGATGTTCTCTTTGCTATGAACTACTCGTTGTAATTTTAAAAAATTTTGGAAACGCGATTTTGGGGTAAACACGTATTTTTTGTGATTTTTGCCGATATCTCACGAACCAATAACGCTAGAGACATGTACGAGGTGTCCTAGGACTCGGGCTAACACCCCCTTTCAAATGTGGTAGATATTGTTTTTCAAAAAATAATTCACATGGGTCTAACGCCATACATGTTGAAAAAACGTTTTCTTTTTCTTTACCTGTTTATAATGTTTATAAAGCGTGGTGGTTGAGAGAGACGATACGGCTGGGTGTGTGTGTTTCAACGAACTTGTCGCTGACCACGGTGGCTGTGTTCAATAGATCAATTGATATTTCGACGAGTCGGTGTATGACAGAGCGAGCGTGCGTTTTCTGATATTTTACCTTTAACGTGTAAACGGTGATGAGAACTTGGTTCTATGTTGATCGAAGCGAGTATCGAAAACAAACGAGCAGGAGGTGAATGTCATTTGAGCTTATTGGAAGGCTCCGATCTGACTTGACAACAGGTGCAATGGAAAAAATGACCAAGACGCTTGAAGGTGAAATAATCTGACCATTGTGCTGGCAGGGAAGTGCGAAAGGCGCGCACACATGTGTGAAACCACAGGCACGCTAAACCAGTGACATCCTGTCTTGCTTCGTACGTGACAAAATGCAAGTCCATGTGAAATTTGATCTACCGCAGGTGTTCACCTTGGACGTTATCTGTCCACGTGCATGATAACTGTTAACAAGTCACATCCTGTTTTGCTTCGTACGTGACAAAATGCAAGTTCATGTGAAATTTGATTCGCCACAGGTGTTCACTTTGGGCGTTAGCTGTCCACGTGACCGATAACAGAATGGTCAAAGCGTGGGAAAAAATGATTATACATGCAACGTAGCATATATAAAGACATGTCGTTATCATTTCCACTCTCACTTGGGTGGACTACCTTTGAACACATTGCGTTGCGTGAAACACTTGGTCTTGTTTAACAGTTTTGGTGTTGGTGGAAAATACTTAACCTTGTTGTGGGGTAGGTATATACATATATATATTTATTCATTTATACATTTATTGATTAATATATATATTTACAAGCAATTATTTATTGATTATGTAATTAATGATTTTATTTATTTGTTTGCAGATAACCGGCATACCTTACATGTCTGAGGGAGAAGAAACCATTGCACTTTTGAGCCCACTAGAAGGGAAGAACAACAAGTCACTGCAAGTAAAGGTGAGATGATTTTTTTAAACTAACTTGTTTCATTTTTTTGTTTTATGTTTTATTTTATGAAATGTATGTATTAACTTGAATTTAGGTATTTATAGCGGTTTATTTTATTTATTTTTAGAAACTTGGAAAGAATAGTCTTACCGACGTAGTAGTCGCTGAAAAAAAAACGAAACGCACTAAAGCGAAACCACTGCCAAAGAGTGAACTGTTTAAAACTCAGGTAAGTCCAACTTAAAAATGCTATTCCATTTTACCACTACTGAAAACTCGTAGACAAAAAAAAATTCATTACCTGTACATGACCGGGACAATGATTGCTTTCTTGATTAATGGCTATGTTGTTGTTGTTGACTGGGAAAAGTACAAGGCCATGTTGGATTTTCTAAAAATAAAAATAATAAATTTAATTTATGGGTGGTTCCCTATGGACTCAACGAATATCCACAGGTTTGAACATGATAATGTGAACAAAATGACATGACATTCATTTTTGTTTATATATTGGTTAAAGGGAGGGTGGGGGAATGTAAATGACTGTAGCTTTATAAAAAAAGAAAATAAGTACATGGGTTACTGTTAGTGCCAACATACAGTTTATTTTTAATGGTGTTTTGATATATTAATGCCAATTAACGTTAACGTTTTATTTACAAGTATTGATTGATTGATTGATTGATTGATTGAGTGATGGGTTATTTTGTTTGCTTTTAGGTGTCGTCATGTGCCATTAACGTAATGAACAGACAGTGAACAAGCATGCATTATGCTTTAAAGTACTCTGTGCTCTTGTGCAATGTTAATAACTTACAATAAGAAAAAGTTTTATTATAACACATGGCGTTAGTACTAAATACAACAAGTGAGCAAGTTGGTTTACCACGTGGGTTAAATTTAAAATCAGAACATGATCGATGGTTAACATTTGAATCCTGGCCTGTAGGCTTTTTGTCGACGCATGAACTTGCAAAAGCCGGTTTTTTTTTTACTTGAACCGAGAAGATGTGGTGCGCTGTGTGTTTTGTCGTATTGAACTTTCACACTGGGAAGAAGGGGATGATCCCTTTAGAGACCATTTGTGATGATCTCCTCACTGTCCTTACATGCTTGGAAAGCAAGTGGGTAACCTACCCGTGCATTCATTTTACCGAACCACAAGGCCTTTGGCCGCTACTTACGTTGCTGAATCACAAATAAATAATAATAATGATGTATTACCAGTCAACGGTAGTGTCGATATATGTGGTCCATATGCCATAGACAGTGTTGAATTGGCGTGTGCTTTTGAAAAATTGGGAGTTTGCAAGACTAAAGCACTAGCACACCCAGAGTATAGCTCTGTTGAAAAACGTTTCGAATCTTATAAAAATGTTTGGCCATTAATATTAAAACACCTTACCAAACAGCTAAGTGAAGCTGGATTTTTTTTATACTGGTGAAGGGGATAAAACAATATGTTTTTATTGCGGATTTGCTTTAAAGGATTGGCAAATGACTGATGACCCTTTTGTGCAACACGCTCGTTGGTTACCAAACTGTAAATACATGGTGTTGCTTAAAGGTCAGGAATTTGTGAACACTATTCGTAAAGAAAAAGTGATTGCAGCACAAGACATAAAAGTGCCTTTAGAGTTGGAGCACGCGGAGCAAATACATAAGGCTAAAAGAAAAGACTTGTCTCACGAACAGATACAAAAGTGTGACCAACAATTATGTAAAATTTGTTATCAAGATGAACTAGGTGTTGTATTTTTACCCTGTGGACACATGATAGCCTGTGTCAAATGTGCATTAAAACTTAACACTTGTGCTATATGCAGAAAAGTAGTATCTGCTACAGTTAGGGCATTTCTTGCATAACTAGTATAATTTATTCGCCATGCATAGTGCAAAATCCCTAATTGCACAATATTATTAAAACTGTTTTAGAGTGTATTAGATATGCTTTTGTTTTGTTTATAGACTACTACAATGAATGTTTTGAATGCTGTGGGACAATCATGTGGCTTAGAGACAAAGAAGCTCAGCGAATTGCCAACGCATATTCCATTCCGCATTATCAAGATTCGGAAATTGAAAACAGCATATGGTGATCGTGTACTTTGTGTATGTGAAAACTTTGAGACATTTCTGCCTATACGGTTTAATGATATGTCGGAAAGTGTTTTTGATGAAGTCAATAATGCTGTGCAACCTGTACACTTAATTTATGAAGGTTTTAAAAACAATAGGTGCATGATTCGTTTTAATTAATTAAAAAAAAAGTCAAATAATAATGGAAGATATAAGTCATGACAATGGACTGAAAGAAAAAATATGTGTATAGAATAATAATGTCTTAGTGTTTAGTATTGTCTTAAAAATATTATCATGAAACCAAAAAAAATGTATATAAAGTTTGTAAATAAATGAAAATAATGGTACAATGTTGTTTTATTTTCTATAGAAGTCAGAATATTTAACATTGCAGAGTATACATGATTATGACAATAAAAAGCACACTTAATACAAGTCTTTGCCTTTACGATAGTGTGTTATAGTTTTAAAAACAAAGCTTGTTGTAGATCTTTTTTCTTCCACGGTAAACAATAGGCATGAAAACGTTATTGTCCTGTTTTGGATCATCATCACTATCATAATCATAAGCTGCATGATCTATATCACTATTATTATAATCACTATAATTATCCTCAACATTATCCTCAACATTACTAAAACCAGTTACATATTCCTGGTCCTCTTCCTGTTCCTCTTCCTCTTCCTCTACAGTGTCCTCATGTAGAGTCTGCGTGGCTTTTGATAATGTTAAGGGTTTTTTGAACATTGAATTATTTTCAATAGTAGTATTGTTTTGTAGCACTTGCTTTTTAACATTTTCATGATTTTCTGTTGACAGCAACAGTGTTTCATGCAGTACACTACATTGATGATCACTGACACTTAAAACCACACTATTTTTGCTTTTTAGCTCACTGCGACATTGTTTTGAACGTTGTTTTGTACAACGCCAAATAACAGTTCCATTTTTATTGGTTCGTTTCACAATATATGAATATCCTTTATAGAATGCATGAGGCTTACCATACCTAGTCACAGATACTTCCATATCAACTGTCAAGCTTAGACTAAGCTCTAGTAAAGACAACTTGGTAATAAGAACAATAGATTAATGTGCGAGCATATATGGGTGCAAATGTGGGAGCAAAAAAAAGTGGGAGCAAAAAGTGGGAGCAAGAATTGGGAGCAAAAAGTGGGAGCAAAAATTGGGAGCAAAAAGTGGGAGCAAAAAGTGGGAGCAAAAATTGGGAGCAAAAAGTGGGAGCAAAAGTGGGAGCAAAAGTGAGTGTAAAAGTGAGTGCAGACGTGGGTTCAAAAGTGAGTGCAAAAGTGAATGTAAAAGTGGGTGCAAAAGTGGGTGCAAGAGTGGGTGCAAAAGTGGGTGCAAAAGTGGGTGCAAAAGTGGGTGCAAAAGTGGGTGCAAGAGTGAGTGAAAAAGTGGGTGAAAAAGTGGGTGCGAAAGTGGGTGCAAAAGTGAGTGCAAAAGTGGGTGCAAAAGTGAATGCAAAAGTGGGTGCAAAAAGTGGGAGCAAAAAGTGGGAGCAAAAAGTGGGAGCAAAAAGTGGGAGCAAAAATTGGGAGCAAAAAGTGGGAGCAAAAGTGGGAGCAAAAGTGAGTGTAAAAGTGAGTGCAAACGTGGGTTCAAAAGTGAGTGCAAAAGTGAATGTAAAAGTGGGTGCAAAAGTGGGTGCAAGAGTGGGTGCAAAAGTGGGTGCAAAAGTGGGTGCAAAAGTGGGCGAAAAAGTGGGTGCAAAAGTGGGTGCACGAGTGGGTGCAAAAGTGGGTGAAAAAGTGGGTGCGAAAGTGGGTGCAAAAGTGAGTGCAAAAGTGGGTGCAAAAGTGAATGCAAAAGTGGGTGCAAAAGTGGGAGAAAAAACTGGGAGCAAAAAGTGGGAGCAAAAAGTGGGATCTGAAGAAAGTAGGAGCAATTATGAGAGTAAATATGAAAGGAAAAGTGGGAGCAAGTATGGGAGCAAATGTGAAAGCAAAAGTGGGAGCAAAAAGTGAGAGAAAAAAGTGAGAGCAAAAAGTGGGAGCAAATATGAGAGCAAAAAAAAAAGTAGGAGCAAGTATGGGAGCAAATGTGAAAGCAAAAGGGGGGGAAAAAAGTGAGAGAAAAAAGTGGGACCAAAAAGTGTAAGCAAAAGTGCGAGCAAATATGAGAGCAAAAAAATGTGGGAGCAAAAAGTGGGAGCAAAACGTGTAAGCAGAAGTGGGAGCAAACAAGTGTGAGCAAATATGGGAGCAGAAAGTGGGAGCAAATGTGAAAGCAAAAGTGGGAGCAAAAAGAGCGAGAAAAAGTGAGTGCACAAAGGGGGAGCAAAATGTGTGAGTAAAAAGTGGGGTCAAATGTGGTGTTTTACTAAAACAATCCCCCCTAACCTAACCTAACCTAACTTTACTCAACCTAATTTCACCTAACCTAACCTAACCTTCCAACTCTCAGATCAAAAATTAAATTCTGGCTATAGTCGCGTTGGAATCCAAAACCTCTGGGATAACACCCAAGTATACTAGCCACTACACCGCGAAATGGGCAAATTATCATGCAACACAACACAAAAATAAAAAGTTTTCTGTAGTGTAACTGATTGGCTGACAATCATAGTTGAGAATTCAAACCCAAGACCTCAGGACTTTAGTTTTGAACATTATCAGAAATATTATTCCATTTACATTTTGCTGTTGCTTATAGTTATAAGAGTTGGCATTAATATGGGAGCAAAAGTGAAAGCAAAAAGTGGGTGCAAGCATGGCTGGTTGTAGAGACTTTCATATCAGCTAATACACATAAATTAAATTTTAGTAAAGTGACTTGGCTAATAATAATAATAATATTAACAGTTTAAAAAAAATTCAAGGGGATTGATATTTTTCAGGGTGTAATTTCCAAAGTACTGTCAAGAATAATAATTACATGAACAAATTCCAAGAACTCTAGAGTGCTTTTAAGGTTAATGATTGGCTAGGAGTGAGATAGAGCTAGCTAACCTAAGTTAACCTCAGCTCAGTAAACCTAACCTTGTCACATGGCATGTTCTACAAGTATAGACTTGCTTTGAGACTGGCTATGACGTCACAGATGAATGGCGGTGGGAGGCTGCAAAAAGGACAATGTTTTTGGGTAATAAAAAGTCGTGTCCAGCCTCCCACCGCCATTCATCTGTGACGTCATAGCCAGTCTCAAAGCAAGTCTATACTTGTAGAACATGCCATGTGACAAGGTTAGGTTTACTGAGCTGAGGTTAACTTAGGTTAGCTAGCTCTATCTCACTCCTAGCCAATCATTAACCTTAAAAGCACTCTAGAGTTCTTGGAATCTGTTCATGTAATTATTATTCTTGACAGTACTTTGGAAATTACACCCTGAAAAATATCAATCCCCTTGAATTTTTTTAAAACTGTTAATATTATTATTATTATTAGCCAAGTCACTTTACTAAAATTTAATTTATGTGTATTAGCTGATATGAAAGTCTCTACAACCAGCCATGCTTGCACCCACTTTTTGCTTTCACTTTTGCTCCCATATTAATGCCAACTCTTATAACTATAAGCAACAGCAAAATGTAAATGGAATAATATTTCTGATAATGTTCAAAACTAAAGTCCTGAGGTCTTGGGTTTGAATTCTCAACTATGATTGTCAGCCAATGAGTTACACTACAGAAAACTTTTTATTTTTGTGTTGTGTTGCATGATAATTTGCCCATTTCGCGGTGTAGTGGCTAGTATACTTGGGTGTTATCCCAGAGGTTTTGGATTCCAACGCGACTATAGCCAGAATTTAATTTTTGATCTGAGAGTTGGAAGGTTAGGTTAGGTTAGGTGAAATTAGGTTGAGTAAAGTTAGGTTAGGTTAGGTTAGGGGGGATTGTTTTAGTAAAACACCACATTTGACCCCACTTTTTACTCACACATTTTGCTCCCCCTTTGTGCACTCACTTTTGCTCGCTCTTTTTGCTCCCACTTTTGCTTTCACATTTGCTCCCACTTTCTGCTCCCATATTTGCTCACACTTGTTTGCTCCCACTTCTGCTTACACGTTTTGCTCCCACTTTTTGCTCCCACATTTTTTTGCTCTCATATTTGCTCGCACTTTTGCTTACACTTTTTGGTCCCACTTTTTTCTCTCACTTTCCCCCCCCCCCTTTTGCTTTCACATTTGCTCCCATACTTGCTCCTACTTTTTTTTGCTCTCATATTTGCTCCCACTTTTTGCTCTCACTTTTTTCTCTCACTTTTTGCTCCCACTTTTGCTTTCACATTTGCTCCCATACTTGCTCCCACTTTTCCTTTCATATTTACTCTCATAATTGCTCCTACTTTCTTCAGATCCCACTTTTTGCTCCCACTTTTTGCTCCCAGTTTTTTCTCCCACTTTTGCACCCACTTTTGCATTCACTTTTGCACCCACTTTTGCACTCACTTTTGCACCCACTTTCGCACCCACTTTTTCACCCACTTTTGCACCCACTCGTGCACCCACTTTTGCACCCACTTTTTCGCCCACTTTTGCACCCACTTTTGCACCCACTTTTGCACCCACTCTTGCACCCACTTTTGCACCCACTTTTACATTCACTTTTGCACTCACTTTTGAACCCACGTTTGCACTCACTTTTACACTCACTTTTGCTCCCACTTTTGCTCCCACTTTTTGCTCCCAATTTTTGCTCCCACTTTTTGCTCCCACTTTTTGCTCCCACTTTTTGCTCCCACTTTTTGCACCCACTTTTGCATTCACTTTTGCACCCACTTTTGCACTCACTTTTGCACCCACTTTCGCACCCACTTTTTCACCCACTTTTTCACTCACTCTTGCACCCACTTTTGCACCCACTTTTGCACCCACTTTTGCACCCACTCTTGCACCCACTTTTGCACCCACTTTTACATTCACTTTTGCACTCACTTTTGAACCCACGTTTGCACTCACTTTTACACTCACTTTTGCTCCCACTTTTGCTCCCACTTTTTGCTCCCAATTTTTGCTCCCACTTTTTGCTCCCACTTTTTGCTCCCACTTTTTGCTCCCAATTCTTGCTCCCACTTTTTGCTCCCACTTTTTTTTGCTCCCACATTTGCACCCATATATGCTCGCACATTAATCTATTGTTCTTATTACCAAGTTGTCTTTACTAGAGCTTAGTCTAAGCTTGACAGTTGATATGGAAGTATCTGTGACTAGGTATGGTAAGCCTCATGCATTCTATAAAGGATATTCATATATTGTGAAACGAACCAATAAAAATGGAACTGTTATTTGGCGTTGTACAAAACAACGTTCAAAACAATGTCGCAGTGAGCTAAAAAGCAAAAATAGTGTGGTTTTAAGTGTCAGTGATCATCAATGTAGTGTACTGCATGAAACACTGTTGCTGTCAACAGAAAATCATGAAAATGTTAAAAAGCAAGTGCTACAAAACAATACTACTATTGAAAATAATTCAATGTTCAAAAAACCCTTAACATTATCAAAAGCCACGCAGACTCTACATGAGGACACTGTAGAGGAAGAGGAAGAGGAACAGGAAGAGGACCAGGAATATGTAACTGGTTTTAGTAATGTTGAGGATAATGTTGAGGATAATTATAGTGATTATAATAATAGTGATATAGATCATGCAGCTTATGATTATGATAGTGATGATGATCCAAAACAGGACAATAACGTTTTCATGCCTATTGTTTACCGTGGAAGAAAAAAGATCTACAACAAGCTTTGTTTTTAAAACTATAACACACTATCGTAAAGGCAAAGACTTGTATTAAGTGTGCTTTTTATTGTCATAATCATGTATACTCTGCAATGTTAAATATTCTGACTTCTATAGAAAATAAAACAACATTGTACCATTATTTTCATTTATTTACAAACTTTATATACATTTTTTTTGGTTTCATGATAATATTTTTAAGACAATACTAAACACTAAGACATTATTATTCTATACACATATTTTTTCTTTCAGTCCATTGTCATGACTTATATCTTCCATTATTATTTGACTTTTTTTTAAATTAATTAAAACGAATCATGCACCTATTGTTTTTAAAACCTTCATAAATTAAGTGTACAGGTTGCACAGCATTATTGACTTCATCAAAAACACTTTCCGACATATCATTAAACCGTATAGGCAGAAATGTCTCAAAGTTTTCACATACACAAAGTACACGATCACCATATGCTGTTTTCAATTTCCGAATCTTGATAATGCGGAATGGAATATGCGTTGGCAATTCGCTGAGCTTCTTTGTCTCTAAGCCACATGATTGTCCCACAGCATTCAAAACATTCATTGTAGTAGTCTATAAACAAAACAAAAGCATATCTAATACACTCTAAAACAGTTTTAATAATATTGTGCAATTAGGGATTTTGCACTATGCATGGCGAATAAATTATACTAGTTATGCAAGAAATGCCCTAACTGTAGCAGATACTACTTTTCTGCATATAGCACAAGTGTTAAGTTTTAATGCACATTTGACACAGGCTATCATGTGTCCACAGGGTAAAAATACAACACCTAGTTCATCTTGATAACAAATTTTACATAATTGTTGGTCACACTTTTGTATCTGTTCGTGAGACAAGTCTTTTCTTTCAGCCTTATGTATTTGCTCCGCGTGCTCTAACTCTAAAGGCACTTTTATGTCTTGTGCTGCAATCACTTTTTCTTTACGAATAGTGTTCACAAATTCCTGACCTTTAAGCAACACCATGTATTTACAGTTTGGTAACCAACGAGCGTGTTGCACAAAAGGGTCATCAGTCATTTGCCAATCCTTTAAAGCAAATCCGCAATAAAAACATATTGTTTTATCCCCTTCACCAGTATAAAAAAATCCAGCTTCACTTAGCTGTTTGGTAAGGTGTTTTAATATTAATGGCCAAACATTTTTATAAGATTCGAAACGTTTTTCAACAGAGCTATACTCTGGGTGTGCTAGTGCTTTAGTCTTGCAAACTCCCAATTTTTCAAAAGCACACGCCAATTCAACACTGTCTATGGCATATGGACCACATATATCGACACTACCGTTGACTGGTAATACATCATTATTATTATTTATTTGTGATTCAGCAACGTAAGTAGCGGCCAAAGGCCTTGTGGTTCGGTAAAATGAATGCACGGGTAGGTTACCCACTTGCTTTCCAAGCATGTAAGGACAGTGAGGAGACCATCGCAAATGGTCTCTAAAGGGATCGTCCCCTTCTTCCCAGTGTGAAAGTTCAATACGACAAAACACACAGAGCACCACATCTTCTCGGTTCAAGTAAAAAAAAACGGCTTTTGCAAGTTCATGCGTCGACAAAAAGCCTACAGGCCAGGATTCAAATGTTAACCATCGATCATGTTCTGATTTTAAATTTAACCCACGTGGTAAACCAACTTGCTCACTTGTTGTATTTAGTACTAACGCCATGTGTTATAATAAAACTTTTTCTTATTGTAAGTTATTAACATTGCACAAGAGCACAGAGTACTTTAAAGCATAATGCATGCTTGTTCACTGTCTGTTCATTACGTTAATGGCACATGACGACACCTAAAAGCAAACAAAATAACCCATCACTCAATCAATCAATCAATCAATCAATCAATACTTGTAAATAAAACGTTAACGTTAATTGGCATTAATATATCAAAACACCATTAAAAATAAACTGTATGTTGGCACTAACAGTAACCCATGTACTTATTTTCTTTTTTTATAAAGCTACAGTCATTTACATTCCCCCACCCTCCCTTTAACCAATATATAAACAAAAATGAATGTCATGTCATTTTGTTCACATTATCATGTTCAAACCTGTGGATATTCGTTGAGTCCATAGGGAACCACCCATAAATTAAATTTATTATTTTTATTTTTAGAAAATCCAACATGGCCTTGTACTTTTCCCAGTCAACAACAACAACATAGCCATTAATCAAGAAAGCAATCATTGTCCCAGTCATGTACAGGTAATGAATTTTTTTTGTCTACGAGTTTTCAGTAGTGGTAAAATGGAATAGCATTTTTAAGTTGGACTTACCTGAGTTTTAAACAGTTCACTCTTTGGCAGTGGTTTCGCTTTAGTGCGTTTCGTTTTTTTTCAGCGACTACTACGTCGGTAAGACTATTCTTTCCAAGTTTCTAAAAATAAATAAAATAAACCGCTATAAATACCTAAATTCAAGTTAATACATACATTTCATAAAATAAAACATAAAACAAAAAAAATGAAACAAGTTAGTTTAAAAAAATCATCTCACCTTTACTTGCAGTGACTTGTTGTTCTTCCCTTCTAGTGGGCTCAAAAGTGCAATGGTTTCTTCTCCCTCAGACATGTAAGGTATGCCGGTTATCTGCAAACAAATAAATAAAATCATTAATTACCTAATCAATAAATAATTGCTTGTAAATATATATATTAATCAATAAATGTATAAATGAATAAATATATATATGTATATACCTACCCCACAACAAGGTTAAGTATTTTCCACCAACACCAAAACTGTTAAACAAGACCAAGTGTTTCACGCAACGCAATGTGTTCAAAGGTAGTCCACCCAAGTGAGAGTGGAAATGATAACGACATGTCTTTATATATGCTACGTTGCATGTATAATCATTTTTTCCCACGCTTTGACCATTCTGTTATCGGTCACGTGGACAGCTAACGCCCAAAGTGAACACCTGTGGCGAATCAAATTTCACATGAACTTGCATTTTGTCACGTACGAAGCAAAACAGGATGTGACTTGTTAACAGTTATCATGCACGTGGACAGATAACGTCCAAGGTGAACACCTGCGGTAGATCAAATTTCACATGGACTTGCATTTTGTCACGTACGAAGCAAGACAGGATGTCACTGGTTTAGCGTGCCTGTGGTTTCACACATGTGTGCACGCCTTTCGCACTTCCCTGCCAGCACAATGGTCAGATTATTTCACCTTCAAGCGTCTTGGTCATTTTTTCCATTGCACCTGTTTTCAAGTCAGATCGGAGCCTTCCAATAAGCTCAAATGACATTCACCTCCTGCTCGTTTGTTTTCGTTACTCGCTTCGATCAACATAGAACCAAGTTCTCATCACCGTTTACACGTTAAAGGTAAAATATCAGAAAACGCACGCTCGCTCTGTCATACACCGACTCGTCGAAATATCAATTGATCTATTGAACACAGCCACCGTGGTCAGCGACAAGTTCGTTGAAACACACACACCCAGCCGTATCGTCTCTCTCAACCACCACGCTTTATAAACATTATAAACAGGTAAAGAAAAAGAAAACGTTTTTTCAACATGTATGGCGTTAGACCCATGTGAATTATTTTTTGAAAAAAAAATATCTACCACATTTGAAAGGGGGTGTTAGCCCGAGTCCTAGGACACCTCGTACATGTCTCTAGCGTTATTGGTTCGTGAGATATCGGCAAAAATCACAAAAAATACGTGTTTACCCCAAAATCGCGTTTCCAAAATTTTTTAAAATTACAACGAGTAGTTCATAGCAAAGAGAACATCTGTCCGAATCCTTGGACCCATCGTACATGCCTCTAGCGTTATTGCTTCGTGAGATATCGACAAAATCACAAAAACACGTGTTTACCCCAAAATCGAGTTTCCAATTTTATTAAAAATTATAACGAGTGGTCCATAGCAGAGAGGACGTCACCCCGAGTCCTTGGACCTGTCGAACACACCTCTAGCATGATTGGTTCGCGAGATATAGCAAAAAGTCTAAAATCACGTTTTTACCCCAAAAAGACTGTGTTTCCAGATTTTCACCTTTTCGACACCGACATTCCCGTAAAGAGCACGACGAGACGAAAAAAACGAATCCAAGCACGCCCTCCTAGCATGGCTCCTTCCATTCCAAGGTCGCAGGGGCTCACCACTTGCTTTTGGAAGCAGCTCTCATCATCCCACTACTAACAGGTTTTCATCCTAGAGACTTGAAATTTATTTTGGGGGTAGAGGGGGTAGGGACCATTGATTTACGTCAAACAATTCTTTTTGTAGAGTTCCTAGTTTCCAAAATATAGGATTTTCAAAATTCGAGTGTTTTCAAAAAAACATAAAAATTAAAAAAGTTTTATTACAAAATATAAAGGTCATAAAGACCATTCGTTTGAGCCATGGCACAACGTACTATCCTGTTTGGTTTTCAAACTATAGCCTATTTTCAAAAACGAAAAATTTAAAAAAAAAATTGAAAAATATAATACATGGTCCATAGGAAAGAGGACGTCAGCCCGAGTCCAACGACACCTCATTTGTCAAAATCGGACCATGCGTTCGAGAGATATTAGCAATGTTCCCAGGAAAGTAGGCTGTGCGTTAGAAACCGCCTTACTCCCCTACTTATGTTATTGCAAAATTTGGTAGAGATCAGATTATTAGGTTGGTCGTAATTTGATTCATGCTTTTAACATTAGGATGGCCGCCATTACGTTTTCGTCAATATGGCGGTGATATAAAACATGACACTGGAGTGCCCTTTGCTAGTGCTAGCTCTGTACCAAATTTCGTTCAATTAGGTTTCACTGTGTTTGAATTGACAGGGGGAATCAATTTGCACACATACATGGCCGCCATCTGCAAACTAATGGGCTGATGACCTTGTATTTCAGTCATCGACGCTCGCCATACAAGTATATGTTGTTGAAAAATTTGGTAGAGATCGGATGATTAAGTTAGTCGTAATTTGATTTAAGCTTTGAACATTTGGGTGGCCACCATTACGTTTCCGTCAAGATGGTGGCGATATACAACATGACACTGAGGTGTTCTACGCTAGTGCCACCTCTGTACCAAATTTCGTTCAATTCGGTTTCACCGTGTTTGAATTGATAGGGGGAATCGATTTGCACATATACATGGCCGCCATATGCAAACTGTTGGGCTGATGATCTTGTAATTTGGTCAAAATATGCTTCCCACATAAAGGTATGTTGTTGCAAAATTTGGTAGGGATCAGATTATTAGGTTGGTCGTAATTTATTCAAGATTTTAACATTTGGGAGACCGCCATTACGTTTTCGTCAAGATGGCGGCGATATAAAACATGACACTGAGGTGTCCCTTGCTAGTGCTACCTCTGTACCAAATATCGTTCAATACGGTTTCACCGAGTTTGAATTGATAGGGGGAATCTATTTGCACACATACATGGCCGCCATCTGCAAACTATTGGGCTGATTACCTTGTAGTTTAGTTAAACGACGCTCACCATATAAATATATGTTGTTGCAAAATTTGGTAGAGATCGGATGATTAGGTTATTCGTAATTTGATTTAGACTTTGAACATTTGGGTGGCCGCCATTACGTTTCAGTCAAGATGGCGGCGATATAAAACATGACACTGAGGTGCCCTTTGCTAGTTCTACCTCTGTACCAAATTTCGTTCAATTCGGTTTCACCGTGTTCGAATTGATTAGGGGGGGTGGCAGACATTCAGAGTACACACACTCACACACGCAGACACACAGTCACACACACACAGACAGACACACAATTTTTGGCCCTGTGTAGATCTCATAAGTCTACTTTAATTTTTTGAAAAAATCGAAAGTATGCTAATAACACCATGGGAATTTCTAAGGATTACGTATACTTCGATGCAAGCACTGGCGATCAGAATATCCTTCGATATGTTGTTATGTTTCATTTGAGGGGCTAGAACATCGCGGTCATTTAGCCCCGTTTACTTGTGTGTGTGTGTAGAATTTGTCTGATAACCTGAGTTATTGCGGGCTTGTAATGACGTGTGTATTTGCAATTAAGGATTGGGAAGGAGGCGGCCGTGGCCTTAAGATAGAATCTGTCCTGGAATTTGGCCGGAGTAGAAGTGGGAAACCACGGAAAACCATTTTCAGGGTGGCTGAGTTGGGAATAAAGCCCACTTCTTCTCATATTTGCTTCACGAGGCTAAATGTACCCAATTTCAGCCCTCAGACTAGTATTAAACTTCTTGGCAGAGCTGGGAATCGAACCCGGACCTCCGGAGCGACACTTGGATATACAGGGTCCGGCAAAAAAAACTCCCCGGTTTGAGCAAGCCACCGCGTGAGTTGTAGCGGGGGTAGAGATGTGGAGGGGGTTTTGTTCCGTAGCGGCGTACGTGCCATTTTCAGTGTTCGCCATGGCTCGGCTCGGTGAGCATCGGGCGTTTGTTGTGGAGGAGTTTATTAAAAATGGCGGTTCTGTGATTTCTACTCAACGAGCGTTTCGGATTCGATTCGAACTTGGCCGACGTGATAGTGTTCCTGACGAGAAAACGATTAGATTGTGGGTGTCAAACTTTAGGCAAACAGGGTCAGCACTAAAAAGAAAGCCAACTGGCCGACCTCGCACTGCAATAACACCGGAGAATGTGGCGCGAGTGAGAACATCCATCCAACAGTCTCCAAAGCGTTCAGCGGTTAAACATGCAGCTGCCCTGGGATTGTCAGAAAGGAGTGTAAGGAGAATTCTGCATAAAGAACTTCATCTGCATCCCTACAAAATAATGGTTGCCCAAAAGTTGTTTGAAGCAGATTATGAAACTCGCAGAGCTGCATGTGATGACATTTTGCAGAACATTCCCCCAGATGCTGTCTTCATTTCTTCTGATGAAGCCCACTTCCACTTGTGTGGAACTGTTAACAAACAGAATTTCCGCTACTGGGCTGCAGAAAATCCTACGGATCTCCACCAACAACCACTACACAGCCCAAAAGTCACAGTTTGGTGCGCCGTTGCGGAATTTGGTGTGTGGGGACCGTACTTTTTTGAAGAAGATGGACAAACAGTAACGGTCAATTCCGATCGCTATTGTCACATGATAGAGACATTTCTCCGACCCAAGATCAACCAGTTTGTTTTAGACCATGAGGAAGAAGAAGTTTGGTTCCAACAGGACGGAGCCACAGCTCACACTGCTCGGCGGTCCATGGGAATGTTAAGAGAGTTGTTCCCTGGACGTCTTGTTTCTTCAAGAGGAGACATTTCCTGGCCCCCAAGGTCACCCGACTTATCACCTTGTGATTTCTTTCTGTGGGGCTACCTAAAGGCTGAAGTGTACAAACATCGCCCCAGAACTCTGCAAGAACTAAAAGATGCCATTAGGCAGGAAGTGGCAGCCATTCCAAGGGAAGTTACACGAAGAACTATGGACAACTTCAGGGAAAGACTTCGTGAATGTCTTAACAATGGGGGACATCATTTATCGGACATAATTTTCAAAACCAAATAAAGTGTACTAAGTGATGTCAAATGGCATCATATAGGCTATTCACAAATATAAGTAATTGTTCTGTATGTTTCTTATTCTTTTTGCAAATGCCTATTGAAATCAGGGAGGTTTTTTTGCCGGACCCTGTATTATGTTAATATTCATGCCAGGTATTTTAATTTTCTGCCATTACAGGTCACGTAGCATAACGTACCAATTCGATCGTATTCTCTTTATAAATCAGCAAAATGCAACATACTCTTCACAAAAATACGTCGTAAGGCAATAAATGTGGCAATGTAGTTATATCCCGACTAAAATGGAATGTGGGCTTTCGTTTAAAAAAGTATGCCTACTACTGAATTCGAAGCAGCATTCTACCCGCTCGCGTTCACCACGTACGGTCAGGCTTTAAACCTCTTTTTTATATTATTTTTTTATATATTTTTTATTTTATTAGTTCTTTACAGAATTACAGAATTTTCAGATATGATAAATACCATACCATTACATCACAAGAAATCCAGATAGTGTCCATATTTATCGTACAATTGTCCACTTTCACTAAGCTTCCAACGCTCTTTCTGCAGGTGTTACCTGAGATCCAGGAACGAGAAATGTTGATCATTGTCCATCACGAAGTGTACATATTGGCCCATTATCCACACAATGGCAGTCTGTTTAATTTGGGGGAAGGCGGTCACCGACAAACGAATCAACTTCCTGTCCTCAAGGTCATCCGTGGGCACATTTAATAGTTGACATACTTTTCCCTTACACCACAGCCACGTGGAGGCAACTCGCGTGCATGATGTGAAGCGGTGTATCGCCGTATCAGTTTGACCACATATAGTACACCATGGGTAAGCTTCAAGACGGATGGTATATCGCCGTAGAGCGGTTGGGATGACATCGTTGAGGAAGATAAAAACCTGGGAGTGTACAGCAGAAGAAATGGTCATAGCCCCAAAATTTTTCCAAACAGTGGGCCAATGGACGTAGAGGGTGGTGGCCTCGATTCGCGGTTTGGAGTGTACCACTTGCCGCAACATGTTATAAATACTTTTCGTCGTTGGAACAGTCCCTGAAGGCATTTGGCGAACAGTTTCCATAAGGTGCTGTTGATGGTCCCTAAATATCTTCGGCAAAGCTCTATCACAACCACGGGCTGTGTTTCGAATATCTTTGTATAGCGCTTTCGTAGAAGTGTCATGTTGGGAAAGAATGGTGATATCGTTCTTGCAGAGGAGTGCACGGCATTTCATGCCATGAGCTGTTAGCCCTAGCCCGCCTTGCCGGGATGGGAGATACAACTGTTCCCGTTGTACTCGGAACAAAAATCCTTGCCATATAAACCAACCTGTATATTTTGCCAATTGGCTCTCAAACATTTTGGGAAGTGGGAAAAGTTGTACGACATACCATATTTTAGAGAGCGCAAACACGTTGAGGACCATGACCCGTTGCACTATATTGAGGTTTCTTTGACCAAATTGGATCAGCACTCCCCTAACTTTGGCAATGACCTTAGTCCAGTTTGCTTGCACTGTGTCCAGAAGCGATTGCTTCCAGGTAATGCCAAGAATTTTCACCTCATTTACTATCCGGAACCAGGGCTGTTGGGTAATCACCGAGTTAGTATTGAGCGGAAGCAAAGCAGTTTTCTGGGGGTTCGATTGTGCTCCAGAGGCGATATGGTAGAGCTGAAGGACGCTATCGATGTGGGAGATGTCTTCATAATTGCGGATCAATATTGATACGTCATCAGCATAGGCGCACATGCCAAAAACATGTGTGGACAGTTTGTAACCCTGTAGCTTCACCTGGGTAGTCCGAATGAACGGTTCAAGGCCAATGACAAAAAGTAGCATGGAAAGGGGACATCCTTGCCTAACTGATCGTTGTATTGGAATCAGAGGAGAAAGAAAACCGTTGACGAGCACTCGAGACGTAGCATTACAATTTATCATACGAATGTAGTCAATAAGGATTTCAGGAAATTCAAAGTGTTGCAAGACCATGTACAAGTATTCATGACTGATGCGGTCGAAAGCTGTATCAAGATCTCAGGTGAGAAAACTCATTGGCTCAGTGGGGAGCATTTCGGCTCTTAGGTGTAGGTCCCGTAGTGTCGCTAAGTTTGTTAACAGAGTTCTTCCAGGAATACTGCAACATTGTTCATCACCAATGATATCATGTAGAACAGTCTTCAATCGGCATGCAAGTACTTTGTTAAGGACTTTATAATCACTGCAGAGCAGAGTAACTGGTCGGAAGTCACCAACTGCCATGGGAGAGGATGTTTCTGGTATGAGGACTATGGTACCCTCGTGATGTGATTGACAAAGAGCACGACGTTGGAGAATGGTACGCAGGACATGACAAAATTCTTTGCCAATGAGAGGCCAGAAGTGTTTATACATTTCATATGGCAGTCCATCAATGCCAGGTGAGCGGTTGTTTGGGAGGTGCTTAACCACAGAGTGAATCTCTTCATCCGTAATATCCGCGCTGAGCAGAGTTTTGTTGTCCGGAGATAGTTGGGTACTGCAAGATGAAAGCAATAGGGTCACCTGCTGTGGATCAATTGGAGCCTTAGCGTAGAACCGTTGATAAAATAATGATATTTCACTACGTATAGCGTCAGGGGAGGTGACGACACTTCCAGTACTGGTGCGGAGGCGGTGGATATATTTACGTTGCCGCTCACGTTGTCCTTTGGCGATATGGTATACACTTGCACTTTCGTCCGGGAGCACTGTACGATCTTTTAAAGCCACGTTTATATGAGTGAGCGTTCGTTGCTGTAGAGACAGGAGCTTGGTTTTAACTTCCCGAATCTGGTCATATATACGCTCCCTAGCATCAGATCTTTGCTGGAGCTGGCGAAGAACTCGATAGTAAAATTCAACTGTATCCCGTCTTTCCCGACCTCGTTGGTAGGATATGTTCTTAAAGACGCGGCGGATCCCTGGTTTAACTAAAATATCCCACCAGTCTGCGCAGTCGCGAAATTTGCATTTTTGTTGGACCCATCGAGTCCAGTGTTGTCTGAAAATATCTTGGCATTCCTCCTCCAGTAACAGCGAGCAATTCAGTTTCCAATAACCTCTTCCTATGTGAAATATGGGATGGGGGTAAGAGATTGTACATACGACAGCATGATGGTTAGTGAAACTGGCAGGTATCACTTCATATCGTCTAGGCTGGATAAGTTCTTGTGAAAAGTAGATGCGGTCAATTCGTGATGAGGAGTTGTGACTTATACAGGTGTAATGAGGCAGGGGCACCCTTAAACTATCCACAGCATCAATGAGGTGTAGGGAGGTAAGAAGGGTCCTGAGAGCCGGGTTGACACCTTGGTATGAACTAGTGGAATCCTCTGGGCGTTGAATACAATTGACATCCCCTGCAAGAATAAGTTTTTCCTTAACGTCGTGCAGATGAGGCAGTATACTCTGTTGAAAGAACATTTTCCGTTCCACACGTTTATTGGACCCGGATGGGGCATATACATTTATCAGGGTGGTATTGTTTATGTGTCCAGATATTATGCGTCCTGATGGATGATATAGCACACCTTCGAGTGGGATATCATGTCTTATGAGGAATCCGGTCCCTCTATTCGTATTACCGGTATTGATGTATTGTTTGTAGAAGGCAGATATGAGCAAACAGGGTATAGCAACTTCTTGAATGAAGGCAATGTCAATGTCTGCATCTCGAAGGAATCTCTCCAACAGTTGAAATTTCAGAGGGCATTCTATTACATTGATATTCACAGTGGCCACAGTGAGAAATTGCGCCATTAAGAGAAGTATAAAAGCTGTGCTAGACATACTGGAAGGTGGACTCGAGAAAAAAAAAGAAAAAAAAGGGCACAGGTGAGAAATATACTGGTGCACTATGTCAAATTAGGTTGAGATAGTTCCTTATGACTGCCATACATAGGCCGGCTGTCAGCGTTTGAGAGCGTTCGTGGGTCCCTAGATGACGTAGAATGAAGATTGTGTTTCTTTTTCACAGCTGCGGGAACGTTTGTAGAGCCAGTTTGATTCTTCGGGGCTGGTACGGCAATCGAGGCATTTGTTTTAATCTTCTTAGATACGTTCTCGGATCCCCGATCAAGCTGCTTAAGTGAGTCGGTAGGTACCAGAGAAGGTGGGGGCAGTGAAGACAAAATTTCTGTGGCAGCCTGTAGTGACGGCATAGTTGGTTCTAAGGCTGCGATACAGGTTGCCGATAGCACAGGGGCACTCTGTGGCTCGCTGATTTGGTCAGTGCAAGGTACCAGTTCTGCGTCATGTGTGTCCGAGGCCACTTCAGGTGTTGTCCCAGCTGACTGATCAATAAGCATGTTTTCATGTGACGTTTGCTGTGACACAACTTCCGAGTATTGGACACGTCGTTGTTGTGTAGGAGTTATACCGAGGGGAATCATTTTCTTTGGGCAGTTGATACGTAGATGTGTGTTAGCATTGCAAATTAAACAGGTCTGTTTCTGTCCATTATACGATATATAGCCAGAATGGCCACCAAAAGTCTCAGTGGAGGGGATATCTTGTTTGATTTCCATAGTGACTGCACGTATTCCATTATACACCGGGAACTGATAAGCAGAAGACCATTGTTCTTTCCTGACGTCACTCACAGTGCCATATTTCGATAGGACGGATTTGAAAATTTCAGGGGGAACTTCGAGTGGGACATTAAATATACGCACGGTGGTAAAATTGGAATCCGCTGTGGAGAGCTTAACATTTGTCATTTCGCCTGAGTCATACTGAAATTTAATAGGATCTGCAAAAGTATTTAACAATTTCTGATAAGTAGATATGCTGATTACCTTGATGTACATGGTTTTTTCTTGCGCATTTAACTTCTACTTGGTCGACAGTCAACCGGAGAGTATCGCTAATCCAGCGGTGAATTTCTCCTGGTGTGGGGCGAGAACTCTGCCTGTCCCATTGGCAGCGTACGGTGTTTTTCCTCTGGTATCCGGACATGATTTTCAGCGGGGTTTTCTGGGTTTTTGGTTTTGTTGTCCTATCTGGAACACTACTTGAAAAAGTATTGTCCGAATGACACACGGAAGGTCAGTACACACGTGGAACTATCGGAAGCACCGGTATTAGGAAACGTACACTCTTCCAATGCGGTCACACAGCGCGCACACACGTACCTCTCAGCCACCAATACATGGTAGACGCCGCACGCTAAACCTGCTTTAGTTACTGTAGCCGTCCCACCTCAAACGTTTAAGTCCATCTCAAAGTCTTCAATCACGGTTTCTGGTGTTGATTTAACTTTCTACTATTACAGATCACGTGGCGTAAGCTATTAATTCGATCGTATTACGTGTATGTGTGTTTTTTCACGGAGCAGTAAGTCATATGTTATTAGAATGGGCTATAGTATTTGGTGGGGAAAAGTTTAAGGTCGTTTTTTCTTTGCTAGACCCATGACACAATTACATTGCTGTCACACAGTCAGAGCGCAAAGCAATATTGACTATCGGGAGAAATGCGATGTTAGTTGGGTTTCATAAAACTAAATAATAAGGGGCGGGTGGACCACACTGTATACTGTATATATATAATATATATATATATATATATATATATATATATATATATATATATTTCGTATGGCATACAGAGGATACAATAATACTAGAGTATATACAATATATACAAGTGATAAATATCTAGTAACATCCACAAACGAAACTAGAAGTCACAGTTGGATGTCCAGTGCAGTAATCCACTCCACGGCATCATCAGTTGCGTTCTGCAGGTCGTCATATCCTCCCGTGAAGGACCGCGAAGGGCATTCCGACACAATATGATGGATTGTCTGCACTGAATCGCCACAATCGCACTGAGGACTAGAAATTTTCCCCCATTTGTGGAGCCAAAAGTTACATCTTCCGTGACCCGTCCGCACTCTGTTCAGTGACGTCCATATTCTTCTTGGAAGATGGAAACCAGGAGGTTTCCTGCAGGGGTCTGTGATCAGTCCTAGCTCATCAGGGTTTGATGTAGCCCATTCTTCTCGCCAAGTTTCGTCCATATTGAACTTAGATTCAACAAGCATCTTGCCTAGTTGCCATGGCGGATGTCGAGATTTTAATCTCCCTTGCTTCTGTGGATTACAGACCTGATGTATGGATAAGAGATCATTTGCAGCGAATTTGGACCATTCCATTTTTTTTTTTTTTTAGAGCTGTTAGCCTTCGCAGGGGAGGAGGGTGAATGTTGGATAATACTGGTAGCCACTTGAGTGGTGTGGATTTGAGAGTGCCCGATATTGTTCTCATTGTATCATTTAACTGGACATCAACTTTTTCTACATGTGCACTATTGATCCATACGGGGCTACAATATTCAGCAACTGAGTATACTAAGGCGAGAGCTGTTGTGCGAAGAACAGTCGCATTTGCTCCCCAACTTGTACCACAGAGTTTGTGAAGGATTTTGTTACGTGTTCTGATTTTTGCTGCTGTTCTGCAGAGATGTTCTTTGTATGTCAAAGAGCGATCCAGCACAACACCCAAATATCTTGGTTGGGTGCAATATATTAGCTGTTGACCTCTGAATTGTTCACGGGGTATCATGTTATCCAGATGAAAGGCACTGACCTCTGTTTTGCTGATGTTGGGCTTCAGTCGCCAACTGTCAAAGTAGCTGTCCAATTTTAGGAGATATTGTGTGAGAATTGTTTCAGCAGTCTCAAAATGTTCCGAGTAATCATCGCGTAATACGAAAACGCGTAAAGTGAAGGTATTATAATATGGGTTAGATAGGAGATACGGACTATTTTAAGGGGAAAATAAAAAGCCTATTGGTGTTAGAGAAATGCAATTGAGTGCACATGGGTTCTCGGAATGATAAACCAACAGGGGTATAATTTATGGTCTCGAGAAGCATCTCCTCTAAACAACAAAGTGAAGCGATCGATCTTTGGAGACTTTAAAGCCGGGGGTCCTCTTTTATCGTATTGACAGAAATGTTCTGGTCGCACTTTTGCAGCTTTCTTTAAGCCGCGTTTACACCGGAGTTGACAACAGTGTTGCCAACAAATGTTGCCAACATTTACAAAAATCGTACTAAAAATTTTGTCAACGTTGCTGGCAAGAACCCCCACCAGCAGTCGGTAAAGATCAAAGAGTGTTGTTAACATTTGTTGGCAGAAATGTTGACGAGACTTAAAGTGACCTGCAACAATGTTGGCAACAATTCCCCTTCAACTGTCCAGGGCACGTGGTTGGCCGACGCGGCTTCACTCTGGTGATGGTAGTACTGGACTTCTGTTTGTGGTGTCGAACTGTCGAAGTGCAAGTCAATAAGGACAACCTTTTAAGAGATTTTGATTGGTCGTGGGATAATGTCCTAAATTTGATCGAGCTCTATCGTGAGCAACCAGTTTTCTGGAATCCGATGGACCCAGACTTTAAAAACAAAAACCTGAAGAACTGTGAAAACCACCAATTCTGAAGTTCAAGCGAAAGTTAGATCTTTAGTCGCCCAGTTCCAAAGGGAGCTTCAGAAAAATGAGCTAAATTATTGTCAACAAGTCTTGCCATTCTCGATATTCGCCAGCATTTGTTGCCAACACGTTGTCAACGAAAGTTGGCAACATTTGGTGTAAACGCGGCTTTAGTTGTTTCTGCTTGACTTCTTACGGTTCTCAGAGTTGATTCCAAGATTCCTGTAGCTCTGAAAATGTCCACAGTGCGCTTATTGCCTTCATATCGCTTTATAGCTTTCAGCTTTTCTTCAAGTGTTATTGATTTTCTTTGCTTTTTGTTATTGGAAGCATTTTGATCACACTTTATTTTTCCCATAACGTGTTTAGAAACAATAAAACACAGCTAGTAAACTCAATGCTCTCTTTAATAATGACCACATGCCGCCCGTGACTGGCCTGTTTGCCATCTCTTGATGAATACAGTACATTTGCATTTGTCAGTTGGCACAGGCTAGAGTAAAAGGTGGCTTTTCACCGATGTCTCAGTCTCACTTATGGCTGTGATTATATGGAAGCTACTGAGGTTTGGGTGGTGCTTAGTAATGGCATTCGGGGCACAGTCAGTGCCTGTGAATGCTGTGAAAGGTTCTACTCATAGGGTTAGGACTACTGTTCTGACTCAGTGAGGAAAGCAATGGCAAACTACCTCACTCCTCTTCTTGCCTAGAACGCCTCAAAATAGCGCTGCCTTGGGTTTTTGTGGGTATCTACTCACATAACGTAACGGCGGTACTTTTTGAGGATCCAACCAGCCTTCGGGCTGACAAAATTGACAATGACAATGGCCGCCCGTGAACACTGAAACAAAGCAACACAGCTACTCAGCTCTTTTTGAGACTGACTACACACCGCCTTGCAGCGTTGCACACTCGATCACTAAATCGTCCAACAGGGTGATTGTGAATCCGCAACCTAACTTGTACATATTTTAGCCTATTTTCAATTTTGAAAAAGAAAAAAGAAAAAAGAAAAAAAAAAGAAAAAAAAGGCTTATGAGATCACCTTTTGTCCGTGTGTGTGTGCGTGTGTGTGTGTGTCCCCCTAATAAAATCTAAACGGCTGGAGCGATTTCAATGAAACTCGGTAAGTTCATAGCACTATTTCCGGCGACCTCGACCGTGCCCTTCAAATTTTGTTACGTCTCAACAATCCAACATGGCGGCTGTGCGAATTATTTCACTAGCATTCAATATCTCCGAAATTATTACCGATATCGCCCTGAAATTGTGTACGGCGATAAAGGGTACTACTAGAAGTTCACCTATGAGACTTTCAAAAACCTGGTGACTACAAAACCAACATGGTGGTCAAGCGAATTTGAGACTTTTAAATAGACATTTCTCGCGATTTAACTATCCAAACGTAATGAAACTTGGTACAGCAAATGTTTATACACATTGTAATGCACTGGAGTCTAATTTAGTTCAATTGTTTACATAACCTCAAAATGGCGGCTGTGCGAAATATTTCACTGACAATCTATATCTCCGAAACTATTACAGATATCACCCTGCAATTTTGTACGGTGATAAAGGGTACTGATACAAATTTACCCATGTATATTTCATAAACCTGTAAAGTACAAAACGAACATGGTGACCAAGCGAATTTGAAATATTTTAATTGACATTTCTCGTGATTTAACTCTCTGAGCTCAGTGAAATGTGGTACAGTAAATGATTTTGCAGATTGTAATGCACTGCCATCTAATTTAATTCAATTGTTTACATAACCTCAATATGGCGGCTGTGCGAAATTTTAAAATTAAGTTTTTATTTCTTGTGTCGAAATCATGCGATCGAAGTGAATGTTTGAATAATGAAGCTAGGCAATAATTGTCCTTGAATGGTATATAACTCTATGGCCTATACATATAACAATCCTAAATGGCGAGCTTCCGAAATATTTAGATGGTTCTCAATATCTATGAATCTTTTACAGCAACCAAACTGATTTTTCTTATGTTCATAGAGACTATGAACATATGTTCACCTATAGGACTTTCAGTAACCTGGTGAGCACAAATCCAACATGGCGGCGACGCGAAGTATAAATATTTAAATGGACGTTTCTCGCGAATTAACTATCCGAGTGCCGTGAAACGTTGCACGTTAAATGCTTATACAAATGTTGATCCACTGGCATCTAATTTATTTCAATTGTTTGCAAAATCACGAGATGGCTGCTATGCGTAATTTTAAAATCTCGTTTTTACTTCTTGTGTTCTAATCATGCGATTGAAGTTTGAATACCACACGTACACAATAATCTTAATGTAATAGTACAAAAATAAAAATCCAACCTGGCGACCATCTGAAATATTTAGATGGTTCTCAATATCTACGAATCTGTTACAGCAATTAAACTGAAATTTTGTATGTTGATAGAGGCAATTAACATGAGCAGGATATATGAAAATAGGCTGTATAGTTCTTCACGGAACTACTTGTTTTTTATCTTATACAATTACTAGCAACCCGGGGTGGGGTTGCCTGACTCAGGCCGCTTCAGTTTGTGTTGGAACACAGTTTCAACGCGACGGCCAGCGATATTCACAGCAAAATGATACCGAGAAACTTATAGAGGAAGTTAAGAAGTATGTTTTTCTGTTTGATACGGGTAATCCAGACTATAAAAATGTGGTCAAGAAGATGGAGGCATGGAGAGATATTGGTGTTGAATTAAAACAAGACCGTTCCCCCAATGTTTCGCGTTTACTGTTAATTTCGTGAACCCATTTTCTCCTTCGGGATTTTTAATAATTGCAAATAACAACAGCAGCTCTTCTTCATCATCAGAATCAGACATCATAAATGTACAGCCCTGGCATGAAACCGCGAACAATTCAGAATAACTAGGTCGACTAGCCGTTGTTAGGCCGCCCTCTGTCTGACATCTCCAGGCCGTTGTGAAGAGCTGCTGTACGCGACGGCGTGTCTGTCTGACGAGACCTTAAGCGTTACGGCGCGGAGTCAAAGAGGGCCTGGATACTGTAGGCTATGTTCCTGAGGAATCGTTGAATGAAAGTTCCAGAAAGCATCAACCGTGTTGCTGGAGGACTGTAACAATAATAGTTGGTTATTGGTGCTTTAAGGGGCGGAACAGCAAGGTCATCTGCCCCATTGTAACAAGAAGATATAGGTTTTGTTTTACTTTTATAAATAAAACAAACCCCGTGGCACTACAGCCCATGAAGGGCATAGGCCTACTAAGCGACCGCTGCCCAGCCATTTGGCCTGCAGATATTGGGGTGACACGTGGTCAGCGCATCGGATCCCCTCGGACGTTAATCTTGGTTTTTGTGACCGGGGCGCTGCCTCACCCGCCCGTGAAAGCCAATATACCATCTTTTTGGAAGCCTTCATAGGGAGGTTAAGGCTGCTTGAGCTCTTAGTTCTCACAGTAATGAGGCGCAGGTAAGCTTCATAAAAAGGGAGGTAGAGCGCAGTTCGCTACTCCTGTGGGGGTCCGGGCGGAGACACCAAGAGCCCGCTGATGAGCCTGCTTGGTGTCCTAGGCGAAACCCCACACATACACGCCACAAACCTAGAAAAAATGCTGAGTTTTAATTCACTGGCCGTGAAAGCCATTATACCATCAATTTGTAAGTTATTTACTTCAGTGATACCGGTTCATTAAAATCTGCTGTGTACAATATCTTTCATCTATATACAGTTCTCGAAAAAATTAATACATCACTTGTCCGCTTTATTCTTACAATCTATTAAATATACGCTTCGGATTCACACGACATAATGTTTGTTTTTAGAGTCCGATGTACTACGATCTATATTTTGTCTCCTTCTCGGCACGATGAGTTATAAAAGTATTTTATATTGCAATTGTGGTAACAATGTTTAACAATTTTTTACTTAACCCTTTATGGGATAGTGGTCCCGATATTAACCACCTGTCATAAGGACAGTCTGCCTGTCATGCTAGACTACTGGGTAGAACTATTCAACACATGCATACTCACTGGGGAAATCCCAGAGCAATGGAGGTCGTCAACAATCAAAGTGATGTTCAAGAAAGGAGAAACTGATGACCCTGATTCATACCGAGGTATAGCTCTCGAAAACACATCCTTCAAAGTATTCATGAAAATCTTAACAAACAGGCTTACAGAAGAAATAGATTTCCAGATACCGGAGAGTCAATTCGGCTTCCGAAAGGGAAGAAGCACATTACATGCCGTGAAATATCTAATTGAACAAGCCCAGGATACAATGAGGCACCCAGGAAAGAAATACTTTGTGGTCTTCGTAGACTACCGTTTGGCTTTTGACCTAATTGACAGAACGACGCTCGTCCGGAAACTCAATCACCTACGAGGGGCTACACATCCGTTAGTAATCATAATCTCGAATATCATCAGATATAACTAGGTCCAAATATCAGATAGCATAGCCCTATCCAAAAACATAACCCAAACAAACGGAATCCTACAAGGAGATCCAATCAGCCCAATATTATTCAACATCATGACAGCAGATATCACAGAAGTAATCATAGATACATCAGCATCACTTTTACTTTATGCGGACGACATGGCAATAGGTTCAGAAAACATAGAAGAGCTCCAAGAGGTCCTCAACAGGCTCACATCATGGACAGAAAGAAATGGCCTGCAAATTAACCACAGCAAAACCAAACAGATGCCCTTCAGGAAAGGAGGAAGGCATTCACTTAAAAACACAATGACTCTTCACAACAAACCACTAGAAGTAGTGCCGAAATTCAAGTACCTCGGAGTCACCCTCCAAACTACTCTAACATCCTACAATATCCACGTTAAAGAAAGAGCGGCCGCAGCAATAAAAGCCATCTACCACATCGAACAATATCAACAAATATCATTGGGTACAGCAATGCTACTGTTCAGAACAGCCATATCACCAATAGCAACCTATAGGATTAGCATTACCTGGGAAAAACTCACACTCAGCGACCTGATGATAATAGAAAAAGTCAAGGCCCGATATCTTAAGCGGATTTTAGGCATAGGAAAGTCTACCCGTTCAAGGTTGACATATGTATTAACTAAGGAGGACTACTTCATCGACGACATCAAAATACAGTTTTACCTACCAAACACCAAAGCCTATGAGAATGCACGCCGAACCTTAAATGAGAAACGAAATGCCATTTGGTCCGACTTTTACTCCACAGATGCCATAATGACAGAAGAGTGGAAACAAGCTAATTACGAGCTACGACACGTAATCACACGTTACGCCACCCATGGATTTCACTATGTGTTTGTTTGAGTCTTCAGTCTTTTGACTGGTTTGATGCAGCCCTCCATGCCTCCCTGTCCTGAGCTAATCGTCTCATCTCTACATAGCTACCACACCCTACATCCGAGGCAATCTGTTTAACATATTCTAACCTTGGTCTACCCCTACAGTTCTTGTACTCGACCCTTCCTTCCATAACTAAGCTTGCTATTCCTGGGTGTCTTAGTATGTGTCCTACCAACCTATCTCTTCTCTTCATTAGCAGTCGCCAGAAACATCTCTCCTCTCCCACTCGCCTTAATACCTCTTCGTTTGTAACCCTATCTACCCATCTGATCTTCATCATTCTCCTGTAATACCACATTTCAAATGCCTCAATTCTCCTCTTTTCTGCTGCACCAATAGTCCAAGTTTCACTTCCATAGAGCGCCACGCTCCAGACAAAGGCTTTCAAAAATGACTTCCTAATACCTAAATCTATATTCGATGTCAACAGATTCCTTTTTTGTAGAAAGGCTTTCCTTGCCTGAGCCAACCTACTTTTTATATCCTCTTTGCATCGTCCATCACTGGTTATTCTGCTTCCTAAGTAACAGAAATCTCCTACTTTCTTCAGCTTTTCATCTGCCAATTTGATCTCCATAGAGGTTTCTGATTTATTTCGGCTGCATTCCAGTATTTTTGTTTTACATTTATTAATTTTCATCATGAATTCCTTCCGTAAGACGGAATCCATACCATTCAAAAACTCATTCAAATCCTCAGGCTTGTCGGCCAAGATGACGATGTCACTATAGATTTTGCAAAACCAAGAATTTCCACCAACCAAATGAAGACTGTGTGTGTGACCTGTGCAACGATCATTGTGAAAGGTACCACGCACATAACTGCAAAATGAGGACAACCTCAATAATAAGACTGGCATTAACATAATTGATCATTTATGTACAAATATGTATTTGCACATTGTGCGCTTTTGTTTTAATAATAAGGACAGTTTATGCTTTCAAAGATGCTGGTAGTTGAATCTTTAAGCCTAAGTTTGGAAAATGTTCATGCTCAAGTGCTGGTATTTCAAAAAAATTGAATATTATATACATATCTACTTGACGTAATGTGGTGGATAAAAATAAAATAAAAAACTAAAAAAAAACAATTGAAGTGTAAAAATAAAATATAAATATATAAATAAAAATCATAAAATGGTTTAGAAAAATCTTCGGTAGAAGAAAGGGTACACAAGATGGAAAGAGCATATGGTATCACTAAGAATTTTTATAACAAAAGGTGCTTATCTAAAAATCTTAAAATAAGGCACTACACTACAGTGGTGAAACCGGAATGCCTATGTCTGGTACTAAACTATAGATTGGATAATCTTGAAGTACTAGAAAGGAGAATCATGAGGAAAATTTTAGGCCCAGTAAAAACAGCAGAAGTATGGAAATTAAGATCTAATGATGAAATATACAGGAACAGAAAATATAACAGAAACGATAAGAAAAAGGAGATTGCAATTTTTTTGGACATATTTACAGAATGGATGATTCCAGATTAATAAAAAGGATATTCAAGTACCTTTGGGAGAAAAGGGCAACAACTAGCTGGATTCAAGAAGTAAAGAAAGATTTAGAAAGAAATAATATAAGTGACGAAGAAACGGTGAACAGAGAGATCTTTAGAAAAAGGGTATTAAGTATGAAAGGATTCCAAGGAAGATTGCCAAAGAAACCTGGTGCGAAGTGGTCCGAGGATAGAAAGAAGCAGCATAGTGAACGGATGAAGGAGTACTGGAGGGAACGGAAGAGAAAACAACAAAGTGTGAAGAATTGAAATTGGCACGTGGTCCCTAGCAGGCCTCATCGGAAAGAAGAAGAAGAAAAATCATAAAAACAGAATTACAATTGTAAATGAAATATAAAAATAAAAATAATGAACATAACTATAAAAGAATTATGAAAATAATTTAAAAAAAAACAATTCGAAATTAGCAAATTAATTAATTCAATAAAAATATCAATATTATTAATTTATAAGAACAACAATTGAACATTAAAAATAAATATATAAACATTATATTTGGGCCCTCGGGGGAACCTGTAACCTCTAGAGGGCGCGTCCCCAGGTGGCGGATAGGGGGGCCCTACAGCACTAGTAGGGTTGGTTCAAATACCCTCCAATAGAACGCGCGGACCAACAGGTAGCCCAATTCCTGGGGGCTTCACAATGCTGGGTCACCCTCTCTCCAGGGGTCATAAATATGGAGGGCCCAGCTCGGGGTTATGAGTGAAGACCACAACGCACAGTGGGTCAAAATCGAAATCTAGGGGGACAAAATTATTTTTACGTTTTAATCATGAATTTAGAGTGAAAGCAACGTACGTATATAATTTGTTTACTTCATAATAAACATCAGTTAAGCTACGTCTACACATGCAAGAAATTATCTATGACTAGGAGTAGGATAGAGCATTTAGTTATCTCTTCAGAACAATTTTCTACCCCTAATTTACTTTTAAACAAAGTCGCAAAGTTCCACTTTTGACATAATCGACGAACCCAGTGCTTCAAACAGTTGTAAACGTGTGAGAACGGGTTGCGCGGCATCTTCTAAAACGTGAAATAACTAAGTAAGTTGCAAAAAGATGCAAAAAATCTTATAACAGGCGTAAACTACAAGACTTTATCTACATTTTAACATTAAGTAGAAAGTGACGCAGAGTGACGCGACATACTAAAAATCTAAGTGAAAATATAATTTTAAAAATAATAGTTAAATATTATATAATGCAAATATAGCTAAAATTACGTAACAATTACGCCCATTAATAACTGAAACACGTTGCAAAGATCACACCTTCAGCTGCATGTTCCATCTTAAAGCATCACAGTAACCACAAAGACAACCAAACCACAGCCACTTACATTCACCCTCCAATTCAGACTGCTCGAACAGTGGTGACAGATTCACACTAAGATGCGTTTATATCCCAGAATAAGGAGCGGCAATTCTATGAGAATGCTGTAGATGTAATAAATTTTGTTTTTCAATTATGAAAATAAATAATTTTGTCCTCCTAGATTTCGATTTTGACCCACTGTGCAACGGTGCCTGCAGTGGAGAAGGAGTCCTTCGGTACAGTGCAGTTGGCGGAAGTGGCATCCTAGTGTTCGGGAAATTGAGTAAAAGGTATCGCTCTCACTTCAGAGACTGATATCAAACATAGCGTCTGACCCGGAGCGGGCGGCTACAAACAGCGTCTGTTCCCCATGTGAGGGGCGGCTGATTTACTACCTGGCCGTAGGTATAAAAGGCTTGGCGTCAGCAAGGGCATGCGGCCGGAAAACTATGCCAAAACCAATATGACAGCGAATCTTAGTTTAGCCTCGGAAAATGCTAGGGCGTACCCCAGAAGCGACGTGCAGGGATTTCGCCCGACCCCTGTGAGAAATGGGCTAGGGCTACTGGGTCACGAGCGAACCCAGCTAAAGAGGCTAGCTCAAAATATGGTGAGTTACGAAGAATAGGCACACTGAATGTAGGAACAATGACTGGGAAAGGAAGGGAGTTAGTGGATCTCATGGAAAGGAGGAAGGTTAAAATATTGTGTGTGCAAGAGACTAGATGGAAGGGAAATAGGGCTAGAGAGTTGGGTAGTGGCTATAAGCTACTATACAGTGGAGCAGACAAGGATGGGAGGAATGGAGTGGGAATAATCCTCTCCCGAGAAATAAAGGAGACCATAGTTCAAGTTAAGAGAAGGAGTGACAGGATAATGAGCATCAAACTGTGTCTTGATGGACAATTGGTAAACATTGTGTGTGTTTATGCTCCACAAGTGGGTTGCGATGAGGAAGAGAAAATATCCTTCTGGGAAGATATGGATCGTGAGCTTGGAGATATACCAGCGAATGAAAGATTGATAGTGGGTGGTGACTTAAATGGACATGTCGGAAGGAGTCGAGATACAATCGAAAGAGTACATGGAGGCTGGGGAGTAGGAGTGAGGAATGATGAGGGACATAGAATCGTGGATTGTGCGATGGCATATGATTTGGCGATTGTGAATACATGGTGCAAGAAAAACACAGGTCAATATATGACTTACAAGAGTGGGACCAGAGAAAGCCAGATTGACTTCTTAATGTGTAAAAGGTCTCAATTAAGGGAAATACAAAACTGTAAAGTTTTTAATGGTGAAGCAGTGGCAGCACAGCATAGGACGGTAGTCATGGACTGGAAAATGAAGATTAGGAAGAAAGGCAGACCTGTGCGAGTCTTAACAAGAATTAAGTGGTGGAGATTAAATGAAGAGGCGTTGAAGGACCAGTTTAAGGAAAAAGTACTCAATGGAGTGGTTCTTTGCAATGATGTGCAGGAGTGGTGGGCGCACAACAGCAGTTTGATAAGGAGGGTAGGAACTGAAGTGCTAGGGAGAACTTCTGGCAAGAAACCACTAGCTGACAAAGAGACATGGTGGTGGAATGAGGAGGTACAGAAGATCGTGAAAGCCAAAAGTGATGCAAAGAAGTTATGGTATATGTCAGGTAGACAAGAGGATAAAGAGAACTACACGAGATGTAATAAGGAAGCAAATAAGGTAGTAGCACAGTCAAAGGCACAAATGATGGATCGGCTGTACGAAGAGTTGGAAACTACAGAAGGTGAAAGAAAAAATTTCAGAATAGCGCAGACGAGAGATAAAGACAAGAAGGACTACACCCAAATAAAGCAGATCAAAGATGAAAATGGTCTAGTATTAACGGACCATTCCGACATCAAGTGCAGATGGAGAAACTACTATGGAAAACTTCTCAATGAAGAGAACCCAAGGGTATATTTAGGAGAAGAAGAAAAACACCAGGGTCTGACAATGGATATTAGAAAAGAAGAAGTAACATTAGCACTTAGGAAAATGAAAAACGGAAAGGCAACAGGACCCGATGAAATACCAGTTGAAGTGTGGAAGTATCTAGAGAAAGATGGAATCGACATGTTGCTGGATTTAATGCAAAAAATGTACTCTCAGGAAACAATACCTGATGAATGGAGAGAAAGTATTTTAGTGCCTATATACAAAGAGAAGGGGGATATTCAGGATTGTGCTAACTACAGGGGCATTAAGTTAATGTCCCATACCATGAAAATCTGGGAAAGAGTGATAGACAAGAGGATCCGGGAGGAGACTAGCATTTGCGAGCAACAATTCGGCTTCAAGCCAGGAAAAGGGGCCACAGACGCAGTGTTTGCCCTGAGACAAGTAATGGAAAAGTATCGTGAAAGACAGAAGGGATTACACTTCGCATTCATGGACCTAGAAAAAGCATATGACCGAGTGCCCCGAGGAGAAGTCTGGAGATGTTTACGAGCGAAGGGAGTCCCAGAGAAGTACGTGCAGTTGGTTCAGGAAATGTACAAAGACGCAAGAACACAGGTTAGAAGCAGTGTTGGACTTACAGATTGGATTCCGGTTCGAATAGGTTTACACCAAGGTTCAGCATTAAGTCCATATCTGTTTGACCTAATTCTGGACGAAATGTCTAGTGGATTAAGAGACCAAGCCCCCTGGTGCGTGATGTTTGCGGACGATATTGTGTTGTGTAGTACCACCAAAGATGTCATAGAAGAAAAACTGGAACAGTGGAGGGCAGCCTTGGAAGACAGAGGACTCAGGATTAGCAGGAAGAAGACGGAGTATATGAGGTTCAATACAGACCAAGACTGTGAGATCAGAATGCAAGGGGAAACGTTAAATAGAGTGGATGAGTTCAAATACCTGGGTTCGGTGGTGACTGGAGATGGAAATCTGGATCTGGAAGTGTCACACAGGATTCAGGTAGGATGGATGAACTGGAGGAAAATGTCAGGAGTGCTCTGTGACCGCAGGATCAAGCCTAAGGTTAAGGGGAAAATATATAAAACTGTCGTAAACCTGCATTGCTGTATGGCTCTGAAACATGGCCTGCACGCAAAACGCACACAAGCAGGCTTGACGTCACGGAAATGAAAATGCTCAGGTGGATGAGTGGAGTGACTAAGCGTAATAGAGTGGAAAATGTCAAAATAAGAGGAACATTGAAGGATGTGGAAATATCTAAGAAGATACAAGAAAAGCGACTTCAGTGGTACGGGCATGTGAGAAGAAGGGAGGAATCCTACGTGGGGAGGAAGATGCTAGACATGCAAATACAGGGAGTGAGAATGCGAGGCAGACCTAAACGAAGATGGATGGATTGTGTACAGGAGGACCTCAGAGAAAAACAGTTGTCAGAAGAGGATGTGCATGACCGGGCTAAATGGAGGAGAGCTGTCAGAAACATCGACCCCACATAAGAATGGGAATGATGTAGAGAGAAAGAAGAAGAAGATTAATAATTATAATTAGGGCTCGGATTTTTAGGTAAATAAATATTTTTTATATAAATACATATTTTAAGGTTTTTTCCCCCTATAAATACATAAATTCCTGCTTTTCACTTATTAGCATATAAAAAGGCATAATATTTACATTTCTTTAAATCAGTATATTGATTGCATTTTTGTTCTGTGTTACTTCAACGGGGAAGAACCTGTGAGCTATCAAATCTTCATGCAGAGCGTTTTGTCAGCTTGCAACTGTATTATTCTTAACTTGTCACCCCGCCCCACTTTCTGTGGAGGCTTGGGATTTCCTTGACCGTAGCCATAATGAACCACGTGCTAGACCTTCCCCTCCCCCACCTACCTGGAACCAGTGTCACACACATGCAGTTCATTTCAGTGTAAGGGGCCGATAACCTAGATGTTAGGCCCCTTAAAACAACAATTATCATCATCATCATCATTTCAGTGTAAGGCAGTTCCACGATGCCTAAAATAAAAACAACTGCAAGTTATCGTCTGTTGCAAAATTTAAAGATAATTTTACCTCTGTTGGGGGCGTTCTGTTCTGCCAACCGTGTGGGAAAGCAATCAGGCTGAACAGCGATCTCAAGTTACACAACACGTCAAGGGCAAGAAGCATATTGCCGCAGTTTCGCGCCTTCAGAATAATTGTTTAGCGATAATAGTCGGTCATTTGTGATGGACAACCTGAAGATGTATCTCGTTGTGTATTGTAATGCTTCAGCAGTCAGTGAGACATAGCATAAATTGCATTCATGGGTACTGCATATTGTTTATATTCACATTAACAAACTAAATTATAATTAAATATTTTTACTTTTTTTCACATATTTCTGGTATTTTTAGCCTACTTTTCACATTTTGCAAAAATGAGGAAAAAGTAGACTTATGAGATCGATCCGGAAAAATGTGTGTGTGTCTGTCTGTCTGTCTGTCTGTCTGGCTGGCTGGCTGTGTGTGTGTCCCCCCCCCCCCTATCGACTCCTAAACGGCTGCAGCAATCAAAACCAAATTTAGTATGAGTAAAGATGTGCACCGGAATATCTCACGTCCATATTTGAAAATGATGTCAGTGCTACCAACTGCTGAAAAAACGCACTAGAAATTTGAGCTCTATGTTGGATATCTTGCAAGGTATGCATGTAGATAATATTATTTCAGTTTAATTTCCAGGAGGCCAACCATGACAGTGTTGCCAAAATAATTTTAAGCCTTCTGATAGGTCCAATGTTTAAATGCATATAACGTCTACACTATCAATTGGATTTCAACCAAATTTTGTATGTAGTATCTGTACATAAACAGATATGACTGAGCGTATTCTTAAGAGGCACCAGGGCTGCCAAGTGTTAATGATTGCTCTCTATATTTTTTTCTATCCAAATACCAATATATCAGAAAGTATGCAAGCCAACAGCTTTAAACTATGCACACGTATATTCTGACATTTTAGATTAATTTGGAGTAACTTATATACGTCAGTTCTACCAACATGATTATAAGCCTGCCGATAATACCAATTTTTAAATACATCTAACTTCTATACTAACAGTTGGATTTCAACCAAATTTCGTATGTGCTATGTGTACCATAACAGATATGACTATAAGTATTGTTAAGAGCAATCAGGGCTGCCAACTGTTAATAAATGCTGTCTATATTTTTTTACCCTAATATCAATATATCAGAAATTATGCAAGCCAACAGCTCTATACTTTGCACACGTATAGCGCCTGACATTCTAGATTAATTTGGAGTAATTAATATAAGTCAGTCCTGCCAACATGATTCTATGCCTGCTGATATGTCCAATTTTAAAATACATGTAACTTCTATACTAACAAATGGATTTCATCGAAAATTGGCACAACAAGATATCATAATATTTCAGATTATTTCTGACCAGCACACGCATGGTATTGTTGGCAACATGCTTTTACGCGTGCTGATAGATCCAGTGTCTAACTGCATGTAACGTCCATTGGACTTCAACCAAATTTTGTATTCTGTACCTTAAGAGATGGAACCAAGGATCATGTAAGTATAAGAGATTCGTCACTTTTGGTTATAGAATTTCCGAGAGAGAACACCGCCTGAGGCTATGGATTGTACTGCCAAGTCTGGCAACATAAAAAGTAAAAAGCCATATGAATGTAGCCTTTATTACACGTAAATGAACAGTATGTTCTGCGATGAGTTATTGATTATTGATGAAAATAACACAAACATAACTGCGCCTTTCGCTAGGCGCTGAAATATACGTCCAGATAGGAAAATAATACATTTTGATATATATCAATGTTGGCAATAGATTTGTCACGAATGACACAGTTATGCCGTTCTAGAGCTTAACTCACCTCTAGGCTAATTAAAAATCCTCTCATACACTACAGAATTGTTGAGATATTCGATGAATATAAAGAAAACTGTCCAAATGCACACACTACATTGCCATAACCTCACTTTTTGCCTAGCATGCCGGATGCCACCCACCCCTCCCCGTAGCCCTAAACCACAAATTTTATTGCAATGCAAAGGAGAATGGGTAAGAAAACAAACAAAAGATGAAATGCACACATTTATTCTCTATATATTTTTATTCGAGAGTAGTCCATATCGCCCACTAGTTTTCCACATGGTCAACTCCAGGAAGATGAAAATTGCCGTATTGTTCTTACTATCATTATAATTCTTACATCCCGGTGCTTGGCAATTTTTCGTCCCTTGCAGTGGCATGATTGACTCTCAATTCAATTCAAATAAACAATCAAAATACTGAACAAATCAAAACAACCAACAACACCACGAGGAAAATCAATCAAAACAGAGTATTCCCGCTTCCGCCAGTCGGTTTAGTGTGAACGTTGGGTGAGTGCCAACTACGGAACCTTAGTGCTAAAATTAATTCTTCATTGGTTGGCAGAACATCCACAACAGGGCCTTACTCCGACCCGCGCGCTCCCTATTAACTGTCATCCCCCTGGATGGAACTAAGAATATATTCAGTCACCAGGGCTGCCAACTGTAGTGCTCTACGAGGCTACATTATACCAGGTATATTTTGAACTAATTAGATATTTGGATATTACCAAATTAATTTCGTCATTATTCTTGATAGGTTCATATACTGTAGATTAATCATTGGCATGAAAATTAGGCTGTATAGTTCTTTACGGAACTTCTTGTTAATTCATAAAAAGTAAATATTTTCCCGATTTTTAGCACCTAAACATCCGAGCCCTAATTATAATAATTAAAATAATTTAAAATGTAGAAAACACATAAAATATAAAAAAAAAATTGTCCTATAGGCCAAAGGGTTAAATCACTTGCAGCGGCAACATAATTAATTATGTACTCAGCAGTTTTCATGTAAATATTTTCCCTGGCCTTGGATGCATAACTCTGGCTCCCTAATTTGCAAATTTGATAACAGATAAATTCGAGATTTTGTATGTATAGATTTAAATAATTCTCCAATTTTTCTTATCAGAAATCAATTTAGTTTTATTCATGATTCTGAATTCTTTAAAAAATCGTTTTTTTGACTGTAGTTTATTTTATATTTTCTTCTTAAATATTCAGTAGGTTGAAACCTTAAGTCAATAAACAGTGTTGTACTTTAATCACAGTACCGTTTTCGTCCACCTTGTGACTTTCTTCAGCGTTATATTATAAAATATGAAAAGAAGCAAGACTTACATACAAGTAGTTCCGTGAATAACTAGGCCCTATACAGCCTATTTTCATATATCCTACTTATGTTAATTGCCACTATGAACATACACAATTTCAGTTTGATTGCTATAATAGATTCGTAGATATTGAGAACCGACTAAAAATTTCGGATGGTCGCCATGTTGGATTGTTAAATGTATAGGCCATAGAGTCATGTACTATTAAAGGAAAATTATTGCGTAGGTTCATTATTCAAACTTTCACTTCGATCGCGTGACTACATCACAAGAAATAAAAACTTAATTTTAAAATTCGCACAGCCGCCATCTTGAGGTTATTTAAACAATTGAATTAAATTAGATACCAGTGCATTACAATGTGTATAAATAATTCCTGTACCAGATTTCAGTGCGTTTGGAACATTAAATCGCGAGAAAGGTCTATTTTTAATTTTCAAATTCGCTTGGCCGCCATGTTCGTTTTGTAGTAAACCGGTTTTTGAAAGTCTTATAGATGAACTTTCAATAGTGCCCTTTATCTCCGTACAAAATTTCAGGGTGATACTGCTAATAATTTCAGAGATATCGAATGCCGGTGAAATATTTCGCACATCCGCCATCTTGTGTTTATGTAAACAATTGAACGAAGTTAGATGTCGGTGCATTACTATGTATATAAACATATACTGTACCAAGTTTCATTGCGTTTGGTTAGTTAAATCGCGAGAAACGTCTATTTCAAAGTCGCAACTTTGCTTGGCCGCCATGTTGGTTTTGTAGTTACCAGGTTTTCAAAGGTCACATAAGTGAACTTATAGTAGTTCCCATTATCCCCATACAAAATGCCAGGGTAATATCGGTAATAGTTTCGGAGATATTGAATGCTGGTGAAATATTTCGCACAGCCGCCATGTTGGATTGGTGAGTCGTGACAAAATTTGAAGGGCACGGTCGGGGTCGCCCGGAATAGTGCTATAAACTTACCGAGTTTCATTGAAATCGCTCCAGCCGTTTAGATTTTATTAGGCGGGGACACACACACGAATCACACACACACACACGCACACACACACGGACAAAAGGTGATCTCATAAGCCTATATTTTCAAAATTGAAAATAGGCTAAAAATATCCTTATCAAAAGTTGTTATCAAAATAATTACCTACTTAAAATGCTTAAAGGGCTGAAAAAACACCTCAAAAAATCAGATCTGTTACAATGTGCTATAAAATAAAAGATATAAATCTTGAGTAAAAAGCAGATTTACGTTAAAACAGTGATCTAAAAAGAAGAATAAGACAGAAATGAGAAAATTATAAGAGGTCAGAAAGAAATGGGAAATATAAACATTAGAAACACTTACGTGGTTATTATAAGGCTTTCCATATTTTGTTCTTGTTTCTTAGAATTTGCCCAACTTTGGACCACGGGAAACAATAAAATTGACTTGCTGGTTAGTCCTTAGTTCTTTTCCCCAGAACTTTTTCATCTTTTCGCTGTTGTTGATCTTCTCAGCAGATGTCTTTTGCTTTTCCTGGAACCCCTTGAATTTATCAATCGTAGCTCGAAACACCTCTCATTTAGACTGACCCCAACTTCCTCCATGTCCTGTCTTATTTCATCCACCCATTTTGTAGTTGCTTTTATCTTGGTAATGTAATTGGAGATTTTCTTCGTTAATCGACAGCTCGTAAACTTGCTCCCAGGCTAGTAATTTAAATTACTACTAATTGGAGATTGTTGGAAGAAATCAAAACGTAAAAAAAAATTATAGTGGACGATGTATTAAAGGAAAACCCATTGACGTCAGTCACTTCATTGTTGCCAATATGTGGAATACAAAATACACCACATAAAACACATAATATTGTAACTATGTGAAAAATCATTAATTGGCAAAACCATTGGGCTGGATAAAGATTATTGATGCGTGACAAAAACCAGGGGTCGCTTACCTAGCAATTATTGGTCTAGACAAAAACCATTGGTCTGAATGAAAATTATTGATGCATTTTTGGGTATTTTCAGTCTTAGCGAATGTGAGGATATAGATCAAATGTTATTCATGTAAAAAAAAACAAAAAAACTGGAGCACTCGGGTGTCTTGAGGGTGATTTGTTTCAAAGAGATGCTCTGAATGGAAATTGGCACTCTCTTGTCTACAATACTGACTGTACAAAGTGGCTTCGGTGGCGTAGTGGGTAGCATGCTGAACTGCTGTGCCCAAGACAGCGGGTTCAAAACCGGCCGAAGTCGTTGGATTTTTTAAGAGCGTTAAACATCCATCAGTATGCCTTCCTTCGGAGGGGAAGTAAAGCCGGCGGTCCCATGGCATAGATTTATGGCATGTAAACGATCCTTCCATAGACTAAACTTGTGTGAAGCTAAATAAATAACTGACTGTACAGTAGTACCGTGTGCGTGGGGTTGGCAATACTGTATTTGTCCACAAATCACGTGTATAATGGTGGACTCAGCTGGAATTTTATCTTCATAAGTCGTGATCTAAGAAAAAAAGGGGGGGGGGTGTATTAGATAGCGGAGGGGAAAACATCTATTAATACTGTGCCCATTTCAACAATGAAATATGCAAATCACAGTTTGCCAGCAATGTTCAATCGGGAGTATTGGGGTTCATGGTTTGTTCTCCCACTCTGTGACTTACACACTTTGGATTAAGCACAGGATACACTTCCAAAAATAAACAAAATCAAATCCTACTATCAAAACATTTAATTATCCAAAATATGGCGCTACAAAAATTAAACAAATAAAAACACTGACACTACACTTCACACTTGTCCAAAGTTGAACAAGGAATACAAATTAAACAATTATAAAATAATAATGACTGGTTTTTTCAAAAACCAACAAAACTTCAATTCAGTTTCACTCCCACATGGTGTCAATTCAAATTCTTTAAAATAACGAGCTCCAAATGGCTCGGTAAAGTTTACATACACTGTGTTAACCATTAAACACAAATCAATTAATATTTACATGAGTATATCTGTTTTTAATCATAATATCAAAGTATGGATGATCATTAATTTATTTTTGGGCTCTCACAATGCTCATCTGTTACCATCCCTCTCTCTCAAGCTACCAACTCACTACCGTGATTTGAAAAATCTGCGTATTCTCGAGCTATAGAAACTACTGAGCAAGTCAAACTTAAGATTACTCCCGGAACCTTAAAGTCTCCATAAAAACTCGTGAATCACTGAATCATTAAATAATAAAGTTAGGGATTTATCATTTTGTCTACAAAGACAATTATATCTTAAGAAAGCAACGATCTGAACTCTGCAAGCGATAATAATGGATATAAAGGGACCTCGGTTCAACTACCGGGTCGTTAAAATAATTTTAAACACTTCCGTTTGTTATGACTCAGACATCCCGTTCCCCAACCTAACGCAATACAAGAGGGTAAGGGTCTGTCTTAACTACTTGGCTTGATTTATTGCATGGAGAAGAGCCCACAGTCTCGCTTCACAAGGGACTGGTTTATTCAGCTTTTACACACAGCTGCTTCAAATGCATTTCTCTGAATTACAAGGCTTACGATACAAAAATGACCACAAACAACATATTTAGGTTCTACAGACCTTATTCTCTTAACTTCGGTATAGTATAATTATGAAGTGTCCTCATTAGCGGGTAAGAAAATTCAATAATACAACCAATATTAAGGGGCTTCAACACGGACGACTCTGAGTTCGATCCTTTCAAATGCCTCGGGAGCAGTATCCCAACTTTGAGGACTTATAACATTTGCGACTTAGGGTAGGCCTCGCCCATTACCAGCGCTCATAATACAACATAAATGGCACCCTTTTTAACATATAACACAAAATGCCTCGTGATCACTATCACAACTTTGCGGACTTATAACAGTTCAATTACCACCACTAACTGTCCCTCATAATTATTTTACCGAGCATTTCAACGCATTACTAGCGTGACAAATTACTTCAATGCGCGACATGGCGCTCATACATTAATTAGCCAAGTTGCCTTCAAAGAACTAAATAAATTCAAATCAACGTTTGATCTACGTCTCAAAATATATATATTACTTTTCCTCCATTAACAATAATCATTTTTACCACAAAGAACATCATGTATTCACTACATTTATTAATTCATCTAAAGGAGCTCTGAAGCTACCACTTTTCAATATAAAATTCATCACACTATTCATTCACATAAAAATAATTATTATTATTACGCTTGCTTTACCATATTTATATCATTTACCATTATACTGATATTTTACTGAATATTTTCCACAAGGGATTCATTAATATTTCACATATTTATTATATTTCCATCAAATTAATCGTTCAGATCGCGCAATCTTTCTTTCACCTGTTATTAGACATCCCTACTCTCACTCATGAGGATTATACGCAAATCTCCCCAAAACACATAATAATGAAATTGTTACTCACATGACTGTACGGTCATCGACCGAATTCTCCAACGATGGAACATTTTCACCCACCAACTTCTTCTTAAGCCATTTTCATGGTGATATTTGCACTCAATGACACTTTCTTAACAGCACATAAAATATGTACCCTAATCACTTGGAATATAATGAATACCATTTTGTATTCGTTTTCACTTAACACAATACAATTTCACTAAAACTATTACACTCAAAAATTTCACTATATTTACATTACATAAAAATTCTATCACTCTGGCGTTAATTATTCGCCTTACACACGTGATTTCTTTTCTTTTCCCGTTTCCAAGGGTTGCACTATATGCACGTCTGCTTCCTACTCTGAAGAGATGTAGGATCGAACTAACCTCACTGGAACGGCTGATCTTCTAATTCTGGGTTTGACTATCGGCTTCTATAACTTTACTGCACGATGTCGTATCTTGCTAGACGCTAACTTGTTCGTCTAATAAAAGTCTATCCTTGATGTATTACTATTTTGATCGCTCGAACTTGTATATCGGTGACCTAGTAATTTCCTTGTATTACTTTCTGTTACTTTGATTCGTGGCTTATTGGAGTACTCCCCAATGTTTAACTGTTCATTTGTCCACCTAGACAAAGCCTGGAACTACAATTCCTAATTTTATCGTCCTTCGCTCTAGCCCCCTTGGTTCAGGAACACTAGGCGTTACTATTTCGTTCTACCCTGATCTGGTTACTTAACGTAGATAGAACTGTCTATTTCGATATCCTTGGGTACTTCGAAACCTTATGATGCGTCGGTTCTTTAACTGAACTATATATTCGAGTACTTATCGCCGGTTATTTCTTAAGTCCACAGCCTAAACTTTGACTGTACTAGTGAACTTTATCGATAATTGTTCCTGCGTGCAGCGTCTAAGCGCTCACTAAAATGGCTTGTTGTACTTTGCGACACAGTATCACGCTTTCCGGCGTCTTTTTTAACTGAATGTACTTTGATGCAGCACTCCTGCACTAGGAGTTTACTTGTAGCTTGTCTGTAGTTGATGCTCCAACGTCACGCTCCTCTGGGCTGACTGATACTTTGAGAAACAGTGCACGCTCTCTTGCGTCTCTGGTAAACTGAATAATTGTTGGATGATCCAGCACGGCCTCTCCCCGAGGACTGCTTAGAATGAATGATACTTGATACAGCCGGACGCCCCCTCTCGGGCTCTCGGAATAACTGCATGTACTTGTTGATACAGCGACGCCCCCTCGGGCTGTCGGAAACTGCATTAAGCGATGATTGTTGATCCATCGTGCAGCGTCTCTGCGCTCACGGAACTGAATGATTGGCGAAACAGTACGACCCGCCTCAGTGGTCGCTCAAGACTGAATGATACTTGATACAGTCGGACGCCCCCTCTTGGGCTCTCAGAATAACTGCATGTTCTTCCTGGCACCTTCAGGGTTTATATCCAATTCTGTGGCAAAAAGATCAAATCCTCTTCTTCTCCAGCACTAACTTCGGAAGTGATTGTCGTATAATTTTCAAAAATATCTCTCTTGAAAGCTCTTGTTTTAATCGTACAATGGTTTCTTTGATCATGAAAATCGATCACACAATTCCAAGATATTAAATAATTTGGCTCCTCAGATATGTGGGTGGTGAGGTTTATTTTTCCCTCTCTCCCAACTATGGGCTCGGGGAATAACTAACTACGTCATGCCACGTCTGCAGTTCTTTCCTGTGCAAATATTATAAACTTTTCCCCACACAAAAATCTCTATTCCAGAATGATCAACTATGATGTGTTCATTTCATTAATTAAATGCTTGCAAATGGCTTAATTTTAATTACTTCTCTTCTTGCGTCATTGCAAGGTTGTCATTTTATAGCTGAGTAAGGTCTATTTCCGAAACTCATTCTCCCTCACTCGTCGTGGAAAGTTATTCTTGTTCTATTAATAATCATGCGCCAGCTCATTATCGATGCGTCAAGCGTGATCTCACGTCCGCATGACTCGTGGTCACCCGTTCTTACGCCACATTATCACAGCCCACTTCTAAGAATCTTTTCAAGTCATTCTAAAGACTGAATTATTTCCTCTCTTCTTTTGCATATAACATATGGATTCGACGCTTGAACCAATTGCAGATGGGTTCAAATCTCCCCGACTTAGATAAATTAATTTTCGAAATTTTGAGGAAATTTATTTAAACATTTTTTATAAAAAATCTTCTTCTTTCAGTGTCGAAGCCATCATAACACTTCGCAGTACCTTCTGGTCTTCTTTTACAAGCACTTTCTTTCTCTGGCTTGTTGTAGTCCCAACAGGGTTCCCTTCATTCATTCCCTTTAAGCGGATGTCCACACTTAAGGTCCTAAATCACTTGTCTCGTTCGAGTATTTGTCTGCCTCCCCACAGTCTGGCGTTACTCCAAAACTGTGTCAATCGGTTTCCTTTTTTTTTATTTCTTTATTTCATGGGACTGGCGTTCTGCCTATCTGTCTCTCTCTTCTCTGGTTATTCACTGTCATCCTATATATTTACAAACTCTTTAGGGGCAACGGGTGCGTGCTTGCCCTACCCCGTTGGTCTTTTTCTGTTTTCTTCCCTTTTCTGGACTCAAAGTCTACAGAATTTCATCTTTCGTTACGGGTGAGGTCTATCCCTACCCATATCCTCATCTGTTTTCTTCCATTCTCCTTCATCTCGTATCGAGATGGCATTTTTCAAAAAATTATTTTTCCTACTCTTCCAATTTCAGAGTTCTGTAAGATCCTTTCCTTTTCTTTCTTTCATTCCATTTCTTCCTTCTAAGCTTCCAGCTGTAAAATACCTGTGAACTATCTTTCTCCATGGGAATTTGCATTATTTCTAACCCTCTCATAGTTTCAATAGGGTTTTTATCATCCTGTAAACCTACTATAATTATCGGTTCTCTTCCTATTTCACCATTTCTTTCAAAGATATCTCCTCTATTTTCTTCATTATCTCCAATGGTTCCATCCTTTTCTATGAGGTTTTCTTTACTCAAATTTGAGTCGATTTCAATTTTTCTTTGTTCGGCCCTTTTTCGTTTACCTTCCTGATATTTCATCATGAGTTCCAAAATTTGTGCCTTCAATTGTTCTTCTTCCAATTCCATTTTGTCTTCTTCAAACTTATGACTTTCTTCTGGAATTCCACTTTCCTTTTCAATTTCCATTTGATCCTGAATTTCTACTTCCATTTGTGCCTCGACGACACTCTCTATTTGGGTTTCAGTTGTTCTATCCATTTCCCTCAGAATTATTATATTAGTCTCTACGACTTCCACTTCTTCTATTATCCCCACTTGATCTGGGTTTTTATCTTTCTCTTCATGCTCAGTTTTGGCATAAGAATGGTCTTCTTTAATTTGAAACTCGTTTTCATTTCGGCATTCTTTCTTACATGGAATTACCGTTTCCTCTTGAATATCCGTTAATTTTTCTTGAGGTAGCTCAATAGTTTTCTCCGTTTCCATAGGAGTCACAACCATTCCTACTTCACTTTCTTCTTTGGGTTGTTTAAGGCAATTTTCGGGCTCTTCCGGCACCGTTATTTCCTTTTCTTCTACAGCTCCAGTTTTACTTTCAGCTTGGATAACTGCTTCTTTTGATTCCTGGTCCTGCGCTAATATATAGTCATCATATATTTTCTGGGCGGCCTCTAGATTCTCTTGAAATTCCTGGAGTTTAACTCCCCTTATCTCGGCTAATTCATGTATGGTTATTATATCTTGTTCATCAAACATGCTCATTCTGAAGCGATGCATCTTCTGACGTTCTTCTCTTATATAATCCATCTGTTCCTCCGGATATTTCATCCTGTCGTGATCCTGGTAATCGATTTTACACTTAATATGACTCCAGTTCATCCATATTTCCCATAATGATTTCCTTATTTCAGGTATTTCCTCAATGAATGTCTTTATCTGTTCCCACGGAGCTAATTCTATTTTCCCTTCTTTAACCATGCGTTTCGCAAATTTCTTTTTCGATTCTATTAATGACTTTTTAACATTAGGGATTTCATTATACAATTCTTTTAATTCATGTTTAGGCATTGTAGGCCCATTTTTACTCGCCCTATAAATAATTTCATCTATATTCCCAATTTCCTTAAAACTATCCTCTATTTGTTCGTTAATTCCCTTTGTCTCCTTTGGGTCTTTATACCACACTTCCCTAAGCTCATCATTCATCTTAGTGTGCTCTTTTCGCATTTCTCTAATTATGCACAAGAACTCTTTTATTTCGTCCCAGGTCGCCATTTCTATTTTTTCCTGATCCTGAATGCTAAAGCTATCATTAAGATGGCGGCGAGTGAGAGACGGGCAGTGAGTTGGCTCCGTACATATTTAATTTTCTTGTTTGTAAATAGAGTAATAGCGAGTTCTAAAGTTTCTCTGAGTGAGTGTGTGGATATAAGAAGTTCGATCGTGAACGCAAAGTGCTGGGAAGACATTCTCGTAAGTAGCAAATGTGAATTTAGTTCGTTAGTATTGTGTTCATCATCTCGGCCAGTGACTGGACAGCCGCCTCGCCACCCTACCTGGCTCAAGGTTGCACGGCTGAAGTCAGGCCACCCTCGTCAGCCGCTCCCTCCCATCTCTCACAGCTGTGCTTGGGGACCCTTTCTCTTGGCCTTGGCTGGTGACGTGCAAGTTAATCCGGGCCCAGTAACTGTAAAATGTGTGAAGTGTGACTCTGTAGGACGAGTAAACCAGATCCGGATTCAGTGCTCAGAATGTCAACAGTTTGTGCATCGTACTTGTGCCAAATTGACTGCAGGTCAATCTAGAAAAATATCAAGAGGTGAAAATTCGTTCTTCTGCTGGCAGTGCTCCATGCCGCAGTTGTCAAACTCACTATTCGATAGCTCCACTAATTCGGTTTCCACGCAATCATCTCAATACCGTAAATCAACTAGCAATATTTCAGTTCTAAATTTTAACGCACGCAGCATAATGCATCCGAAACGCAAACCTCTCGTTGATGCTTGGTTGATAGAAGAAGCCCCATCACTCATTTGTGTGTCTGAAACTTGGCTCAATCCCTCCATTTACAACAATGAGGTGATTTCGGACAGTTACATAATATTTAGAAATGACAGGCCCTCCACAGGTGGTGGAGTTCTCATAGCTTGTCTCCCAGAGCTACAACCCAGAAGCGTGCCCGAACTCGAAGTAGAGGCGGAGGTAGTTTGGATACAGATTACAACCAAGCAGGGTCCCATTCTGGTTGGCTCTGCATACCGAGCCCCGGGTTCTAAAGACCTCCACAACGAAGCCCTTCTTCGCTCCCTCTCAAGAGCACAGGCGCTACAGAATAAATTCTTCGCTATTCTCCTGCTAGGTGACTTCAACCTTCAAATTGACTGGCTCTCGAACGATACTCCGAAAGCTCTTAATTCTCTTTCTGAAAAATTTCTATCATGCTTTTACGGCCTATTTCTTCAGCAGCTGGTAAAGCAACCCACTCGAATCACGGACCATAGCAGAACCACCCTGGACCTAGTGCTCACAGATAATGTGGACATAGTGGACTCCGTTGAAGTAATTGAAGGCGTGTGTGATCATGAAGCAACCAGGGTTGAACTGAAATTACTCCACCCAAAATTGAAGAAAATATACAAAACAGCTCTCAACTACAACAAAGCAAACTGGTCATTATTAAATTCTCTGTTTCGCTCCAATCTTCCGGTAGTGCACACCGTTGACATAGAAACCCTCTGGACAGAGTGGAAAAGTATATTCTGGCAGTGTGTACAACAGTGCATTCCACAAGTTAAATTAAATGGCAATCGTCGATCTCCTTGGATTACCAATGAGATTGTACTAATGTTAAAAAAGAGAAATAGATTGTACAAAAAATGGAAACATAACCCTACCCCCACTAATCTCCATAAGTACAAGATCCAACGGAATTTAACAAAAATCACCATTAGAAACAGCCATAGCAATTTCGTCTGGAATTTGGGCTCCTCGGACACGAAATCTCTGTGGCGATATATCAGCTCCAGATCAAGAAGCACGCCCTCCACGAATTTCACGTATAATGGCAAAATTTTATCTGAACCCACGGAGATTGCTCAATCATTTTGCTCCTCCTTCTCTCAGAACTTTTCTTCCTTTACTCCATCACAAAATTATATAATAGATCGAAATATTCCTTTCCCTAAACTTGAATCCATTTATTTCTCCGTTGATGAGGTCTGCAAGTTGTTGTCATCTTTACCCCCCAATTCCGCTACTGGGCCTGATAATATACCCGCAAGAATTCTCAAAACGTGTGCTCAGGCCCTCGCTCCATCCATCTGCACAGTATTTAACACCTCTTTTCAATATGGGAAACTACCATCTGATTGGAAAATCGCCAACGTTGTTCCTGTCCACAAAACTGGTAATAAGGAATCAGTAACCAACTACCGCCCCATATCATTGACATCCATATTGTGTAAGGTAATGGAGCGTCTGCTATCGAGGGATATGTTGCGTTTCCTGAAAGAAACAGGTTCTCTTAACGAACACCAGCATGGGTTTCTGCCTGGACGTTCCTGTACAACGCTACTCACATCAGCTGTGGACGACTGGCAACAAACTTTGGAAAGAATACCAGGCGGTCAAGTGGATCTCGTTACTCTCGATTGGACCAAGGCTTTTGATCAGGTTCCCCATTCACGTCTTCTTGATAAACTGCGCTCCTACAGCTTCGGTGGTAAACTAGTGGGGTGGTTGACTGACTTTTTTACAAACCGGCATCAGAGAGTAGTCTTCCAAGGCGCTCATTCCTCTACTGTTTTGGTCCCATCTGGTGTCCCTCAAGGATCTGTCCTTGGTCCTCTACTTTTCAACATATTCATGTTGGATCTTCCACATGCAGTCTCCTCAAACATCTACCAATATGCCGACGACACAACCCTCTATCGCAAGATCAAAGACAATAGTGACCTCACCGCCCTGCAGGAGGATCTAAATAACATCAGTGTCTGGTGCAAAATTAACGGCCTGGCTGTCAATTCTTCCAAAAGTTATCTAATCTCCCTAACCCGTAATCGAATTCCAGCGGCCAACCCTTATCACTTTGAAAACACTCCGATTCCCCGTGTGCAGTGCGTCAAACTTCTTGGACTCAACATCACTTCCGACCTGAAATGGAACACCCACACCGACGCAGTGAGGAACCAAGCTGCACGCCAACTGGGTATGCTAAGCAGAAATCTACGTGGCTGCCGAACCAAAGTGAAGAGGACCGCCTACCTGAGTCTAGTACGACCGCTGCTAATTCACGCGTGCCCTTCATGGAGCCCCGGCACCAAGGGAAATATCCTTAAGCTTGAACAGATACAAAATCGTGCCACTAAATTCATTCTTTCGAAAAATTCCGACGTAGACTCTAAAATCAGACGCCAAAAATGTAGCCTTCCATCTATTGAGAACCTATTTACCCAAATTGATTTGTTATACCTGAGAAAACTTTTTAATAATACTGACTCATCTGCTATTTTAGACAAAATTTCCCTTGGCTACCGATCAGCTCAGAAAGGCCGCGGAGTTACGCTGTACGCCCCACTACCCAGGACTGAGTCGTACAAACTGGGGTTTGTAAATAGATCGGTCTGTGCTTGGAACAGCCTACCGTGTTCCCTGAAGGCCAGCAACAATAATGCCGTTCAGTTCAAGAGGAAGCTGCGGCATTATTTGTTCATGAAGTAGGTTGTTCCTCATAAATTATGCCCCGATTCTTTGTTGTGCTAGTGTTTCCTGTGTATCTCCATTTACAATATTTATGTGACCTCTTCTCTTGTTTTCCTGCCTAATCCTATATAAATTTACTATCCCTCTAATGTATACTGTAAATAATTTATCATTGCTCGATTCTCACTAATTGCCATCTTGTGTACATATGTAAATATAACCCAGTATATATAGTGGGGGCTCTGACGCATCCCGAATGCGAAGTGGGGCTTTGCTCTTTTCAGAGACTCCCTTCAGTGTAATGTAAATATAGTGTAAGGCACTGATGAATAAATATGAAATGAAAATGAAATTCTTTTCCCCGTCGCCTTCCGAGCCTACTTGAACTTGCATTACTAAATGAGACTTTGAATCATCCTTATTATTATCCTCAATATTGCTTTTACTATGCACGCATTCCCTTGGAACTGGTTTACATGTTTCATTCTCAATTTGGAGCTCTATAGGTTCAACCTTTACCCTGTTTTCCAAAGACAAGTTACCTTCGCTTCGTGCAACTGCCTCTAGATGCACGCATGCTTCCTAAGGAAATTTCTACATTTTCCTTGGTTGGGTACCCTTTTTCATTTTGTTGGAGATTCACTTTCCTGTCCATAGATTCATATCTATCTTTACTATCTGCCTTCCCGGCCTCCAAGAACCTCTGCCTCGCTTCATTCAATGACATCTTACTATCTTAGAGAATACAGTGGGCTACTCTGTCCCATCATCAGTTCATGCGTGAGAGATGGTACTCTGAACTCTTGTGTCCCAATTTCCAAAATTCAACCTCAGTACGGGTGTTTACTAAAGCGTACCCGTCTGGTATAATACTCATTCAATATCAACACCTTTATGGAAGTGATTTTAAAATTCAAAAAATTTTGAAAAACCATATTTTTCAAAAAATGAAAATTTTGATTTTTCAAGAAAAACTCGGGTTTTCCCTAGGAAAACTCGGCCCTACGTACTGGGCGCCATTTAAATGTTTATTAGTCCTTGCCCCACGCTGGGAATAGACCATTTATAATGTTTATTAGGGGTTTTTATAAGGGCTGCTCGGTGTGAGTTTCCAGGGTCCCAATGCGGTCAGTTAATTTTGTATTTTGTAGCTAATTCTATCACTATTTTACCATTATGTGATATGACCGTCTTAAGTGTTCCTAAAAGCATTAATCCAAGCACATTACTTATATGCCCCCATGTGCCCATTTCAACAATGAAATATTCAAATCACAGTTTGCCAGCAATGCTCAATAGGGAATATCGGGGTTCATGGTTTGTTCTCCCACTCTGTGACTTACACACTTTGGATTAAGCACAGGATACACTTCCAAAAATAAACAAAATCAAATCCTACTATCAAAACATTTAATTATCCAAAATATGGCGCTACAAAAATTAAACAAATAAAAACACTGACACTACACTTTACACTTGTCCAAAGTTGAACAAGGAATTCAAATTAAACAATTATAAAATAATAATGACTGGTTTTTCAAAAACCAACAAAACTTCAATTCAGTTTCACTCCCACATGGTGTCAATTCAAATTCTTTAAAATAACGAGCTCCAAATGGCTCGGTAAAGTTTACATACACTGTGTTAACCATTAAACACAAATCAATTAATATTTACATGAGTATATCTGTTTTTAATCATAATATCAAAGTATGGATGATCATTAATTTATTTTTGGGCTCTCACAATGCTCATCTGTTACCATCCCTCTCTCTCAAGCTACCAACTCACTACCGTGATTTGAAAAATCTGCGTATTCTCGAGCTATAGAAACTACTGAGCAAGTCAAACTTAAGATTACTCCCGGAACCTTAAAGTCTCCATAAAAACTCGTGAATCACTGAATCATTAAATAATAAAGTTAGGGATTTATCATTTTGTCTACAAAGACAATTATATCTTAAGAAAGCAACGATCTGAACTCTGCAAGCGATAATAATGGATATAAAGGGACCTCGGTTCAACTACCGGGTCGTTAAAATAATCTTAAACACTTCCGTTTGTTATGACTCAGACATCCCGTTCCCCAACCTACCGCAATACAAGAGGGTAAGGGTCTGTCTTAACTACTTGGCTTGATTTATTGCATGGAGAAGAGCCCACAGTTTCGCTTCACAAGGGACTGGTTTATTCAGCTTTTACACACAGCTGTTTCAAATGCATTTCTCTGAATGACAAGGCTTACGATACAAAAATGACCACAAACAACATATTTAGGTTCTACAGACCTTATTCTCTTAGCTTCGGTATAGTATAATTATGAAGTGTCCTCATTAGCGGGTAAGAAAATTCAATAATACAACCAATATTAAGGGGCTTCAACACGGACGACTCTGAGTTCGATCCTTTCAAATGCCTTGGGAGCAGTATCCCAACTTTGAGGACTTATAACATTTGCGACTTAGGGTAGGCCTCGCCCATTACCAGCGCTCATAATACAACATAAATGGCACCCTTTTTAACATATAACACACAATGCTTCGTGATCACTATCACAACTTTGAGGACTTATAACCGTTCAATTACCACGACTAACTGTCCCTCATAATTACTTTTAGCGAGCATTTCAACGCATTCCTAGCGTGACAAATTACTTCAATGCGCGACATGGCGCTCATACATTAATTAGCCAAGTTGCCTTCAAAGAACTAAATAAATTGAAATCAACGTTTGATCTACGTCTCAAAATATATATTACTCTTCCTCCATTAACAATAATCATTTTTACCATAAAGAACATGTATTCACTACATTTATTAATTCATCTAAAGGAGCTCTGAAGCTACCACTTTTCAATATAAAATTCATCACACTATTCATTCACATAATAATAATTATTATTATTACGCTTGCTTTACCATATTTATATCATTTACCATTATACTGATATTTTACTGAATATTTTCCACAAGGGATTCATTAATATTTCACATATTTATTATATTTCCATCAAATTAATCGTTCAGATCCCGCAATCTTTCTTTCACCTGTTATTAAACATCCCTACTCTCACTCATGAGGATTATACGCAAATCTTCCCAAAACACATAATAATGAAATTGTTACTCACATGACTGTACGGTCATCGACCGAATTCTCCAACGATGGAACATTTTCATCCACCAACTTCTTCTTAAACCATTTTCATGGTGATATTTACACTCAATGACACTTTCTTAACAGCACATAAAATATATACCCTAATCACTTGGAATATAATGAATACCATTTTGTATTCGTTTTCACTTAACACAATACAATTTCACTAAAACTATTACACTCAAAAATTTCACTATGTTTACATTACATACAAATTCTATCACTCTGGCGTTAATTATTCGCCTTACACACGTGATTTCTTTTCTTTTCCCGTTTCCAAGGGTTGCACTATATGCACGTCTGCTTCCTACTCTGAAGAGATGTAGGATCGAACTAACCTCACTGGAACGGCTGATCTTCTAATTCTGGGTTTGACTATCGGCTTCTATAACTTTACTGCACGATGTCGTATCTTGCTAGACGCTAACTTGTTCGTCTAATAAAAGTCTATCCTTGATGTATTACTATTTTGATCGCTCGAACTTGTATATCGGTGACCTAGTAATTTCCTTGTATTACTTTCTGTTACTTTGATTCGTGGCTTATTGGAGTACTCCCCAATGTTTAACTGTTCATTTGTCCACCTAGACAAAGCCTGGAACTACAATTCCTAATTTTTATCGTCCTTCGCTCTAGCCCCCTTGGTTCAGGAACACTAGGCGTTACTATTTCGTTCTACCCTGATCTGGTTACTTAACGTAGATAGAACTGTCTATTTCAATATCCTTGGGTACTTCGAAACCTTATGATGCGTCGGTTCTTTAACTGAACTATATATTCGAGTACTTATCGCCGGTTATTTTTTAAGTCCACAGCCTGAAATTGACTGTACTAGTGAACTTTATCGATAATTGTTCCTGCGTGCAGCGTCTAAGCGCTCACTAAAATGGCTTGTTGTACTTTGTGACACAGTATCACGCTCTCCGGCGTTTTTTATAACTGAATGTACTTTGATGCAGCACTCCTGCACTAGGAGTTTACTTGTAGCTTGTCTGTAGTTGATGCTCCAACGTCACGCTCCTCTGGGCTGACTGATACTTTGAGAAACAGTACCACGCTCTCTGGCGTCTCTGGTAAACTGAATAATTGTTGGATGATCCAGCACGGCCTCTCCCCGAGGACTGCTTAGAATGAATGATACTTGATACAGCCGGACGCCCCCTCTCGGGCTCTCGGAATAACTGCATGTACTTGTTGATACAGCGACGCCCCCCTCGGGCTGTCGGAAACTGCATTTAGCGATGATTGTTGATCCATCGTGCAGCGTCTCTGCGCTCACGGAACTGAATGATTGGCGAAACAGTACGACCCGCCTCAGCGGTCGCTCAAGAATGAATGATACTTGATACAGCCGGACGCCCCCTCTCGGGCTCTCGGAATAACTGCATGTTCTTCCTGGTACCTCCAGGGTTTATATCCAATTCTGTGGCAAAAAGATCAAATCCTCTTCTTCTCCAGCACTAACTTCGGAAGTAATTGTCGTATAATTTTCAAAAATATCTCTCTTGAAAGCTCTTGTTTTAAACGTACAATGGTTTCTTTGATCATGAAAATCGATCACACAATTCCAAGATATTAAAAAATTTTTCTCCTCAGATATGTGGGTGGTGAGGTTTATTTTTCCCTCTCTCCCAACTCTGGGCTCGGGGAATAACTAACTACGTCATGCCACGTCTGCAGTTCTTTCCTGTGCAAATATTATAAACTTTTTCCCCACACAAAAATCTCTATTCCAGAATGATCAACTACGATGTGTTCATTTCATTAATTAAATGCTTGCAAATGGCTTAATTTTAATTATTTCTCTTCTTGCGTCATTGCAAGGTTGTCATTTTATAGCTGAGTAAGGTCTATTTCCGAAACTCATTCTCCCTCACTCGTCGTGGAAAGTTTTTCTTGTTCTATTAATAATCATGCGCCAGCTCCTTATCGATGCGTCAAGCGTGATCTCACGTCCGCATGACTAGTGGTCACCCGTTCTTACGCCACAATATAACAGCCCACTTCTAAAAATCTTTTCAAATCATTCTAAAGACTGCATTATTTCCTCTCTTCTTTTGCATATAACATATGGATTCGACGCTTGAACCAATTGCAGATGGGTTCAATACATCATCTCAGCTTGCCACGGTGGGTGAGTAGTTATCGTGTCGGACTGCCAACCCGAAGTTTGCAGGTTCGCTCCTGGTGGTGGTAAGTGATTTTTGAAATGCGACAAAAATCACGAAACGCATGTCACACGATGTTGGCATGTTAAAGAACCAATTAGAATTCAGTAGGCCGTGTTAATAATGGCAATATTAATCTCGGGATTTTCCGCCAACAGAAAGTTCCTCATTTCTCTACTAGAAAGCGCTGTGGTGTCAAGGAGCTTAGAAATCTAACCGCCTTAAGTTTCATAGCGCTTCAAGATCGATAAAATTCGACATGCAAGTTTCTCTCTGGGTCTCAATTAACAACGCCTTCATCCGGCACCCGAGACCATACCATATTATTATTATAGGCTACTACATCATCTCCAGATCCCCCCCCCCCCCCCCAACTATTACCACATGTATTTTGGCTAATTTCAGTAGTTTAAGAATATTTATGTTCGACCCTCACTATTATGTGTCAGATAACTGTATCATAATGATGGTCATTATAACACTGTTTTCCATTATGATACAGTTTCTCCAGCCAATCAGAGCTCGTTCATTGACCAATTAGGTAACGATAACTTCGCGCATGCGCTCAAAATCCAACATGTCGGACATAAACACAAGATCGAACTATAATAAATTACCGACATGGAATACCCACCGTCCATATGTTCGCGTAAATAAACTGGCGAATATGAGACAAGAAATAGCACTGTACCTTAAACTCACCAACACTAATTTCTACACAGCGCATTGTCTTCAACTGACACCGGTGACAATATTACCGAGGGACGGCAGATGTAAACATATGGTTTGCATATGGCATTGCAAACACACAGAGCGCATGCGTCGGTCGTTCAAAGCTCTTGAAAGGCAGAGATATAACACCCATCGCTCGCTCTGCGATCACAAAATTCCAGTAGCTGACTCTCAACAGATATTTATGAATATTTATGTTAAAACATATGATAAAGTTATAATTATCGTCGAACATAAACAGCCATTATAGGCTCGTTGCATAATGTACTATTTTTCATCAGTATTTGGTCTCCTCTATTGTTCACAAAAATCCTAGCTCTAAATATTACACAGGCCTACCAAAAAAAATGGTGCCGGAGATTATGTAACTGATTTTAGGTATACTTGGATCGCTGAATCAAAATATGAAATCAATTTTTCTCTACCAGCTCTATTTTTTAAGATATCAGTTTTCCTCTATCACCTCTATTTGTTTAGATCTGTGTTGTTTTTATGAGCAGTTTTACACGAAATGTGCAGTTCTAACTCCATTTTGTGCAATTCTCAATCATAATATACAACGATTGGGTCAAGTATATTGTGTCGTATCGTCAGTCTGATATCCTTGCTTCTTGTGCCTATGGGATAGCAGAGGCAAAACACACCACTCGGTTAGAAAAGAGTGACCTAAGAGAGAAAGCATCGATGTTGGGGAAAAAATGTTGAACGAGAGAAAATCATCTGTCCTCCACTGCATATTAAGCTGGGCCTTATGAAGCAGTTTATGAAGGCTCTTGATAAGAACGGATCATGCTTTGCATTTATAGGAAATAAAATGCCTCACTTGAGTATGGAAAAACTTAAAGCCGGGATATTTGATGGCCCACACATAAGACAACTCATTAAGGATTCTGACTTCGTAAATTCAATGAATGAATCTGAGCTAAAAGCCTGGACTTCATTTGTGTCAGTTGTAAAACATTATCTAGGCAAACGCTAAGCTGAAAACTATGTTGAACTGGTAAACGAGATACTTAACAGTTTCAAATCTCTTGGGTGCAACATGAGTATTAAGGTGCACTATTTACACAGCCACGTAGACCGTTTTCCTGAAAATTTAGCAGACAACAGTGAGGAACAAGGTGAACGATTTCACCAGGATATTAAAACTGTGGAGGATCGCCACCAAGGAAGATAATACATGCACATGATGGCAGATGACTGCTGGAGCTTAAAAAGGGACTGTTCCTAAAGATATTCAAGAATGTCACGGAAAAGAAGCTTCCGAAGTGTCCAGTGACTGGTTGGTTTCATTCATGACTTTTTCCTCTATGTTTGTATATAATAATATTTGCATAATATAATAATGAGAATTCCGTGTTTAGTTTTTTATTACCATGCAATAGTGTAATTTATATTTCACAAAAATGTCATATATCAGAAACTAGAGCTGCTAGGCAAAAGCTTTTGGCATATTTGAATTCAGGGCATCAACTTCACATAAAATCAGCTTAAAAAGCCCCGGCACCTAAATCACTGTTGACCAGTGTTATATTGGGTGTTTCAGCTTTTCGCCACAAGTGCTTGCCCGAGTATACCGTCTACTGGGATGTTCGCCAGTGTTTCTGTGCCATTGACGACATCGAGTTCGAATGTGAGGAAAAGCCACTCGGACGAGTTAGTGATCAAGAACCCGCTTCATTGAACAGTGAGTACCACTTAATGTGCAATCAATCAATCAATAGCAGTCGTTTCATTCCACCGCAGCACAGTGGGTCAATATCGAAATCTAGTGGGACAAAATTATTTTTACGTTTTAATCATGAATAAAGAGTGAAAGCAACGTATATAATTTGTTTACTTCATAATAAACATCAGTTAAGACCTTTTTTAAGCTATGTCTACACATGCAAGAAATTGCCTATGACTAGGAGTTGGATAGAGCATTCAGTTATCTCTTCATAACAATTTTCTACCCCTAATTTACTTTTAACAAAGTCACAAAGTTCTATTTTTGACATAATCGTCGAACCCAGTGCTTCAAACAGTTGTAAACGTGTGAAAACTGGTCGCGCGGCATCTTCTAAAACGTAAAATAACTAAGTAAGTTGCAAAAAGATGCAAAATATCTCATAACAGGCGTAAACTACAAGACTTTATCTACATTTTAACATTAAGTAGAAAGTGACGTAGAGTGACGCGGCATACTAAAAATCTAAGTGAAAATATAATTTAAAAAAATAATAGTTAAATATTATATAATGCAAATATAGTTAAAATTACGCAACAATTACGCCTATCAATAACTGAAACACGTTACAAAGATCATACCTTCAGCAGCATGTTCCATCTAACAGCATCACACTAACCACAAAGACAACCAAACCACAGCCACTTACATTCACCCTCCAATTCAGACTGCTCGAACAGTGGTGACAGCTTTACACTAAGATGCGTTTATATCCCAGAATAGTGAGCGGCAATTATATGAGAATGCTGTAGAAGTAATTAATTTTGATATTTTAATTATGAAAATAAATAATGTTGTCCTCCTATATTTCGATTTTGACCCACTGTGCGCAGGGCGATTGCTCCTGCGGCCTTAGACGGTTCCGCCGTCTCTTCGGGCCAAGGAGATAAGGTTTTTGTGAGAGGTGTAAATTTTGGTGATGGGGAAGTTTGGTTTTTGAATTAGGATGAAGGTGTGTGGGGATTTTTAATTTGGGGCATAGCGGTGAAATTTGGAGATGTGCTGTGGGGGGAAGTATCGCTTCTGGGAAGGGAGATTTAGATGTAGGAATGGGTATGGGGGGAGGGGGAGAAGGGGTGACTGCTTTATTAATTGTAGGTATAACTTTAATTGACTTATATTTATCGAAGAACAGTGAAAACACGGGTACAATCGCTGCAATTACCAAAAGTAGATTGAGTAACTTATATTGCTCGGTGGTTTTTAAGTTATTTTGTTTGTTTGGAAGTAAGCAAGTGAGTTGATTAAGTGGGTGTATTTATGTCGAGATTATAAGGTGGATGGGCGTGGTGAAGATGATGTGTGAATGAAGTATATTCGGTGTAATGGGGATGATGTGAATGGTAGGAAGCATTGCTGTGACGGTGTGCGTGGAGATGAGCTTGATGAATAATATGTATATTATTATTATTATTATATATATTATTATTTTTTGAATGTTTTGAGAGGGGTGGTTGTGATGAGTTCTTGCGTTGATGAAGATGTTGTAATAATGGAAAACTAGCATTACCCGTCGCGGCTTCGCCCGCGAATATTCTAGTTGTAAAGAGTACACTTAGCAAAATCTCAATCATGAATGCTATGACTGATTTATCCTTGGTATGAATAATCAGACTTTATCAATTCAGCTACTGGTGCAGTGGTTAGGGGTTTGTCATTCCTTCACAGGTATATCAGAGCGAAGTTAGTTTTCTGAGAATATCACAGACACTGTTAATTTAAGGGCCTGTAAATGTGGTTTTCGGAGACCCTTTATAGTCGGGTGAAAAAGATCTTTCGTACCATACTCACGCGTGAAAATTGCGTGGAAAAATTCTAGAGTGCCCCTTGACCCCCTTAAGCGCATTACACTGTATGTATTGATGAATTTTACAGCTTAGTTTGGTTCAGTGATAACCTTATAACAGTCTGGAAACTTTCACAGTAATGTAATAAATGGAATTGCATTGCGTCTTACAGAAATAGATGGACCTGTGAGATTCTGTTACCATGGTTACCGTGTTGCATTCTTTCATGATTTCATTGTAAATATACATGTTTTAAGGTATTTATTTAATTGTGAGGCATTTAAAGAGTAAGTGAGTGGGTTTCGCTTATGCATTGGGTTATGCTGAACCTGTAGGTACCCCATATGCGTAGGTTGGTGTTAATGGGACCTTAGCAGAATAATAATGGAAGATGATTAACGGGGATGACCGTGGTGAAGATAGTGTGTGAATGAAGCTTAGTACGATGTATAGAGGTGCAACGTAGGATGATGTTAAATGAAAAGTGAATGTAGGATGAATGTGGTGAATGCTTGAGGTGATGAAAATGACGATGGTTTTTTTTTAATTTAATGTGCAATAGATATATACCTTATCCCATAGATGTTGAGAGTCAATGACAACATGCCGGAGCTCTTACCTCTTACTGACGTGAAGTAAAAGCCAGTTTACAATAATTGATACGGTGTCTGTAATATTTCAATCGAAGTTAGTGTGATCCTGTTCACTGTGTAGCGGTTAAAATTTACAATAAATAATTGAAAATCCACAGGAGAAAATGAAGCACTCATCTAGCGGCGAAGATATGAACTGTGCCAGCTGCCGAAGCTTGTCGCACTCCACTGGGGGCAATGATTAAATGAATGACAGATGAAATGAAATGATAGTGGAGAGTGTTGCTGGAATGAAATTGTGACAGGGAACACCGGAGTACCCGGAGGACAACCTGTCTGTCTCCACTTTGTCCAGCACAAATCTCACATGGAGAGACCGGGATTTGAACCACGGACCCAGGGGTTAAAGACCGGCGTACTGCCGTCTAAGCCACGGAGGCTTGCCCACTAAATAATTATTTAATTTATTTAATTTAAGTTCCTACTACGATATTGTGGTAGTTCATCTTGGTTGTATTCGTTTAACAGTGAATCCCGTTTTGTCTTGACGGTTTATTTTATGAATTACGCAATTTGTACAAGAAGTTTCGTGACGAACTAAAGAACCTACTTTTCTCGAAATGTAAGATTCATTCCAATGATTAATCTATATGGACCTAATTAGAATAATGACGAAATTGAGTTGGTAATATCGAAATTTCTAAAAAGTTCGAAATATAACTGGCATAATGTAGCCTAATAGAGCACTACATTTGGCAGCCCTGGCGACTGAATATATTCTTAGTTCCATCTTTTAAGGTACAGAATACAACATTTGGTGTAAGTCCGATGGATAGCATGGACGTTGCATGTAGTTAGACATTGTACCTATCAGCACGCGTAAAATCATGATGGCAACAATGTCATGCATGTGTTGGTCAGAAATAATCTGAACTATTATGATCTATTATTGTGCCAATTTTGGATGAAATCCATTTATTTGTATAGAAGTTACATGTATTTAAAATTGGACCAATCAGCAGGCTTAGAATCATGTTGGAAGCACTGACGTATATTAGGTACTCCAAATTAATCTAGAATGTAAGATACTATACGTGTGCAAAGTTTAGAGCTGTTGGCTTGAATACTTTCTGATATATTGATATTAGGGTAAAATAATAGAGACAGCATTTATTAACAGTTGGCAGCCCTGGTTGCTCTTAAGAATACGCATGGCCATATCTGTTATAGTACACATAGTACATACGAAATTTGGTTGAAATTCAATTGATAGTGTAGAAGTTAGGCCTATATGCATTTAAAAATTGGATCTATCAGCAGGCTTAGAATCATTTTGGCAACACTGTCATGTATGGCCTCCTGTAAATTAAACTGAAACAGTATTATCTATATGTGTGCCAATTTTGGTAGATCTCCCATGCATACCTTCCAAGATATACAACACGGAGCTGAAATTTCAATTGCGATTTTTCAGCAGTTGGTAGCACTGACATCATTTTCAAATATGGCCGTGAGATATTCAGATATAGATCTTTACTCATACCAAATTTGGGTTCGATTGCTACAGCCGTTTAGGAGTTGATAGGGGGGGGGGGCACACACAGCCAGGCAGACAGAAGGACAGACAGACAGACAGACAGACAGTCAGACACACATTTTCCAAGATCGATCTCATAAGTCTACTTTTTCCTCATTTTTACAAAATGCGAAAAGTAGGCTAAAAATGTTTTAAAAAAGGTATATACACGTGTTTACAAATAAAAGACAATATAGTAGTAAGTCGACAATGAGCTAGCTCGAATGCACTATCAAAATATACGCACTGTACTGTACTTACTCGACTCGTGAAGTTTCACGGTGTTGACTTATCGCGTAGCCATTCACTAGCCTTCTGATGAGATAAGCGTCCAAGCTACGTTAGGTGTGCGTGACGTCATGTAAGACCTCTGTTATCTGAACTTTTGTAACTGAGGCTGTAAATTGATTGTTTTTGTGACTGGACTGATAAACTGAGGTTGGAATTAATTTTCAAAAAGAAGTATGCTACGGATTCTGGGAAACTTTCAGACTATCACAGACCAATTTACATTGTCTGCCACAGCATAAGACCGGGTGGCAGCCTATATGAGACGTTTCTTATGATGTAAAGTCCTGGTCGAAACAATAAGGACACCACCCATAAAGTAACTTTTGCCACTTGCCTGAAATGTATTGGTAATGCGCTATTTTCGTAATTATTAATACAACCTTCAGAGAATAAGCAGGCGTTTGAAAAATACAAAAGTTATTGGCAATTTTTAAGTACCGTACGGTACAAAAGTCAACACTCGTATGCACGGAAACCCCCATCCTAAGAGAAAACGGGGGCACGTACACATTTGAAATTTGGCATATCAATAAACCTCACAAAGACGTATCAAACGTGCAGTGTAAAATTATTGAGGAAAAATGTGAGGATGAGTGACGGCCCATTTTGTTTCAACAAATTCCTGAACTCGACGAAGTACGCACTTATCCTCAAAAATATCACAAGCTGCTCAGAGAACAAACCAATCAGCTGTTCCCAAACATCATTTCCCGCCTAAACAGACGTGTATCAAGTAGGCTGTGATAACATTTGAGCGCTGGTGCCAAACATACAATTTTAAAATGACCATAAAAATTGGGACTTTTCCTGAAAATTTCAAATAATTCAAGAGAAATGTATCACTCTCTCACTCATCCTCGAGTCTAAATGACGATGTAACTTGTACGCAGGGCAGTACGTGAGTATGACTGGGTTGTGTAGCGAAGAGTGAATGAGACGGGGGAGATTGAACGGTAACCTTGCTTACGCAGCGAGGAGCGAGCGCCGACTCAGTGTTTACAAGTGTTAGACACGAGACAAGCGAGACTGCGTGGCGCAGCTGAAAACAAGTTTGCTGGCGGTGCACCTCGGTTCGAGCGGAGGGTTCAATAAATACAAGGAGGCAGTTTGAGAGGGTGGAATCATTTAATTATTATAAGTGTGAAGTGTACAAAGAGTCGCTAGTTAGACTTGGCGACGTGAAAAGTATAAGAATGGATGCGATGATCACAAGTGCTGGGTTTGGATTAGAAAGGAATTATTTAGGATAACCTAGAGTGCACTTACCAGACTGCAGAGCGGTCGAACGGGCGTTGGACAGCAACTCGGCGGACGAAAGATGCTTGGTTCTTGGCGTGGGTCGTATTTAAGTGAATCGCCAATGTTTGAGTAATTTAGTCAGCGGATTCCTGCCCTACATAGCAGGAAGCTAACTGTTTAGATTTGTGTGGTAAGAGTTACCACATGTATGGAGGTTAGTAGGTAATATAAGGCGGTTCTAGGGGCAGGGGCTAATGGGAAAGATGGCCGCCACGCGCAACCACTCTATATTATTCTTATGGAGGGGACAGTCATAGCTGGGTCAGGGGCTAATGGGCAAGATGGCCGCCACGCGCAACCACACTCTTTAATGGCGAGCTTTTCAAATCATTATTTATTTGTTATTAACTTATACATTTTTATTTATTTAATATGTAATTTTTTATATTTTTAGCACAGGGCTAATACACTAAATAGTCACTGCACACAACCACTTACACATATGGCATGATAAACTAACCTAACCTAACCTAACCTAACTTTACATAACCTAACCTAACTTTACCTAACCTAACCTAACCTAACCTACCCTAACCTAACCTAACTTCAAAGTGTGAGCAAATATAAAGCAAAAAGTGGTAGCAAAAATTGAGACAAAAAAAGTAAGAGCTAAAAGTGAGGAAAAAAAGTGTCAGCCAAAAACGTGAGAGCAAATGTGAGAGCGCAAATAATAAACTTAGTTATAACCTAACCTAACTTCACCTAACCTAACCTAACTTAACCTAACTTTACCTAAACTAACCTAACCTAATCTACAGAAAACTCGTTTAAAAATTTAAATTAATGCATGTAAGATTTTTTATTTTTACATTTTACATTTTTGATTATTTTTTGATTTTACATTTTAATATTTTAGATTTTTGATTTTTACATTTTAGATTTTACATTTTAAATTTTATATTTTCCAAAAAAAACAGTAAACTACAAGGTCACATACCTAACCTCAGTTCACCTAACCAAACATGTCCTCATCTAACTTTACCTAACCTAACTTAAGCTAATCCAAAAAGCTAATGCACATACGCAGAGTTTTGTTGTTCACACATTTGTCAATTCCTCAATTTCCACTTAGCATTATTTTTTTTTTTTTATTTCAGTTTAAAGTTCTTGAATTTTTGTGAATGTGGAAATATGGATTTTTTTAAAACTGTAAATGGGAAATTGTAAAATTGACAATGTGTAAACAACAAAATGCAAAATCCATGTTTCCATATTATGAAATTGAAAAACTTTAAACTGACATTTTAAACACTGTAAATGGGAAATTGTGAAATTGACAATGTGTAAACAACAAATTGAAAAATCCATGTTTCCATATTGTACCCATATCACATGGAGAATGCTTGATCATCACCTGGCTTGCTACTGCGGCTTCGAGGCGTGTACCGTTCAGCCCACAACATGATCTCACACTCAGATATGAAAGCACTTTAGGATCTACAAGACTACATTGACAACTAAATATGTTACAATTAATATGAGTTTATTTCCTCAAAATGTCCAGGAAAAGATACAAATACACATAAAACATCAATATTATGGAATACATCCAAAATGACAAAAATTAAAATTCATAAATTCTCAAACATCATATAAATCTACATTATAGCATTATCTTGCTTAGCTCAACTAAGCTGATATCTATTCTTAAACGTCAATCCGAAATTCCTTTCTTACATTTCATTTCTATTCATTAAGGCAAAGAGCGTGCCTATCATTTATGAACGATACACTAAGGCTTTACGGACATTTACCATATCATTACAGTCCCTTCAGGGCTTTATTTTATCTTTATATCCATTGTTTATTTTATTTTCAGTTACTTGCAAACTGTATTTTTTCTTCCAGTTAAGCCTTAGGTTTAAACATTTACACATCAAATCAAAATTTTTTAACATGCCATGACTCGAACCCACATCCTTCCAACTTGTTCTCATGCTCAGGGGGCATTCATTAATGATGTATCATGTGCTATCACTTCCATTCATTACTTAGTTTACTTACAAACTCAATTATTCGTTTACCCGTATTTCTTAGTACATTTCTGAGGCAGAAATCGATTATTTTCTTTATAAACTTATTCCTTGACTACTATGGTCAAATATTATGGAATTTCTTCAAACTTAGTGTGGGGACCATTGTCTAAAACCCACCAATTCAACAATTTACATTATATTCTTGTAACACCATTATTTATCAAAATTGCATAACCTTCCGTTTTATTACTAGTACCTATTCAGATCATAACACTCCGGTACACAGAGTGTACATTGTATTGACTCCCCTAGTGGTCGGTGAAGGCCGGTCTGGTCGCCCTCACACTACTTGGCTTGTGATTTATGTCCTGGTCTCGCTTCTCATTCATTCCCCCTCGCAACTTTTAACTGTTTTCTGTTTCCTTAAAATGCATACGATAATCCAAGCTCACTCTTTAATTCAACCTCATTTTATTATAACTTTCATTTCATTTCCTCATAATCAGTGCCATATTCCGAGATCACGACGATTTATAACTCGGAAGGAGATCGTTATCACGCCCTGACTCCGTCCTTCATATTCATTTCACATACTTTTATTTGGTCGGATACACAACAATACTGCCCAATGGGATGGGTTATATGACACTAGGCTCGGAAACTCATACACGCTTCCCCAGTTGTATCATATCTCGTAGAAACCTCTTACTCCTTCCAGACTTACTTATACTTGGCAGGTGCCTCAACAGGACTAACATGCATTTACATATTGACCTGGGCAGGACCTACTGCCTCCCAGCGGGTCAAACCCTCGTACAAACTACAACAATACCGACGATTTTCCGACAATTAATATACATCAGCTATTCCAGTGGAAACCATTTCATCCACTTTGGGTGCAACCCATAATATACCTTTTTATTGATCTCTCGAATATGCCTGTTATGGAATATACACTAGCTAGCCTGATGCTGCTTAATATTTATTATTTATTGGCCCATTTTGGCAACACAACTTTTAATAACTTGGATTTTCATCGCGTATTACAAATTCTCAATAACTCAACTTTACTTATGTCGCGGAATTACTTTACTGGACTTTACTTAAGCATTTTTCCTTTTAATTTGGCCTATAGCCTACAACTTTATAATATATTTCCAAGGTGTTCGTTTAACACCATTTACTTTAATTCATTATATTTATGATCTGAATAGCATTATTACTTCATCACTCAAGGTGTCCCAAAGATCCTTTAATATTCAATTTCTTTCAACTAGAGCTCATTATCATATTAATTCATTATCACTTCATTGTAACTTACGGAACGCAATTACTCAATGTATTTACTCATTATTATCGGAGTATAGAAATTCAATACTTATTATTATTATTATTATTATTTTGGTGCTCATTTTATTATTACTTTATAGTTCAATAACGGCATAAATTACTTGCCAATAATATCTTTATAATAGATTTCTCCTCTCATATTTCAATTTTTGATTATTAATAATTATTCATTTTACGGGTTTCAATTTACTATGCACTTTAATTATTACATTCTCGTGTTTGGCGAAATTATCTTTGGGGTTTTTCCAACACATTTTGACATTATTTATTTATTTACTAGTGCATTGACTTATTCATTTTATACATTTCACAAATTTTGATCAGCACATGACACAACATTTTAGTATAATGAAAGCTTTCTTACTCACCCCATGTGACGTTCGGTTCATAACCAAATCTTTGGATGTCTTCACCCATCTAAATGTTCCAACAAAGCATTTTCACACAAAAATGGACCATCTACATTCTCTGGCCTTCAATATTACACTTTTTCACTTTTTGATACATTATGTTTACACTTAAAACACACTTATTACACTAAAAAGCACTTATTTAATTTTTACATGACACACGAACCAAATATCAGCGTTTTGAGCGCCCCCTAATCCGCATTGAACGTGTGACTTCGCCTTGTCGGAATCTCCTACTTCTGTTTAACCTTTCTTCGGTATAGTCTTTCTAATGTCTCTGCTGCTCGTGGCTTTACTAATTTGACCTATTGTTCTTAGGCGAAAATGTTCGTTATCTTTGCCGCCACGCCTTTTCCTGGCTCTATCTATCGCAACTTTCGTGATTCTATAGCTTGGCTTCCAATTCGAAGTCCGTACACTCCTATTTCTGTTTTTAGCTGCTATATTTCTCGAATTATTACTCTTTTCTTTGATTTCGCACTTTCGCAATGTTTCTGCACTATGCAATTTTCAGATTAGTGTTCTTTTAAATATCCCCTTTGGGATTCTAATGTTCTCTGAAACACCCTGACTTTGGTGTAGCGCACTCGTTTTGTTATATGAATTCCTAATTGTTTAACCTCTACGGTTCTTTCCTTTGTAGTCTTTTCAATGTCAGTGTTTATAGATTTCCCTGATCGCTCAGAGTTCCTAACTCTGGATCGTTATGTGGTGTAACTTCGTCTAGTTATTAGCGTGATGTGTCTCAACTGGAGTTTAAATTATTGCTTATTCAAGCTTTGCTAAATTATAATACCTCCACTGGGTTCTAACTCGAACCGTGTTCTCTCTGAACTACTTGTACTTTGATAGCGTAGCGTCTCACTGACTTAGTAACGCGTAGCGAAACTGGTGTTCTGACGTGCCTCTACCGAGGCTTTTCGAAGACTGATTAACTTGCATAACTGATATGTAACGTGCCTCCCCGAGGCTTTCTCGACGACTGGTGTGACTTGTGATCTGGCTTGGGCTTAAAGCCTTATTTATTCGATTTGGCGCAGAAATTAGTCCCTGACAATTTCGGGAGTCCAACTTTTTATTCCTAGCTCCAATCTGGTCTATATTTTATTCCCAGATGTAATCTGTAATAACTTTACAATTTCCTGTTGGCGGAACGGGATTCGTTCATAGGTTAATTTTTAATTAATAAAAATAGTTGTTATACACTCTGCGGGGCCGACCTGATTACCTCTGTAACCCTTCGTAGCACTCCGCTCTGAATTCCGATGACGTCGTCTGAGCTAAGCATTCTCTCAAGTGCCTACTTTACAGGTCTACCAACATTCCGATTTATGCTGTTACTACTTCTGTCTTAACTTCAAATCTTGTTAACATGGTGAATTTATTTTGTCAAGTTTTATGGTGGGGAATTCCTCATTTATATGTTTGACTTATTGCTGGGTCATCGCTTTCCGGGGCCTCTTCTCAAGTACGTCCTTAAAAAAGTAGATCTCTCATAAATATCACACTTGACTAGTAATAACTTCTTGCTGGATTGCTGGCTCATGGAATGTTGAGTGTTAGTTATGACCCTTCAAATGTGCATTTCCTTGCTTCGTTAATGGCCTCTCTAAAGACCCTTTTCACTTAAACTGTCAAAAATAATGGGACTTTATGTGTTCGCCAGTCTCCAAAAACTCACCTGCGTGTCTTGCAGTGTTTCTGAAGCTTATTTCACAACGAATTCTCCCTCTCGGTTTCTTACTGTTACCATTAAACTCTAACATATTTTTATATAAATGGTCAAGGGTTCACTTGTGCCAATATCCAAATGGGCACAATATTGACAAAAATTCAAAAACTTTAAACTGAAATTATAAAAAAAACAAAAAAAATGCTAAGTGGAAATTGAAGAATTGACAAATGTGTGAACAACAAAACTCTGCGTATGTGCATTAGCTTTTTGGATTAGCCTAAGTTAGGTTAGGTAAGGTTAGATGAGGACATGTTTGGTTAGGTGAACTAAGGTTATGTTAGGTGATGTTAGGTATGTGACCTTGTAGTTTACTGTTGTTTTTTTTTGAAAATATAAAATTTAAAATATTAAAATGTAAAATAAAAAATATTCAAAAATTTAAAATGTAAAAATAAAAAATCTTACATGCATTAATTTAAATTTTTAAACGAGGTTTCTGTAGGTTAAGTTAGGTGAAGTTAGGTTTGGTCAGGTTATAACTAAGTTTATTATTTGTGCTCTCACATTTGACTCACTTTTTTGGCTGACACTTTTTGTTCTCACTTTTAGCTCTTACTTTTCTTTCTGTCACTTTTTGCTACCACTTTTTGCTCTATATTTGCTCACACTTTGAAATTAGGTTAGGTTAGGTTAGGGTAGGTTAGGTTAGGTTAGGTTAGGGTAGGTTAGGTTAGGTTAGGTTAGATAAAGTTAGGTTAGGTAAAGTTAGGTTAGGTTAGTTGATGATGCCATATGTGTAAGTGGTTGTGTGCAGTAACTATTTTGTGTATTAGCCCTGTGCTAAAAAAATAATAAATTACATATTAAATAAATAAAAATTTACTCGTATAAGTTAATAGCAAATAAATAATGATTTGAAAAGCCCGCCATTAAAGAGGTTGGTTGCGAGTGGCCATCTTGCGCTTTAGTCCCTGACCCAGCTATGACTGTCCCCTCCATAAGAATAACATAGAGTGGTTGCGTGCGGCGGCCATCTTGCACACTACCCCCTGTCCCAGAACCGCCTTATATTACCTACTGAGGTTGGCTGGCTAGGCACAGTGTAGCTGTCGGTGTTGTAATTGGTTTATTTTACGGACTGTAGCTGAAATAGGGATTAAAGAGGACGATAGGGGGCGATAGGGGTGGCCATACCCTGTGGGAACCCCAGAGTATAACAATATTAACCGCTACACAGTGATCAGGATCTGATAATGACCACGTGAGTGTCGAAACGTGTAATCCTAAATTGCCCAAGTAGTGTGTTTTGGCCGGTTCTAATGCCACCTCCACCTCCCCACCTCACAAGATGGCGGCGGCGCGATATCTCTTAAACGCATTGTCGGATTTTGATGAATGAGGTGTCATTGAACTCGGGCTGATACCCCCTTTCCAATGGACAACACATCTCCACTCCAAAAATAAAACCTACCCCTAATAGGGGGTGAAAATTTTAATTTTTTTGAAAATCTCTCTTTCCAAAAGCAACATGTGAGAGTTTGAATGCCAATATGGAATGAAACGTTGTTCTACACAAGAGACATGTGTACGGTGGATAGCCAATATGAATTAACTTGCTTGTTTCTTTTGTTTTTACGCATGCCCACTCATAGCTTTTGTAAGAGGGCGGGCTTTTTAAAGATGGCAGCTGTAGTGAAACCTAACCTAACCCAACCCACGAGTGGTGATCAAAAAGTATTTTAAGTGACGCCTGTCGATCGGCAAACCAATAATCAAAGAGGGATATGCCAGGCCTTGAGGTGATAGCCCCTTTTGATTGATCCCTGTTGATTGGTCCCTTTTGATTAATCTCTGTTGATTTGTCCCTTTGGACTGGTCCCTGTTGACTAGCCCTCCCTCCCCTTGGACGGGCCCTTTTGACAGGGGGTCATTTTTGATGGATCCTTTTTGACGGGTCCCTGTCGATGGGCCCCTGTGGATGGGTCATTGTTGACGGGTCATTGCTGACGAGTCCCATTGGACGGGTAATTGTTGACAAGTCCCTGTGGACGGGGCCTTGTTGGCGAGTCCCTGTGGACGGGTCCTTGTTGACGGGTCCTTGTTGATGGGTCCCTGTTGACAAGTCCTTTTGACTAATCCCTTTAGACCGGTCCCTTTGGACTGGCCCATTTATTTATACAAAGTGTGCCAAAGGGCTTAACTAACGGACTAATAAGGCTAGGAACTCGTATGAGGTATTGTAGGACTTGGTATGAAGCCCCCTTTTAGAATGTATTTTTGAAATTTTGACAAAGGGCTTAACCACACTTTTGTTAATATCTCGCGAACCGATCATGCCAGTGACTTGTATGAGGGGTCCTAGCAATTGGGACGATGTTCCCCTTTTGGGGGTGAAACTATCCCCCCCACTCCCAAATTGGAAATTCTATATCGTGGAAACTAAAAACCCTAAAATTATGTGTGATAGCTTTAAAAATAGGTCATAAGATACGCTTTTACCACGATAGGTCATTTTACCCCTAAAATAGTAAATAGTAATGTTACAGGGAGAAAAGGAGTTAAAGACTTAAAAATGATAAATGAACCTAAGATCTTTTGTTTTTGATGATAAACTAGTAGGAGGGTTAAAACTACCCCCAAAATTTAAAAATCATTATCTTGGAAACTAAGAACCTTAAAATTAAGTGTGATAGCTTTAAAATAGGTCATGACATACGCTTATACCACGATAGGTCATTTCATCCCTAAAACAGTGAATAGTGATTTTACAGGGAAAAAGGTGTTAAACGCCTAAAAATGATATATGAACCTAAGATCTTTTGTTTTTGATGAAAAATAGTAAGGGGGTGAAAACTACCCCAAAATTGAAAAATCGATATCTTGGAAACTAAGAAACCTAAAATTACGTGTGATAGCTCAAAAATTGGTCATTAAATACTCTTTTACCACGATTGGTCATTTTACCCCTAAAACGATGCATGTAGATTTTACAGGAAAAAAAGGGGAACCAATAATCAGATTTGGACACATGAGGTGTTATAAGACACAGGGCGACAATCCCTTCTTGAATTTATTATTTACTTTTTGAAATTTTGACAAAGGGCCTAACCACACATTTTGAAAATTTAATTTTTTTTAAATTTTGGAATTAATTTTAATATTTTTTTATTTATTTTTAGTAGAGAGAGACAGTACCGGTTGTGTTTAAACGAGCATGTCGCCGATCACTGTGACCATGTTCAATGGATGAATCGATATTTTGTGAAGCATTGATTGAAGAGGGTCATGCGACGACTTGTTTTAAGAATATTTTTTATGAGTTTTCCTATGATGCATGCATTTATTTAAATATCCCAAAACGGCAAGGTTACTGATTTGAGATTTTATAAACTAATAATGGGATTTGGACTCATAAGGTGTCCTAGAAATTGGCACGACGCTTTCTTTATATGGCTTATGAATTTTCCCAAAAATATTGAAAACAACAAGGTCATGGACTTTTGTTTCTCTTAATATATTTCAAACCCATAATGTTAGATGTTTATGGTGAGTGATGAAACATAGCTAGGTAGAGAAAGAATTATTGTAGTCTACACGTATGGTGACTGACAAGTCGTTGAGCATTGAAACTTGTTTTTAAACCTGACCGCAGTACATAGGGAGTATAAGCCTAGGTTTCAGGCATGGCATGACAAACGGTGTGTACAAAACCCAATTTATCGATTCAAGAATTAAGAGTAGACCATCTTTAATTGATTAGTTAAAGAGGGTGGCTAAGAAAACAAGATGGTGATTACACTGAACCAAACCGAACCAATACAATCCTTTTTGGATGTATAAGTTACTTGCTAACCATTTTGTGCTGCAGTGGCAAGCACTTTTGGCTCTTGGACTAGAGGTCTTAACTCGATTTTAGCTTTAAGGCTTAGAACGAACCAAACTAAGAAATATGGTTATAGATTGACTAAGGTAGACCAGGGTTTGATTTTAGATTAATACGCATGTCAAAAACATAAAAAAGCAGGGATAATGTTTTAAGACTAATTACACTCGTATATTTTTTCAAATTATTACTTGGATTACAAATACAAAGGTGGACTGGGTTCAATATACAGTTAATGCAAGTAAGTTTTTTTATTTGTTTTTTTATTTTAGACTTTTGATTTTAGAATTTACATTTTACATTTTAGATTGTACAAAAAGACCAAACCATATTGTCATGACTTTAAATATTCGGTAACTAATTATTTAAAAAAACGTATAAGGATTTGTATTACTAGGAATTATGTTTTCTATACTATATTTTTTTGGTTTTAGATTTTAGAAATTTGATATTGGATTTTAGATTTTAGGTAAAGACCAAACAAATATTGACTATTCATTAGACACTGGTATGTAGATAGAAAGATGATTAGACTATATGTTAAGTTGAATTTTTAGGTGTTGACTGGCCTTGCAATACGAATTGACTAACCAGACATGAGTTAACTACCAACGAAACACTTTGGCAACTATGCTTGTTATTGACCAGTGAGTTGGGTTTTAGAAAAACTGTTTGCTTTTTTGGGTTATATACAACAAATGCATAGACCTACTGAGCGACTATGTTTGCTAAAAAGACATTATACCAGAGACGATTAGGATTCTTATATTGCATTATAGCTCAGGCAAGGAAAGCATTTCTACAGAATTTGTTGACATTGAATATAGATTTAGGTATTAGGATGTCATTTTTGAAGACCTTTGTCTGGAGCGTGACGCTCTATGAAAGGGAAACTTGGACTATTGGTGTAGCAGAAAAGTAGAGAATTGAAGAGTTTGATATGTGGTGTTACAGGAGAATGATGAAGATTAGATGGGTAAATAGGGTTACAAACAAAGAGGTATTAAGACAAGTGGGAGAGGAGAGATGTTTCTGGCGACTGCTAATGAAGTAAATCGATAGGTTGCTAGGACACATACATCCAGGAATAGTAAGCTTAGTTATGGAAGAAAGGGTTGAGGGCAAGAACTGTAGGGGTAGACCAAGGTTAGAATATGTTAAACAGATAGCCTAGGATGTAGAGTGTGGTAGCTATATAGAGATGAAACGATTAGCTCAGGACAGGGAGACATGGAGAGCTGTATTGAACCAGTCAAAATCCTGAAGACTCAAACAACATGTAGAGCTTACCAAAATAAAGTTGTCTAATGGTAAATGCTAGTCAACAAACATTAATGCATTACTAAAACCCATGACACGATACCTGATTGCTTTTCTAAAATTATTTTAAGATGCATTTAACCCTATATTAAACACCCAGTTCTCAAGACTCATAACTACAATGTAATGAAAAAAAAAAACATTTACAAACGAGCAAGTCGTTGAGTCAATGTACACTGGAAATTTTTGTAAACACTCAAGTACACAAAACAATTTACATTATTAACTGTCAGGTTGGCCGAGTGGTTAAGGCGTTTGACTTATGTTCACATTTTCAATACAAGAAAGCAAGGATTTGAATCCCTTACCTGACATAACTATTGCTTGAACATAGCTTAGCGATACTGTATTATTATGATACTCGATACACAAACCATAGATGCAACGTATTGTTTATGTTCACTCTCTCTTTCTAAACATAGCTAGAGATTGTCAATGGTTAACAATTGCATAAATAGTGGGGGGATGTAGTGATAGTAATTAAGGAAAAGCAGACAATAACCATAAAATATTTTTATTAAATTCATTTTATAATAGATACACACTGAATACAACTCTCTCTATTTGCCATTGTTTGATATAGATTTTTAAACACAATGCTTGTTGTAGATCCTTTTATAACTTTCTCCAGGTACTCTTGTTCTTGAAAACGGGGGAAGTCGCAGTGGTTTTATAGACATAAATCCCTCATCCTTTTCTTTTTCTTCTTCATCATCATCATCATCATCATCATCATCATCATCATCATCATCAACATTATGAATATTATCATCAACATTATGAATATTATCATCAACATTATGATAGTCATTGTCACCATCATTATCATCATCATCATCATCATCAACATCACTAGAACTATCCAATTCCTCTTGTTCCTTCACCACAGGGACCTCTTTTAACGTCTGCGTTGCTTTTGATAGTGTTAAGGGTTTCTTAGACGTTGACAACTTTCCTAACATGACTTTTTGAGGACATGATAAGTGATTTTGAACAAACACTGCACTATCTTGAGCAACAATATTTTTTTCTTGACTTGCTTTTTTTTACCTTGGTTAGAGTATTTTGTCCATTTAAATGTGTATTAATTTGAGATTCACAATGATGCTCGTTTGAAGTAAGTACGTTGGAGTCTTTTGTTTTAATCATTCCTCGACACTTTTTAGATCGTTGTTTTGAACATCGCCAAATAACAGTTCCATCTTTATTGGTTGTTTTTACAATATATGTTTATCTTTTATAGTAGGCACATGGCTTACCATGGCTGGTTGTTGATACTTCCATATTAACTAATACACATTAATTAAATTTTAGTAAAGTCACTTTAGTAATAATAACAGTAAAATAAATGAAGTGGATTGATATTATTTAAAGGTGGAATTTTCAAAGTACTGTCAAGAATAATAATCACATGAACAAATTTTAGACAACAAGTGATTTACACACACATTGCTCAATGTCAAGATTTATACTGAACACAATTTATAGTGATTATGATTTTTATTGACTGTAATTGATAGTAACCATGGTTAGTAGGAGCAATGTATACTGGGTGCGTTTTATAGCACGCTCAATTTTTAGCCTATTTTCAATTTTGAAAAAATAGGCTTATGAGATCACCTTTTGTCCGTGTGTGTGTGCGTGTGTGTGTGTGATTCGTGTGTGTGTGTCCCCTAATAAAATCTAAACGGCTGGAGCGATTTCAATGAAACTCGGAAAGTTCATAGCACTATTCCCGGCGACCTCGACCGTTCCCTTCAAATTTTGTTACGACTCACCAATCCAACAAGGCGGCTGTGCGAAATATTTCACCAGCATTCAATATCTCCGAAACTATTACCGATATTACCCTGACATTTTCTATGGTGATAGAGGGAACTACTATAAGTTCACTTATGTGACTTTTGAAAACCTGGTAACAACAAAACCACCATGACGGCCAAGCGAATTTGCGACTTTTAAATAGACGTTTCTCGCGATTTGACCAACCAAACGCAATGAAACTTGGTACAGCATATGTTTATATACATTGTAATGCACCGACATCTAACTTCGTTCAATTGTTTACATAATCACAAGATGGCGGATGTGCGAAATATTTCACCGGCATTCTATATCTCTGAAACTATTAGCGGTAAACCCCTGAAATGTTGTACGGAGATAAAGGGCACTACTGGAATTCCATCTATAAGACTTTCAAAAACCGGTTAACTACAAAACGAACATGGCGGCCAAGCGAATTTGAAAATTTTAAATAGACCTTTCTCGCGATTTAATGTTCCAAGCGCACTGAAACCTGGCACAGGAAATATTTATACACATTGTAATGCACTGGTATCTAATTTAGTTCAATTGTTTACATAACCTCAAGATGGCTGCAGTCCGAATTTTAAAATTAAGATTTTATTTATTGTGATGTAGTCATGCGATCGAAGTGAAAGTTTGAATAATGAACCTACGCAATAATTTTCCTTTAATGGTACATGACTCTATGGCCTATACATTTAACAATCCAACATGGCGACCATCCAAAATATTTAGACGATACTGAATATCTACGAATCTATTTTTGCAATCAAACTGCATTTTTTAATGTTCATAGGGGCTATGAACTTAAGTTCACCTATAGGACTTTAAATAACCTGGTGATCACAAATCCAACATGGCGGTGACGCGAATTATAAATATTCACATGGACGTTTCTCGCAATTTAACCATCCGAGTGCAGTGAAACTTGGTACAGTAAATCCTTATACGAATGTTAATCCACTGGCATCTAATTTATTTCAATTGTTTCCATAACCTCAAGATGGCAGCTGTGAAAAATGTTAAACTCTCCTTGTTACTTCTTGTGTCCTAACTATGCGATTGAAGTTTGAATACTACACGTTCACAATAATCTGCATGTAACAGTACATAACTCTAAGACCTACATATATAAAATCCAACATGGCGACCATCCGAAATATTTAGTCGGTTCTCAATATCTACGAATCTATTACAGCAATCATACTGAAATTGTGTATGTTGATAGTGGCAATTAACATAAGTAGGATATATGAAAATAGGCTGTATAGTTCTTCACGGAACTACTTGTTAGTAGGTACGATTAGTAGACGCGTTTGATACTCGGCGCGTTTTATACTGATTATGATTTATACTGAGCGCGATTTTTACTGGAAGCGATTTTACCAGGTGTAATTGATAGCAGACGCTATTCATACTCAACGCAATTGATAGTAGGCGTAATTGATAGTAGGCGCAATTGGTAGTTGGCGCAATTGATAGTAGGCAAATTAATAGTAGGCACAATTAATAGTAGGCGCGATTGGTAGTAGGCGCAGTTGACGGAAGGCGCGCTTGGTAGTGGACGTAATTTTTAGTAGGCGCTATTGTTAGTAGGCGCAATTGACAGTAGGCGTGATTGATAGTAGGCGCGATTAGTAGTAGGCGCGATTGGTAGTAGGCGCAATTGGTAGTAGACGCAATTACTAGTGTGCGCGATTGGTAGTAGACGCGATTGGTAGTAGGCGCAATTGATAGTAGGCGCAATTGACAGTAGGCGCGATTGGTAGCGGGCGTAATTGCTAGTAGGTGCTATTGATAATAGGTGCAATTGACAGTAGGCGCAATTGGTAGTAGGCGTGATTGGTAGTAGGTGCAATTGATAGTAGGTGCAAATAATAGCAGGTGCAATTAGTAGGTGCAATTGATCGTAGGCGCGATTGATAGTAGGCGCAATGGATAGTAGGCGCTATTAGTAGTCGCGATTGATAGTAGGCGCGATAGGTAGTAGGCGTAATTGATAGTAGGTGCGATTGATAGTAGGCGCGATTGATAGTAGGCGCGATTAGTAGTAGGCGCGATTGGTAGTAGGCGCAATTGGAAGTAGGCGCGATTGGTAGTAGGCGCGATTGGTAGTAGGCGCAATTGACAGTAGGCGCGATTGGTAGTGGGCGTAATTGCTAGTAGGCGCTATTGATAGTAGGTGCAATTGATAGTAGGCACGATTGATAGTTGGCGCAATTGATAGTAGGCACAATTAATAGTAGGCACAAATAATAGTAGGCGCGATTGGTAGTTGGCGAAATTGACCGTAGGCGCGATTGGTAGTGGACGTAATTGATAGTAGGCGCTATTGATAGTAGGCCTAATTGACAGTAGGCGCGATTGATAGTAGGCGCGATTAGTAGTAGGCGCGATTGGTAGTAGACGCAATTACTAGTAAGCGCGATTGGTGGTAGGCGCAATAGTAGGCACGATTAGTAGGCGCGATTGATAGTAGGGGCAAGTGCAGAAGTGGGTGCAAAAATGAGTGCAAAATTGGGTGAAAAAGTGAGTGCAAAGGTGGGTGCAAAATGGGTGTAAAAGTCACTCCTTTGGACTGATCCCTATGGGTTGGCCCATGCATTTATCCAAATTATGTCAAAGGGACTGGTACAAAGGGATTAGTCAAAAGGACCTGTCAACAGGGACCCGTCCACAGTGACCTGTCAGCAGGGGCCCGTCAAAAATGACTCCCTTCAAAGAGGACCCGTCCAAAGGGGCTAGTCAACAGGGACCAGTCCAAAGGGGCAAATCAACAGGGATCAATCAAAAGGGGTTATCGCCTCAAGGTCTGTCATACCCCTCTTTGATTATTGGTTTGCCTATCGACAAGCGTCGCTTGGAATACTTTTTAATCACCCCTCGTGGGTCATCCGCCATATTTAAAAAGGCCGTTGGAACATAGGTGTTTACCAGCAGTCCTCGGTAAAAAAAAGTCCAACAATGCCTCATACAATGCCCTAGTCTTATTGGTTCGCGAGATATTAACAAAAGTGAACTTAGGCCCTTTGTCAAAATTTCAAAAATAGATTCAGTGTTGTGCAATCAATAATAGCCACCTCTTTAAATATATACTGTACTTGTTTGTGTTGACCTTAAAGCCTTGAGTATCCATCACCAGAGTATGTGACACGTTTACGCTTGCATAGATCAAAACCAACTGACTATTCACTACTTGGGTTTAGAAATTACATTTACTCAAATCACATTCTTGTAAAAATCATGCCTACTATAAACGGCACCCACTTTTGCACCCACATTTTCATCCATTTTTGCATTCACTTTTGCACCCACTTTTGCACCCACTTTTGCACCCACTTTTGCACTCACTTTTGCACTCCCTTTTACACTAACTTTTACACTGACTTTGCACCCATTTTGCACCCCCCTTTGCTCACTTTTGCACCCAATTTTGCACTCACTTTTGCACCCACCTTTGCAACCACTTTTGCACCCACTTTTGCACTTGCGCCTAATATCAATCGCACCTGCTAATCGTGCCTACAATCTATTGCGCCTACTACCAATCGCGCCTACTAGTAATTGCGTCTACTACCAATCGCGCCTACTACTAATCGCGCCTACTACCAATCGCGCCTACTGTCAATTAGGACTACTATCAATAGCGCCTACTATCAATTACGTCCACTACCAATCGCGCCTACGGTCAATTTCGCCAACTACCAATCGCGCCTACTATTAATTGTGCCTACTATTAATTGTGCCTACTATCAATTGCGCCAACTATCAATCGCTCCTACTATCAATTGCACCTACTATCAATAGCGCCTACTAGCAATTACGCCCACTACCAATCGCGCCTACTGTCAATTGCCCCCTACTACCAATCGCGCCTACTAGTAATTGCGTCTACTTCCAATTGCGCCTACTAACAATCGCGCCTACTACTAATCGCGCCTACTATCAATCGAGCCTACTATCAATCGCATCTACTATCAACTACGCCTACTACCAATCGCGCCTACTATCAATCGCGACTACTAATAGCGCCTACTATCAATTGCGCCTACTATCAATCGCGCCTACTATCAATTGCACTTACTAATTGCACCTGCTATTATTTGCAACTACTATCAATTGCACCTACTACCAATCACGCCTACTACCAATTGCGCCTACTGTCAATTGCACCTATTATCAATAGCACCTACTAGCAATTACGCCCGCTACCAATTGCGCCTACTATCAATTGCGCCTACTACAAATCGCGTTTACTACCAATCGCGCCTACTAGTAATTGCGTCTACTACCAATTGCGCCTACTACCAATCGCGTCTACTACTAATCGCGCCTACTATCAATCACGCCTACTGTCAATTGCGCCTACTATCAATAGCGCCTACTATCAATTGCGTCCACTACCAAGCGCGCCTTCCGTCAATTGCGCCTACTACCAATCGCGCCTACTATTAATTGTGCCTACTATTAATTTGCCTACTATCAATTGCGCCAACTACCAATTGTGCCTACTATCAATTACGCCTACTATCAATTGCATTGAGTATGAATAGCGTCTGCTATCAATTACACCTGGTAAAATCACTTCCAGTAAAAATCGCGCTCAGTATAAATCATAATCAGTATAAAACGCGCCGAGTATCAAACGCGTCTACTAATCGTACCTACTAAAAATTGAGCGTGCTATAAAACGCACCCAGTATACATTGCTCCTACTAACCATGGTTACTATCAATTACAGTCAATAAAAATCATAATCACTATAAATTGTGTTCAGTATAAATCTTGACATTGAGCAATGTGTGTGTAAATCACTTGTTGTCTAAAATTTGTTCACGTGATTATTATTCTTGACAGTACTTTGAAAATTCCACCTTTAAAAAATATCAATCCACTTCATTTATTTTACTGTTATTATTACTAAAGTGACTTTACTAAAATTTAATTAATGTGTATTAGTTAATATGGAAGTATCAACAACCAGCCATGGTAAGCCATGTTCCTACTATAAAAGATATACATATATTGTAAAAACAACCAATAAAGATGGAACTGTTATTTGGCGATGTTCAAAACAACGATCTAAAACTGTCGAGGAATGATTAAAACAAAAGACTCCAACGTACTTACTTCAAACGAGCATCATTGTGAATCTCAAATTAATACACATTTAAATGAACAAACTACTCTAACCAAGGTAAAAAAGCAAGTCCAAGAATAAAATATTGTTGCTCAAGATACTGCAGTGTTTGTTCAAAATCACTTATCATGTCCTCAAAAAGTCATGGTAGGACAGTTGTCAACGTCTAAGAAGCCCTTAACACTATCAAAAGCAACGCAGACGTTAAAAGAGGTCCCTGTGGCGAAGGAACAAGAGGAATTGGATTGTTCTAGTGATGATGATGATGATGATGATGATGATGATGACGATAATGATGGTGACAATGACTATCATAATGTTGATGATAATATTCATAATGTTGATGATGATGATGATGATGATGATGAAAAAGAAAAGGATGAGGGATTTATGTCTATAAAACCACTGCGACTTCCCCCGTTTTTAAGAACAAGAGTACCTGGAGAAAGTTATAAAAGGATCTACAACAAGCGTTGTTTAAAAATCTATATCAAACAATAGCAAATAGAGAGAGTTGTATTCAGCGTGTATCTATTATAAAATGAATTTAATAAAAATATTTTATGGTTATTGTCTGCTTTTCCTTAATTACTACCACTACATTCCCCCACTTTTAATGCAATTGTTAACCATTGACAGTCTCTAGCTATGTTTAGAAAGAGAGAGTGAACATAAACAATACATTCTATCTATGGTTTGTGTATCGAGTATCATAATAATACAGTATCGCTAAGCTATGTTAAAGCAATAGTTATGTCAGGTAAGGGATTCAAATCCTTGCTTTCATGTATTGAAAATGTGAACATAAGTCAAACGCCTTAACCACTCGGCCAACCTGACAGTTAATAATGTAATTTGTTTTGTGTACTTGAGTGTTTACAAAAATTTCCAGTGTACATTGACTCAACGACTTGCTCGTTTGTAAATGTTTTTTTTTCATTACATTGTAGTTATGAGTCTTGAGAACTGGATGTTTAATATAGGGTTAAATGCATCTTAAAATAATTTTAGAAAAGCAATCAGGTATCGTGTCATGGGCTTTAGTAATGCATTAATGTTTGTTGACTAGCATTTACCATTAGACAACATTATTTTGGTAAGCTCTGCATGTTGTTTGAGTCTTCAGGATTTTGACTGGTTCAATACAGCTCTCCATGTCTCCCTGTCCTGAGCTAATCGTTTCATCTCTATATAGCTACCACACTCTACATCCTAGGCTATCTGTTTAACATATTCTAACCTTGGTCTACCCCTCTAGTTCTTGCCCTCAACCCTTCCATAACTAAGCTTACTATTCCTGGGTGTATGTCTCCTACCAACCTATCGATTTACTTCATTAACAGTCGCCAGAAACATCTCTCCTCTCCCACTTGTCTTAATAGCTCTTTGTTTGTAACCCTATTTACCCATCTAATCTTCATCATTCTCCTGTAACACCACATTTCAAACACTTCAATTCTCTACTTTTCTGCTACACCAATAGTCCAAGTTTCCCTTTCATAGAGCGTCACGCTCCAGACAAAGGTCTTCAAAAATGACATCCTAATACCTAAATCTATATTCAATGTCAACAAATTCTGTAGAAATGCTTTCCTTGCCTGAGCTATATAAGAATCCTAATAGTCTCTGGTATAATGCCTTGTTTAGCAAAAATAGTCGCTCAGTAGGTCTATGCATTTGTTGTATATAACCCAAAAAAGCAAACAGTTTTTCTAAAACCGAACTCACTGGTCAATAACAAGCATAGTCGCCAAAGTGTTTCGTTGGTAGTTAACTCATGTCTGGTTAGTCAATTCTTATTGCAAGGCCAGTCAACACCTAAAAAATCATCTTAACATATAGTCTAATCATCTTTCTATCTACATACTAGTGTCTAATGAATAGTCAATATTTGTTTGGACTTTACCTAAAATCTAAAATCCAATATCAAATTTCTAAAATCTAAAACAAAACAAAAAATAGTATAGAAAACATAATTCCTAGTAATACAAATCCTTATACGTTTTTTTAATAATTAGTTACCGAAAATTTAAAGTCATGACAATATGGTTTGGTCTTTTTGTACAATCTAAAATGTAAAATGTAAATTCTAAAATCTAAAGTCTAAAATAAAAAACAAATAAAAAATCTTCTTTGCATTAACTGTATATTGAACCCAGTCCACCTTTGTATTTGTAATCCAAGTAATAATTTGAAAAAATATACGAGTGTAATTAGTCTTAAAACATTATCCCTGCTTTTTTATATGTTTTTGACATGCGTATTAATCTAAAATCAAACCCTGGTCTACCTTAGTCAATCTATAACCATATTTCTTAGTTTGGTTCGTTCTAAGCCATAAAGCTAAAATCGAGTTAAGACCTCTAGTCCAAGAGCCAAAAGTGCTTGCCACTGCAGCACAAAATGGTTAGCAAGTAACTTATACATCCAAAAAGGATTGTATTGGTTCCGTTTGGTTCAGTGTAATCACCGTCTTGTTTTCTTAGCCACCCTCTTTAACTAATCAATTAAAGATGGTCTACTCTTAATTCTTGAATCGATAAATTGGATTTTGTACACTTCGTTTGTCATGTCATGCCTGAAACCTAGGCCTATACTCCCTATGTACTGCGGTCAGTTTTAAAAACAAGTTTCAATGCTCAAAGACTTGTCAGTCACCATACGTGTAGCCTACAATAATTCTTTCTCTACCTAGCTATGTTTCATCACTCACCATAAACATCTAACATTATGGGTTTGAAATATATTAAGAGAAACGAAAGTCCATGACCTTGTTGTTTTCAATATTTTTGGGAAAATTCATAAGCCATACAAAGAAAGCGTCAAGTCAATTTCTAGGACACCTCATGAGTCCAAATCCCATTATTAGTTTATAAAATCTCAAATCAGTAACCTTGCCGTTTTGGGATATTTAAATAATTGCATGCATCATCGGAAAACTCATAAAAAACATTCTTAAAACAAGTCGTCGCATGACCCTCTTCAATCAATGCTTCACAAAATATCGATTCATCCATTGAACATGGTCACAGTGATCGGCGACATGCTCGTTTAAACACAACCGGTACTGTCTCTCTCTACTAAAAATAAATTTAAAAAATATTGAAATTAATTCCAAAATTTAAAAAAAATTAAATTTTCAAAATGTGTGGTTAGGCCCTTTGTCAAAATTTCAAAAAGTAAATAATAAATTCAAGAAGGGATTGTCGCCCTGAGTCTTATAACACCTCATGTGTCCAAATAGGATTATTGGTTCCCCTTTTTTTTCCTGTAAAATCTACATGCATCGTTTTAGGGAAAAAATGACCAATCGTGGTAAAAGAGTATTTAATAACCAATTTTTTGAGCTATCACACGTAATTTTAGGTTCTTAGTTTCCAATATATCGATTTTTCAATTTTGGGGTAGTTTTCAGCCCTTTACTATTTTTCAGCAAAAACAAAAGATCATAGGTTCATTAATCATTTTAGGCGTTTAACACCTTTTCCCCTATAAAATCACTATTCACTGTTTTAGGGATAACATGACCTATCGTGGTATAAGCGTATGTCATGACCTATTTTTAAAGCTATCACACTTAATTTTAAGGTTCCTAGTTTCCAAGATAATGATTTTTAAATTTTGGGGGTAGTTTTAACCCTCCTACTAGTTTTTCATCAAAAACAAAAGATCTTAGGTTCATTTATCATTTTTAAGTGCTTAACCCCTTTTTTCCCTGTAACATTACTAATTACTATTTTAGGGGTGAAATGACCTATCGTGGTAAAAGCGTACTTATGACCTATTTTTAAAGCTATTACGCATAATTTTAGGGTTTTTAGTTTCCACGATATCGATTTTCCAATTTGGGTGTGGGGGGATAGTTTCACCCCCAAAGGGGAACATCGTCCCAATTGCTAGGTCTAGCATGATTGGTTCGCGAGATATTAACAAAAGTGTAGTTAGGCCCTTTGTCAAAATTTCAAAAATACATTCTAAAAGGGGGCTTCATCCCAAGTCCTACAATATCTCATACAAGTTCCTAGCCTTATTAGTCCGTTAGTTAAGCCCTTTGGCTCACTTTGGATAAATTCATGGGTCAGTCCAAAGGGACCGATCTAAAGGGATTAGTCAAAAGGACTTGTCAACAGGGACCCATCAACAACGACCCGTCAACAATGACCTGTGAAAAATGACCTGTCAACAGGGACCCGTCAACAAGGACCCGTCCACAGGGACTCGCCAACAAGGACCCGTCCACAGAGACTCGTCAACAATGACCCGTCCAAAGGGACTCGTCAGCAATGACCCATCCACAGGGGCCCATCGACAGGGACCCGTCAAAAAGGATCCATCAAAAATGACCCCCTGTCAGAAAGGGCCCGTCCAAGGAGGGGGGGGGGCTAGTCAACAGGGACCAGTCCAAAGGGACAAATCAACAGAGATCAATCAAAAGGGACCAATCAACAGGGATCAATCAAAAGGGGCTATCACCTCAAGGCCTGACATATCCCTCTTTGATTATTTGTTTGCCGATCGACAAGCGTCACTTAAAATACTTTTTGATCACCACTCGTGGGTTGGGTTAGGTTAGGTTACACTACAGCTGCCATCTTTAAAAAGCCCGCCCTCTTACAAAAGCTATGAGTGGGCATGCGTAAAAACAAAAAAACAAGCATGTTAATTCATATTGGCTATCCACCGTACACATGTCTCTTGTGTAGAACAACGTTTCATTCCATATTGGCATTCAAACTCTCACATGTTGCACTTGGAAAGAGAGATTTTCTAAAAAATTACAATTTTCACCCCCCATTAGGGGTAGGTTTTATTTTTGGAGTGGAGATATGTTGTCCGTTGGAAAGGGGGTATCAGCCCGAGTTCAATGACACCTCATTCGTCAAAATCCGACCATGCGTTCGAGAGATATCGCGCCGCCGCCATCTTGTGATGTGGGGAGGTGGAGGTGGCGTTAGAACCGGCCAAAACACACTACTTGCCCCATTATCTGTGATACCGGTAATCTAGTTAATGCATGTACTTTTTACAGGACTGTCGTTACATATTTATATCTTGTACCCCGTCTATTCATTGGGCGGGGGGGGGGGTCAACCTCGATGTTAGGCCCCTTAAAACAACAATTATCATCATCATCATATCATTCATTGGGCACAATCGTGTTGACCGCCTGAAGAGATACAAATTAACAATTGTCATTGACTCTCAACTTATATGGAGCTTGCCACGGTGGGTGAGTGGTTATCGTGTCGGACTACCAACTCCAAGCTTACAGGTTCGCTCCTGGCCGTGGTAGTGATTTTTGAAAGGCGGCAAAAATTACGACACTCATGTCATACGTTGTTGGCATGTTAAAGAGCCCATTTGAATTCAGTAGGCCGAGTTCATAATGGCAAAATTAATCTCAGGAGTTTCCGCCAACATAAAGTTCCTCATTTCTCTACTAGAAAGCGCTATAGTGTTCAAGGAGCTTAGATATCTAACCGCCTTGACTTTCATAGTGCTTCAAGGAGCAACGAAATTCGACATGCAAGCTACCCTCTAGGTGTCAAATAACAAGGCCTGCACCCGGCACGCGAGACCATACTATATTATTATCATTATTATTATTATTATTATTATTATTATTATTATTATTATTATTAACTTATATGGGATAATGAATAGTGATCAAGACTCAAGTGGGTAAAACAGGATGGTTTGAAATTGAACATGGATTGAAGCAAGGGAGTTGACTCTCACCATTGCTATTTATACTGGTGATGGATGATTTATACTAAAGCACTGTGGCGTATACTGGTCTGAAAATCTGGGTTACCACTGAGCCTAATATTACACAAAACATGTTTTTGAACTGTCGTGCGAAAAGAGTTCATGTTTGAAAACCTTTCATTTGGCCGTACATTAACTTCAAGACTAAATAACAAACACGGCCAGCATTACAATTTAGACAGTTTAGAACTGCCAGTTAACCTATTCCACCTAGCATAATATGTACATGATGTGAAATGACGTGTATACATTGGCACACAATTGCAGTTCAAGTGTATAATATGAGCTTTCTCACTGTATGGACGACGGCTGAAAGGAACTTCTAACAAACTCTCTATTATAAAGTAATTGACATTTAAAGGCCCCGCAGATGTTTATTCCATAATTTTCTTACAAAATCACAACTGGCACAGTTACAAAATACTACATAAAGATTCTTCAGCATACACACACTTCAATAAATGGCATATCGAAAATACTACAACTTCTAAAACATATTCACATCTATGCGCGCGATAATGTATATTTATTGTAGGCTATTTGTTGCTCTAAACGCTTTTAACGTCAAAGAAACCGCTGGCTGTAGCGGCAACTCGCTCGCTATGAGCGCTGTGCCTGCACGGAATAAGGGTGGGTGCGGAGAGGTGGGGAGAGCGGCGTAAGGCTGCCGCTTTCTTGGTCGGTTTCTACTGCGTTGCCGCGTTGACTACCCACTAACCATTATTTCTTTCGATAAAGAAGAATGTGCATGCAAGTCAAGATTGTTTGAATGCTTTGTTGAAACTGTAATAAAGTGTTATTTATTTTAATGTAATTTTCTTGGTAGCCCTAAGAATACGCCCCTGCTAAAGCTGGGCCATCCAGTCATTGCGCTCGGAGAGCACTGTGCAGTCAGGCTAGCGCTCCTTCCCCTACCACCACTACACTGTGGCAGCGAGGAGACCTGAGACAGACAGACAGACGATACTCGAATACTGTCTGCGCAGAAATTATGTGCACCCGAGTTTGGAGATAAATAGCAACATAACCGAAAGGCCTACAGAAAAACAAGTGACATCACCTTTTTCCTTGTTTATTTCTGCGTTGATTGATGATAAAGGTAGTTTCTAGGAACTTATTTTAATATCCCTTATTGCAAGTATAACGTAAAAAGTACCGTTTTTTTGCGGAGTTCGAGCGAAGTGTCGACTTTCGAGATTCACAACTCTTAACTCAGTTGTGCTACAGGACCCAACTTTGGATATGTGTTAGTCAGATATGTTTTCTGTGTATATGTGAAGTTTCAAAATTTGATCTCCAACACAAACAACGAAACAATCAATTATGTGAAAGACTCGTATTTCGAAACTGGACTCCCGCAGAAGTTCGGTCTTGGGTGCGTTGTAATCCACATATAATAACAGTTTGCGATATGTAACTATCCGTGATCTAAATAAATGGGTTTAGTTTATATGGATTGATATTTATTATGCGTTTGGTGTATGTTGTTGACTGACGAGGTCCGCAGGAAAGCTTGTTCTGTGTTGCCGCGTTAGCTTGCTCTGACCCGCCCGGGAATGCCACCGACGGATCATCACTTCGTTCACTCTGCTTCGTCATGATTGCAATAAATCTTTTTGAATGTAGTACTGTACCAACATTTATATTAAGTATATGAAAATACTTGTACTGCAACATGTAGGACCTTTTGTGAAATGATGTCTGGCAGTAGGCCTATACCTTTTCAGTTGGTGTTTGTGTGTTCCGTGGATTTTAGTGGTGAAGGGTCATTTAACATTTTAATTTGGTATACAGTACATTAATTACCATTAAGATGAATCTTGGCGGTAGTAAAAAACAAGAAAAACAGAGAAAGCCAGTTCCAGGAACATGACGTGGCAATCAATCTATAAATGAATGAATTAATACATGAATAAATAGAAATAGTGATAATAATGAAGAAATACTAATTAATTCACAAGTTTCCCCTTTTTCAACTCCAGGCAAATGCTGGGACGGTACCTTCTGACAGACCACGGCCGCTTCCTTCCACATCATTGCCCAGTTACATTCATATTCATTCATTTCAGCTCTCATTAACTCCTCTCATGAGTTTGGCGTCAGTAAGGACATCCGGCCGTAAAAACCATCCGCCACATAGAATTTCATCGCATCTCATCCCCGACCCCGTTGTATACGAGAATAATAACATGCATACACTAATTAATTCACAAGTTCTTAACAAAATGAATATGAAAAGGAAATCATATGTTATTATATTGTAGCATGTCTGTTCATAACACAATTAATTTAATTAGTGTTTAGTAAAGGAAGCATTTTAATTCAGACAAACTCTGAATATTTAGCGAGTAAAAAATAAAACAATAAAAATAAATAAATTATATCAAACACATATTTTGTCATCCTTGGATGAGTGGCCTTGAATAACGGAATGATCGCATTCTTCGTCAGTGTCAACATCCACTGTTCAACTCTGCCCTGATGATGTGTCAAATGAAGTATTTATGCACATCAGAGAGTCACTGTTTATCTTAGTGTCTCTGGCATTGTCATGTGTAGTTTCCAGTTTCAATCAGGATGGAGTAGATACCTTCACAATGCCTCCTAGAACTCCGTTTACGGAGTGCGAGATTACTATGATTTTGAGTGCTATTTGTTTCTTCAGGTTAGAGGGCGAGAAAATTGGCGATAAGCGATATCCGGTGCTCCAGGGAGTTGCTGATTTTCTTGGAGTGTCCCTTCGCTCGGTTAAGGTGATGAAAGATATCTGTGACGAGACCTTAGCATCGGTACCAGCTGAGTTAGGGAAGAAATGTATCGGGCACGCTATAAAAAATAAAGATTTCTACTGGGAAAAGGATCATCTGTCTCAAGAAATACCTCAAGTCGTACCCCTAATAATTGATTTGAACAGCTCTTCACACAACATTTTACTTTGGATGATCACATTCAATCAGATGACGATAACAGATAATTTTCCAAGATGTTTGTCATGCAGATACTGCATATTTTATGAAATTATAAACAGAAAATTTTAAATTACAAAAACTGAGAAAACAAACAAAAAATATTAAAAACTGAGAAAAAAGAAACATATTTTTAAAGCTGCCGTTGAAGTTCCAAAGCCCTATTGAGAGAAGCAGATGGGAAATGTGAAAACGAAATACATTTAACTTGAACATGCTCTGTGCCGAGACAGCGCTAAACGAGCAGTGAATGCGGCAACACTGCACGAACTTTCCTGCGGACCTCGTCAGTCAACAACATACACCAATCGCATAATAAATATCAATCCATATAAACTAAACCCATTTATTTAGATCACGGATAGTTACAAATCGCAAACTGTTATTATATGTGGATTACAACGCACCCAAGACCAAACTTCTGCGGGAGTCCAGTTTCGAAATACGAGTCTTCCACATAATTTATTGTTTCGTTGTTTGTGTTGGAGATCAAATTTAGAAACTTCACATATACACAGAAAACATATCTGACTAACACATATCCAAAGTTGAGTGCTGTAGCACAACTGAGTTAAGAGTTGCGAATCTCTAAATTCGACACTTAGCTCGAACCCCGCAAAAAAACGGTACTTTTTATGTTATACTTGCAATAAGGGATATTAAAATAAGTTCCTAAAACTACCTTTATCATCAATAAACGCAGAAATAAACAAGGAAAAAGGTGATGTCACTTGTTTTTCTGTAGGCTTTTCGGTTGTGTTGCTATTTATCTCCAAACTCGGGTGCACATAATTTCTGCGCCGACAGTAGATACGTACGGTACGTACAGTCGTTGGGCCGATGGCTTTTGTGGATTTGTTGACATCATATTGATATAGGTGCTTTGCCATAAAAAAATATACCGCATATGCAAATGGAATGGCACTGCGATGTATGCAATGTGCAGGAAACGAACGCAAGTGTTAAGTAAAGAATATTGTGATTTATTCCAAACTGAAGTGTGAACGTATTAGAGAAGAAAATTCAACAATATTTTACCAATATGAGCTGATAGTACAGACCTGGAGTGACTTTTGCCCTGTCGTTTTTACGAGCTCTTAGTTTTGGAGGAAACAGTCTTCTCCAAATTGGGTACAATATTTCTGGACTCAGCTATTCGTAAACAATTGCGCAAGTTTCTGTCGCTCATCGTTACTTTTGGTAAGCTTAAGAACCGAGAAGAAACGCTCACAAATGTACGTTGAGCCAAACATTGTTCACTTCGGCGCGGCGTGCAGAACGCGCGCTCAACCAGCCAAGCTCCTCCCAACACTACCGAAACTACCTTCCACCAAAGCGTTCGGAGCACTGGCTTAGAGCGCGGCCAGAGCACTGTATGGATGGTCCTGTACTAAAGGTAACAAAGGAAAGGTACACAGGAACAAGAATGAGCATGATCCATATCAATGTTCTGATTTAGGGAGAGAATGAGAATGAGGTCCAAGAACAGCTGGATGTACTGAAGGATAATGATAATCAGAGTAGAGCAAATTAAGACAATGGTACAGTAGAGTCCCCAAAACTCGGCCTAATGTGGACGGGAGGCTGGCCGAGTATGTGAAAATGCCGAGTTATCGGAAATGGGATTAAATAGAATAAGTATGGTACGAGTGTTTCCTCAGAAAATACAGTACTGTACTGGTGAGCATTGTTTGCTTGAGAATACAACAGAGAATAAACTGCCAAAATACCCTTAAACAAAGGTAAAGTGCGTACTTTATGAAGGCATAAAGCTGTCTATAATGAAAATTAACTAGCCAACAGCAAATACTGGCTACTTTTGAAAGAAATGCGTACCTAGGTAATGTTCTGTTGTCTTCCGAACTGCACTCTGCGTTTAGCTGTTTCATCACGAAGACGAAGCTCGTAGTTTAACGTGACCATTAATCTCGCGATCATAAGCCACGGGACCTCCGTTTTACGTGGAATCCGAACCACAGGACATGGCATTTCACATCGAAAATCTCACATGCATTGACCGGGAATCGAACCCGGTCCGCCTTGGTGAGAGGCATACAGCTTGACCGCTGCGCCACCACGCCCCTCACGAAGACGACGAAGGAACAGCAAGTCCATTACCGACGCACTTTGTTGTTCAAAATACTGAAGGGTGGTTTCGTCAGTCTTTAGTCCCTCACTATGTGATATTTTAGGAGCTTTTGCGGTGGAGTCCTCAACGTCTTCATCATTTTCCGGAATTTTTTCATTAAATGCGAAAGCAGCAATATTTTTTGCATCAGACATAATGACTTGCTCGATCATTCTGGAACCACTGTTCGACGTCATTTTCATCGACTTCTGTACATCCATGAACAATTTTCAGGAGGCCCAGTTATAAAAGAAAAAGAAGGCTGACCCCTCGCAGAAGGAGGGTATCAGGAAAGATGAGACAAGGGCCAATTAAGGCGGGAACGTGAAAGTCTCCCTAGGCCTCGATACCCTAATACCTTCAGGGTCTGAAACGAACAAGAGTTGACCAAGGGAGGTCGAAAGGAAAGAAGACGGAGAGGAGCCCGGTACAAGTAAGTGGAAGCAATGCCGGACTCAGCTGGGGTCCCCTGGTCGCCAAACCACGTCCCACTAAATTTGAGCCCCCAGGGGGGGGGGGGGAGATAAATTGAGATATTAGACTCAGTCTAATATTGATTATTCAGTCGCACAGCACTATTACGGACACATTACACAATATAATACAATCGAATACCACTCCAAAGATGTGCACACGCTGAAAACAGACTATCCATGTTGACCGCGCGAAATAGTAACCAATAAGCCCGCAGTGTTGGTTTAAATTCAACCAATAGCGAGACTTGAAGATCTCAGTCGACGTCCTCAGAGCGCCGCCAATGACTACTAAGATTTTCGCCCTGCCAGAGTGTGGCCGAGTTATCTGGACTGCCGGGTTATCGAGTGACGAGTTTTCGGGACTCAACTGTAATGGTAAAAGGAAGGAAAAGGGATTGTTAAAATTGGAAGTAGTAGTATTATTATAACCTTAGGCAGTTCTCCATGCATTCCTGTCTTCAGCCGTTCTCTTTGTTTGGTGGTAATTTCCTGCTATCTTGACACTGTCCACCAGCTGGTACATTCTCCGTCCTCTTCCTCTCTGTCCTTTTTTCTGATCCTTGGAGAGCTTCCCTCAGCAAACACTCTCTTCGCAGCCAATGCCCAAGCCAGTTCCCCTTCCTTGTATGGATGGTATGTAACAACCTTCCATTCTCTCCAACTCGCTCCAATGCCTCCTCATTTCGGAACCTTTCCAACCAGGATAACCTTCCCATCCTCTTCCATAACCACAATTCAAACGCTTCTAGTCTTCCTTCATCATCCTTCCTTAACGTCCAGGTCTCGGCTCCAAACAAAGCATTTTGACAGCCTCTTCCTTAACCTCAAGTCCAAGCGTCCACACAATAGTCTATTCTTTCTGTTAACAACGGCAATGCGAGTTCTTACCTCTTTACTGCTTCTCATACCATCCGTTGGCATGCTTCCTAAATATTTAAAAATTGACAAATGTTCAATATCGTCCTGGCCTATCCTGATATTTATTACTTTGTTCCCTCTTGCGCTTATCACCATACTCTTTGTCTTGCCCATATTAGCCTACTTTCCACATTTTGCAAAAATGAGGAAAAAGTAGACTTATGAGATCGATCCGGGCAAGTTTCTGTCTGTCTGTCTGTCTGTCTGTCCGTGTGTGTGTGTCCCCCTATTAACTCCTAATCGGCTACAGCAATCGAATCCAAATTTGGTATGAGTAAAAATCTATACCTGAATATCTCAATCCCATATTTGAAAATTATGTCAGTGCTACCAACTGCTGAAAAAACACAATTGAAATTTGAGCTCAATGTAGGATATCTTGGAAGGTATGCATGGGAGCTATTTCAAAATTGGCACACGTATAGATAATAATATTTCAGTTTAATTTCCAGGAGACCATGCATGGCAGTGTTGCCAAAATGATTCTAAGCCTGCTGATAATTCCAACTTTAAATGCATATAACTTATATACTGTCAATTGGATTTCAACCAAATTTTGTATGTAATATGTGTACATAAACAGATATGACTGAGCGTATTCTTAAGAGCCACCAGGGCTGCCAACTGTCAATAAATGTTCTCTCTATTCTTTTATCCAAATACAAATATATCAGAAAGTATTGTTTTATCCCTGTGTTGGGGGATGGGATAAACAGGGTAGTGTATATGTATTAATTTAGGGGTAGTTACCGAAAAGGGGTAGTTTCCCGTAATTGGGGGAGACTACTAGTGTAATGTGTTGGTGAGAGGGTGTGATCTGTTGGGGCGCGTTCCTACAGGGCGCGTCTGCCTGTTAGGGGATGAATGTCTAAGACTGAGCTATTAACTTAGCCTGCCAATTAAGTATGAGCGAGCGTTAGAGAGCTCATGTGCAGAGTCGACAACTCGGCACGCTGCAGTCTGGCTGCTTGCTCGAATACAATGAGATTCCTGACGGTGCAGTTCCTGGCCTTCACGGTCAGGGGCAATTAGGACTAAGGTCAGGTTGCGTGTAGGGATGTAAAACTAGGTGAAATGAGTAGTAGATGTATGTGTTCACTGACCAAGTATTTATTGGTCAGTGGCGATAATGTACTGTCCCTTTAAGTGGAGGACGAGAATGAAACAAAGTACAAAGTGTATGAATACAAAAGTGTCCTGGGTTAGGTGTTACAATAATTAGGAATCTGAGCACACGGCTAGTTCTCACCTGGTGACGTCGTGATATGCTGGAACGGACTTGGAGGAGTAGAGCCGCCGGCCACGAATAGATAGATGGGCTCTCCTGGGTCTAGCTTTTAAGGCTTCCCCCAGTCGCTTACTCGGCGTTTCCTCACTGTTGCTGTTCCAGATAGTGTGTTTGTTTGTGAGATGTGCAAGCGTGGCTGGCAGCAATACTGCTGTGCCTGCTCGTGCCAAAGAAGTGTGTAAGGCTTATGGCATGCCTGTGAGGGTGGTTTATCGTGAAATATGAAGGGGTGGGTTAGGTCCTAGGGGTACTGCCCCTGGGTTGTACAAGACCTCCTCGGCCTTTGTTCGCGGCCTCGCGAACGGAAAATAGAGTAGGTGTGTCGGTGTAGTGGTTCTTCTTCTTCTTCTTTGGTGTCGTGTAGATGTGTAGATGTCGTGTCGTCCTTCTGGTGGGTGATGTGAGTTTAGCGTGTGCTCAGAGAGGGTGGGTTTTGGGTGTGTACATATACATAGTTATTATTATCATTATTATTCTCTTGATGTTATTGCTGTTGTAGAAAAAAAACATAGATATATGCATATTGGTGCCATGCAGGAAGGAAAAAAAACCATGGTTGGACGGGTGGTTGTGTCGTCCGCCGCTGTGTGGGAAAAAAAATTGCTCCCTGCATGTACCTTGTGTCTATAAAGTATAGGCAAAGTATTGTATAAAAGATGGAAGAAAATAGAGAAACAGGTGCCCCAGGACGTAAGTTAAAGTATATATCAGAATGGTTTATTGTTGTCGGGATGAAACAGGGCACCTTCACAAATTTTAACGTTAGTAGAAAGAAATGAAAGAGACAAAAGCGTAATCAGTGTGCGTGTATATAGATGCATTGTTGAATGCGGAGTTACAATGTGAGCTATAGTGACATTTTCCAAAATTATTACAGTGATATTAACAATGATAATGATAACAATGGTGGTGGTGTTCATTAGAATGGCCATTAGTAATGGTCGTTTCACTTATGATATGATAATAATACTGCTAATGATAATAGTGATAACCATTGACATAATAAGATATAACCATGTTTTGGGATTCAAAATATGTTTGTCCCTTGGCGTTTTTCATCCGCCATACCTTTCTCTGTTTATCTATATTCTATTTACATATATTGTCTTATGCGGCCGCAATGCTCTATAATCTACTTATGTACTTTTTCGGCCATTGTTCCACTGCGGTTTAGTGGTTATTCTGTTAGTCTATACTCTAATGGTCTTCCTGCCGTGAGTAGGAATTCCATCCTGATGATGAGGCACGGCACTTACAAAATCTGTGCCGCCCCTGGTCATCGTATTATCGCTCCTTTCCTCGAGCATTTTTGTGTTAGCGTCAACGGCTTTCAGCATCTCACGGCTGCTGACTGCCCTTGGGCGCTGGCGTCATCACTTTATTAGTGTGACTAGGCTGATGAGTATCGTGTATTTCTGTGCTATAATGAGAGAGTGTGTTACATTTGTGTTGGAAAATATATATAAAAAAGACATGTGTACAATATGTTTTCATCTGTGGAACAAAATTCGTTAGTGGATATGCTGATGTCCCCGTTGAATTTTCGTAATCTGAAAGAGAACGCATTGTCATTATTACCTCGATGGTACATTGTTGCCATCGTACATTCATATACCTTTTGATCGCCATTGGCGCATGTAAATACTAATCTCCCTTTGTGCGCCTTATTCTATTCTTAGCCTATGCCGGCTATAACCTTATCTTAGCTTACTTATGACTATTGTGTTCTTTTGAGTATTGGTGTGTCTCCTCAGTGTATACAGGTGTATAAGTGTGTATGTGTGTGATTGCGTTGCTGTTTAGCAAACGCTGCGCGCGGATATCCATTTCGTTTATATTTATATAGCTTATATTCGCTTTATTCGCCATTTTATATTTATTAATCGGTTGCCCAAGCCGCTGTGAGAGCCCGCCACATTCCCCATTTAATATCTCTGGCCGCCCGTTGCGTTACCATTTAAGCTCTGGAGACCCGGTGTCGTCCATTTATGTGGGCACGGGCCCGAATGATCGCATTCATTCCATACGCATTATTTATTATTCATTATTTATTATATATCATTTATTAAATCATCTTCACCCCACTGTCCGGAATGAAGACTTGGCGTGCTCCAGGGTTGGTCCCGTTGAATCCTGAGGCACTTTTTCACTTCACGCGAATGGAAGACTATCCTCTACGCCTCCGAGGATGGACCTAGCTTACATCTAACTATGGGTCTAGTCCTCAATGTGGTCGTCTCTAGGTTTGTCTCCTAAGTCTAATATTGAGCTGGCTAATTCCCCCATTAGACGTCAAAAGTCTCCCCTGCAGGTCTGGCTTCGACGACCGCAGTGCATAATGGGTGTAACGTTTCTTTGTCCCGGGGACAGGCTAGGTACTCCCAGGATTCCGAAGTTTGCCCGCACTGAGTCATCGCCGCTTCGACCTTACGTCCCTTTGTCATTAAACTGGGTCAGGATCCATCGCCGCCTTCTCCAGCTCTGTCCTCGTGTGGCGATCCTGCTCCCATTAATATACCTATTTGGCACCATCTAGTGTGACCTCAGATTCCTTTGAGTGATGAATAAATAAGTGTGATACTGTAGTGTTTAGTGTGATTTTTAGTTATATTTTCGTGTACTGTGTAATTAGGTAAAATTCCTAGTGTTTTGGGGCTGTAGAATCTTCGAAATGCAGTGACTACTTAAGGCCTCTTATTGCCGTGTCGGATCTCCAGCGCTGATGCCTTGTTACGTTTCTGGAGATATTAGTAGGTTTATGGGGTGTCGGGTCCCTTATTATTAGGATCCGCGAGGGTGTTATTTGCTGAGTAGGGTTAAAGCGTGGTGGGAGAGGGTTGTGCATCTTTGGACTCCATGTTTATGGTGGCCGGGAGCCGGTGATGCTACTAGGATGTATTTACTATGAGTGGATGGGGTGGGTTTTTCCCAGATGTCCAAAATTGAAAATATCATGCAGGTGTGATAGTAATACAACCCTTGGTGTGTGGACGGGATATCTCATGCAGTGAGGTGGATATGAGGCGTGTCTGCTCTCATTTAAGGATAAGGCATATGCTAGGGTATAATAAGTCTATGTCTCCTGCATGCGGGATTATTGAATAAAATATTTGTTAGTATCAGTATGGTCTCATCTCTCTATATAGAGATGTGCATCGCCGCTTAATATTTCTTTCCGAATCCCCTCTAATATTCTGGTGTAGGCATGGTGGTCCAAGGTGTAGTAGACCTTAATTTGTGAAGAGCATCAAGTCTACCAACCCCTATGTATAATTCTGAATGTAGTGTAGGTGTTTTTATGTGTCTATATGTCTGTGCTGGATAGTGTTTTAGGTATTGGGGTGTACAGGAGGGAGGGTATGGGGATGTTAGCCCGTAGCTTGTACTATGGCCATCCTGATGGCATTATCCACCTCTACTCCTATTGTGGTGTGTCAGCCTCTCTTGGCCGTTATGTGTTTTCCTCCCGCTCTTTGGGATTTACACTCGCTGAGTTGAGAAGCCATATAGCATCTAGTGTCTACCAAAATATTAATCCGTGTAACGCCCGTGGGCCTGTCATTCCTACGTCGTGTAAAATGTCTATGTCTCTGGGCACCGCCCTCTGGCTGTCCCTATGATCGCTAAGTGTGGTGACGCTGTGTCGTTCATGGTTTTATCTGGTCCCCTGTCTATAATGTGGGAGGGGGTAGTTATGCCTTAGGCCTATATGTCTGGTTTTAAATGTAGCCGTACCCTTATGTGACTACTGTGTACTATCCTCTATGTCTGTGTTCATATGAAAAATGTTTGCCCTATGGCGGGAGTTCGCCTGTCCGTCTGCGCGTGGGCTGAATAGTTTTACAATGTCTGTTGTATGCTAGGCCTTTTAATAGAAATTGGGGTGTGTTTTATCTGTATGTGCCTCTGTGTCGCGATAATGAGCATGTGGCTTGTGAATATAAACCGGTATAGCATAATTGCCCGTAGTAGTTTTAGGGAAGAAAAAGAATCAACCAAAAAAAGAAATTATTAGGGGGGGGGGGGTGTTCCGCAATGGAATCTGTCTGTACCCGCCCTTAGTTAGTTTGTGTGTTCGTGTGTAATTGCCTGTCTGCTTCTAAGTGCTGGGCGCGTTTGGGAGGGAAGCGGCCATGGCTTTAATTGGTGCGCGCTTGTATGCACGAAGCCGCCTGCCGGCTGGCTCCCTCGCCGGCGCGTGTTCTGTTATCGGAGCGGGCTTATCAATTTCGTGTGCTATCGGCACGCGCCTTCTAGTGTTACCTTATCTCAGCGGTACATATGTTCCCGTTGTATTAATGACTGGTCAGGAATAGTGTAGTCTACCGGAATGAAATCTGTTCTAATAATGTATGTGAAATGTTTCGGCAGAACCTAATGTTATACTGTTCTCATTTCCTGTGTTAATATCCGTGTTGTCACTGTATGACTTCCTACTATTGTTAGTGCTCATGTCATCATGTTTGTGCTAGTTTGCTGGTGCAAAAATTTCTTCCGCCAACAGTGTGTGGCGTCATGTTGGAATTTGCTGTGTTTGCAATGCGCGCAATTCCTATGTTTTTGTTTACCCCTCTCTGTGTAACGAATGTCTTTAGCGACATGCCGGAAGAATAACAGTTGTGTTGTCGCTTATTGCCTGTGTGCCAATATATGTTTGTATTATAAAAGGACAATGTGCTAACTTGTAACATTTCCGTTACGCAGCTTGTTTGGGAATTTGTTTCCGTGATTACTTCCCTTTGTGCCTTGATCTATTATTTTATGTGTCCGGGGTAAACTACATGCCCCTGTTTGGAATATCCATGATTTTCGGCCGTAGAGATGTGGTGTTACTTATTTTGTGTGAGCGATTGTCTGTGCCCCTAATATTCCTCGTGTTCCTGGAATATGTCTGCCCTGGTGTATTTTTGTGTGCCAGAGCGCGATTTTCGCTCTAGGATTTTCCGGGCTGTTCTGCCTGTCTTTCCTAATTTGTATACTCTCTAACATTGTGCCTAATGTCTCCCTTTTTGGAGCGTATCTTGGCCTATTTCTGGGGCATTTTTAAGTGTCCCGCACTGATTTGTCATACTTTTGAGTGTTGAAATGTGGTCTTCCCGTCCTTATCCAAAATGCGGACCCTAGATTGCCTATCGCTATCGTGTGTGCCTGTGTGGCTTCTGGTATCGTAATACGAAACTATGTGTCATTGGGTAACTGGTATTAGCCCCGTACACTCTACCAGAGTTTGTAGACTGTCTACTGTATCTGTGTTTACCTAGTGTGGGCGTTCCGTGTACTTTTGGACGTCCCTCGTATTCAGATTTCGGGCGCTATGGTCCAAAAGAGTATTTTGTGGTCTTTGTAGAGGCCAGGTGTTCCCGGTACGTCCCCTATTGGTAGTCCCGGGGTCGCTAATGCCCTAAGTAGGTTGCTATAGCGAATACCATGGAACGGGCCTACGCACCTGTAAGTATGACCCGTGTATGTCGTCTGTGTGAGTTTTGGTTGGCCCTGGTCTAAATTTGTAGGCGTAGTGTGGTTTTGAATCCCTAGTGAATGATTCTTGGCCAGCCGTAATGCTACTAGAGCTGTAGGCTGTCTCTGGTCACCCAGTGTGTCACGTATTAGCGCTGAGTGTGCAAAGTATTAGGTTACCTCATGTGATAACGCCTGCTGTTACTACCGTGTTTCCTGTCCGGCGGTTGACATTTGTAGTGCACAGCACTCACGTCGTAATCTTGCCACAAGTGATGTGAGCGTTTTAAAATATGTTTTCTACAAGGCCCCCCGTTTCTTTATAATTACCGTGCCTTATATTTTGGCCTTCCTGTTATGATGAAGCTACCTGTGTCAGATTTGTGTAGTGTAGCCTTTATGCCATCTGTGCCCGCTGTCTGTCCGTGTGGCATCTGGTGTTATGTCTCGCATCTACGTGTCAGTGTCTCCGCCTGTGTAATTTATGTGTTTGTGTCCTCGTAGTTTTGTGTTTAAGGGCTTTCCTTTCTCTCTGTCTGTGTGTTCTCGTGTTAGTACATGTATTCCCTGTATGTAAAAGAACCTCCTCGTGTTCATGTTTGTTTGGCTCAATCGTTCTTGTGCTTGCATCTCCTGACCTCTGGTTGCATGTGTGGCAGCTAGGTGTCTGTGGCATGTTCGTATCCTGGTGAGGTCCTCGGGGTTCGAGGGCTATCTCTTGGCATTCTTGCCCTGTCTGCAAGTGGAGCCACTTCCTTTCCTTTTTGCGGCGTTTCCTCCCTTATTTGTGAGTGTTGTTTTACGAGTGTGGTACGCCTTGATGCGGCGCGCGTGTATAGTGTCCTTAATGAGTTTGTGTCCATGCCGCACATTTACTATATAGTTTAGATCAGATACCTCTCTGCAGACCTTGAAGGGACCTGTCCAACGAGGTAGCAGGAACTCGGACACGTTCTTTTTGCGGGCGGAATTTGAAACCATAACCAATTGTCCGGGCGTGTATTCCACTCTTTCGCGTCGACGATCGTACCGTTCTTTTTGTTTTTTCTGGGCCTCGTCTATGTTCTTCCTTGCGTTCATGCACGCTATCTGCAAATACTCTAACCGGGCCGCGTTGAGTGTGAGAGTGTCCTGGGGGATGCATATATTGTCTATTGGATTTCTGGGCGTGTAGCCGTGCAACAGGAAGTGTGGAGAGTGTTTTGTGGCTGTGGATATCGAAGATAATTATCCCAGTCTGTCCCTGTGTCCCCCGTGAAGTTGGCTAGCGCTGTCCCGATAATTTTATTCATGCTTTCTGTGAGCCCATTGGTCTGTGGAGAAAAACTCGTAGTTGTGTATGCCCTTATACTTAGTATCTCCAGAAACTCTTGGAGTACTCTCGAGGTGGAAATAGTCCCTCTGTCGGATAATAGGGTTTGGAATAGGCCATATCGCGTGACTATTTCAAATAGAAACTCCGCTATGCTATTCGTGTCTGCCTTGGGAATAGCCTTCGTAATCATATACCGGGTAAGATACTCTGTAGCAACAAGTATGTATTTATTACCCTTCTCAGATGTGGAGATGGGGCCTTTAACATCTATCCCTATTCTGTGGAATAGTTCTCCTACTGGAATAGGGTTTAGTAATCCACGAGGTTTGCCAGGTCTTGTTTTAAATCGCTGGCAGGTGTGACATGTCTTTACGAAGGTGTCTATGTCGCCCATCATGTTTACCCAGTAATATTTGTCTCGGATTCTATGGTATGTTTTATGCGTACCCAAACGAGTCCCTGCCATTGGGCTATTATGGTGTCTGGTCATGATATTTTCTTTCAATGAGTCCGGAACCGCTATAGGTGCATTATCGTGTATGGCTGTGGGTTTAAATTTCAGTACCCCGTCTTTGTCTAGGAAAAATCGCCTAGACAGCCGTGCTGTCTTGGAATCTACCTTGTCCAAGTTTTCTAATGCCATTAGAATCTGTTTCAGATGTGGATCACGCTCTTGCTCTTGCTTCATGTTTACCAGCGTCAGGGCAAAAGTCGGCATATCATCCCATTCGTGGTCCTTACTGTCATCTGGGGGGTCGGCTACTGGCAGCCTAGACAACCCATCTGCATCTAGGTGTGTAGCGCCCTTCTTGTGCTTGACCACGAAGTTATATTCGTAAAGACAGAATATAAACCTATTGAGGCGGGGAATTTGGGTTTTTGAATTTGTCCCAAAAAAGCAGGCTCGCGTGGTCAGTCATTACCGTGAACTGGATACCATAGAGGTATACCCGGAAATAGTTCACTCCCCATGAAAATGCCAGCATTTCGCGTTCTGTGGCAGAGTATCTGGTTTCAACGGCCGTTAATTTTCTGCTGGCATAAGCCACTGGCCGTTTGCGCCCCTCAGTATCTTCCTGTAATAGGGCGGCTCCCAGTCCATACTGGCTTGCGTCCACGTGTAGAAATGTGGGCCTATCACTACGAAAGTGTTGCAGTAATGGCGGGGTGGTCAATAGTTGTTTAAGTGTGTTGAAGGCATCTATGTGTTCTTGTGGGATGTGGAAAGGCGTCTTTTCGCGTGTGAGTTCTGTTAGGGGGTGGGCGATGTGTGCGAACCTATAGATGTACTTCCTGTAATAAGATGCCAGGCCCATGAAGCTACGCAATTGTTTCAGATTTGTAGGCATCTGGATGCCCGTTATTGCGTCTGTCTTCGCTGGGTCGGGGATAATCCCTTCTCTGTTAACAATATGGCCCAGGATATTAATCTGCTGCCTGGCAAATTGACACTTCGCAGGTTTAAGCCTTAATTTGGCCTCTCTAATCCTTGCGAAAGCCTCCTCCAAGTGTACGAGATGCTCGTCAAAGATTTGGGAGAAGACTGTTATGTCGTCCACGTAGACGAGTACCGACCGCCACTTTAGCCCTGAAAATGCCTTATCCACTAGTTTTTGGAAGGTCTGGCTGGCGTTACGGAGGCCCATGGGAAACACTTTATAGGAGAAGAGGCCGTTTTCTGTAACGAACGCCAGATTGTGCCTGTCCGGCTCATAAATAGGGATTGAATAGAAGCCACTGCAACAATCCATCGAGCTATACCAGTTGGCCCCACCGAGGGCATCCAAATAGGTGTCGGCCCATGGTAGTGGATAGCTGTCATTTTCTATTAGTTTATTGAGCCTACGGTAATCTGTACAGAACCTATGGGAACCGTCCTTCTTCCTGGTCAGCAAGACCGGGGCACTGTAGTTCGAAATCACTGGTTCGATTACCCCCGCCTCGAGCATCTCTTTAATTTGAGTATCGATAGCGTGTCTTTCCTTCTGATTCACCCTGAAGGGGGGCTGGTGGACTGGTTGGTCACTGGTGAATGTGACATGACGTTCGATAAGATCTGTCACCGCGAGATCTCTTAGCGAGTGGGCAAAGATATCTCTATTATTTTCTAGGAGCTCTGTGAGCCTCCTATCCTGTTCTGGTGTTAGGTCCTGTCTGTGAGTGTGACTAAGTGTCTTATCTGTGTGTGTGCCTGTGTGTTTGTCGATTGTGTTCAGTGTAGAGGCCTGGTGCTTGTGGGTTTCTCGCTCCGCTCGAATCCCATCTGTGTTCTTGGTGTATACCATGGGATGTGTAGTGAGCCTCTGGTTAGGCATTAAATGCATCTTGCCGCTAGAAAAATTTATGCTTCATACTTAGCGAGGAAATCCATGCCAATTATTGCTGACGCAGAAAGATGTTCTATCACGAACATGGGGTGTGTTGTTGCAAAATAGTCTAGACTTATGTGTATGTTTGCCACCCCCGAGTTCTCTACCGTCTGAGCATTGGCCGCTACCAGCCAGATGTCACCCATGACACCGTGTATCTGCCCTTCGGTGACGTGTTTGCTGTTTACGCAGCTTACCGCTGCACCTGTGTCAATAAGGACCTGCACTATGTGCCCATTTATGCTGGCATATATTGTCAATGCCGCTAATTTGTGTCCTTCCCCCTGTAGAGATGTGTTATAGAGTGTGTATGTTGTTGTTGTTGCTGCCTTAGTGTCATTGTCCTTGTGTGCGTCACTGTTTGTACCCTGCGTTACATTTGTGCTGAAGAGGCATGGCGCTTGCCGCTCATCGTACTTGACACGCTTGGCTGCGCGACTCATTTCCTGGCTCAACTTCTTTGTCTCGCTCAGCGAAATGTGCTCAGTCTGTACATTGCATGCTCTCTTCATTGTCCGCGCTGTTAAAATACTCGAATTCTTGTGAGCGGTTACTGTGTCTTCACTTCTCAGTTTCTGTGTGGGTGTGTTGTTGCTCTCCCCATCCTGTGAGGGTGTGTCTGCAAATCTAACCCTTCGTTTGCATGTATGACCCCGTTTCTTGTTCCAGGCGGTTGCGAGTTCGATTCCTGTCGCTGCCTCTCCTATGACAACTGTGTTCGTGTCCTGCGCCTGTGTAGGGTCACTTCCCGCCCCGTGGTGTGGTGTAGGGGGTATGTTTTCCCTTCTGGATGGTGTGGGTTTGCTTTTTCCGCCCGTTTCTCTGTTGGTGATGTATTCATGTCTGGCGATGTTGTGGGCTTATTGTTCGCATTTTGTTCGCGAGTAATTGTGAGAGGCGTGTAGTGTCCCGCCCTAGGGTTCCCTGTGAATAGTATGTGCAAGGCCCTATGGAATCCCGTGGTGGTGAACAGTGGCGGTGAGTGTATGTCAGTGTATACGTGAATGTTGACCTTAAGTATCTTGCCGAGAGCGGTCACTTCTACGGCGCCGGCATAGATACCATCCCTACTCATGTATCGTTCGTAATCTTTCCTGGTCTGGAATGGGTTTTCCTGCTCGTCCGCCACGAAATCACGGTACTCTTCCCAGTTGTCCAGGATGTGTTTGACCGTTTCCAGCCTGTACTCTCTGTGGTGGTTTTCGCTATGGCGGACTAAAAAGCTGATGGCCCTGAACAGACAGTTGCCATCCCCTTTTACGGGGTGTGTTTGGAAACGGTTCGGGGACGGATTGTCAGCCATTTTTTTTATTTGGCTGCTTTTTCCCCCTGCCCTTGCGAGTCTGTGTAGGTGAGGGGCCTCTCTGGTGTTGTCTTAGGGGAGGAACCTCCGCCGCTCTTCTAGCTGGCCGAACCTCCCCGTCTAGAAGTTTTTTGGAAACGTGGGTGTGCGTCGCCCCGTGTTGTATGCCCCTCCCCCCTCGGGGTGGCTGCGCCAACTCCCCGCTTGCGGTGGGTAACCGGGTGTGGGGCGCATTGCCCTCCTGTCTGGTCGCTGGGGTGCCTCGTCCCCGAACTCCCTCGGGTATTCGTCGGGGAGCAGATATTGTTCCGGCCCCTTCGTGTATGTGTTACGAGCCTCCCGCCCTTTCTGCGGGGCTGTTTTGCCGCGTGTTCTGTTCTGTGGCCCGTTTTCTTGTCTTCGATAGGGGGGGTATGTCTGTTGCTGCGGGGACGGGTTTTCCCGGCGATTCCCCTTTCCCCTGTACTGCGGGGATGCATACCCCTGTCTGCCTGGGGGTGGGTTTTCCCGATAGTCCCCGTTACCCCTGTACTGTGGGGAAGCGTAGCCTTGCCTGCTTGGGGGTGGGTTTTCCCGTTAGTCCCCGTTACCCCTTTACTGTGGGGAAGCATAGCCTTGCCTGTTTGGGGGTGGGTTTTCCCGATAGTCCCCGTTTCCCCTATATTGTGGGGAAGCATAGCCTTGCCTGCATGGTGGTGGGCTGCTTCGCCGGGGAATATTGTGGTCATACTCCGAAGTGTAGTAATCCGGTGTGTATGGGGATGACGGTCGCCGTGAGGGGTAGGTTGGCTCTACATGTGTGTATGTGACCGGTGAATATCGTGGAGGGTAACGTGGCCTCTCCTGCGCATACGGTGTTGCTGGCCGCTGTGGAGGGTAGTATGCTTTCTCCCGCTCGTAATGTCTCCCCTCCGTGTATCCCCTTTCCCTCTCGGGTTAGTATAGTTCCTCTGCGTCAGTGTTTTCTCTCCTGAGTGGTCCTACGCCTGCCTGGATGGCAGCTATCGTTAGCTTCTCCATCCTGTCCACTAACTCATCCATCTTTTGGCTGGTGTCCCCCTTTTCTGGATGAAAATGCTGATTCACGGCTTTCTCCGTAGCTTTTTCCGTGATCTTTCTCCCAGCCTCTATTGTCTTTATGTTGTTTAGCATGCGCTGAACCGTAGGATTATTCATTATGCATAATTTGTCCACGATTGATGGCCTAAGGCCCTGCATTAGCAGCTTAACTTTCTGCTTATTAGGAATGGCTGCATTGTATTTGTCGCACATCAGCAGTTTCGCATTCACATACGTCTGCGCGCTCTCTGTGGGCCCATGTGACCTCTGTCTGATTTGATCATATAGATTCTCATCGTCTGGTATGAGCTGGAATTCACTCTTCAGCAAAAAAGTGATTTCGTCCCATGTGGCGTCTTCTAGATTGTCCTCATGGAGCTCGTACCATGTCATGGCCGATTTCGTTAAGTATGCAGGTAGGAGCCGTTTCCTGACTTCGTCGCTCCAGCCATTGATCCGAGCCGTTCTATTGAAGGCCTTGAGGTATTCCTCCGGATCCTGGCCCTCCCCCGTGAACTTTGAGGGGTGGATCATTGGATATTCCGTGTGCCTATTCATATCCTGCTCGTTTACTTCTCCTTGGCTATGTAATGATTCTAGTCCGTTTATGCTGTCTGCACTTCTGTCGTGTGATGAGGTGTTTGAATTTGTGTTGTTCTGACGGGGATTATCCTCACTCACTGTGTATGAAATGTGTGTTACTTTACCAGGGGCTCGTCGCCTGATATATCGTCACTGATCGGGAGTGTAATGTCGTACTATGTGGACTTCACTACTTCCACCGTCCTGTCCAAATCCTGTTTTACTGTGTCTAGAATAGTATGTATATCTAGAACCGCCTCTGTCGTGTGGGTGTCTGCTTTAACAGCGTTTGTGTCCAATAATTGTGTTATGCGCGCGAGCAGACTATCATTCTTTTGCTCTGTAATTTGGAGTTGCTGAAATAATAGCGGATGGAGTGTTGGTAAGCAATCTGCCTCACTAGCGCTGGATACTGGTGACTGTTGTCCCTGCGAACCGGTCTGGGCCAGGGATCGTGTAAAATGTGTGACTTGTGCTGCCGCTGCAGGGTATTGAGCGCGGATTTCTAATGCCTGTAATTCGAGTTCCTGAAGGAGGCGTGGTGCAGTGTGTTCGGATATTAAGTCGCTATTCTTGATTCTCAACTTCGGTAGTAGAGGAGTTGTGCTAGCCGACAAATGGTGCGCGAAGTCCGTGGTTCTAAATGTGGTCATTTGATTTCTACCGACCTTGCACTATGGGGTGAGTGGGGGCGGGTGTAATAATATAAATACAAATCCTCGTACAATAAAAAAGTGGGGTGTATTCTAGGAGAAAAAAATCTAGTTTCGCTTGGCTACTTTCAGTATGGATCGCTCTACCACGAGGGCTCGTTGTTTGAGTCCCTTACCCTTATTTTGCGTGGTAGTGGCGCCTCCATCAAACTGTCTTATTCCTGTGTTGGGGATGAGATAAACAGGGTAGTGTAGATGTATTAATTTAGGGGTAGTTACCGAAAAGGGGTAGTTTCCCGTAATTGGGGCAGACTACTAGTGTAATGTGTTGGTGAGAGGGTGTGATCTGTTGGGGCGCGTTCCTACAGGGCGCGTCTGCCTGTTAGGGGATGAATGTCTAAGACTGAGCTATTAACTTAGCCTGCCAATTAAGTATGAGCGAGCGTTAGAGAGCTCATGTGCAGAGTCGACAACTCGGCACGCTGCAGTCTGGCTGCTTGCTCGAATACAATGAGATTCCTGACGGTGCAGTTCCTGGCCTTCACGGTCAGGGGCAACTAGGACTAAGGTCAGGTTGGGTGTAGGGATGTAAAACTAGGTGAAATGAGTAGTAGATGTATGTGTTCACTGACCAAGTATTTAATGGTCAGTGGCGATAATGTACTGTCCATTTAAGTGGAGGACGAGAATGAAACAAAGTACAAAGTGTATGAATACAAAAGTGTCCTGGGTTAGGTTTTACAATCATTAGGAATCTGAGCACACGGCTAGTTCTCACCTGGTGACGTCGTGATATGCTGGAACGGACTTGGAGGAGTAGAGCCGCCGGCCACGAATAGATAGATGGTCTCTCCTGGGTCTAGCTTTTAAGGCTTCCCCCAGTCGCTTACTCGGCGTTTCCTCACTGTTGCTGTTCCAGATAGTGTGTTTGTTTGTGAGATGTGCAAGCGTGGCTGGCAGCAATACTGCTGTGCCTGCTCGTGCCAAAGAAGTGTGTAAGGCTTATGGCATGCATGTGAGGGTGGTTTATGGTGAAATATGAAGGGGTGGGTTAGGTCCTAGGTCCTAGGGGTACGGCCCCTGGGCCGTACAGTATGCAAGCCGACAGCTTTAAACTATGCACACTTATAGTACATGACATTCTAGATAAATTTTGAGTAACTTATGTACGTCAGTGCTACCAACATGATTCTAAGCCGGCTGATAGGACCAATTTTTAAATACATGTAACTTCTATACTATCAATTGGATTTCAACCAAATGTCGTATACGCTATGAGTACCATAACAGATATGACTATGCTTATTCTTAAGAGCAACCAGGGCGGCCAACTGTTAATAAATGTTGTCTCTATTTGTTTTACCCAAATATTAATATATCAGAAAGTCTGTAAGCCAACATCTTTAAAACTCGCACACATATAGTACCTAACATTCAAGATTAATTCGGAGAAACGAATAAACGTCACTGGTGCCAACATGACTCTAAGCCTGCTGATAGGTCCAATTTTAAAATACATGTAACTTCTATACTAACAAATGGATTTCATCCAAAATTGGCACAACAAAAGATCATAATATTTCAGATTATTTCTGACCAACGCATGCATGACATTGTTGCCAACATGATTTTACGCGCGCTGATAGATCCAATGTCTAACTGCATGTAACGTCCATGCTATCCATTGGACTTCAACCAAATATTGTACTTTGTACCTTAAGAGATGGAACTAACAATATATGCAGTCTCTATTAGGCTACATGTATATTTCAAACTAATTAGAAATTTCGATATTACCAACTTAATTTCGCTATTTTTCTAGATAGTTCTATATAGATTGGCATGAATCTTAAATTTTAAGAAAATTAGGCTCTTTAGTTCGTCACGGAACTTCTTGTTAAATACGCATTCCATATTGCTCACAGGTTGCATTCAGATCTGCTATCGTTCCATTCAGTAGTAGAGCACTTCACATATTTAGGAAGTGAATTGATGGAAAATGCAAGATTGGATCAACAAGAGAGTAAAATGTGGGAGTGTTTTCCATCATCAGGTTTCTACCGGCAATACACACGACAACTTATTCATGGTTGACAGTCGTATAGAGCATTACTATTTGGTGCGTTCAAAAAGTAACGAGCCGGAGGCTGGAATGCGCAAACCGGTGACGGCATCGGCTAATCATGGCGTGTGTAACGAGGTGTGGTTCCGACCAGAGCGTGGAAGGACACAGCCCGTCGCTAGAGGGCACGCATACACGTCACGTGACGATACAAAGAGAGCAGCAGCATGCATCAATCGTCCACTGCTGCCAGTCGCATTGCAAATAGTGACATGGAGGCGTCAACCGAAGAGCAAAGAGGTGTTGTTCGGTTTCTGACAGCGAAAGGAGTAAGGGGAACGGACATTCATCGCCGAATGTCACAAGTGTACGGCGAGCACTGCATGTCCCTTGCAAGGGTCAAGGCGTGGCACAAGCGCTTCAGGGAAGGACGGGTGTCGTTAACCGATGATGCCCGGTCTGGGGCACCCCCCTGCATTACCGATGACAACGTCCAGCTGGTTGATGCACTCATTACCCAGGACCACCAAGTGACAGTGAACACCATAGCCGCCGTGGTCTGATTGAGCGTCAGATGTGTGCAGACCATCATGAAGGAACGACTGCACTTGCGGAAAGTGTGTACCCCAAAGTCTTCAACCACACCAGGAAGCATGTCGAATGGCCTACTGTCTTGGTCTTGGTTGGACGATTGATGCATGCTGCTGCTCGCTTTGTATCGTCACGTGACGTGCACTTGTGCTCTCTAGCGACGAGCAGTGACCTTCCACGCTCTGGTGGGAACCACACCTCGTTACACACGCCACGATTAGCCGATGTCTTCACCGGTTTGCGCATTCCAGCCTCCGGCTCGTTACTTTTTGAACGCACCTTATATGTGAACTCGGCGTTCACAAAACACTTAATTCGGTCCACACAAATCTGTATTAAGGACGTGGTCTATGGGACTGGATCCATTTGAATTTAAAACTGTATCTTGACCACTCATGACATGACAAGAAGAGACAGGGTGAGAAATGACAAGATCAGGGAAATGTGAAAGATGATGTTGATAATTGTTGTTTTAAGGGGCCTAACATCTAGATTATCGGCCCCTAATGGTTTTGGTGATCGCGAAGATGATAATGAAATGTAAACTATAACTAAAACTAAGTACTAACTTATATACTAGAAGAAGAAATGGAAAACAAAAGGAGAATAAGGCAAATAAAGGACAGGAGGAAAAGAAATGCCCTCAGCCCTCGAAGAATGCGGATTGAGGGACTTGGAAGGAAGGAGAGTCATGAAAGGCAGATAGGAAAGTGTAAGAGGAGATGGTCCGACCCAGTGGTAATTGATAAAAGGGGTAAAACAGGACCCAGCTCAGGAAACCCTCGGGGTCACCAACTCTCGAACTCACCAGCCGTTAGCCCCTGATGGTGCAGCAATATCCAGGGTACACCGGACGTAGTGGGGCTACATACACCCTGCGTCCTTGAGGGCCTTGAGCAGAAGGCTGGAGATAACATGAAAGGAAAAAGAAGGCTGACGCCTCGCAGAAGGAGGATATCAGAAAATATGAGACAAGGGCCAATTAAGGCGGGAAAGGAAGAGACTCCCTAGGCCTCGGATACCCTAATACCGTCGGGGTCGGAAGAGAACAAGATTTGACCAAGTGAGGTCGACAGGGAAGAAGACGGAGAGGAGCCCGGCACAAGAAAGTTGAAGCAATGCCGGACTCAGCTAGGGTCCCGTGGTCGCCAACCCACGTCCCACAAGATGTGAGCCCCTGGGGAGAAATTTGAAAGAGGAGCCCTTGCAGGGTAGGATTGAGACATCAAGACTGAGATGGAAGAGGAAGGAAGAGAAGAGGATTCCCAAGACGACACACGAAATGCAGATGCAGAAGAAACAACAAAGGGGAAGACCAAGGGATAGATCAGGCGCGGATCTAGAGTTTGGCTTGGGGGGGGGGGGGGGGTGTCACAGAATCGAAATTGTTAAGAAAAATGGTATCACTAACAACGCAATCACAAAATAACCAAGCGTACAAAACCAGACCAATTTTTTTGCAAGCTACATGGATAGAAATTTGATGCGTTTAGCGCACTAAAAATATTCGTACAAATTGCAACTGCGTGTTTTGCGACTTTTACATCGAGCTTCGAGAAAAGTATCAAGGTACGTTACAGTTTCGGCAAGTCGAGTTGGTACCGACAAAGGGAGAAAGTCGCAGCTTAAATTGCCAACCAAGCTTGCAGTTTGGACGTCGGCAAAATGTTATGGTGCGAAAAAAGCCCCAAATTCCTATCCGTGCATTGCTGCACATTCATCGTGGCATCACTATACACATCGATTCGGTTATCACAAGGTTTGCTAAACAAAATAGGCGAGTTGATTTTGTTATATAAATAATCGTTTTTATATAACAGGTATGATGTTGTAAATATGTACAGTTGTAACAGAACATAATCATTGCAATAAAGATATTTTCAGTAATGAATAAAATGAAAGAAACTGTTTTTCAGTTAAAATTCGTTAAGTTTTATTTGTCTGGTTATTGTGTTTTCGTTTTTTGAGTTTGCAAAAACATTTGGTCTCCGTTTAGGGGTGGGCGGGGGGGGGGGTCATGACCCCCGTGACCCCCCCTACCCTTGAATCCGCGCCTGGGATAGATGGTTGAAGGGAGTGTAGGAGATTGTCAGAGAGAGAGGAGAGGACTGGACCAGAGTGACGACAGAGAGGTGGTGGGAGGAAAGAACTAAGTGGAGAGGCCTATGTTCCAAACAGACCCGGCCTGGGGCTGGAAACTGTACAAGATGATGATGATGATGATCTTGACTACTATGACTCCAGAAGTTTTCCAAATGGATACGTATTGGACCGTATAAAAAGTGATGCAATTATTTGACTTTTGCTCAACAAGTCACGCCAGCACCTTTTTTTTACGAAAAAGTGACAGTCTAAAGACTAGGCTTTGTATCATTTTAAATGCTACAAATCCTGAAAAATGCTAGAAAGGCTGGAGGCTTTTTCGCTTCGCTCGAAGCCAAATACTCTTGACATGTTAGAAAATTATCTGCATAATACTTATCTTGCTATATAATACTTTACCTTGTTTCAAATTACTCGCGAACGGCAAGTGCAAACCAAGGGCAAAGCAAGGTCATGCGCGAGGGATGCCGTCACGCTCACCAGAGCGCGCGGGGACGTGTCCCTTCCATCCAGTCTAAAAACACGTATAGTGGGCGATGTATTGAAGATAGAGATATGCTCTCGCGGACTTTTTTTTATAGAACTTTTCATGCTGACCAATTCTTACGCTCATAGTATATTGATATTTTTAACGGTTTGCCCAGCGTAAGCGCGCACGGACGCCAAGTTTGTTTTCGACTTTTTCACTGAAATTGTTACTGCTTGGCTTCCTTTGATCATGGATAAATTATTTTCTACAGAATCTTTCTTTCAGATATCCTTTACAGAATAGTGAAAACCGCATCAAAATCCATCCAGTGGTTCTCGAGATTACCCGTGACATCCAAGAATCGGGGATTTTATACTAACGAAGTAGAGCTTGTCGGGGTACACATGCACCAAGCGGTATTATGACGTCACACACCTCAGTGCATCTGGATACATTTCGTCCCGTCATCGTAACGTAACGTCAAACCCCAGCGTAACGACGAAGTCGACAAGATCATTTAAAATGATATAAACCGGAGTCAATAGCTTGATTCTTCGTCACCATAAAAAGCCCATCTATGAAATTGGGAATACTTTACAACACAACAACAAGAATATTTGGAACATATAATGAAATATAAACAAGTGCAACATGTTCTATTCACACTATATGTGTTCATCCTTAACCATGTTTTTAATTGTCCAAAAGGGATTTTTAATTTGTTCTTCATATGTTTTGGTATGTTCATTTCGGACTCACATTCATATTTTAAATTTTGTGTTTTTTTGTTATCCTTGAACAAATATTTTATTAATATGTTTTTAGTATGGATTCCGTCTTACGGAAGGACTTCATGATGAAAATTAATAAATGTAAAACAAAAATACTGGAATGCAGCCGAAGTAAATCAGAAACCTCTATGGAGATCAAATTGGCAGGTGAATAGCTGAAGGAAGTAGGAGACTTCTGTTACTTAGGAAGCAGAATAACCAGTGATGGACGAAGCAAAGAGGATATAAAAAGTAGGTTGGCTCAGGCAAGGAAAGCCTTTCTACAAAAAAGGAATCTGTTGACATCGAATATAGATTTAGGTATTAGGAAGTCATTTTTGAAAGCCTTTGTCTGGAGCGTGGCGCTCTATGGAAGTGAAACTTGGACTATTGGTGCAGCAGAGAAGAGGAGAATTGAGGCATTTGAAATGTGGTGTTACAGGAGAATGATGAAGATCAGATGGGTAGATAGGGTTACAAACGAAGAGGTATTAAGGCGAGTGGGAGAGGAGAGATGTTTCTGGCGACTGCTAATGAAGAGAAGAGATAGGTTGGTAGGACACATACTAAGACACCCAGGAATAGCAAGCTTAGTTATGGAAGGAAGGGTCGAGGACAAGAACTGTAGGGGTAGACCAAGGTTAGAATATGTTAAACAGATTGCCTCGGATGTAGGGTGTGGTAGCTATGTAGAGATGAAACGATTAGCTCAGGACAGGGAGGCATGGAGTGCTGCATCAAACCAGTCAAAAGACTGAAGACTCAAACAACGAGACACTATTTTATGCAATGCTAGTTTTTGTGATTTTTGTAAAGCTGATGAAGGGTGCCAAAAATACGATTAGGCACCGAAACATTTACTGATTCTTTGAATACAAGCAATCTTTCCAGTATTGACTAGGCGGATGATTTTAATATAATTTAAAACTTTATATTTCATAATTGAAGCCTCCGTGGCTCAGGCGGCAGCACGCCGGCCTCTCACCGCTGGGTCCGTGGTTCAAATCCCGGTCACTCCATGTGAGATCTGTGCTGGACAAAACGGAGGCAGACAGGTTTTTCTTCGGGTACTCCGGTTTTCCCTGTCAACATTTCATTCCAGCAACACTCTCCACTATCATTTCATTTCATCTGTCATTCATTTAATAATTACCCCAGAGGAGTGCGTCAGGCCTCGGCAGCCGGTACAGTTCATATCTTCGCCGCTAGATGGGGGCTTCATTCATTCCATTCCTGACCCGGTCGGAGACTGGAAGCAGGCTGTGGATTTTCATTTCATATTTCATAATTATATAGTCGTCAATATGGATGCACTAACACTAACCAGGAAGGACAAGATCAGGAATGTTAAAATCGGAGAAGAGGTGAGAATTGAAGACTCTATACTACAAAAGATCCAGAAGGCTAGAATTAAATGGTTCGGCTACGTGAAGAGAATGAGTGCCAGTAAAAATGCAGGAAGGGAGTATGAAAGAGACCTAGGAGGGAGGAGACCAGTTGGCGCGCCCTCTCGATAACCTCTGTCTCGCTGTCACCACAGATTATGGCTGTCACTGTCAGTCCTTGTAACTAGTTCTACATTTCACTCCTAGATGGGTGAAGTGTGACCTTCACCGCCCGGAGTAGAAAGATGAGAAAGGAAGCCTTGCATCCACAAAGCACTTGTTTATAGCTTTGGAAATGTATGGGAGCCCTCGAGGGGGAAGGGGCTGGTTTCGTCTGTTTAATGGCGCTCTGAGGACGTCGACTGAGATCCTCAAGTCTCGCTATTGGTTGGATTTAAACCAACACTACGGGCTTATTGGTTACTATTTCGCGCGGTCAACATGGATAGTCTGTTTTCAGCGTGTGCACATCTTTGGAGTGGTATTCGATTGGATTGCATTGTATTGTGTAATGTGTTCGTAACAGTGCTGCTGTGCGACTGAATAATTAATATTAGACTGAGTCTAGTATCTCAATTTAGCTTCCCCTCCCCCCCCCCTGGGGCTCACATCTAGTGGGACGAGGGTTGGCGACCACGGGACCCCAGCTGAGTCCGGCATTGCTTGCACTTACTTGTGCCGGGCTCCTCTCCGTCGTCTTTCCTGTCGACCTCCCTTGGCCAACTGTTGTTCGTTTCCGACCCCGACGGTATTAGGGTATCCGAGGCTTAGGGAGTCTTTCACTTACCCGCCTTAATTGGCCCTTGTCTCATCTTTCCTAATACCCTCCTTCTGCGAGGGGTCAGCCTTATTTTTTCTTTTCATGTTATCTCCTGCCTTCCGCTGAAGGCCCTCAAGGAGACAGGGTGTATCTCCCCTACCACTTCTGGTGCACCCTGTATATTGCTACACCCTCACGGGCTCACGGCTGGTGAGTTCGGCAGTTGGCGCTCCCGGGGGATTCGTCAGCTGGGTCCGAATTCTCCTTTTTTCCACTGACTTTGGAGCGGGCCCTGTCCTCTTTCCCTTTCCTACCTGCCTTTCGAGGCTCTCCTTCCTTCCAAGTCCCTCAATCCTCATTCTTCGAGGGTCGAGGGCATTTCTTTTCTCCCAGTCCTTTATTTGCTTTATCCTTTATTTATGTACTTGTTTACCATTTCTTCTTCTAATATGTAAGTTTGTAGTTAGTATTAGTTATAGTTTTCATTCTGATCTCATCTTTCTCTATCACCCAAACCATTAGGGGCCGATAACGTAGATGTTAGGCCCCTTAAAACTACAATTATCAACATCATCAATTTAACACAGCTATAATACTGTAATTAAGTTAAGCCTATCATATTACGTACCACACATTACAAAAATCAGCAGTCGCCACTTGGACAAGGTTCTTCACGGGCTATAGTGCTGTACCCTTGAAAGAAGCCTTTTAGCAAGAATCTGTCTTCGGGGTCACGTTCAGTCCATGCTTCTTCAGTGTTAGAGAATAATCAAATATCTCGCTTACATAGTATAAAGGATAACAAGGTAAACTTAAAATTAGAAAAAGAAGTGAAAACACAGGAGTAAAATAAACAATATTTAATAGCTGAATCGTCGTAAACGTAAAACAAAGACAAAAGTGAATCCACCCTGAGCTTATCCCTAGAATAGCAATATTTAAAAAGACATAAAATAATGTGGAGATACCATTCCACTATCTGATTAGATTGTATGTGAGTGCGTTACTTAGTTATTGACGGCATTTCGCTTCCAAACGATTCAATCGGATAGGTAGCGAATCACCGTCCTGCAAACTGCAATTATGGCCCATGGGTAAACACTAATAAAAATGGCTGTACACATAATAACTAACCTGACACACGCTAACCTTACAAAAATACTAATTTACAAGACTTCCTTGGAAATCACACAAATATGCGAGAGGGCATATGTCAAAAACAAGTAGTTCCATGAAGAACTAAAGCCTATTTTCATATATCCTACATATGTTAATTGCCACTATCAACATACAACATTTCAGTTTGATTGCTGTAATAGATTCGTAGATATTGAGAACCGTCTAAATATTTCGGATGGTCGCCATGTTGAATTGTTATAATATAACATATACATATTATGTATAGGCCATAGAGTATTGTACCATTAAAGGAAAATTATTGCGTAGGTTCATTATTCAAACTTTCACTTCAATCGCATGATTACGAGACAAGAAAAAAACTTAATTTTAAAATTCGCACAGTCGCCATCTTGAGGTTATGAAAACAATTGAACTAAATTAGATACAAGTGCATTAAAATGTGTATAAACATTTGCGGTAGCATGTTTCAGTGCGTTTGGAACATTAAATCGCGAGAAAAGACTATTTAAAACTTTCAACTTCGCATGGCCGCCATGTTCGTTTGGTAGTTAACCGGTTTCTGAAAGTCTCATATATGAACTTCCAGTAGTGCCTTTTATCTCCGTACAAAATTTCAGGGTGATACCGGTAATAGTTTCAGGGATATTAAATGCCGGTGAAATTTTTCGCACAGCCGCCATCTTGTCGTTATGTAAACAATTGATCAAAGTTTGGTGTCTGTGCATTACAATGTGTATAAACATATACTGTTCCAAGTTTCATTGCGTTTGGTTGGTTAAATCGAAAGAAACGTCCATTTAAATGTCGCAAATTCGGTTGGCCACCATGTTGGTTTTGTAGTTAACAGGTTTTCAAAGGTCACACAGATGAACTTCTAGTAGTTCCCTTTATCACCGTACAAAATTCCACGGTGATATCGGTAATAGTTTCCGAGATATTGAATGCTGGTGAAATATTTCGCACAGCCGCCATGTTGGATTGGTGAGACGTAACACAATTTGAAGGGCACGGTCGGGGTCGTCCGGAATAGTGCTATGAACGTACCGAGTTTCATTGAAATCGCTCCAGAGGTTTAGAATTTATTAGAGGACACACACACACATACACGAATCACACACGCACACACAGACAGACACACGGACTGAAGGTGATCTCATAAGCCTTTTTTTTTTTTTTTTTTCATAAATGAAAATAGCCTAATAAAGAGTCGCCTTAACAGGCACCAATGGCTCCCAAGACTAATGACCACATGTGACATATGAACAAGAAACATGGCCGACACGGGGTCGCCGTACTCAAACATAACCAAACTAATTTACACGCCCAAACAGGCTGATATAATACATGAATACAATGCACAACATAACGCTCGTAAATGTAACGATTAGGACGTGAATAGCTCCCATTACTGTTTCAATTAATTTATAACATTCAGGCTTTCAAAGGAAAGATAAACATTCAAAACCTTAATGAGCCTCACAGCTGTCTCTGACCTGCGCACGACCGTGGAACTCCCCCTCCCTCACACAATGTATATTTCAGTCTCAGCCCAAAGCAGGTGTCATAACAAGTACAGGTAACCCCTAAATACTCGGGTCCTGCATGGAGGAAAGAATAAGAGGAGATGCCCTGAGCTCGTTTGAGTGAAGCCAAGCGCTGCAACCAAAGTGGGCGTAACCTTAACTCGTATTCGGTGTTCTGTGACTTGCATGAGGCATTGTGCATGCCAAAACCTTATTTTGGCCCTGGTTTTTATCGCGCACCGGTTATGCAACTTTGGAAACGTAATAACAGTAGTGATAAGTTATTTAAAAAAAACTCTTCAATTCTAATCTCGGCATGTGTAGGCCTATCCTACATACCAAAATAATAATAATAATAATAATAATTCCTCTGCAAATCCCAAATTATCAAACGGCTGTCGGTCAATAATTACGGTAGGCCTACGTAATTAATCAATTCGAGGCTAATCGTCAAGTTTCTACCCCCCACAAAGAAAATGCCGTACGGTACCGAAACGTATAGGCTATACCGTATTTTTGTACAAATATGCGTCCTTTTTTAATTGTTCTGTTTATTAATTTTGAGGTTCGTATTCTTGAATATCAAAATGTGTACGACCAATGAGTGAAAGTGGCTGTGCTCGAAATTAGGCCTAAAAACTGATGAATGCCTCAACACCAATATGAACATAAAACTCAATTTGGTGTAAATACCGTAATTAGTTCGGCATCATTAATTCCCAAGATGTTCCTTCTTTGGTATAACTCGCATCTTCAGACACCTGTATTCAATTTAATCAGTGTTTCAGCGTATTATTACGTTTTGCCTCGTCTTTCTTACAAAACTAGCCTCGCAAAGGTGCTCTAATATTTATATTTAAATTGTCTTTTAAAACGATAACTCAGCTTTTTTGTGCCAAGTACCGTGAAGTACAGAGTGTATTCTGCCTATCCAAGACAAAATCTTGACTTGTCATTGCAGTTTTATGTCACTAAAATCCATTACTAGTTGGAGTGGTTTACGGCTTTAAGCATAGGGACAGCCATTTTCTTGCAACCAAAGTGGGCGAGCCGTTTGACTTCAGCAGCTTGCGCTAGGCAGCGCAGCGAAGGCAACTCCTTCCTTTCTTTCCTCCATAGGGTCCTGTTATTTCTGCCAACCTGGAAACGCGTACAATTTATCGCAGACACAATATCTCACCAATTCTCCTGGAATTGCAAGATTCACTGTACATTTCACACAATCGTCCCGCAGGATTATGATTGTTGACACCTGGGTCGCGGCATGTCGAGGGATGTAATTAAACACTATCCTCCGCAAGCAGGCCCATAACACATAATGACACTTCATCGCTTTGGCTGACTGAACACACAAAATCCACCATGCCGACGCTAGATCAGAGATTCCCTAACTTCGTGTTCAAGACACGTTCTCTTTAATAAAAGCAGAAAACAATTATTATGAGTCAACAGACGGCTTCTTATGTACAAATATTCGCAATGTGGCGTATTATAAATCAGCAGCCTGAGTGATTATAAATCATCTATCATATCAAGATTCCCCCCTCAATACTGCATTTATGCTAATTTAATTCAGATTCACTTTTTTTAATTTTCAGACTACATTGATCAACAGCGCTACACGAGCAACGTGCTCCGGGAGCAAGCGATGACGCGTGAACTTGAACCAACAAAAAAAATCACAAAAAATATCTACAAAATATGTCACAATGCGCCATGCACTAAAATCTTGTGTCAGCAACTAAACAAACAAGATTCTACGTTACCAAGACACAAATCAAATATTTACACAAAAATTATTCCCATTAAAACCATAATCCGTTTGTCAAAAATTAAATAAATAATTTTTAATACTCATTCCTCCGCCAACCAGCTTGTCAGATAACATCCCCTGCCATCGTCCCCTCTGCTATGCTTAGCACATGGTCATCATCATCTGGTTGATGATCCTGGATTCCAATCTTCCTTCATCGGCCTGGGTGTTCATCTTGTTGCTTGAAAAATATAATGTGTATTATCACACATATCAATTCCTAGCTAATTTGCTTCCGTTGGTTACTGTATTCACCAAAATTGTCCTAAAGCAAATATTACGACGAATACTGCCGTAATATGTAGAGTTGTAACTACCTATAATTCACTGATTATATTTAAACAAACTGAGTTGTACGCACACAACATAATACATATTCAAACTGTTTCTCAAAGTTACAGTACTTAAATGTGTCATCTCGACACTCAAAATAGTAAAGTACAAAGTGTCGCCTGGATACGCAAAATATAATAGAATAACGTCAATGTCGCCTGACACTTCGAAATAGAATAACGTCTATATCCCTCGGACATCAAAAGTAGAATAATATCATCAGCACTCAGAACAGTATTTATACAATATGGGCAAATGTTGATGGAGTGGGAGTAGGTTCGAAGCTACATTCCATAATAATAGGTCCACTGACATGCAATTACACTCATTGAGGTCGTATCATTCTGGAGTTTACAATAATAATAATAATATCGTATGGCCTCGGGTGCCGGGTGCAAGCTTTGTTAACTGACACCCAGAGGGTAGCTTGCATGTCGAATTTCGTCGTTCCTTTGAACGCTATGAAAGTCAAGGAGGTTAGATATCTAAACTCCTTGACACTACAGCGCTTTCAAGTAGAGAATGGAGGAACTTTGTGTTGGCTAAAATCCCGAGATTAATGTTGCCATTGAACACGGCCTACTGAATCCAAATGGGTTCTTTAACATGCCAACAACGTATGACATGAGTGTCGTGATTTTTGTCGCCTTCAAAAATCACTTACCATGGCCAGGAGGTTACATGGTCCGCTCGAAAATCGATCGTAGGATTTGATAGCAACTTGATTCCCGCTTAATCGCCAGGCCACGCTAGGTGAAGCCGCGTCCCCGCGAAAAAGTGGCCAAATCCTACCTCCTTCCTTTATATTTTATCTTACTTCCTCGTCTTTCACTCTCAGACAAAGACATACAGTAGCTCTTCCATGACTCAGAGAGACAGAGACGCGGACTAGGCCGTTCAACCCTTCTTCTAACGGTGCTGCATCCTTCGCAGGCCAAGTCATAAATACTTGTAGCTTCTGTTCTATAGAAATACAACATTCCTTTGCTGACCCAAGTGTCGCCAGGCTTAACTGAGTTTCGAAATATTGTCTGGTCTTCATACTCGACTGTCAGTAGCATTTCTATGTAGAATAGAATCAAACTAAGGAATCATTAATATGACCTAATATTAATGGTTCAGTGCCAAGGATTAAGTAAATAAGTAAGGAGAATAATGCGAAATCTTTTCATTTAATTTCAATTGCTTTCTCAATGTTTTCCTCTATTACAGGATTCTCTTTGAATTATCCAAAATATCAAATTGTTTTAATAATATTGTGTTTTATTACCATATCTCCCGCTTGTTGCAGAAAGGATCGTGGGTGGCGATTCTGTCGCCTTTCTGAACCATCCTTATATGTTAGCTTTGGAGATGAGAGATGAGCTATTATGTGGTGCATCCATCATCAGCACCAAGTGGGCCGCCACTGCTGCGCATTGTGTGGAGGGTTTCAAGTTGGCCGGCATGAAGGTGAGCAACGGACAATCAAATAACGGTACGCAAACTAAATACTCTGGGCACGAGGACAGCCCTAACTGGAAGTCTTTACATGGAGATTTAGAATTAATTGATGCTGAAGATCGATCTGAAATAGATCCTAAACCTGTACATCCTGATCATCACCATCAATTCTCCACTCCAGCAGGAATGAACAAGCCCCTTCCATAGCTGTCTGTCCTGCCACCATTCTTCTTCCACCACTGTCCTCCATTCTATGCTCCCCTTACCCAAAGCTCTGTGGACTTGCTTCATCCACCAATCTCAAGGTCTACCACCTTATCTCTTGCCAATTACCTCCCTTTCGAAATAGGTTTTGGGTGTTCTACCAGAGGGCATCTTCATCAGATGACCGAACCTTTTCAATCTCTTCTCCTCAAGAATGTCAAGCACACTTATTTTAATCGCTAGCTTTAGGCGAACTGACTCATTTCTAATTTTGTCTCGCCTGGTCTTCTGGATGCTTGATCTTAGAAATTTCATCTCAGTAGTTTTATGATAACCATAAATATACTGTAGTATTGACTAATGTCGACCAATGTATTATGTGTACTCGAGTTTGAAGGTTGTTTGTGAAGTAACTAATAGACCTACATAAAATCCAATACCATCAACATTTTCGTAGTTCTATTTCACGTTAGTTCATGTAGGTTTGGATTTTTTAATTTATATTTTAATATTTTTTTATCGCAGTTGGAACACAAAAAGTGCACGTTTTTAAGCGATTTTCAACCATGCGTCACATTTAAGAATTATTATCTCAAAAGCCCCGTCATCTGATCGAATCCAAATTTTAACACAATATACATTGGAATGTTGTATAACTGGTTTATTAATTTCACAATTTTGTGTGTCCAAGAAACAAAGTTGTTATCATTGTTGTAAGGTAACTTTTTCTCGGCTCGGGGTGGTTGGAACATGTAGTTCTTGGTTGCGTTGTAATCCTTATACATCAAAAAGTTATGCTGTATGACTGTGAAATACGTAAATTAATTCACTTATTTTATATCGGTTAGTATTTGTACGAGGAAATAACACATGGTTCACCAGCTAGCCGCTCCAGAAAAAGCTGTACAGCGTTGCTGAGATGGAGCCCATCTCTTCCGAGCGAGACGCGCCATGATGCGTGTGGGCACCATTTCGGCAACGCTGTACGGCTTTTCCTGGAGCGGCTAGCTGGTGAACCATGTGCTATTTCCGCGTACAAATACAAACCGATATAAAATAAGTTAATTAATTTACGTATTTCACAGTCATACAGCATAACTTTTTGATGTATATCGATTACAACGCAACCAAGAACTACATTTTCCAACCACCCCGAGCTGAGAAAAAGTTACCTTACATAAATGATAACAACTTTGTTTCTTGGACATACACAATTTTGAAATTAATAAACCAGTTATACAACATTCCAATGTATGTTGTGTTAAAATTTGGATTCGATCTGATGACGGGTTTTTGAGATAATAATTCTTAAATGTGACGCATGGTTGAAACACGCTTAAAAACGTGCACTTTTTGTGTTCCAACTGCGATAAAAAATATTAAAATATAAATTAAAAGTTCCAAACCTACATGAACTAACGTAAAATAGAACGACGAAAATGATGATGCTATTGGATTTTATGTAGATCTATTGGTTACTTCACAAACAACCTTCAAACTCGAGTGCACATAATACTTTGGTCGACAGTAATACAGGGTATTTCACTCAATGTGGGGCCGGCCGCACGGCGACGCAGCGCTGCAAGTAGAAGGTCGACCCGATGGACAGACGAGCACATGACAACACGAAGCTGGGAATCTGAGACAGTTGCGACGCGGGATTTGACGAGTAAAATTGACTTCGTTATTTCTTTTAAAGCCTATTATCATTTCAAATGATCTTGTCGACTTCGTCGTTATGGTTGGGGTCCATCGTTATGCATTACGGACACGGACACGGACACGGACACGGTGACGGGAAGTGACGTCATGCAGCTGCGCGGGGAGCGAGAACCAGACGCTAATAATTATTGGAGTCTGTTGAAAGAGGCCTGGCGTCGAGCGACCTTTTAAAAATCAGAAACTCACTCCACAAATCTGTAAATCAGTATTCTTTACACTAATCATTAAACAAACATATAAGGCATAGTCATGACCCCTTCATGGAGTAGGCTATTGTCTAAATCTGGACACACATACTACATCCTTACACTAATTCAAATTTACGGCCAAATGATCCTTCTGACAGGGAGGCAAAGGTTTCCGCCGGCTTGCCTGGGATGATGGGCCACAAAACCGATATCAAAAAGTACACAATTTACGCTTTATTCAACCAAACACATCTCTAATACAAGTACAAGAAACACATTTCTTCCCGTGACCCTTAAAGAGGTGCCCGCGCGGGAAGCCTAAGTTAATGGGTAATGCAGTCTGTTGAAAGAGTCCTGGGGCAAAGCGAGTAGCCCTCCTGAGCCTTTCTAACATGTGTAGCGTTTGTATCATGCGTCATTTGAAATGATACAACGACTAGTCTTTCAGACTGACTGTGGGTTTTTAAAGTTATAAGTGTTATAAGTTTATAACGTCTGTCCGTAGTCATTGTTTAATTGCAATTGTATTTCAAAATTTTATAATGTGTTATTACTGTTAAAGCCTAGGCCTATTGATTCAATTTTTATTCATGGGCTAAATTGAAAAATAAGGTTTATGCAACAAACCCTCACGCTCTAGATGAACTCTAACTAAATATTACGAGAGAAATTGAGGCTATCTCTGTACTAACAAGGGAACGGATTGCGGTGTAAAATTCTAAACTGGTTGAAATTTAGTACACAATACTCCTACAAAGTTGTACAATGACGTAGTGAAAACCACACGGGCCACTTTCAATTTTGAACGCCAATATTGATCGCCGAAAACCTGCCGGAGGATGGCATGAGTGAGGAGGTGGGAAGTGGTAAAGCTGACCCTGAATCCTAGCAGCACGCATTGGCTCCCGGTCACCAGGCAGCGACCTGCCGTGCTGCTTTGCATTCCCTACCTTCCACCTTCCCCACCTTCCACCTTCCCCTCATCAAACACTCCCGTATTAGCTCGATAGGGCTATGGAGAACAAAAGTGATGTTTCGGATGAACAGGTCCCAAATCGTTCCGTCATCCAGCTATGTAAGTGTGACACTTTTATTTTGTCTTTTTAGCCTATTTTCAATTTTGAAAAAAATAGGCTTATGAGATCACCTTTTGTCCGTGTGTGTGTGTGTGTGTGTGTGTGTGTGTGTCCCTAATAAAATCTAAACGGCTGGAGCGATTTCAATGAAACTCGGTAAGTTCATAGCACTATTCCCGGCGACCTCGACCGTGCTCTTCAAATTTTGTTACGTCTCACCAATCCAACATGGCGGCAGTGCGAACTATTTCACTAGCATTCAATATCTCCGAAACTATTACCGATATCGCCCTGAAATTGAGTACGGTGATAAAGGGCACTACTAGAAGTTCACCTATGAGACTTTCAAAAACCTGGTGATTACAAAACCAACATGGCGGTCAAGCGAAATTGAGACTTTTAAATAGACATTTCTCGCGATTTAACTATCCAAACGTAATGAAACTTGGTACAGAAAATGTTTATAAACATTGTAATGCACTGGAGTCTAATTTAGTTCAATTGTTTACATAACCTCAAAATGGCGGTTGTGCGAAATATTTCACTGACATTCCATATCACCGAAACTGTTACAGATATCATTATGCAATTTTGTACGGTGATAAAGGGTACTGATACAAGTTTAGCTGTGTATATTTGATAAACCTGTAAAGTACAAAACGAACATGGCGACCAAGCGAATTTGAAATATTTTAATAGACTTTTCTCGTGATTTAACTCTCTGAGCGCAGTGAAATGTGGTACAGTAAATAATTTTGCAGATTGTAATGCACTGCCATCTAATTTAATTCAATTGTTTACATAACCTCAAGATGGCGGCTGTGCGAAATTTTAAAATTAAGTTTTTATTCTTGTGTCGTAATCATGCGATCGAAGTGAAAGATTGAATAATGAAGCTAGGCAATAATTGTCCTTGAATGGTACATAACTCTATGGCCTATACATATAACAATCCTAAATGGCGAGCTTCCGAAATATTTAGACGGTTCTCAATATCTATGAATCTTTTTCAGCAACCAAACTGATTTTTTTATGTTCATAGAGACTATGAACATATGTTCACCTATAGGACTTTCAGTAACCTGGTGAGCACAAATCCAACATGGCGGCGACGCGAAGTATAAATATTTAAATGGACGTTCCTCGCGAATTAACTATCCGAGTGCCGTGAAACGTTGCACGTTAAATGCTTATACAAATGTTGATCCACTGGCATCTAATTTATTTCAATTGTTTGCATAATCACAAGATGGCTGGTGTGCGTACTTTTAAAATCTCGTTTTTACTTCTTGTGTTCTAATCATGCGATTGAAGTTTGAATACCACACGTACACAATAATCTTAATGTAATAGTACAAAATTAAAAATCCATCCTGGCGACCATCTGAAATATTTAGACGGTTCTCAATAACTACGAATCTGTTACAGCAATTAAACTGAAATTTAATTCTTCACGGAACTACTTGTTAATTTTACCGGCACTTTACTTTACAGTCAGAATATTTACAAATATCAGAAAGTGGCAACGATGATGATCAATCGGAACACCTTCCAAATTTTAATCCTTAAAATGCGGTAGTTTGTCTACAAAGCTGCTTTGCTGAAAGTGATCGCTATGGAAGCTGGTGGTCGGGAGCCATCGCGTGCTACTAGGATTCAAGGTCAGCTTTACCTCTTCCCACCTCCTCACTCATGCAGTCGCCCGGTAGGTTTTCGGCGTTCAATATTGGCGTTCAAAATTGAAAGTTGCCCGTGCGGTTTTGACTACGTCATTGTACAACTTTGTAGGAGTATTGTGTACTAAATGTCAACCGGATTGGAATTTTACACCACAATCCGTTCCCTTGTAAGTATCAGGCTGATTTTGGAAGCTAGAATAAGGAAGGAACGTTCATGGCATTTGTAGACTTACAAAAGGCTTGTGATAATGTTGATTGGACAAAATTGTTTGACATTTTGAAAACGATTGGAATAAAGTACAGAGATAGGAGGGTGATCTACAATCTATACAGAAACCAGACAGCAGTCATTCGAGATGAAGGACATGAGAGAGAAGCTGGTATTCAGAAAGGTGAAAGGCAAGGCTGCAACTTATCACCCATACTTTTCAATCTTTACATTGAACAAGCAATGAAGGAAATTGGAGAAAAAATTTAAGTGGGAGTGAAGATTCAAGGAGAAATAATTTCAACTCGGAGATTTGCTGATGGCTTCCGTCATCTTGGCCGACACGCCCGAGGATTTGAATGAGTTTTTGAATGGTAAGGACTCCGTCTTGGGGAAAGATTTCATGATGAAAATTAATAAATGTAAATCAAAAATATTGGAATGCAGCCGAATAAAATCAGAAACCTCTATGGACATCAAATTGGCAGGTGAAAAGCTAAAGGAAATAGGAGACTTCTGTTACTTAGGATGCAAAATAACCAGTGATGGACGAAGCAAAGAGGATATAAAAAGTAGGTTAGCTTAAGAAAAGGAATCTGTTGACATCGAATATAGATTTAGGTATTAGGAAGTCATTTTTGAGAGCCTTTGTCTGGAGCGAGGCGCTCTATGGAAGTGAAACTTGGATTATTGGTGCAGCAAAAAAGAGGAGAACTGAAGCGTTTGAAATGGGGTGTTACAGGAGAATGATGAAGATCAGATGGGTAGATAGGGTTACAAACGAAGAGGTATTAAGACTAGAGGGAGAGGAGAGATGTTTCAGGCTAATGAAGAGAAGAAATAGGTTGGTAGGACACATACCAAGACACCGAGGAATAGCAAGCTTAGTTATGGAAGGAAGGGTCGAGGACAAGAACTGCAGGGGTGGACCAAGGTTAGAATATGTTAAACACATTGCCTCGGATGTGGGGTGTGGTGGCTATGTAGAGATGAAACGATTAGCTCAGGACAGGGAGGCATGAAGAGCTGAATCAAACCAGTCAAAAGACTGAAGACTCCAACAACAACAACTGTAGATGAACTAATGCATGTGAATGAAAATTTTCTTAGAAGATGCCAGAAATGTGTAGATGCAGGCAGAGGGAATTTTCAACATCTTCTGTGATAAGTTGATTTTACTTTGATTTATTGTGTGCTTGTTATTTAAGGGCGCTCTCTCGACCCCCTCCACAGCGGTGTCCGGACAGTTCCCCACACTGACACTTCCACACACTACAAAAAATACTGACAGTTCCCCACAGCTCTTGGACGTGGCTACCTGTTTAATGATTCAGAAATAATCTCGACTGACATTTCCACACACATCTCCCACCCCCCACCCCCCAAGGCGGGTTGTATGGAACTGCGCCCAAGCTTCACTAATGACCCTGATCATTAGCATTAGCCTTCGGAAAGTGGCAGTGGAACTGCGCCCATTGAGAGCGGTCAGGTAGGTTCCCTCCCTCCACCCCTCTACCGAATTAGTCCAGATTGCGAACAACTAAATATACCCTGTCCAGATTGCGGACAAGAGATTAGTGTTGCCCTGGGATACATAAAACAGGTGCAGTTTTCAAAACAGACTAATATTTAATTTTTGTTCTAGCAATATTAGCATTAACTGGTACATTGGGATGTTTTCGACAACCTAAACATATTTTAAAAATAGTTTTGTTATTGCAAATGTTTAATTATCTAGTTTGAGGTAATCCTACCGTTTAGAAGATTATTATATTTTTTATTGTATAACAAAACTAGAGGGGTAGTTATTTATGGTGAATTAGAGAGAGTTGTATTATTATTATTATTATTAGTGTAGCCTCCGTGGCTTAGGCAGCAGCGCGCCGGCCTTTCCGTGCTTCAAATCCTTGTCACTCCATGTGAGATTTGTGCTGGGCAAAGCGGAGGCGGGACAGGTTTTTCTCCGGGTACTCAGGTTTTCCCTGTCATCTTTCATCCAGCAACACTCTCCAATATCATTTCATTTCATCTGTCATTCATTAATCATTGTCCAAGAGGAGTGCGACAGGCTTCGGAAGCCGGCACAATGCCTATCCTCGCCGCTAGATGGGGGCTTCATTCATTCCAACCCTGACCCGGTCCAATGACTGGAAAAAGGCTGTGGATTTTCATTATTATTATTATTATTATTAACATTATTATTTTCATTATTAGGCCTATTATTCGCCTCTGTGGTGTAGTGTTTAGTGTAATTAGCTGCCACCCCCGGAGGCCCGTAGAACAGCTGCTTATCGGGACGAGGGACTACCTCTTATTCTCAGCAGTGCAGAAGCTAGTGGTGGGAGACAGTCCGTCACTTCCCCTTAAACCGAACTTGGGCTAACAGCCGGCTTGACTATGGGCGCAGTTCAATCGGCCTAATTAAAAGGATCTGGAAATACCACTGGTTATGGGCGCAGTTCCGTATCTCCCCCCAAGGCTACTATGAAAACTATCAAGTTGAAATTTGGCCTGCTGTTGTTTAGCACTTTTAATATCTCTGGAATCACATATTATATTCTTTAACTACTGAACTACTGTATAAGGTTTGAGGCAAAAATGTTTAATACTCTTCAGCTATTATGAGTACAAGTACAAGTACAAGTGCTAGTACATTAAAAATGAGTTGCCTATTCACAGGAAATGGAGTAGGTTAATATTATTGTTGAACAAATATGACCAAAAAAATATATATAAAACAACTGATGAAGCCTAGAAAGCTGATTTTAAATATGCCAAAATGATAACACCAAAATGATCGTTTTTGTTATTATTTTGCCAGTCTACAGTCTGGATAAAGTGTGATGAAAATCAGACTCTGCATTTATTTTATTTGTATGGAAATTACACTATATCACAATGATATTTTTGAAACCGTGTTAGTAATGAAGTAGCCTACATAGACCGAGCGCTTTTCTTCACTACAAAGGAGTATTATGTTAAGGTGCATTGTCACTGGTGCGACTGTAACGATGATCGCTGAAGCCTATTGCCGTCAGAAAAGTTGGATGGCGCAGCCATGCGGTAGAATGTTGAAGCTGAAACATAGTGATTGGTGAGGTTTATTTAAATGGTGAAACATTGACGTGGTGATGGTAACAGAAAGGAAATTGTCAAATTCGAGGAGGTATACGGTTGCAATTAGTATAAAACGGGTACGAAATCTCTTCACTACTTTCCTGTACAAAATGTTCAGAGAGAAAGATGGGCTTCGGCGCTGTCAATTGGAAAACGTGTTACACGTTACATGACAGTGTGCAGTCTGCATTTTTGTGAAGACGACTCATTTCCACAGCGTAAGCACCGGTATTGTTGATTGTACTGTTGTTTATTGATAGTTATTGTCTCTAATTTGTATTCACAAGGATTTAGCTACATCAAAAATACTGATAAACTTGTAGCCTAATGCTTCTGTACCGTACATAGAATGTAATCCGCTCTCTGCAAACTTGCATTCCTCACGTGTTCCTTATTTATTTTAGGGGTTCTTCCGATTGACAATAGCCGAATGGTTAGAAAACTTCAGAAAAATGCTGTTCCTAGCCTTAATTTGCCAGAGAATTTATATTCTTGCCTTTGAACAGCAAGTATGTAGGTCAATATTTGCAATATTGAAGTATGATTTGAGCATCCCAAGTAACGCTTCTTTGAACCCAAAACATTCATGCAAATTCAGGGTTGAAAATGAATATCCACAGCCTGCTTCCAGTCTCCGACCGGGTCAGGAATGGAATGAATGAAGCCTCCATCTAGCGGCGAGGATATGAACTGTGCCGGCTGCCGAGGCCTGACACACTTCTCTGGAGCAATGATTAAATGAATGACAGATGAAATGAAATGATAGTGGAGAGTGTTGCTGGAATGAAATGTTGACAGGGAAAACCTGAGTACCCGGAGAAAAACCTGTCTGCCTCCGTTTTGTCCAGCACAGATCTCACATGGAGTGACCGGGATTTGAACCACGGACCCAGCGGTGAGAGGCCGGCGTGCTGCCGCCTAAGCCACGGAGGCTCTGCAAATTCAGGGTTGCTGGATTCAAGTTATTATCAGCGAGTCGTCCTTTGTGTTATGTGATAGATATATTGTGAAATTAATAAAAACATCGATACCGCTAGGCTCCCTGGTACAGGCTTCATATATGTAACAGCAGACAGTAAATTAACTATCTACATGTGGGTAATATTTTTGACTGGTAGTAATTAAGCACTGTGATTTAAATTGATTGTAAAAATATTTCTATCAATGAAAGAAAATAATATGTACCGGTAGTATTTTGCCATCATTAGAAGCCATAACAAACGGACACCCAATCACTGTCTTGCTTATTTCTCGTCACTATCTCGCCGCCATATTGGAAACAGCTGACCGTAAGCTCCTCCCCCGTTTCGGACGTCAATAGCCTTAGGGGGAGATGTGTGTGGAACTGTCAGTCGAGATTATTTCCGAGTCATTCAAGAGGTACCCGCGTCCAAGGGCTGTGGGGAAGTGTCAGTATTTTGGGCAGTGTGTAGAAGTGTCAGTGTGGGGAACTGTCATGGAATCACCTCAGCGGCCGGGGGCCCCACTTTGAATGAAAGACCCTGTAGGATAAACAAATAAACAATGTCGCCATGTTTGCAGATGAGAGGACACACGTCACAGCGAGAGAAAGGAGGACAGCTATACAAAGTGATAGCAGCCATCGTACATCACGGATTCAATGAGGAGACTTTTGCCAACGACATCGCTTTGCTGAGATCTGACAAACTTTTCCCCGAAGCTGATGCAATTAAATTACCCAACCGTAATGATCGTCTGGCTGTTGGTACAATGGTAAGTGTAAACCTTTTTATTCATGGCAGAGATTATTAATTTTTAGCCTATTTTCAATTTTGAAAAAATAGGCTTATGAGATCACCTTTTGTCCGTGTGTCTGTGTGAGTGTCCCCCTAATAACTTCTAAACGGATGGAGCTATTTCAATGAAACTCGGTAGGTTCATAGCACTATTCCAGGCAACACCGACCGTGCCCTTCAAATTTTGTTACGTCTCACAAATCCAACATGGCGGCTATGCGAAATATTTCACCAGCATTCAATATCTCCAAACCTATTCCCGATATCACCCTGGAATTTATTACGGTGATAAAGAGAACTACTAGAAGTTCACCTATGTGACTTTTGAAAAACTGGTAACTACAAAACCAACATGGCGGCCACGCGAAATTACGACTTTTAAATAGACGTTTCTCGCGATTTAACCAACCAAACGCAATAGCACTTGGTACAGTATATGTTTATACACATTGTACAGCACCGACATCTAAGTTCGTTCAATTGTTTACATAACCACAAGATGGCGGCTGTGCGAAATATTTCACCGGCATTCTATATCTCTGAAGCTATTGGCGGTATCACCCTCAAGTTTTGTACGGAGATAAAGGGCACTACTGGAAGTTCATCTATAAGACTTTCAAAAACCGGTTAACTACAAAACGAACATGGCGGCCAAAAGAATCTGAAAATTTTAAATAGATCATTCTCGCGATTTAATGTTCCAAACGCAATGAAATCTGGTACAGGAAATGTTTATACACATTGTAATGCACTGGTATCTAATTTAGTTCATTTTTTTACATAACCTCAAGATGGCGGCTGTGCGAATTTTAAAATTAAGTTTTTATTTCTTGTGTCGTAATCATGCGATCGAAGTGGAAGTTTGAATAATGAACTTTCGCAAATATTTTCCTTTATTGGTACCTGACTCTATGGCCTATACATTTAACAATCCAACATGGCGACCATCCGAAATATTTAGACGGGTCTGAATATCTACGAATCTATTAAAGCAATCAAACTGAAATTTTGTATGTTGATAGTGGCAGTTAACATAAGTAGGATATATGAAAATAGGTTGTATAGTTCTTCATGGAACTACTTGTTAAGGGGTTAGATTCATCTCATGTCCTTCAAAAGATCAATTTTTCAAAATATTTTTATTTTATTTTATGCTCCTGTCCTTTAGGAACATTTTGGTGAAAGAAATATGTCATTATGCACCGTAGTTTTTGAGTTATGATTTAGAAGGCAAAGCCCTGCATCCAATGTCTGTCCTGGTTAATGGTATGTAAGATTTATGCACAAATGATTTTCTCAGAGCTGTCTTTTTAACACCCGTTTTAATGATAACTCAAATACTAATTGACATACACTAATGAAACCTTTTGTGAGCAATTCTGCTTGCTATATCTAGAAACTGGTGTAAATTCATGTCTCTCTCTAAAATATAAGGTGCGTTCAAAAAGTAACGAGCCGAAGGCATAATTACAGAAACCAGTACCTGTCTGTTAGAAGTATTGGCCCCTGGCTGTTGAGGCACTTGTCCCACTGTGACACGAGGCGGTGAATGGCTGTCTCATAAAATTCCCTGTGTTGCGATGTGAACCAGTTCCGCACGTACAGCTGGACGTCGGCATCCGAGGTGAATCGTTGGCCCCGCAGAGCCCTTTTCAGGGGACCAAACGTGGCGTAATCACAGGCAGAGAGGTCTGGACTGTATGGAGGGTGGCCGAGAACCTCCCATTTGAATTTCTGCAGGAGTGCCGCGACTGTGTTGGCCGTATGAGGTCGTGCATTGTCGTGGAGCGACCACGGCGGCTATGGCGTTCACTGTCATTCGGCGGTCCTGGGTAATGAGTGCATCAACCAGCTGGACGTTGTCATCGGTAATGCAGCGGGGTGCCCCAGACCGGGCATCATCGGCTAACGACACCCGTCCTTCCTTGAAGTGCTTGTGCCACGCCTTGACCCTTGCAAGGGACAAGCAGTGTTCGCCGTACACTTGTGACATTCAGCGATAAATGTCCTTTCCCCCTACTTCTTCCGCTGTCAGAAACCGAACAAAACATCTTTGCTCTTCGGTTGACGCCTCCATACCACTGTTTGCAATGCGACTGACAGCGTTGGACGATTGATGAATGCTGCTGCTCGCATTGTATCGTCACGTGACGTGCACGCGTGCCCTCTAACGACGGGCTGTGACCTCCTACGCTCTGGTCGGAACCACGCCTCATTAAACACGCCACGATTAGCCGATCTAGCCACCGGTTTGCGCATTCCAGCCTCCGGCTCGTTACGTTTTGAACGCACCTTATAGTTTCTTTAAAAAATGTAGCAAAATATTGCAAAATTTCAACATTTTCTTTTAAATACAAAAGTAATATCTTTCTGGAGGATTATCTTTGCAGTAAAATAAAACAAACAGAACCTTGAAATGTTGAACATTACAGGAGTTATCACTAAAACACTGCAGCCTTGTGTGATGAACAACCACCATTTTGAATTAAATAAATACCCAAATTATTTTTTGACATGAATGTAATGCTGTTTTTCATATAGAATAATGCCAGTGTTTCATGTGCACAATATTGCATTGCTATAACTGTTGTGGTGTTCAAGGAAAAAAAAATTGTTAAAATTTTATCATGGTAACCTGTACCTAACACCTTAAAAAATCTACGTTTCAAAAGAAAACTAACATTTTTACACCCCAATTTAGAGTCTTCATTCTTCTCCAGAAATTTTCAATATCATTACAATAGTGTCGAGTGGTGCCCTGCTTTTAAATTCCTAAACACCTATTTGAAAACTATAAGAACCTATTTTATACGTTTTTGAAAACCAAAAATGACATTTTAAAAAACCTAAACAGCCGGTCCCTAGTTACAATATTCCGTAAAGTGGGGGTGACTTTGAACATCTTATTTTTATTTTTGTAAATAAAACCAAAACTTCTTAAGATATTAACAATTAACGTTTTGTGAAGTTTTCAAGAGGTGTTACTGAATGTGACAAAGTAAATTATGTGTTTTTATCCCCAGGGTCGGATTTAGATTTTATGCGCTTCTAGGCCTTTGGGTTTTTGCCACCCCTCTTCATACCATCGTGAAGGGGGGAGAATTTAGACCTCAGAAAGGTCTTTGAGAAGGTTATTTTTATTTTATTCTAATGTATCGTTAGGTAAAATCAATTAAATAAATTTAAATAACGAGAATATCAACTGTTTCTAAATGTGTATGTATAAACTATAATAAATAGGCCAACGAGATATAACAAGAAGTTCCGTGACGAACTAAAGAGCCTACTTTTCATGCTAATGATTATTCTACAGTATATGAACCTATCTAGAATAATGAAGAAATTAAGTTGCTAATATCGAAATTTCTAATTATTTCGAAATACTGTATACCTTGCATAATGTAGCCTAATAGAGCACTACAGTTGGCAGCCCTGATGACTGAATATATTCTTAGTTCCATCTCTTAAGGTACAGAATACAAAATTTGGTTGAAGTCCAATGAATAGCATGGACGTTACATGCAGTTAAACATTGGATCTAACAGCGTGCGTAAAATCATGTTGGCAACAATGCCACGCATGTATTGGTCAGAAATAATCTGAAATAATATGATCTATTGTTGTGCCAATTTTGAATGAAATCCATTAGTTAGTATAGAAGTTACATGCATTTTAAAATTGGCCCTATCAGCAGGCTTAGAATCATGTTGGCAGCACTGACGTATATTAGTTAGTCCAAATGCATCTAGAATGCCAGGTACTATACGTGTGCAAAGTTTAGAGCTATTGGCTTGCATACTTTCTGATATATTGGTATTTGGATATAATAAATTAGGAGCATTTATTCACAGTTGGCAGCCATAGTGGCTCTTAAGAATACGCTCAGTAATATCGGGTTATGTATGCATACAACATACGAAATTTGGTTGAATTCCAATTGATAGTGTAGAAGTTATGTGCATTTAAAAATTGGACCAATCAGCAGGCTTATAATCATTTTGGCAACACAGCGATGTATGGCCTCCTGGAAATTAAACTGCAATATTATTATCTATACGTATGCCAGTTTTGAAATAGCTCCCATTCATACCTTCCAAGATATCCAACATGGAGCTCAAATTTCAATTGCGATTTTTTAGCAGTTGGTAGCACTGATATCATTTTCAAATATGGCCGTGAGATATTCGGGTATAGACCTTTTCTCCTACCAAATTTTGTTTTGATTTCTCCAGCCGTTTAGGAGTTGATATGGGGGGACACACACACAGCCAGACAGACAGACAGAAGGACAGACAGACAGACACACATTTGCCCGATCTCATAAGACTACTTTTTCCTCATTTTTGCAAAATGTGAAAAGTAGGCTAAAAATAAGTTTAAACCATTTAAGACTCATTATACACTTACAGATATTCAGATATACATATACACTACATCAGCGTTTCCCAAACTGTGGTATGCGTACCACTGGGGGTACGATCGTACTGCTGCAGTGGTACGCGCTGATGATACGAAAAATATAAGAAAATATTAGATACGTAACGAAAAATATAAAATTTAACAAGTAGTTCCGTGAAGAACTATACAGCCTATTTTCATATATCCTACATATGTTAATTGCCTCTATCAACATACACAATTTCAGTTTGATTGCTGTAATAGACTCGTAGATATTGAGAACCGACTAAATATTTCGGATGGTCACCATGTTGGATTTTATATATGTAGGTCCTAGAGTTATGTACTGTTACATGCAGATTATTGTGTACGTGTAGTATACAAACTTCAATCGCATAATTAGGACACAAGATGCAACAAGGAGATTTTAAAATTTCGCACAGCTGCCATCTTGAGGTTATGGAAACAATTGAAATCAATTAGATGCCAGTGGATTACTATTCGTATAAAGATTTACTGTACCAAGTTTCACTGCACTCGGATGGTTAAATTGCGAGAAACGTCCATGTGAATATTTATATTTCCCGTCGCCGCCATGTTGGATTTGTGATCACCAGGTTATTTAAAGTCCTATAGGTGAACTTAAGTTCATAGCCCCTATGAACATTAAAAAATTCAGTTTGATTGCTATAATAGATTCGTAGATATTCAGAACCGTCTAAATATTTCGGATGGTCGCCATGTTGGATTGTTAAATGTATAGGCTATAGAGTCATGTACCATTAAAGGAACATTATTGCGTAGGTTCATTATTCAAACTTTCACTTCGATCGCATGACTACATCACAAGAAATAAAAACTTAATTTTAAAATTCGCACAGCTGCCATCTTGAGGTTATGTAAACAATGAACTATATTAGATACCAGTGCATTACAATGTGTATAAATATTTTCTGTACCAGATTTCAGTGCGTTTGGAACATTAAATTGCGAGAAAGGTCTATTTAAAATTTTCAAATTCGCTTGGCCGCCATGTTCGTTTTGTAGGTAACCGATTTTTGAAAGTGTTATAGATGGACTTCCAGTAGTGCCCTTTATCTCCGTACAAAATTTCAGGGAGATACCACTAATAGTTTCATAGGTATAGAATGCCGGTGAAATATTTCGCACATCCGCCATTTTGTAGTTACGTAAACAATTGAACGAAGTTAGATGTCGGTGCATTACAATGAATATAAACATATACTGTACCATGTTTCATTGCGTTTGGTTGGTTAAATCGCGAGAAACGTCTATTTAAACGTCGCAACTTCGCTTGGCCGCCATGTTGGTTTTGTAGTCACCAGGTTTTCAAAGATCACATAAGTAAACTTATAGTAGTTCCCTTTATCACCATACAAGTTGTCAGGGTAATATCGGTAATAGTTTCGGAGATATTGAATGCTGGTGAAATATTTCGCACAGCCGCCATGTTGGATTGGTGAGTCATAACAAAATTTGAAGAGCACGGTCGGGGTCGCCCGGAATAGTGCTATGAAATTACCGAGTTTAATTGAAATCGCTCCAGCCGTTTAGATTTTATTAGGGGGGGGGGGTGGACACACACGAATCACACACGCACACACACACGGACAAAAGGTGATCTCATAAGCCTATTTTTTCAAAATTGAAAATAGGCTAAAAATATGAAAACATTGATATGTTGCCGGAGGGCTTGAAGGCCAAAGATAAGGAGCAGTTTTATGAATTGAATTGTGTTTCAGAACTAAGGCAAACTTAAAAATAAAATAAAAACTCTCGTGAACTTTTGGGTTGAGCTGACAAAGCAGTTGGATTTTTACTGCCTTTCACTACTTCGTACTTGTGTGAGACTCCATTTTCTTCACTTGTTTATCTCAAGAATAAATACCGGAATAGGCTCCTTACAGTGGAAAACGATCTTCGTTTGATTCTCAGCATTCTTAAACCAGGCATTCCTAAGTTGGCTTCTAATCTTCAAGCTCAACCGTCACATTGAAGTTGGTAGTTGAACTTTGGTTTTCATGTTTAATTATTAAGAGTTCTTTTATTAATATTATTTTTGTACAGTGTCATTTCTGAATGTTTGAATTGAATACTTCTTGTACACTTTTTATTATTTGAACTTTAACTCTAACTGTTTAACTCTAACAGTTTAACTCTAACAAACACAATTTACAATCCATATTTTGGTCTGCTACGTAGTGGAGGTGGGGGGGGGGGGGGGTTATAGTTACTATATCTCCCAACCATTAGGTGGTACGCTAGAGATTCTCATCTCTTAAAGTGGTACACACACCAAGAAGTTAGGGAAACACTGCACTACATCACACAACCTACAACTATACATAATGGATTATTCAAATTAAACTGATATTAATATTCAAGACTTAAATTTTCTCCTAATATCACATAAAACATTCCTGTTCTAAAGCTGAAGTCGAAAAATCTGCTGTTGCAAAACATTTGTTGGAAAATTATGGCCACAATATAAATTGGAAAGTGTCAAAATTTTGGAAAGTTTAATTTAAATCATATTATACGAAATTGGTTTAAAACAAGAAGTTCCGTGACGAACTTAAGAGCCTACTTTTCTTAAAATTTAAGATTCATGCCAATGATTAATCTATATGGATCTATCTAGAATAATGACGAAATGAATTTGGTAATATCGAAATTTCTAATTAGTTCGAAATATACCTGGCATGATGTAGCCTGATAGAGCACTACACTTGGCAGCCCTGGTGACTGAATATATTCTTAGTTCCATCTCTTAAGGTACAGAATACAAAATTTGGTTGAAGTCCAATGGATAGCATGGACGTCACAGGCAGTAAAACATTGGATCTAACAGCACGCGTAAAATCATGTTGGCAACAATGACATACATGTATTGGTCATAAATAATCTGAAATAATATGATCTATTGTTGTGTCAATTTTTGATGAAATCCATTGGATAGTATAGAAGTTACATGCATTTTAAATTTGGACCTATCAGCAGGCTTAGAATCATGTTGGTAGCACTGACATACATTAGTTGCTCCAAATTAATCTAGAATGTCAGGAACTATACGTGCGCAAAGTTTAGAGCTGTTGGCTTGCATACTTTCTGATATATTGATATTAGGGTAAAATATATAAACACCATATATTAACAGATGGCAGCCCTGACTACTCTAAATAATATGCACAGTCATATCTGTTATGGTACACATAGCACATACGAAATTTGGTTGAAATCCAATTGATAGTATAGAATATACATGTAATTAAAAATTGGTCCTTTCAGCAGGCTTAGAATCATGTTGGTAGCACTGACATACATTAGTTGCTCCAAATTAATCTAGAATGTCGGGCACTATACGTGTGCAATGTTTAAAGCTGTGGGCTCGCATACTTTCTTACATATTGGTATTTGGATTTAAAAAAATAGAGAGAGCATTTATTGACAGTTAGCAGCCCTGGTGGATCTATAGAATACGCTCAGTCATATCTGTTTATGTACACATAGTACATACGAAATTTGGTTGAAATCCAATTGATAGTGTAGAAGTTATATGCATTTAAAGTTTGGACCTATCAGTAGGCAACACTGTCATGTATGGCCTCCTGAAAATTAAACTGAAGTATTATTATCTATATGTGTACCAATTTTGGAATAGTTCCCATGTAAACATTCCAAGATATCCAAAATGGAGCTCAAATTTCAATTGCGATTTTTTAGCAGTTGGTAGCACTGAAATCATTTTCAAGTATGACATTGAGATGTCCCGGTATAGATCTTTACTCATACCAAATTTGGTTTCGATAGCTGCAGCCGTTTAGGAGTTGATAGGGGGACACACAGACAGACAGACATTTTCCCGGATCGATCTCATAAGTCTACTTTTTCCTAATTTTTGCAATATGTGAAAAGTAGGCTAAAAAATCATAAGTAGTAGAAATCTGATTAGTCATTTTTGAACTGTAAAAAGAACTTGCACCCCTCAGCATGGTGCGCCCCTAGGTCGGGGCCTATGGAGCCTATACTTTGAACATAGAGACATTTGTCTACTCTGTGGAAGTCGTACCATGTTCTGTTCAATGACACACCCCTATCATATGGAAGAGCATGGTATTTTGTATATAAAAGTAGTTTTGAAAGTAACTTATTTTAAATATTTGAGTATTATTTACGAGTTTTCTTATGAACCTCAAAATTTGTATACAATTATGGCTAAATTTTGCTAATAATGGAAACGAGTCCTAACCTACTTTTGAAATAAGAAAATTATATAAAACCAGGCCTTTTGGAAACAATTTGAATAACTTTAAATATCAGCCATCACTGAACAGCTGATCTTTCTGTGTCAAAGAACATTGGAGCTGCTGTTCAAAGTTGCCCCTTGAAAGACAAGTCTTCATATTTAATTTTTTTACTTCACCAATGAATAAATATAAAATGTTTTGCTTTCTGTAAATGCTCTTTCAAGGTGTTTGTTTACCTTGCCCACAAAGATTCTTTTGAATTCTGAAACTTAAAATACTTCCAATATTAGGCAAATGTATTTGAGGTTAGAAAAAAGAACAAAATTTCCAGAACGTATTCTATTTTCTGGAGTTGGTATACAACGTTATTTCATATCGACTGTTAAATCATCTGAGAGTATCGATTATTGGCGATCTTAAATGCTTGTAACCATAGTTCCTTATTAACACAGTAGAGTACAGCATTAAATTTTTTTAAACGCTTAATTGCTGTTCAAAGTCACCCCACTTTACGTGAAAACCTATACAAACCTATTTTATGTTTTTGAAAACCTAAAGTGACATAAAAAACTAAAAACCCGGCCACTAGTTATAAAATTGTTCTTGTTCCAGAAAAGTGGTTGCAAACCAATCTGTCAAGTTGCATGCACGGTCGTGTCTTTCTGTTTCCTGTCGAGGGGGCTAGTTTCAAACGGTGCAATCTCCAACATTTTCGTAAATTGAGTTATTGGTACCGAGTTTAACTTCGCATTGAATTCTACTTATGTAACCTACGCTTTCCTGCAAACAAGGTAAAATCCATGTTATTTTCTTTAATAAAAATCCGTGCCAATTTCAAACCTAACAATCTCCACCAGATGGTAGCATCAAACTGAGCAATCTCCGAACAGACTAATAAGAGCTGCAATATGGCGGCCACCCAGCATGCTCCATTCTTGTTTGTTTACATCACAGTATAGTAACCATATACAGTATGGACACATCAGGCCTTTACCATGTAATTTTTTCGTCATGGTTTTGAAACGGCTGTCACCGAAAGCACCGCACGCACGCATTGGCGCCCGCAGGGAGGGGCAAGGTGGGGCCGTGCCCTTCCCCTGGAATTCCGAGAAATTTGATATTCGATTGGTCATTGTCACCAGTTTATTTTATAAATTGAAGTTTGTGATAATCAACTGGCAAATGTTACAATAGAAAACTTCTTTAATATTGCTGACGTAATACCGTATGTATTTATATTCAAAAATATTATGGTTCTATCGATGTCATGCACTGACTAGACCACCAATGGAAACATAGCTCCATTTTTCAATATGGTTATGCCTAGTGTTAAATACCGTATGTTTACCCAACACTATCAAAAGTGGTCACTTTGGCAGTGACGATATGAAAGTACGTTCTGGATATATTTATATACATTGCAACACCGATAGCGGATTTTAGCCCCTAAAACGAGGTTTCCTTTGCTGACCAGTAAAACACTGCGTAAGATCGTGCTTACAATATTGGGTCATTTACTGTATTCAGGCCCGTAATTACGGGGGAACAAACAGGGCAGCTGCCCACGGTGGCAAATTTTATGGGCGGAAAAATTTCTGGAAAACTGTACAAAACCGCTTGGGCATTAAACGCCAAGTTATTAAAGTTTAACTCCCTCCCTCCACACACACATTTGCAATGTTGCAATGTTGATTATTTAAGGACACACAATACGGGATTGTGTTAGTCATCTTGGTGTTCTTGCTTTTGAACCTGACTTGAAAGTGAAATTGGACTAATGAAATCCTAATCTTGTTTGCAAATGGTAAGGCAAGAAGGTAGCCAGTTGTCATTTAAGTAATTGGTGTTTTTGCCACTAGTTGTGTATGATACAGCTTTTAAAATTTGAATGTAAATTCTTTGTATTAAGTTCTATTCTATTTGTAATTTTAGTAAACACATAATTATTTTTAGTGTTCGCCACTCATAGTTAAATATACGCTCAGTGAAGAAACAGCCCCCATAAGGAAACTTTAATAAATTTACATACGTACGTATTTTAAGTCAGGGGTAGCAACAAATTTTTATTTTATTTTTTATTTTGCCCAGGGGCTTCAGGAGTTCTAAATACGGGCCTGACTGTGTTGTACACTCGTTTAATTTTGCGCCGATTTGCCTTACTGCGATCGTTATTCGTGCTGCGAAATGCCAAATATTTCTATTCAGGGTGTGCCATAGAACTATGGTCCATTTCTTGAGAATAGAGCAATTATTGCTACAAATAAACAGCAATCTACCATTGTTGTAGATTCTTAACCTGTAGTGTTAAATCTTTTACGATCGAATCAATTTATAGGCTAATACTGTAGTTAAATTGTTCTGAGGTGTTTTTGTGCCGTTATCAAAGCGACTGAGATTCGCACTCTCAATCGAATATAGGCGGCAGATCAGTTGAGACAAAATGGTGAATTCAATACTGACAGATTTCGTAATGTTGTTGACTATATGATTCCAATTGTAGCAGTAATTAGTGCCCCATGTTGGTAGCGACAAATGTAATGGTTTCGCTAGCCCACACTGTTGGGAGAGAAATGTAACTGTTTACCTTTGCCTAAGCTATGTTGTTTTAATGGGCGCCAAGACCTCAATGCAATGTTGAAATCTAAATTTGTATTTAACAACGTCTAGCTCTGGCAGAACACATTCAAGACTCTATTCACTCAGATCGTGGTATGATTTGATCATTAACCCAACAAACAATTGTATCAGGAGAAGGAATTGGTCTATATCTAATGCTACCTACTGAAAGCAAAGATTGCATTGTAAAAGAAATGAATTTATTATATAAAACAAGTATAGCAAAATTAATAATAATAAGTTTAACATTTAAATTGGAGCGTTGTGATTTGAATATTACCGATAGAAAATTACGTGAAAACGGAGTCTGATAAATTGATTTTACTCTTATTTCCAAGCTATGAAGTTACTGAATTATGAAATATAAAACAAAGAAAAATGAGAGATTGCGTATTTCTGCGTCATTAGCGCTTACCCCTGGAAATTGCTAAAGCATTTCCCTCGTTCTTGATGATGCTGTGTGCTTCCCACAGTCTCCTGGACGTCGCCATCTTCTTCGTTATTTGTTGATATTCTGGTAGATAAGATAATTCTATGGTCCGTACATCGGACCCAAACTCTCGTAAAACCGCACTGGTTACGTTTTACAAAAGTTCGTCGCTAACTCCACTGAACATCGGAGCGACACGCACTTGCGACCGTACACTGCAAGTTCTACACAGATTGTCGCTAACTCCACCGAACATCGGAGCCACTCGCACTTGCGACCGTACACTGCAAGTTCTACACAGATTGTCGCTAACTCCACCGAACATCGGAGCCACTCGCACGCGCACCCATACTCCTCAAGTATTTCACAGATTGTCCTCGTCTCACGGCGCGTCGAACGATATATTCACCTGTCGGCTCCCCACCATGGTACCGTCTTCCAGTTTACGTTGTCTCCGCTGATTGGCTGAGCACGCCGCCACTTCCCCTCCTCCGGTTCATTACACACCGCGGGCGAGAGGGAGAAGTCGTTTTCCGTTTCAACAATTCGCCTCTTCTAGACCTTGCGACCCAGGATTGCGTCATGCTTCTCGACAGGAATCAGCTTGTATTAGAATTCCCAGTGAGTCATGTCTCTCAAATACCCTAACTGACAAAACTCCGTAAAATTCCGTAATCAGATAATTTTCTATGATATCGTCGTTCGTAATAATTTGCTTGTTAGCGTTTTCTAAGACATAGAAAACCTATCTGTATGCTTATAATTTTTATAAAATGCTCCGAAAATATCTTAATAATAATTATAATAAATTAATAATAATAATAAATTAACATGAAAAATTATCTTGGCTGAACAATTTGCCGCGTAAATAAATATAGAATGGCTTCCTACTGACTTATGCCAGTTGCATAAAACCCCTCGAAAAACACGTTACATATTCGCCTCGGATCATCGGATGATTTACCGTGACGACGGTCCATTATCCGATTATCCCAGACACGTTAATAAACCCCATCCAAAATACATATTACATAAATGAAATCACCCTAAATTACAGATATATACACTCATATTTTTTCTTCACGCACTTTGCGTCAAAGTTTGTTGTCACTATGGATTGCACTTTGCAACCAGTCCAATGTTTTACGTATGGAATAGTGTTCCATGGATATTTCCGCCTCTCAAATTTCTCTATGTTGGAGAAATAGACATAATTAATGTGTGAGCACTATGTATTTCTGATGTCATATCACACGCATTGAAGGTGTTCTGATATATTTATATCACCATAGAACTCCCTAATTTCACTGGAGGTCCCTTCCTTATGGTGAAATTTAATCTCACTTATCACTGAGCACACGATCACACTATTGTGGCAGCGCCTCGTGACCATAATACATAATCTCTCTTTAAAGTAGATTAAATTAATCTTGACTTCTGAAAAAAAAAACAGTAAATGCGCATTACATATAACACCAAATATTTCTGTGCCGTAATCGCCCTGTCTTGTTAAGTTCCCGTACACCATATTCTACTTAATACTAGTTCTCAACACAGACCATTTCTCCTCACACAAATAATACCATTGTACAAATTATCCTAAATTACACACTTACAAATCTTACATGGCGAGGCCGTAAACAGAAATCACGTGTGCTGATATGTATGAGTTTCATGAAGGACTGTCTCGCATTCTGATGGCCCATCTTTTATCTCGTGGACGCCTTAAGCTAACAAGCCCTATACAAGCGCTCACCCATCTCTTGGAGATAAATGGGAACCCATCAGCGCTGCCAAAATGGCCTTGGTGCATCGAGACAATTTAGTGCTCAACAGCATCCGACAATCCCGTCATATTTCCCTGTACCTTAAAAACTCTCATTTACTTACATACTACCCCCCTGTGTGACTTCTGATACGCCTGCCTTAAGACCAGATCTTCCACGCACCAGACACCACACTTACTCATTTGATAGGCTGGCTCGCCAGCTAAACACACTCACTTTATGACACATATTTTCGTAGACTATGTATATTATACGTTCCGTATAATCTATTTCCCTCACTATTCTCCAGCACATATGCTGTTTTCCCAATACGTTTGGAAACTATAAATGTTTCTGCGTCACCTGCTTCCAACCTTGCAAGTGGCTCCCTTTAAATGAACGTCATCACGTTGCTCCACTAGCATATATCTCAGTATCTGTAACGATGCCCTGTTGCTACTGTCCACACATGCTAACCCTACTTTCTTCTCGTGTAACACCTCTACTCGACACTCTATGACCTAACAATGTCACTTCTGACTGACAGAATGACGACTTAGACAGCTTCAAAGTGAACCCTGCCTGATCTAACTTCTGAAAAACTATATCTAAATGACGTAGATGCTCCTCAAAACTGCGTGAACTAATTACCATATCATCTATGTAAATGGTTACAAACTCTCCTGTGTCATCACCTAATGCGATGTTTAAAGCCCTAATTAAAGCAGCTGAACTACTCTTTAACCCATAAGGTGTTCTACAAAATTGATAATAGTACATTATGCAACGAGCCTATAATGGCTATAATTAAGACACGAGTATTTTTTTTATAAAACGAGCGTATGCGAGTTTTATAATTTCCATACGAGTGTCTTAATTACCATTATAGGCGAGTTGCATACGACTGTTTATGTTCGACGATAATTATAACTGTATTATATGTTTTAACATAAATATTCATAAATATCTGTTGAGAGTCAGCTACTGGAATTTTGTGATCGCAGAGCGAGCGTTGGGTGTTATATATCTGCCTTTCAAGAGCTTTGAACGACGCATGCGCTCTGTGTAATTGCAATGCCATATGCAAACCATATGTTTACATCTGCCGTCCCTCAGTAATATTGTCACCGGTGTCAGTTGAAGACAATGC